>JAXCLQ010000001.1:2411915-2499579 GCA_035584115.1 Cedrela odorata | reverse complement strand
TTGGGTAGTTCACGCCAATTCCAGTGGCCATATTTCAGAATATAAGCTCTTAACTTATCATCTTCTTCTTTACTCCATGCACCTTTCTTCATTCCATTTTCGTCATATGTTGGGGCTCTCACCATCTCTGATGCATTCTCTCTCTTCTCTCTTCAAGATCTTAGCTAATAGACATATTCAGAAGGCAACTTCAATTTATGCCGTTAATGAGTTTGAATATACAACGTGTTAAAATTAGTAATATCGATTCTCAGCATTCAAAGAAATATCCATTTGTTATATTTTAAAGAATTTTGAGGGCCCTCTCAGAACATACAATAATGAAAATGTCGCTGGGTGTGAATAAAATATTTATTCGATGATTTACAGTTGAACAAGGAGGTTGGAACAAAGAAGTCTCACGTGATGGAATGAAAGGATCAATATTCCTTTGACTAGTGCACTTTGATCTGCACCATCCATCAAGAATTTTGAACGTTTGTGTATAACTATCGCATATCCAATGGTTAGTTTTCAAGTTAGGGTTTGCAAATACTATACGGTACAAGTACTGATTACACCGAGAATTGACTAATTTTGACGTGATATTTTCGAAGTGTTAGACAGCCATTGGCTTCTAAAAAGTTGTTCTTGTTTGTTTTCGAGGACTTGCTTATTGTTATCAGCATTCCAAGTCCACCTTTAGCAAAGACAAATCTTTCTGGTGTTCACATTCACTCTGATAGCTACAATTGTGTGACCTGTATTACACTCTTAATTTTTATTTTTTATTTTTTGTCCTCCATTGTTTACTGGTATACAAGTCAAGGTAATATCGATTCTGATTTATTTAGTGCCAGAGTAGTCGTAGTCTTCCAAATATAATAGACAGTACGTACTTCATTAAGTAAGATTCACCCACCATTGACATGCGTGGATGTTTTTATATACTTTCTAATTCGTATTCACGTGGTTACAAAAATTCAATATCACTTATAATAAATTTAATATTTTATTATCACACCCTTTTAAATAAATACTTAATATTTATTAAATTCATGCAGATATTAATAAATTTTTATTAAATTTTTTAAATAATAATAATATTATTTTTACCTTTAAGATTACTTAATTTAGTAAATAGTTTACGTATTAAAAAAATTTTAATTAGAAATTCAATTATTTAAAAATTATAGTAATTAAAAAAATACAATTTAATTACTACACACATACATGCATACATACAAATACAAATACACATTCAAATTCAAAAAATAACATCATTTCATTTTTTTTAAGAAATTCAAAAATACTATTTAAGAAGTAGTATCAAACACAGCTGAAGGCATGCAGTGTTGGAAATTAGAAAGAAATTTTTATCCTTTTTTATTTTTCTATAAGAAACAAAATAACTTCAAGTAAAAATAAGTGTTTTTTTTTTGTTTTTCCAATTATAAATCTTTTTTCACACACATATAACAATTTTGATTCATATTTGTAAGTTGTAACTATTTTCTTTGTCTCTTTTTCAATAAATATTATTATAAAAAATATTAGTTTAAAATCTAAGTCTTTTTTCTCATACATATATGTGTGTGTGGGCACAAGAGAGCTGTTAAGCGAGCTTTTATTAATATATATATTTAAAAAAATTAAATATTTGTTAGCCTTCGTAACAAATACTTGCTAATTTTTATCCGAACTCGTACTTGCATTCATACTAAACCTTTTAAGGATTTTTATTTTTATTTTTTAAATTCATTTGAAACTCGCTAAAAAACATATCAAATCTATTTCATAAAGATTGGGTATTAACGAATTTTTGAGTAAAATTGTTATCCCTAATTGCGATAAAATTATATAAATATTAACATGTTTAATATATATTATCTTATGTGATCTAAAGAAGTAATAGACAATTTAAGGTTGCTTTAATCTTACTAGGCTATGAATTCTTTCTCTCTTTCTTTATCAAATGGTTGAGGAACTGAAAGATTTTAGGCGAACTTAAGCTTTAGATGATAACAAGAGAGTCAGATTTTTGGCCGTAATGGCAACAATTTTTAACTCTGAGTAAGAGTACTGTGGGTTTTTCGATGCCATTACAGCAGAAATGTTTATGCTAATCATATATGAACATATATTGCAACCCTCCTGCCGGCCTCTAAATTTGAGTGTGAGAAAGACAAATAAATTTTATGACCGATACAGCTGGATCAGTAAACTATATATGAGAAAGATTTTATTTTCTCCTTCTTGTTGTCAATGGCTTTTTCTCATGATATGCCACTTGTGCACTTGAAGTTATGTAGGTGTTGATAGAGGAATTTTTATCCTTGGGGAGGAGATTCACTGTCCGGGTAGGCCATGTTGAAATAGATAAATTAGTAGCGGGTACCAGCCATCAATATCTGACTTTTGTCTCGTCTTTTCATACTCAAAATGGGTTTTGATTTTTATCTATAATATGCACCCTTTCGTTCACACGATGGATATACTTTTCCACCTCTGGAAACTGAAATTTATTCTTTAATTTTGAGTGATATCTAATAACTTTCGGTTTTCTAGAGCACTAAATAACAAAAATGAAACGATCATACAGTACATGAACCATAAGTTTCATACGATTGCTGGGAAAGCATGAGGAACACTAAACACTGATAGCTGAATACCAGATTATCTTTGCCCTCTTGTCCATATAATTCCCTTGCATGGAAGTGCTGATTGAGGAATTCCAAGAATGGATTAAAGAAGTTCTAAAGAGATAGTGATTACATCTTTAATTAATTTAAAGGTTGGTTTATAATTTGAGTGTGATTCAAATTATAACATGCATGACGTATCTTGAATGATGCCAGGGAAGGCAAGCAAACATAAACTCTACCGAGAATCTACACAGCTCTCGAAATCTAAATTAATTTAGGGTTTCAATAATTTCTTGATCAGTTATTGCTTTGTCCTGCTCTGCTCTTTCCTTATTTGTCCGTGAAAAGGAAAATTTCGGAGCTTTTACATCGGGTAGTTGCAGGTAGACATCACTATTTACAATTATTTGTGGACTTTATTTATTTTTTGGCCCTTAAGTGATAAAGTTTGATTGATGACATATACGGATCCACAGTAGAGCATAGAAAGCAGCAAAACTCTTCAAATACATATATTAACTGTTAATACTAAAATTTGGAAGTTAAAAGAAACTTCTAATTACCAATTATATCGTTCTTAAGATCATATATTTGTTGTCATTGGGAAGAAAATAAAATTATATATATTAATATGTGAGATGAATAATATGAATATCTAAAACATTATATCATGAAATCATGAGCGTAAGTAACACCATAAATTATAACAAATTTATATTAATATAGTTTTTGTTTACCGTGTGTAAATAAATTATTTATTTATATAAAATTATATAACATATGAATTTTATAACAAAACAAATGTAAAAATATTTATTTTTAGATTTTTTTAATTTAAAAAGTAAACAACTTAATAATTATATTTATATTTTAAATAATAATAATATTATTATTATTATTAAAATTCATACGCTCAAGTCTATTTATATTTTAATAAGAAAAAATAAATACTATCTAAATCAAGATAATTAGCTTATCTTATATGTTTCTTATTATGATGGAATTTTATTGTAGAAAGTGTACTCTTTAAATCAACATACAATAATATGGTTGATATTACACTTGATCTTAGCCAAAAGGTCGAGAATTATTGGTATATTGTGATCAATATTAAAGTAAAAAAAAAATTCAAAGAAAAAGAAAGACATTGATGTTTGAATATTAGTTTTGATTAACTATGTAGCATTTCGATTTGGATTTTAAAAAAATTAAAAACTGATTTTTTTAGAATATATTTCAATTCTAAAGATTTTTGAATCGAAATTGAACCAAACAAAAGAACTAATTCGATTTTGAAAGTAAAAAAATATTTTTCAAACTAAATGAATTGAACTCCACCTTATATTGGTTAAGAGTTTGTATTTGATTTCAACATATATAAAGTTACATGATTTATTTTAAATATTTTACTAAACTTAATTTATTTTTTAAAGATAAATTCATAACATTTGAAATTTTTTATTAAAATTACAGAAAATTAATGAAATTAATTTTAAATAAATACTTCCAACTAAAACATAACACATACTGTTGAAATTTATTATTGAATTTGTGCAAATATAATTTTTACGTAAAAGATATTTATTTAAAAATTATATTTGTATTTGATTAAGCAAATAATTTATTTTAAAAAAAACACTCTTTATTCGTTAAACTACATACAAAGAATTAATCAATATGTTTATAGTATTTTATTTAACTTAATTTATCATATTATTTGTATAATAAATTAATAAAATTGTGATGTGTATATATTTATTTTAAAATTATTGAACAAGTTAACAATTAAAATAAATAAATATATAGTATAATATTATTAGATATATAATTGTACTATCATAAAAAAAAAATTCTATTTTTAGCAATATGTAATATTAAGTCGAATAACAATACAATATTTTTAAAATAATTTGATGCATATTAATTTTATTTGATAATTTATTTTTCTTCTCTTTCGTTTACTTAATTTTTTGTTTTGCATTTCAATGCTTTTCTAATTTAATATTATTAATTTTATTTTTTAAAGAATTTTTTTTTTAAGTTAAAAATTAAAATAATTAATAAATAGGTTAAGTTTTTGAACGAGAACCTAACCGAAATCAAATTAAAATTAAAAGAAAAAAGAGTATTTTATTAAATATATAGTAAGTGTAAGTTCTAAAATTTTAAAACTAAATTATTTAAAATAAACTCTGATTCCGTGTAAATTTAAAACTAAAATTAATTTTGCAAACCTTTTGATAGCATTAGGGTACGTAGTATTTATCAGGCCTATGTACTGTTTACAAACACCATTATTTATCAGGCCTATCTACGAGCTTGAAGGACTTGCCTGTAGAGTAATAATTAGAGGGATCCGATTAAAGATAAACAAACATAATTATTTTTCAGGCCTATGTACTCATTCAGCCCAAGCCTCAACTCAAAACATCCGGTAGTTGCGCCGTACTTGGTATCGTGCAAGTGAAAGGCTACCCTACTACGACAGTAATTAAAGTAAAGGAGGGTTACCACTTCTATTATCAGAATAACAGATTTGCTGTTTACAAACCCGGCCCATATTACATCATAACAAAGTCCTACCAAGCAGAAGCAACTCATTAGTTACAGCGCTTTTGTTGCTATATTGTATAATTTAACTTATTATATTCTATGGCCATAAGATTTCTCCATCGAGGAATGGAGAAGGAAGGGATACGTATCCTGGGTAGGACAAGGGGGATAGAAGATCATTGGAAATATATAAATTGCAGGAATTGTCCGCCAAGAATGGTTCTGTCCAGAAACTTCCACTAGCTTCAGCATATGGCTGGAAAAGAACATCATTATAGTCTAGAATCAACTCATGAGTACTGGTTTGAACTGAAGCATCTGTAGTTATGGGGGAAAGTTGATCACTCAAGGAAGATGTAGAGCTTTCAAGAATTGAGGGAGTGATGTCATTTAGGTGGTGGTGGTTGTGTTTTGATTCTCCTTGGCTGTCATTGTTTGGTTTTGATTCTCCCTCTTGGTTGATTTCATCGTAAACACGATTTTTTGTCTTTTGTTTTGCTTCAATTGTGATTGAGGTTTGTTTCAAGCGTTTCTTGAGGCTAGTGTGCCAGTGGTTTTTGATCTCATTGTCAGTTCTTCCCGGTAACTGGGCAGCAATCGCGGACCATCTGCACAGAAAGGAATTGCATGAAACATCTCTTCCATTACATTACATGCTTATAAATGGTTTTACTACATATCAAAGAGCTTATACGCATGACGGTTTTCTTCTCATCTATCATGAAGAATGAAAATATATATTAACATTCAATTTTGTGATGGTTCGATAACTGGCTTCCACTAGCTAATTGCTACGATCATTCTGCTTTTGACTACCACAATTTTAATGCATGAACTATAAAATACTTTTCATTTCTAACAATCTAACAATTTAACAATCTATATATACACATAACATACATGTATGTATTGAATGAAACTGGGAAAGTCTTATTAGCATATATATATTTACTTGTTTTTCTGAAAGATAATCGTGTATTCGATTTTGATGTTCATTTCATCATGTTTGCATCGATTTATTATATCACAATGTATTTAATTCCTCTCGCTCTTCACATGTTAATTTTCCTATATACCGTGTCAATGAAAAGCTGTAACGGATTAAGGAATACCTGTTTCCAAGCGACTCATGTAATCTCATGATTGTATCCTCTTCTTCTTTGGTATAATTCCCTCTTTTGATGTTAGGCCTCAAATAATTCATCCATCTCAGTCTGCAACTCTTTCCACACCTTGCTAGACCTGAAAAAGAAACAAAATTTGATGATCAATAACGCTTTCATATACCATATAATGTAATTGCAATTTGCACCAAAGAATCGTCGAATCAGAAGAAAGGCAAAAAGAAAGGTGAAACAACTAAGAAGATGCTATACATATCTAATTGAAAAAATCGAGGAAGAACAATGTTAATCTATCGAAGACCGTTATTGAGAAGTTAAGAGTTCTTATATATGTGAGCTATCACTGAATGCAAAAGTAGCCATTAAAGGATGCGGATCAAAGTGGGTATGCTTAGTTCTGTCAAAAATTGCTTTCTTTATATAATAATAAAAGTCATATATACAGAATTCAAGGTAATAAATTAAACAAAGAGTGAGGATTCATTAAACGCTTTCTCATGAATAGATGCATGCATATATCTTACACTCGTCTTACCTGCATACTTAGGAAGTTGGCGCCAGTTCCAGCAGCCAAACCTAGTTACATAATCCATTAGTTTTCTATCTTCTTCTGGAGTCCATGTTCCCTTCTTCAGTCCAGTTTTATCACGGCAAGGTGTTCTCACCATTTTCTCTCCAATCTGATCTTCTGTTTTCTTTCCTTTCCTTCTCTAGCTATATCTTCTTCATAGTACCAATCAGGACTGCAAAATTGTGCCTATTTATACTGTATCATTACTTGGAAAATAGAAACGTGTTTCACACTGGTATATGAATATTATAGTAAACCTTTTCCTTATTTCATATTCATTGGTTCTACGATACTGGCCCAGAATTCAAAAATGGTGGGTCCATCCATGTACCGTCCATCAGAAGTCTATATTTATAATAATTTTATAGTCCTACGTTGCTCTTCTACAAACGACAATTAGAGGGTCAGTCCGTGACTTTCCAATATTAAACTTCGAGGAAACAGAATCACTTCTTCCAACCGTTCTTCACCACATGTATGGCCAAAATTTCCTTCCAAGTTTTTTCTTTGGAATTTATTGAATTTTTGGAAGGGTCGTGTGTTACATGAGATCGCAATTAATATGTTATATATGGGGCAAGGCGTTAGCCTTTTGAAATAGTACCAAAAATAAAAAAATAAATAAAAAATTATTGTAAGAAAGACAAGGAAAGGTTATTTCGCCATGCATCTAGCAGGTCAAAGTCTAGCTTTTTCGAAGCCAAATATTTAATGCTGGTCAACATGTTTTGTTTTCTATATGAACACAAAAATTTCTTGCATACTAATTTAAGAACGAGGACGGTGCTTTTAAAAGCAAGACAAATTGTAACATAAACGATTCATTGTACCCGTGACCAGTCATTTCATCTATTTATAGTAACGTTTACCATTCATTCACGAGGAATTTTACTGCCTTCAATTATTTCAGACAGTTGGGTCCAGTTGTTAGTGTTTTTTTAGTTCAAACAAAGAAAAAAGTATATGGGTGTAACTCAGGTCTTGTTCAACAATAATAATGATGACTAAGTCAACAAATTTTGTCCCTTGCGTTGAACAATGGCAATTTGACAATAATAATGACTAAGTCAGGTCCCATCCCCTGTATGATGTAATTTCAAAGTTTGTTTAATTACAACTAGTAATTACAATCTCAAAGTTAATGTATACATACATATATATAATTTAAAAAGGGGTTAAACTTCACGTGTGAACTTGACCTTTCTCTAGTGGATTTTTGAATCACATGTATTCTCAAGTCAACGAAGAATCTTTCAATCCCAACACCCCAATAAATCAGAAGGAGCCAACCAACCCTAAGATTAAAAACCAAAAACCTATAATTGAAATATTTTATTTTAAGTACTAATTGCCAAGGATACTTTTAACTTGTTTCAACTAACTGGAACTGGTCAAGCTGGACTCTTATTTAAAGTTGAAAGCGAATTTTAAAGGCAGTATAGACGTGGTCATTCAAGTGTTGGATGATTAAAAAAAAAACCACTCAAAAACTCTATAATTGATTGAGGCCATTTTGGAAAGTAAAGCAAAGGCATGCATTAAGCTTTTTTAGTGCTAGACGCGATAAAACAAGGTCTTCATATTACTGAAATTTGGGTTCACATTTTGACATGTAGACGTTATAGATCAAACCATTAATGGTAATCAAACAGAGTAGAATAGAACAAACATTATCTTACTTGCAAGTAAAGGGGACTTGTAGCTGTGGCCGTGTGCCAGGAAGTTGGCAGGAAGTGCCTGCCATTTAAATAATAAAGTGTCGTGGTTGTGGACTTGTGGTTGTGGTGGGCGTGAATAACATGCAGGTAAGTCTGATGACTGATTGGATGTCTTAATCTGTGTATTTCATGGCAGGAATAAAAAAAAAAGGATTCGTATATTCCTTCTGTATCTTACAAGAGAAGAATTTGACCTCTCAGTCAACAGTCGAGAGACGAAATCATAGTGGGCAAACATTATTTATCGATTATCAATCGTACGTGTTTCTTTTACTGCTGTCCCTGACTGACCCTGAGAACCTATCCTTACTTGGGCTTTTGCTAAACCATTTATTACGGGCTTTTTACTTCAACTACCAGTTCGAATTTGGGCTGCTTAAAGTCTCACTAACGACTGCAGGAGATTCTGAGCTTTCCTTCCCATTCATCGTGGATCTTGTTAACACGTCGTGAACACATCTGTAGACTTTAAATATTAATCAATCAATTAATTATTTAGTTAATTTATTTTGTAGTTCATTTCAAAATATTTTATTTTTTCTTTGTATACTTGCTCATGTATTTATATTTTAACATTGAAAAGCAAATGCTAATTAATAAGCGCCATCAATAACTGAATTTATGTACGCCTTATATTTTTCTTAAATCCTTAGTCGTTGTCATTATTTAATTAGGGTTTGAAGTTAAGAATGTAGCAGAAGAATTTAATATGAAAGCAATTACTAAATCATTTCCTTCCACACTTTCCTAAGGTCCTATAAGCTATGGTCATATATTTGTAAAAAAATAATTAATGATAAATAAAAAAAATAAAAAAAAAAATAAATCAGTGAGAGAAAAATAAATAAAATACTAAAATCTTTTTTGATTTTTTATTTATTTATCAACAACCTTTCATCTCATTTACAAAATATTCCACCTAAAACTTTCTCTTTTGACATCATTAAAATAGGTTACTATCATATTTTAACATCATACAATGTCTAAAAGAAGCATGTAAAATTGGATCCTCAATTTCCTATTAAAGCAGGAATGGTTAATGGTTTAACATGAAAGCATTTACTAAACCATTTCGTTCCACGCTTTCCTATTTCGTTCCACGCTTTCCTATTAAAGCATGGAATGATTTAATATGAAAGCAATTACTAAACCACTTCGTTCCTCACTTTTATAAAACCCTATAAATTATAATCATATCTGTAAAAATAATTTTGATACGAGAGTTTTAAATAAGAAAGTCACACTATATGATTATGTTAATGTGATAAAATTATTTAACCAGTGAAGTGCGAGAAAATTATAAATTAATGATAAATAAAAATAAAAATAAAAATAAAATTAGTGAGAGAAAAATAAATAAAGTGTGAGAATCTTTCATAATTTTTTATTTATTTATTTATACTAATCTCTCACCTCACTTATTGGATTCCACTTAAAACTCTCTTTTGATATCATCAAAATACAGTGTATCATGTTTTAATATCATACAATGTCTAAAAGAAGCGTGAAAAAATTGGATCCTGGAATTAAAGGCATATCAAATAATTCTGTACATTCAGATTGCACTTAACAAATTTAATGTGCAATGTGCTCCTAGAGCTGTCTATGGGAGACCAATCTTGGTTTTGATTTTTTACTAATCTTAAGCTAATTCTGATTAAACAAACATTGTACGCAATTGAATAAATATATGGAATTAATTAACAAGCAAACACTTGGACAAAATCAATACATTCCTTTTTCATTCAAAAATTTCAGAACTTTGATTGTATAATGTTGTGCTTTTCATCTTTACTTTTGGGATATCACCTTTAATTTTCCTATAAATTAGTTAAAGATCCTGAACAAGACAGCAGCATTCTTCCTGGACAAGACAGGTGTCAAGGGTTAAACAAGGGGACAAAGTAAAGCATAATTATGGTAGTATTGCATGCATGAGTGGATTTACTATATATACGCAGGATTATTTAATATTCGGAAGACAGATAGAAAGCAAACTGCGATTTAGAACACATGATCACTGCTGAGAATCCATGCAAAGAGGCAGTATCATGTATTATTTATAATTGCATTTGCCATTTTAATAGAGACTTAACTATAAAGCAATGTGAAAAGCATAATGATACTATTCGGATTTCGTCAAGTAGTAAAAAATCATGTCTTAAAATTTGGTTGGATGGTGTTGAATACTAGAACTTGTAAACAATAATATTAATGTTGAAAAGGTGAACATCCTTCAAGTGTAGTATATGAGACCATCTAGTACTTTTGCCTTTTGCTACCTCTTTTAATTTATCATGAATTGATATTGATACATATAACAAATTAGGGTTTATACAAAGATTTCAATAATTTGATGGGTTACAATCTTTTAATTTGAGAGTCAGTAATTTTAACACCATTAAATTGAATGAGATCGTGAATCATCGGTAACGATTAATTTGGAATATCAATGTCATTCATACTCGTAGTTTGTCAAATGCTGAAGTCGATGGATTGTAATTATTATTACTTGGGACTAATGAATTGTCTACTTTGATAAAAAAAAGTGTATAGTAAAAAAGTCCAAAATTACAAGACAAGCCGTTCCGAAATTGCAAGTCTCAACTCCACCACCAACCAAATCATAATACCGCCATCTATTTCTTTTCAGCAAACAAAAAAACAAAACGGAGTTATATCCTTCTACCTGTCCCTCGCAATCACAGGCAGCATCTAAACTATTTCCATTTTCATGCCCACTTTCAAAACCAAAATATAGGCAACATATATAATATTATTTGATATAATGTATAATACAATACACTCTTAACCATTTATATTAATGCCGGCCCAAAGACAGGACCCTCACGAAGAAAACTGAGTATTTCTGTTTCATTTCTTGCCTACTTCCTCGTTTAGACCGAAAATTAATACAATTCCTTCGTTAACCTTTGAAGTTTGAAGCCATAGTTATTATCATCTTTAGTAAGCACCGGGTCACGGAGAAATAATGAAGAACGTTTCAAGGAATAAATTCTTGCTTTGTTTCAGGCCTGTTGTTGAAATGGATAGCTTGGTGCTTGATTCTGAAGGCGGCTCCAGAAGTGGTAGTCAGGGTCTGAAGTATATTGCTTATGGAAACGGCCAGACGATTTCGGAAAACGATCGGTGTTCTAAAGTTTCTGAAAATTCGTTGATGGTTCGTCGTCCTTCAAAACGAACTTTCTCTCATGTGATCAAGGTTGTTCTGTTTGAGACCATACTGGTTAGTTTCTTAAAATTTTTGTGTTGTTTTTACTCGAGGCTTTTGTTTTTCTATGGATGATAGAAGATGTTTTCCCGGTTTATTTACTGCAGGCTAAGAGAGTTCGTGACAGAAAAAGTTTAAGGCAAGACTCGTTTCCATCAAGACGTAGTTTTTCCAGGCGAAGGTCTTTGGATTCAGCAGATGATAAATCAGTGAGACGTGTTTCAGTTGATCATACTGATATTCAAGAAATCAAACCAAACCCGGCTGTATTATCTTCTCAATCATCAGTTCGATCATCATCATCTTTTTATTCAACAAGTTCAATATCAGAATCAAAGAGACATCAAGAACGTGTAGTGAAGCCAACTGAAAAATCCCACACGGGTAGTAGTTCTAGTTTCAGCTGTTGCATAAGCTTGTTGTTAATGAGTCTGGCCGTGACAATTCTATGGGGCAGGATTTGTGCAATACTTTTCACATCGATCTGCCTTTATTTTCTTCCTCAAGAAAGAACCTGCCGGCCAGAAAATGTGAAAAGGCTGTCGAAGAAAGAGTCTAGAGTCTACAAGAAGAGGATCATAATGGAAGGACTGCTAGAGAGGAACCACCACAGAGACGATGCATTAAATTTATGACGTGAAACTCTCTTTTTCGTGTATGATGCACATTAAATTTCAGAGCTTTATTCTTCTGGTTGTGCATTAAAGCTAATATCAGATATTTAGATCAGTTCACAAGAGACAAAACAACTCAAGTTTCTTGTGTTCTGCAGTTCTACCCTTCTTCCATTTTGGAAGAGAAATTAATTATTGGAAACAGTAAAATGGATAAGAAAAATATACGAGTTTGCTTTATAACATATTTTGGCGACAATTTGTGCTTGTTTCTTCCATCATTTTGGGGCAGATATTCAATGCTTATCAGTCAGCGGTACTACTTTGCACTGATTTTGTTTGGAAAGCATTCGTTGGATCATTAGATTAATTAACCGTTACTTTAAATCATAATTAAGCATAACGGTGCTTCCTTGTGTTTTTGAAGGGAAGAACTTCAATATTTCTATTACAAAGCTTGTCCGACAGTCCCACAATTTTTGAAGAATTTCTTGTTGCTTAATTTAATAAAAAGAATAAAGCCGAACCAAACGATTTTGAAAAAGATTAATGAGAGGCATATAATGCTTTAATGCCCATTAAAGATAATGGGACATAGAACTTCTAGTATTATAAAATTAATGTAAATGGTTGTAGGCTGCCACACCAGATGGAGTTGAAGTAATTGAATTAAACGTTTACTCTCGTGAAAGAAGGTTGAATGCCATATGAATAAGAATTTATGCACCTACCTACCGGCCGGCAGTCAATAATTTCTTTCTATTGAAGAAGCTAAGGAAAATGAAAGGAGGATGGTCTTAAATTTCAAAGATGTTGAGGTTTTAATTGGTAATAAGATATTGAAATTAAGGCTCGAGAAATGTGGACATAGTTTCAATGGAGGTTGTGAATTTGTGATGCCTTGGGAAAATGCAATCAAGTCAATTGATTCTAGTTTTAGTTTCCCATATGTTGAAGACAATACTACCATCCAAACCAATGAAAAATGATGAACCCTTACCAAACCTAAGGGCGTGAAGAACAAAGAATTAACACATATAAGACTAATGAAATCAATTGGCCAATGAAGTATTCGTCTTTAATATAAGATAAAGATATTCCAAAAACTTTTATATAATAATTAAAACAAAAGCAAGTAGGTAATCCAGGTTCATCTTCTACCTACTCAGCAGCTCACGAGAGTATCACAATTTCCTTTTTCTTTTTGCATGGGGCAGTTCCTTAATCTTTAATTCTACCCCCCAACGATGTATTATAAAGATAAGATACCCATTATTAAAGGACATAATTCAACATGCCTTAATAATTCATCTAATTGATTTATGTACTAATGCAGTTTTTAATGACAGCACAAGGTGAACGCAAGCTAAGTTCTTCTCAGAACACCAAATCGCAAAAGACAAGAATGAGAAGAGACAGACTAAGCTAGTATAAAAGTCAACGTCAATTAATTTTTAGAATTATTTATTAACAAAGTACCTTTTTACCCCTCAAAAGTTGCTTTTTAAGTACTGTGATGAATTGAAGCTAACCTTAGGGGTTGTTGAAGTATATGAAGGTATTGGGTAAGTATCAGTATTATCAAAATAAAAATCTTACACGTGGCGCCCATAGAGAATAGACCTCATCAACACTGATATGCCAACTCCACATACTAAAAAGATGCTATTTTGCAAGAAAACCGTTATTACGCAAATAACATTAACCGATTCTTGAACCCCAAAAGCAACAATCTATTTTTCATATTTCGTCTCATCGCGCGCTTTCCCTCCTCCCCTTCCTCTCTGTCTCTGTCTCTCTCTATCTCTCTCGCTCAGGTACTTTCTTTTTGTCTTCTATTTTGTTTGATCTTTTTTGCGTTCTCATATTTTAATGCCAGTTATCATAATTTGATTTCCATTGTTTGCGTTTCTTGTTTCTAAATTCTCCTTTTCTTTGCACGTATTTGGTTGAGTGAACATTACTTTCTTTAGTTATTTTTGGATTTTATTTGAGCAGTCACAGGAATGAGGAACCCACATTGGTAAACTGATAATTTTTTTTTTTTTTAAAAAAAATTTCTACACTCTTTATAGTTTGTAACTGTGTTGTTTTTCTTTTTATGGTAGCAAATGAATTAAATAACTGTTCTGAGAAGTTCTTGAAGTTTTCATTTTTCTTGAGGGCTTGCAGTTTTAGCCTTTGAATAAAATTAGGTCAAGAAAAATCATTTTCGTATTTAAACATTATGTGGGTTTAGTTTATAAAGACATTTGGACTTGTATATGTTCATAACACCATAATAAATTGATTTGTTTTATTGAGATGGACAAATTGGGTTTGCTTTGCTCGAATAGACTGCTTAAAGCAGAGGGGAATGAAGAGGGAAATACGTGCGTGTATTAGTTGCTGGTTATATAAAAATACATTTGGCTTGCGCTTGACTGCTTTTTTATCATAATTTATTTAGTTACAATGAAAAAGACTGATTTTTCATTATGTTTTGTTCCAATTCTAATGTATGCATTATTGCTGATTTGCAATATTAGTTCATATGCGATGTGCATTTGGTTCTTTGCATTTGTACATGGGTCCGTGACAGAACAAATACAAGCATGGGTTAAGTCTTGAGTCGGAATCTTCTATTTTAGATTATCGTAGAATAGAAACCTTAATCTTATTTCCCTTTGCTTTTTATGTTTAACAAGTTGGCATAGGTTTTCGTATCTTTAAAATCTGTTGACTTTATCTTAACATATTATCTGTTCCTTGTAAAGAGTTTATGTGGAGCCAGATCATTTTTTTTCTTTGACTCGTTCATTCCTTATTGCAGGCTTTGCATTCTGGAGTTGGTTTAGATAAGGATTGAAAATTGTCAGATTGATAAATGTTCTGGAGATGGAACTGTCAGGGGCATTTGTTCAACATTTTGAAAGGGGAAATGGTATCTGTAGTTCTTCAAGCTCTTTAAGTTCAATTCTTGGTGACATTTGTACAACTGAAGTTTTGGAGCAGCCCGGAGATCTAGATTTACCAAATGTCAAGTGTAAAGAGGAGTCCAGACGTGGTGGATCCTTCCAATCAACTTTTGGCAGTTTTAGTGATAAACAGGTGAATAACAAAGTGGATTCAGTCACTGATGAATTGAAGTTCGAGAAACTTGTTAGAAAGAAAAAGAAGAGGAGGAAGAACAAAAAGAAAAGTTATTCAACTGAAGAAATCTCCTTTAAGATTGTTTCTGAGACAGGACAAAGCAAAAGTGATGTTAGTAATGCAAAAGCATATTCTCATACATATGAGAAGGAGATCAACGGTCCTGCTATGAATTGTGAAAAAAGCTTGGACAAGGAAGGGTGTGAAGAAGTCAGCTCTAATTGTTTAACCAAGGACAGCCAGGAAAGTCTTTCTTTTAGATATTCATCTCGATGCAAGATCGGTGAGTCCATGGATATCATGCCCTGTGAAGTCTTCAACAGTTCTCATACTATCATAGAAAGCTATGGATTTAAGGGCTGTAACTTGGCATCTGAACTTGGTGCTGTAAATAAGACTAGACATCACCCACATATCATGAAAAGGCAGGGAAATGGCCGCTTAGTCTGGCAGGGCCAGAAGAGTGTAAAGGAAACGCAGACCAGTGAGGCTAACCAGAACCTTTTTGTCAAGAACAACTTATGTTTAAGTAAAGGGCTGTTGCCCAGTTCATTAATTGGCTCTTCTGGGCACATTGGTGCTGCCTATGGTATAACAAATGCAGGAAATAAAGGGACAAAAACATATATGAGAATCCATCCCAAGGTATTTGATGAATCTTCTCGAAGGGCTGCTCAGCAGAGATTAAATGAGAGCCTTGATCAGTATGTCTCACAATCAAATCAAGTAGCCACTTGTGAATCAGTTGACTGTGAAGAACAGAAATTGAAAACAAACCAATCCTCTATGCCTCACAATGATTGCAGAAGAAAGAAAGGACTGGAATACCATGGGGAAAATTTCTTGAGGCTTCACAATAAGTTAAGTTTATGTGGAAGAGAATTTTTAGAGGTTCCGTTTGAACAGAACTATTACAAGAATAGTGATATGGCACAGAGAACTTACAATAGGCAGCATGTTTTTACCCATTGTGCACCCTACTTACGCTCGTCTTCTGCTTCTGCTGCTTATGGACAGCCAATTATGGCATGCTCAACAAAATTTAATGTACCACTTCAATGTGGGTTTCAGCCATACAGTGGGATGAAGATGCCGGGGATGAATCATGTATTAACTAGGTCTTTTCATGCTTCTGCAAACAGTGAATCATACATGAGAGTTAAACAATTTAATCAACAGTGTTTTGGAGAAGATGTTACTTCCGGAATAAATGCAAAGAAGTGGGTTCCTGTTGGCACTAAGGGGTCAAGGATCCTGGAGAAGACTGGTTCTGCCAGTATCTATCATGTTAGTGATGGTGACTTGCCATCTTTTTGCAGAAGGGTGAATGATAGTCATTCAGAAGGAAACATACATTATTGTTATGCATCTACTGTGTTATGCAAATCGAAAGACACAAAATTAATTGATGGCCACAGAATGAATATAAGTGAAACCGAAGTTCCACATTCTGAAATTCAGAGCACCACAGCAGAAGTCCAGTATGTTGAGAGTTCTGAAGTTGGATTGGAATATGTGAAAAAATTGAAAGATATTCAACAGCTCATCATTGGCTTGCAAATGGTAACAGATACTCTAAATGCAGCTTACAAAATGCAATTAGTATCTGAGGGTTTTGAGCTAGTAATGGGATGTCCACTTGCAGAGTTTGAGAGATTCCTCCACTCTGCTTCTCCTGTCATTACCTCTTCATATCTACATGAGAAATGTGCTGCTTGTTTGGGGGATCAGCTGTCCAATATCTCCTTGTGTAAGCACCAGATAGCTAATACATCACTTTCTACTGTTTGGAAATGGTATGAGGAGCCAGGGAACTATGGACTGAAAGTCAAGGCAGGGGATTCTCAGAACCTAAAGGGGCTGCTTGCTGAATCCACATCGTTTCATGCTCATTTTGTTCCTTACCTTTCTGCTATTCAATTGTTTGGCTACTCACATCTATCTAATTCTTGTGGTACAAGTGATGAGCAGGCCAACCCTGACATGCATATCAGAAATATATCAACTGGAAAACATTTTTTAGCCAAGGATTCAGTGGTGAAATTTGACTCAGTTGGGGAGCCTGTCGATTCATATGAAGTTTTCTGTTCTGGAGGCCACTCCCAGAATTTCATTCCGTCGCTTCTTTGCTCCAGAAATTGTGAACTTGTATTTGAATTTTTTGAAACTGAGATACCTCCTTTGCGAAAGCCACTTCATGATAAGTAAGTTTGCCACTAGCCTTTGTCTGTCTTTGCCGCCTTGAAAATTATATTCATCAGGCAGTAGCTAATTCAAATAGGAAATTGCTAGTTTGATACATAATCAATTATTTGATACGGATGCTATTAGAACTATTTTTCTAAACAGGAAACCAACATATGCTCTCACATAGTATTTGATTCAGCATTCTATTCATTTTCTTGAAGAAATTGCATCTTAGATTGTTTATGATGCTGCAGTAACAATATAAGATGTATTGAGAGTTCAGCTTTCTTAACCCAAAACTTACCAATAGATATGCCAATTGAATTCACTAAAATCGTCAATGACAGTGTTTGTTTGACATAATTGATTTATATTTGCATTTTAGCTTTGCTTGTATAGTTTGCCCAACCAATGCCCTAGTTGAAGGTTTGACATGGGTTGTCATCAATTGTTGTCACGATTTTCCATTCTTTTTATCTTCTTATCTTAATACACACTCAATCTCATCCGATTCAAAATCACCACCTAGCTTGTAGGCTTTTTTTTCTTGTACTCATTTTTCTCAACGTTGTTAACAAAGCATAAAAACTATCATCATTTTTAATTGAAAATTTTGTTTTAGATGCATCTAAACTGGGGTTTTAACTAATTACTAATTGCAGAATTGTGGATCTCATTGACGCTGAAGATTCTAATCTTCATGTATTTGGTAACCCATCAAAGCTGAAATCTTTGAAGCTACATGATCTACATCCTGCATCCTGGTGAGAATCAATTCGCTACATCTTTTTTTAATTGGAAAAGGACTAATCTTTTATATTCCTATCACATCCCGAATAAATTGGTTTTAGGTTTTCAGTCGCTTGGTATCCCATATATCGAATTCCAGAAGGGAAATTCGCTGCAGCTTTCTTGACTTACCACTCACTTGGACATTTGGTTCAGAGAGATATTCCATTTGATTCTGTTAACAAGAAAACAGGTTGTGTTGTCTCCCCTGTGGTAGGATTGCAAAGCTACAACACAAAGGTGAAGTGTTGAACACTCTAGCTCCAACTCTCTGTTAGCTTTTTGTTCTTTTTCGGTTGAGAACTGAACCTGAAACCTACCTTCCCAATTGCCACTGTCTTTTGCCAGGCTTACTTCTTTGGCTTTCATATATAAAACTTAGATGACAGAACAAGATGGAAATTGGAATTGAGCTATTCATCTCTATGAACGACTATATTTCAAGTTCTAAGCTCTCTATTTTTCTACTGTTGCCATATATAGGTTTATGTTGTAATTTTTCCGCCAGAGTTCTTTGTCATTGTGAGTACTTCTAAACTTGACCTGACCCACATGCCAGACACATATATTAATATGTGAAATTCCTATCTTGAATTTTGGAATACTGACCATAGTACTAATAAGAAATAGAAAAACCCATAATATGTTAAGTGGGCTAGGTCTATGCAGAAGCAGTAGGTGGAAATTCAAACTAAAGCAAGGTATTTAAAGATTACCAAACTCAAGGGATAATAGAATAAACTGAGAGATGTATAATTTGTATTGTTGAAGACTGCCTAGGAGAGACTGATTTCTTTCATTTCAGTCTCTTTGAAATAGACTATAATTCTTCTTCAGAGATTGATAATTGTTCACGGTGGTGGCACAGTGCCTCACAAGCTTTGTGGCTGCAGGGCGAATGCTGGTTTGATCTCAAAAGACCTGTCAAATTGTCTTTCAAAGAATCTTCTCCTTTCAACTGTTCTGAAATTCTTAGGGAGCAGCTCAAACTACTAACGGAAAATGCATCACTTTTTGCTAAAGGCTGTGTTTGGAAGGATGGCATCAAGGTGTTCAATCGGCACCAAGACTACGAGTTTTTCTGTTCCCGAAATTAGTCAGCTGGCTCTGTACCATATTATGGTACACTGGATTTTGTTTCTCATCCAATTAACTTCAGATTTGAGCTACTTAGCATGTACAAATATCATTCAAACTACTAGTACAGTCTCATTACCGTCCATAAGTTTCTTCGCACAGGAAACAGAGTATAAAGTGGAAT
Organism: Cedrela odorata; assembly: GCA_035584115.1. Lineage (NCBI taxonomy): Eukaryota > Viridiplantae > Streptophyta > Magnoliopsida > Sapindales > Meliaceae > Cedrela > Cedrela odorata. The sequence continues at coordinate 2,479,774 of JAXCLQ010000001.1, read as the reverse complement.
ATACAGGGGTTAGTTTAGTTTAGTTTTTTTTTTTGTACGTTCAGCTACAATTGCAATTGAACTTTTTGTTGAACGTATAAGGGGATTCTTATCAAGTGATGTTAAGAAAGAATACAACAGTTTGTACAAATTTCTAGTATTTCGACGTTGTAACTTGTAAACAACTTCTCCAAGTTGAATAGTTGATACATTTCGCTTCTGTCTATATTCTTAGCGCAAAAACTATCCCATGAACCAGTGCTGTTCGATTCTCTCTCTTGAAGAAATGTTTAAAATTACAAATTCGAATGTTCTTTTGTAAATTGTTCTACCATTTATTCTATTTGCTCATATTATTAAAAATTAAATCGATACATGTTCTAAAATCATATCTTAACCTTTAGTTTGAAGTATAAGGGAAAATATTTCAAGTCTAAGATGCAAGGCTATTAGCAACAAAGGAACTTGTAAAAACGACATGAACTTGACATCAAAAACGAAAAAAGGCCCAACCCATTTTGAATTGACTATCTTCATAAGGATTTGAATTTTTTGATTGTCTAGTGATCTTAGCCAGTGCTATCACCCCATCAGTGCGAACGCTGGCTTGAGGATGAATCTGTGAAGATGATAATATGCTCCTGCTTGTCAACAAATACCTGTAAAGATCTTGGAATTGGAGACTGACTCACTTCCAAAATACCCACAAGGATATGAACTACTTGACCCATTGATGGCCTGTGATTTTCTTCATCTTGTATACACCAACAAGCGACTTTGCAAATCCTTGAAAGCTCTTCTACATCAGCATTGCCCTGCAGCCTTGGGTCTAAAAGGCTAAGGACATTGCCGCCTTCACTCACTTGGCTTGCAGCCCATGATGGGAAGAAATTCACTTTTCCATCTTCAGATTGCTTATTGTTTCTCCTTCCTGATACAAATTCAAAGACCATCATGCCATATCTATAAACATCGGCTTTGGCTGTTATGCCCACTCCTGAAATCCATTTTGGTGCAAGATAACCTCTTGTGCCTCTTATGGTTGTTAGGGCTCGGCTGAAATCCCTCCCACCAAGCTTTGCCAGACCAAAATCTGCCACTTTTGGACAAAATTCGCCATCTAATAGAATGTTCTCTGGCGTTATGTCACAGTGTATGATGCAGTCTCTGCACTTTTCATGGAGATAAGCCAACCCTCTGGCTATCCCAGCGCAATTTTGTATCTTGTTTTCCAGTCAAGAACTTTTGAATTCTTTTCCTGGAAAAGATGAGAATCTAAGGAACCATTCGGCATATAATCATACATCAACAACTTTCTAGTTCCTTCAGAGCAGAATCCACGATGCCGGACTAGAATGACATGCTGGATATTTCCTTTGGTGCTGACTTCTGCCCTGAATTGCTTTTCTCCTTGGTTGATGCTTTGAAGCTTCTTCGCAGCAATGACAGTTGAATTAGGCAGCATCCCCTTGATAACAGAACCGAAACCTCCTCCCTCCTATTTTTCTGAGAAATTCTTTGTGGCAGTTTGCAAATCCTTGTAAGCAAATGCCACCAATGAACCCTCCACTGCTTTGGTTGTTTTCGTTGCATTCTTTCTCTTCCTCAAATATACGAACACAAAAGAGCCTACTAGAAGTATAAAAGCCCCTGAGCCCAGAACACCGCCAAAGAATATTCCCTTGTTATTATCGGGACTTGAAAACTCAGAAGCCGCCAGCTTAATATAAATAGTTTTGCCATTCGTGTCACCTGGTGCATGTTGCTGCAGATTCAAGAGATTTCCAACCCAAATTGAACACCCGTTGTTTTCATAAGGATAAGCAGTGCAAGAGCAGTTCCTCAAACAGGTTGTTTCACATTCTTTGATATTCCCTAATGCCCCCGATTGTGGATGTTTAGGCAATAACATGTTAGGATCTGCTAAGAACCTATCAGTCTTCCCATTGCCAACAGTATTATTGCCAAACTGCAGTTGGGTTTTACTTGCACAACCACTAGAATAATCCTGCAGCAAGTTCCAATTATGCCCGGAGTTTGGCCTAAAATCTGATGGACAAGTGCAGAAAGACTGATTTCCCTCATTGCAACTGCCGAATGCACTACAATAAGCATAAACATCACAAGGTTGTCTCGGTTGGGACCAGAACTGAAACCAGGCCCCGCTAGGCTCCAACCAAAACGGAAGCCATGTATGAGTTGGATGATCAAAACTTTGCCATAACGGCATTGACGAATTCTTAGACCAATCTCTCAAAACAAGATTACCTTCATCTAGAAGAACAGCTTCTACAGAAGTTGCAGCGGTAGAGTTCAAACTCGTGGACCAAATTGGCAATTTGGACTCGCTGAAAAGAACTAAATTACCATCTGAAATTCATAACACTGACGAATATCTATCAGAAACTGGTTTGTCTCTATTTGCCACCCATGGTTTGTTCAGACAATTTTTTGTACCACATGCCTATGTAGTAATTTCAAGAATTACCTGGCTTGAAGAAGCCTAGTTCGAAGACCCCGCCTGCAGAGACAATAGTTTGATCACCAGGCAGAGATTTGTTTGCAGAAATGGTGTCAGGAGCTGCAAAAGAGAAATGGGATTTGAGAGAGAAGCACATAATAAAGAGAACAGAAATCATGAACCATGGATTGTTCTTGACATCCATGGCTGCAAAAAGTTCTGTGCTGATAAGATCACAAGGTTCATATTTTAGGAACAAGAGATCTGTACACGCATATATAAATATCAAATGTGGCCTCGTATTGTTAAAGAGTCCTGCCAAAAAAAAGTTATGATCAACTGTTATTGTGGTAGTGAAGTCGACAAAGTTGCTAGAATGGTCGAGCATGTACTCAATGAAAATGCATTCTTCCAGCTTGATGTATGACGTCTAGCTGTAGTACGGAGATTGGGAAGGACATAATTTGTGCCGCCCCCCGTGTCATATTTTCATTCATATTATATCTTAAACATTTCTGCTGTATTATTACTAATATTAGCAAATTTTGTCCACCGATTTAACTAAGTAAATCGAAGTCTGAAGTAAATGTTCTTCTTCTCTCTTACATAAATTCGGACACTCCTCATTTTGACGACAACTGGGTTAGACTAGTGTTTTCGGGCACTGCATTTGTCAAAGAGTCAAATTATTTCGCCAACATAAGTCGACCGTTCAATACTCCACTAGAAACAAGACAAAATTAAACAAATTTTCACCAAATATATAATTAAAATTGATTATGATTGTCTGAACAAATTTTGGTTTAAGTTTATTTGACCAATTCAATGATGTTTATTATGATTTGCATTTCAATCCGTTTGCAATTGAGAGTAAACGAGGATTATCATTATTAAAATAGCTATGGCAGATTACATTATCTATACGCTCTGAAGCAAGGGTTTGCTTCAATTCCTATATTCATACAACGTGTTACCAGAGACAATTACAAAGGGCAAATAAGTACGTATTCTTAAACCAGTTATGTAAATGATCAACACATCCGGAATTGATTTTCTTCACCAAGGGTTTAAGAATTTGTTGGTGAAGAGTTGCTCTTCGTTTGAGATGAAGCGGTTGAAGTTTTACTTCGTGTCTGCGAACTCTGACTTGAGGATGACTCTGTGAAGAAGATTATGTGCTCCTGGTTGTCAACGAGTACTTGGAGAGATCTTGGAATTGGAGGCAAGTTCAACTCCGAAACTCCTTCAAGGATTTGAACTACTTGACCCATTGATGGCCGGCGTGTTTCATCGTCTTGGATGCACCAACAAGCAACTTTGCAAATTCTTGAAAGCTCTTCTACATCAGCATTGCTTTCCAGTCTTGGGTCTAATAGGCTCAGGAGATTGCCGCCTTCAGTAAGTTGTTTAGCAGCCCAAGAGGGGAAGAACTTCACTTTACCATCTTCAGATTGCTCAGAGTTTCTCCTTCCTGATATAAATTCAAAGAGCATCATGCCATAGCTGTAGACATCAGCTTTGGCTGTTATGGCTACTCCTGAAATCCATTCAGGTGCAAGATAACCTCTTGTCCCTCTCATTGTTGTTAGGACACGGCTGAAATCCCTCCCAACAAGCTTTGCCAGACCAAAATCTGCCACTTTTGGACACAATTCTGCATCTAATAGAATGTTCTCTGGCTTTATGTCACAGTGTATGATGCAGTCTCTGCATTTCTCATGGAGATAAACCAAACCTCTGGCTGTCCCTAGTGCAATTTGGTATCTTGTTTTCCAATCGAGAATCTTTGAATCCTTTTCATGGAAGAGATGGGAATCTAAAGAACCATTTGGCATGTAATCATAGACCAACAACCTTTTAGTACCTTCCGAGCAGAAACCCAGAAGCCGAACCAGATTGACGTGTTGGATATATCCTATTGTGCTGACTTCTGTCCGGAATTGCTTTTCTCCTTGGCTCATGCTCTCAAGCTTCTTCACAGCTATGGCACTTGAATTAGGCAAAACTCCTTTGAAAACCGAACCAAAACCTCCTCCCCCCAATTTTTCCGAGAAATTCTTTGTGGCAGTTTGCAAATCCTTGTATGCAAACGCCACCAATGAACCCTCGACTACTTTTGTTTTTTTTGTTTTCTTTCTTCTTCTCAAGTATACAAGCATGATCAGGCCAATGAGAACTACAAAAGCCACCGAGCCCACAACAACACCAATGACTATTCCCTTGTTATTCTTGGAACTTGGAAACTCAGAAGCTGCAAGCATGATATAAATGGTTTTTCCACCTTGTGCTAGTTGTTGCAAACCCACGAAATTTCCAATCCAAATTGAACAAGCATTGTCTTCATAAGAATAAGCAGTGCAAGAGCAGTTATTCAAGCAGGCACTTTCACATTCCTTGATATTCTCTACTGGCACAGATTGTGAATGTTCAGGCAAAGCTATGTTAGCATATTTTAAAAATTTGTCACTCTTTCCGTTGGCAAGACTATTATTTTGGCAATGCAGCTGAGTTTTCCTCACACAACCACCAGAATAATCTTGCAAGTTCCAATCTTTCTCCGATTTTTGCTGAAACCCTTGCAAACAAGTACAGAAACTCGCAGTTTGCAACTCATTGCAAGTGCTAAATTGACCACAATAAGCGTAAACCTGACACTGTTGTCTCGGTTGAGACCAAAACAGAAACCAGGACTTGCTACCCTCCAACCAATTCATTTGCTTAATCTGCCCTGAAACATCCATAACAAATCGAGATGTAGTGGCATCTTTCACGCTATATGTAAAATAGCTCTCGTTTTCGTTCGATTCATAGCTGAAGTTGTAGATATAATTTAGTCTCATTTCAGGAACTAAGCTGAAAATTTTATCTTCCCGATCCCAAGGTCCACTGTGCCAGTACACTTCAGACCTATTCCACAAAATAACATATTCATCGCTTCCGTCTGGGGCCAGCTCAAGAGAGAATAGACCGGGTGCAGGATCTTCTTTATTCTTCCATGAAGTGAGAAGTTGACTGACTTTGGTTCGCTTGTTATATCTCAACTTCATACCGGGGATCCATGTATGGGCTGGGTGATCAAAACTTTGCCATAACGGCTCTGATGAATTATTTGACAAATCTCTCAAAACAAGATTTCCAGTACCTAGAAGAACTGCTTCTAGAGGACGTGTTGTGGTAGCGGTCAAATTTGAAGACCAAATTGGCATTTGGGATTCATTATAAAGAACTAAGTTACCATCTGAGATTCTTAAAACTGAAGAAAATCTATCAGAAACTGGTTTTTCTCTGTTTGCCACCCAAACTATGGTTTGTTCAGAGACTTTACCATACCACATGCCTATGTAATAGTTAGAAGACTTACCTGGAGCTGGGTTGAAGAAGCCTAACACAAAAATCCCATCTGCCGAGACGATGGTTTGATCACCAGAGAGAGATTGGTTTGCAGAAATGGTGTCAGCTCCAAAGGAAATGTGGGATTTGAGTGAGAAGCACAAGAAAAGAACAGAAAGCATCAACCATGAATTGTTCTTGATGATATCCATGGCTGCAACAATAAGTTCTGTGCAGTCAAGATAGATATTTAATTGACAAATAATTCATACATCAGGGGTTGTGTATATATACGAGAGAGACAGAAGAACGAGTCTCGCAACCCTGAACGGTCAGGTATACCGCCGTTGTAACAATATCCCGCCAATTCAACTGAACTCCTTGAATTGACTATTATACCCTTGGCTCTCGAGCTCAAAGTAATGTTTCTCTTAGCTCATTTTGATGTAAACGAATCAGTTTTTTTAGTCTTTTGGAGTCACTGAACAGAAACCCAGAATAACAAGTCTTCGTCCAGCCCACTTTATGGAAGAAAAGTCAAGAAAGATTTTCATGTTCATCACCATAAACATTACCTTGGATTTTTATAAAAGCATTGGTTTGTAATTTTGTCACCTGCAGAGGTCTTAGATGAGGTTAACCTGGTAATTTGCTTGGACAAAAAATTCACACAATGAATGATATGAGCAGGAGCAGCCATTTCATATTCATGGCCTCTGCGTCCATTCAGCTGGACTAGGTCAACAATTAGTTACAGCCATTCGATCAAACCAAACTCAATCAACAGCGGTGATTGGAGAGAAGAACAGTCAAGTTGGTAATGTTAGTGTTCCGCGTTGTATACGAACAAAGGTCACCGTCTTACATCTTTGGTGCTTTTAAGGCTTGTAGCACTTGACACGGCAACAAATCTGACCGTTGATCCATGGATGATATCAACCATTCAAACCTAACTTTGGTACTTCAGTAAATGCAAAAGAGTTAGCCCATCGCCCCATCCCTTTCTGCTTCCGTGTGCTTTGATGGCTCTACAGAATATATCATAGATACGACAGGCCAGCATAGAAAAGAACCAAGAAGAATACACCTTTTCAATTATCTCCGATTTTTTTTTTTTTTAATTTTCATCTTAGTCATGAAAAATTAGACTTAGATTATTCGATTTACACGTCAAAATTTAAATTTTCCGATGGGCTAGCCCGTTTGCCCGTAGTGGAATGCATAGAGCCATAGACCACGACCTCAGTGGAGTGCATAGACCATGACTTATTCCTGGATTGGTCAATGCAGACTATTATGCCCATGGAGACATTAAACTGAAAGCTCACAGTATAGACTGTCTAACATGTAATAATGAATATCGAGGTTCACCTAGTACAACAGACCTTAACTTCAGTTATTTAAGAATAAAAATATGTATATTCCTTAGAACCTCGCTATCAAATGAATTCTACAATTCTGCGATTAGATTCTCCATTCCAAGCTATACATGCAACAATACTTGCAACAATTTCATGCGTACCTGATGCCGATACTTGACACTAATCAATCAGAACTCTCGTTTTGTGCAATCTTTGCACCACGTCGCACCCCCCTCAAGGCATTCACCTTACTCACATGAACTACTAAAATATCTACTTCTGCAATCCTTCCTCGTTTCCTGTTTGCCTCAGTGGATCTGCCACTTTCAACATTGGATTTTGTTTGGACAGCTACAACTCTATAGCCTTCCACTCTCTTTTCCTGCTTACAGTGTAACCTCAGTGATGATTGATTTGCTATGCTGAGGAGGGCAAAGTGGTAAAGAGGGTCAACGTAACAAGATGAAGAAGACACAATTCCTCTGATGTTCACTGGCTGGACAAGCTTTATAAATTCACGTATCTCCATAAAGCAGGAGTGATCAGAGTAGGGAACTGAATATACATACTTATGAAACCTTTTCATTGATCCTAAAATTTCTTTCAGCTTATCAGTCCGTGTTCACCATTAGCACTCCATTTGCTTTGGTAAGAAGTTAAAAGAGAACCAGAAAGATTGTCACCTCCTTAAGGGGTTTAACCACCCAAGGAAGACCAGATGGCATAATTCCTATGGTTGGATGCATTGTATTTAATCTCTCTAAGGTATCAATGCTAAAACTGTATCGGGGAACAGCTCGCACTCTAGTAACTGACGTTTTGGTCGTGATTATGTCATGGAAGCCAAGCAGATGCAAAATTTGCAGGCGTTCTGGCCACACCAAAATCTTTAAAGAGTAAAACCAAGAAAGACAGTAAATATCTGCTTACATTTACATACTAATCACATTTTTCATGACACAAAAAGAGTAGTTTTAAGTACAGGCATATAAGAGGATGAACGAACAATTGGAAATATCCACACAATAATTAGTTAATCATAGCGGTTAGATTCATATTTGGTCACAATTAAATCCACCAAATGATAATCTAACCAACCCAGAATCTAAAATGCAAATCATATGTTAGATGTAGGAGAAACGAAACCATCAAGATGGCAAACTTCTAAATTATCTATGGATGATTTCCAAAATTAGATAAATTGTCAATCTGCTGTACGTCCAAATGATTTTATGCTCTTTGGAGAAAATATCATGATGAATATTGTGTAAGAAGAAAGTTTTCCTATTCAATAAGAGTGATCAAACCTTTATATCAAGCATATGCGATATGTGAAATAAAAGTTCTTCTTTTCCCAATGAGTCAATTCCAATGATAATGTCATGATCTGGATGGGAGGTAATTATGTCAACAACCTGTTTTCAGCAAGACATTTAACACCACAAATCAGAACTCGAAGTTTTTCTATTCATTCAGTACTGTGATTTAATTAAGCAGATAATTCTAGAGTGAATTACCTACTTGAACAACCACAAGCTTTCCCATGGCATGTAAACTCAAGTTTAAGGCTAGACAGAAGTCGCAAACTTTGAGAGAGAATTACAGACATATTGACATTCAGAGTTTCAAACTACTATAATCTTTTGTGAACATATAGTCTAATGTAAAAACTTCAATTAGTATGTCAACAGTATTTTATATACTGCTCAAGTTCACGTCTTAGCTTGATAAAGAGCTGAAGCTAATTTAGTAATTTTAATTGCACTCTCGCTTGCTCTTATTTTCTCACTTTCACTCTAGCGCACACATGTGGCCACATATGTATACCCATTTTTAGCTCGTATTCACCGATTATCATGGTTAATTTCTACAATAGTGAGATTCTTAGCTAGATTGTTATAATACTCTCTTCTTTTATCATCTCTTCTAAACTGAAATTCCTTAAAAGAAAATTGTAAAATCATCCACCTCTTACATACCTCTGTTCATTCTTTACTTCCCTCGTCGCATCAGATATGTGTCCCCTATAATTTATTCCAGGGATAATTTTGCTTCATTTCCTAGTATTCTCTGCTTCCCCAGACAAGCTTCTTATATGAATCATGACCCCTATTAACCCCATCAAGTCCCCAAACACAGAAACTATGATTCGATGAGTGCTTCGGCTGACAAAATGCACAGTTATCTCTAACCAACCACCACTGACAAAAACATACCATGATGTACCTTGCATATTGATACTTTAAATGAGTAAAACTAATTAAAGATTGATTTCAAAAAACTTGTCATCACCACAAGCTAGAAAAGGAAAAAGAATGCCCATGAAAAATATAAGTAAAATTGTAACTGCTGGGCGGCAATATCTCGAGAAGGAAAAGCATATGATGTATTACAGTATGTGTTATCCAAGTAAAAAATGTCGTCCACATCTTTTATTAGAGATTTGAGGATTGTGGTTCTTCCTATCTTAGCCCTCTCAGTACTTGTTTCCCGTCGAAAATCACCACTATAAAGCAGGCATCCAAATTCCCCACGAAATAACAGCATAACTGAACCTGCCAGATACTAAACAACCAAAAAGTTGGCACAATATTGTAGCAACAATGATGATTCTGCAAATGGAAAACTAAACTACATGTGGTTGCCGTTGTAAATAATGGGTATTATATTCCGAAATATACTATCCCACGCGAAAAAATAAACGGGCTTAAACTAAGGGGTAATCCAACCCATACAAAAAGAAACTCACATAAAGTAAGCCATTTTAACCCATTCGAGAAGCCATTTTACCTGTGATGTCCACGTGCAGGAGTGCAAATCCTCGAAATCTCGAATTTGGACTTCACGTGTGGACTCGGATTAGACCCCACGAACACGTGTGGAGGAGGACGAATTGATACAGTGTTCATAGCACATTTGAGATCCATTTTACACGAATTCCAATTTCTTGCAGTGTTACTGCGTTGTCGCTGCCAAATAACAGTTGCAAGAAAAGAATGATAATAGGAATGAAATCAAGTCATAATTGGATCTATTGATTAATTGAAACATAGAATTGAGCATAAATCAAATATTGATACAAATAATATTTAGTTGCTTGTTGGAAGGGAACCAATTATAGGCTGCCTTGACAAAGATAACAAAATTATTCATTATATGTAAATAATATTATGAGAAGATGTTGTTCAATTCCATCGTTAATCATCCAAACAACTTTTCAAATTGAAATACATGTGTCGCTTTGATATATAATTTAAAAATTTTAAGGTCGTTAACTATTTCATGAACCAAATCTATCTTCTAAAAGTTAATGCAACCGCAAATTTTGGTGAAGTTTCATTTACATAGCTCCAATGCAGCGGTTCGTTTCGGTTTCGTAACTTACCAGGACAATGGTGAGCATCGATTACCATAACTTCCACGACAGTCTTCTCTCCAGAAGATGGCGAGATCAAAGAGAAAGAATGCCAAGAGCTGATATCGAGGACGCGAAGCAACGAGAGGTTCAAGCCAGGGAGCTTGAAGGGGAAGAGCTTGGCAGTGAACCGCGAGCAGAAGAGTAGGCCCCTGGCCCACGCCGAGCTCAGCCCTTGGGTGTGGTCCTAGTGCAGGTGCGTTAAAAAGTAAACCTAGCTTCCCTCTGTCCATCGATCCACGGAGATCAAGCCTTTCTCCATATTTGTCGAGAGCGACGGTGTCGGTTTGTCCATTGAGAGGGCGAAGGTTCTCAATTTTGAAATTTTGAAATATTTTGGGTTTTTGATTGTATGGTTTAAAAACACCCCATATTTAAGTCTACAGTTAAGTTATCAAATTTGTTATATTTAAAATTAATTATTATATATTTTTTGAACAAAAATATTATTTTTTATTAAACCTCAAAATTTTAAAATTTAAATTTTTACGTTTAATTATAATTTTTTATATGAATTTAAAAAAAAAGTTAGTAAATTTTTAAGAAAATAGTTAAAAATTAGTTTACGAGTGATTCGATATCAATTTATTTATTTTAATTATAATTTTTTGTCAGAATTTAAGAATTTAAAAAGTAAATCAGCAAAAAATAAAATTAAATCTATTTTTCCCTCAATGAATTTATTGTTCTCTCTATGAAAGATGAATTTCATTAAAAAATAGTAAATTTTATTAAGTAGTACATTGGTCAAGAGAACAATAAATTTTCTTTAAAAGATTAGTAAATTTTTGTCAAAGTAAACAGTAAATTTGTCGAAAAAATAGTAAATTTTTATTGAGTAAACAGTAAATTTATCGAGTAAACAATGAATTCGTCGAATAAACAGTAAATTAGATAATAGAATATTCATTAAAGTGAATAAAAATTAAGCATAAAATTATTCAAAAAATAATTAATTAATTTCAAATATAAAATTTTTTTTGCATAGATTAAAAATAGAAATGGGTCAAAAAATAGGGCTACACCCAGTAAAAGCCCAAATATTTTTCCGCTTTTATAAGTTGTGAAACTGTCTGGACCTGGAGGTGTATAGCTGGTTCCAGACGACGTCGTTTGATTTAGTACTTTTACACGCAACCGTTTTGCTTGCTTTCCTTTACGGCCATCTCCAACTTATTATGATTGGTACTTTGTCTGATGGCCCCCTTGACAGGGCGGGGCCAGTCAGTTATAGCCGTGAGAAAACAACGACCAATTTGATCTTTCCGGTCATTTTCCCAAGGTTTTCTTTTCACTCTCACTCTCATTGTCCTCGCCACCTGGCCAGGGAAACCGAGACTTCATTCATTTGTTGGTTAGCCGTACCATTGACTTGGTATATATAAATTAACGTCAACGTGTCTGACAGTGGAGAGATAAATTACGGATACGACTAATTCATCGAATTACAAACAAAAAATCAAAATCTGTTAATGTAAGAAAGTGAAATGTGTAACACCTACTACTCACGTGAATAATGCCAAACGATCCTCTACATAATAATGCCACCACCCAAACAACCAGTGCCTTAGAACCTCCGCTACGCTACGCTACGTACACACAAATTCCAATATCCCACTCTCTTTACCAAGTTTTTAGTAACGCTTCCATCTTTTAGCCGCTTTATTCTTTTACTTTCCCTTTCCCTTCCCTCCAAAAGTCAATATAACAGAATGAACCCACAACAAAACCACCAGATTCCGGAACCGGACCGTCCGGTTCTCCCCACTATCCGCACCAATTCGTCCTCCTCCACTAGTGTTCCTGTCATAACAAGCCGGACATACGGCACCCAACGCAAGATAGCAATCGCTGTTGATTTAAGCGACGAGAGCGCCTACGCCGTCCGTTGGGCGGTGGAAAACTACCTCCGTCCTGGTGACGCCGTCATTCTACTCCACGTCCGCCCAACCTCTGTCCTCTATGGAGCCGATTGGGGATTCGTCAATGATCACAACGTTCATAATGATGGTGGACAGAAGGACTCCACCGAAACGGACTTAACGGCGTCGAATGCGAAGAACATCGCGGAGCCTTTGGAGGAGGCGAGGATACCGTACAAGATACACGTAGTGAAGGACCACGACATGAAGGAAAGGCTGTGTTTGGAGGTGGAGAGGTTACAGTTAAGCGCGATGATAATGGGGAGCAGAGGGATAGGGATAGGAGCGGTGAAGCGGAGTAGCGTACTGGGGAGGTTGGGGAGTGTCAGTGATTATTGTGTGCATCATTGTGTTTGTCCTGTTGTTGTGATTAGGAATCCTGAGGAGAGTCAAAGTCAAGATGTTGTGAGAGAGGAGGCTGAGCTGCAGCCGGTGCCGGAGGAGGAGACGGAGTATCCCGATGATGTAGCGGAATGAACGGAAAGGTTTGTCTTTGGATTTTGGTTTGTTGATTGTTATTGATGTTGTTCCTTTGTGTTAGAAAATGGTTGAAAGGATAAGTTTACTATTAAATGACAATTGTCTAATATGCGTTTGATTTTTAGGGTGCGGTTATGGGTGCTTTTCTTGAAATCACTTTCAAGTAAAAGCACTTTGTGCGGACGATAGTTTAGAAATGCTTTCTTTTTGGACTTTGTAGGGTGACTGTCTAAAAGTTTGCTTGTTCCTTTTTACAATGAATCTTTCAGAAAAGAAAAACACTTGAAATGCTTATTTTGTAAATTACCTCTATTCTTTTGTTAATCTTGTGATGCATTCTATTGATACTACCTTGATTGGTTCCTTCGAAAGATTAGGGATCCAAAGGGAATTCAGACTTTCATTCATTTTGTTTTGTTTTGTTTTCAAAATAAGAGAAAAATTTTGTTTTTGTTTTTAGTTCTGATAAGAAACAATTTTGTTCCGGAATTAATTTAATTTACTTGATCTGTTGGTATTTGATTAACTTTAGAAAAAGTTGAACTGGAAATAAAGAGGTTATTCTGTTTTGTTGAGACTTGGATTTGGTTGAATTGATTGGAGGATGATATCCATCAAGGTGGGATCGGATGGATACGGTTTGGAATTGTTTCAGCGTGCTCTGTTCTATGAATGTCTTTGGAAATTTGTAGGAAATTTTATTAGCTGGATCCAAGGAAAATGATGCTTTTTGATATGGTTGGAAGCCATAGAAATATGAGTATGTTTGATACTATTGCTTTGAAACATTATTGATTTTGTGTTGGTTCCAAGAATAATCACAACAATACCAAACATATCATGCAATACAGTATCAAATATACCCATATTAGGTTAGGGACAAACTTTTAATTGACTGAACTGCGAAAATATCGTAGTGTGAGTGATTTTGTGTGCGTCTTTGTGCATGCACTGTTGTGTATCATTAGAATATGATTATATTTGGTAAACGCCAACTTTTAATTGAGTGCATTCATTTCTTCTCTTTTATTTGATATGTAGTGATTCTATCTCAAACAACACCTCAAATTCAAACATACATGTCCATCAGATATATGGAGCTGAGTTCAGCATGTCAAAGCATTTTGTAACATTAACTGTAGCCATGTTGGTTAGTTTTGTGCTAAGAAGACCAATGACCAAATGTCACCACCTTAGTCAGGTGACGCTTAAGGATTGTTCAGTGCAATGGTAATCGCTGCCTGAATTTCTAGGTGATGCATAAAAGGAATATACTTGCAGTGTTGTTTGGATTCTTGCTAATTTGCCCTGATTTTTTTTTCTTCTCTTTCTCTTTAATCATTCATCTCGTTCATGCATTGCTTTACTAGGAAACTGATATCTCCTGTCATTTAAATTAACCCCGCAGAAGATGATAATGGTAACAAAAGCAAGTGAAGCGTGTGGGGGTAGAAGGAAGTCTCAAGAAACCCAAGAAATTTTCTGTGTGCACAGATTTATGCCCTGTATGTATATCTGTATGTATATCTCTGGAGGTAAACTGGAAATATAGTTGGTTACCTTACTCTGTACCTGTACTTTGCAGTCGTTTGCCCTCTCTAATAGTGGGGGGCTGGTGCATTAACTGTATATTATTGTGTTTACTGTTTTTTGACAACCCATTTACTGTTGTATCAGAACCAGGTTTCGGTTTTTGGGTTTTTAAAAATTAAATTTCATATCCATGCTTTCTGACTTTTAATAAGAGATTAACCTTGTCCTTACCCTTTTCATGACGATTGAATTCAATATTTCTTTGCTTGTTAACAATTAAAAGGCCCATGAATCTTGATGCTTTTAAGATGCATTTATGGTCACAACGTCGTTGTATAATTATTATACACTGCGAGCAACTTGTTTAATCTATAATTCGCCAAAAGAATAGTGTCTGAATTTCGAATACTCTGCTGGGTATTTTACTCTAGCTAGAAGAAATGAAAAAGGATTCGAAACATTTGAATCTCCTGAAAAGTGCTTTTCAATCACAAAGACTCAGCATAAGCATATCAGCTATAATCCAACAAAAAGAAGCCATAACATTCACAAATGTACAGGAAAATGAACTGAAGAGATAAGTCGCTCAAATGTATTCAGTGTCATAACAATGCAGACCAAAAAATAAAAAAAAACCCACACGACTAGAAAACAGATAGCGTATCAATAGGATAGTGTAAAGCACAAAAACATCTCAAGGACCTCCCAGTGTTCCTTCACTTTGGCTCCTGCGCATAGAAAACTCTGATTTAAGGTTCAGAAGTTTGCTACTGATATCAAGATAATTATGCCGATTATTAGTTGTTGCTTTAGTTCCGGTTGGTGGCAGACGAGTATGCCTGCCCCTTGACCGTTTTGGTGGCGAGACCACAGGTTGACTTTTACGGCCATGAGTTGATGAAGATAGCCTGTGGCTGTGGCTGTGACCAGCTACACCATGGCTACTCTTCCTCGTAGGTTTGTTATCTGATCTAAGGCCACGATCAAACTGGTGGGCACTAATGCCCAGACGAACTGACCTATCAGCAGCATCCTTCAAAGTGCTTGCTTTCATGGGTTGCCGATTGAAGTAAACTAGATGAGGAAGAAGACCTTGTAGATATTTCTTCAGCTGTTCATCCCCTACATTCTTCTGAGCTGGGTTTCCTTCCAAGCTGATAGCTTGCAAGGAGTTGTAATTAGCTGCAAGTTGACCAAGACATTTGGCTGTAGAAATTTTGTTGAAACGCAGATCCAGCACAGTCAATTTCAAGAGGCGATGGAGACCCTCTACCTCACTAATCTTATTTCCAGCCAAGTATAACTCTTTCAGAGAGGAACACGATGCCAGACCTTACAATAAAATTAGTCAGAAGAACATGTTAGAACAAAAAAACAATGAAAATGGAACAGCCAACAACTTTCTACTTGTATTAAAGCAAGGGTAATACCATGTCCTATTCTAATTATTCGGTTGTAGCTCAGGTCGAGCACACGGAGGCGGGTAAGATCACGCAAGCCCTCAATTGTGGAAATATTGTTTTTTGACAGATTCAGCATGTGAAGTCCTCGAGGAAGAGCACCAGCAGTGATCCTCACTACAATAAGGAAGCAAACAGATAAGACAAGCAGGAATCAAGCTATAATTACTTGGAACTACAACTATATTACTATTGCATATTAATTTAAGATAATAAGTGAAAATAAAGTTTCCAGTAGAGATACAAACCTATGGCATTTCCCGACAGATTTAGCACCTTCAGACTGACAAATGCACTAAGAAATGGGATGATAACCAATCCATGATTTGACAGCTGAGCTGTGGTGGCTGCGGCACTCAAAGAAGAGATATACCTTTTCACGGCTTCCATGCCCGCCGTTACCTTACCATCCACCTTAGAAGCAGTCGAACCATTCAGGACATCAGTATCTCTCTTCAACTGATCGTTAGAAAGAGAGATTTCATTTGTTTCTTCCAAAGGGCTGCAATGTTGAAGTTCATTAATCCATTCCTCAATACGCTTACTCTTAAAATCCTTGCTTGGCAATTTATCCCAATGCTGAGCTGAGGTTTCTCCTTGAAGGTTTTTCTCTGAGTTCACCTCATCTGGTATTAACCAGTCTTTTGCTGAAGCAGAATAATTACAAGAATCATAACAATCATCAACCTGGATCCCAAATTTGTTTTCCACTGTTTTACATATACCATCATTTCTTTCTTGCTCTAGCATAGCCCGAGTGTCAACATCATGAACTGAAATATCTTCCTGCCTCATGCCTAAAACTTTTAGGTCATCTGCCGATCTGGAATGTGGCACCAAACGGTTAATAGTATAGCATTCTTCAGAAGGGCACATAGCAGCATTGATGTCGTGCAAAGAACAAGATTTTACAATCAAAGGTGGGGTACGGGGCATATGATCAACATAATTAACAGCACAGTCACCAAGACCAAACATCATAGCATCACAATTTCCATGGCCTTCCTTATCTGAATTCTGAGGTTCTCCAATCGAGAATATACATTCATTATTAACATAATCAGAGCTAACTTGAACAGACTCTGAGTGTGGAGCTTTTTGATGCTCACTGGGTGGGCTTACAACTGGATCATTGCTGCCATTTTGTCCTGTGAAACCATGTTGGTCATGGGAATCCGAAGAAAATGCTTGATCAGTCTCCTCCTCCAAATCAACTTCGCCAGAATACCTCTCCTCCCAGCACAATCGACTTCCTAGGGACTGACTCTTCTTTATATGTCCCAATTTATGGACCCCCACATCATTCTCCAAATTGAACATGCCCTTTATTTCCTCCGATTTCCAGCAGCGTTCAATAGAGGAAGAACTTGCAACATGCTTGACATCATTATTACTTTGAGTATCTTGCGGTGCACTCGATAAAATTGCTTTTGTGTTTGTAGAATTAGACAAACCTTTCATGGCATGAATTTCTGAGAAATCTTGCAAACTTTTCTGCATTGCTTCAACTGATGATTGAACTGTTTTCTGATGGATTGGTCAATACTCAAGAGTCAGCAAAAAATCATGAATCAATACTGAATCTAATCTCAGGAAACTGAACAAATTCTTCCACTTACCTTTGGTCTCTGGGAATGGATGTTAGTACTGAAGCATGAAAATCTAACCATTGTGGTAATACTGACCAGGACTACATCCACACAAGATCTTCTTTTATGTTAAATAAAAAGCCTGAAATAAAGGACAAAGGTTGCTTTAAATAAAAGACAAGCTACCATCAAGCTTCCAGGGGACTTAGCAAAAGGTGACCTTAGCCGTAATCAAGCGACAACCCCACTGAAACACGACACAATCTCCAAATATGCGATGACCTTGATCTTCTTAAAACACAAAGTAAAATTAACTCCTTGTGATCACCCCACACCCACTTAGAGGTGAGAGAAGCGTTCAGCTTCGCTGCAGCGGCCAGAATGAAAAAAGATATTTTCCAACTAGGAAAACCCAATCTCTAACATGAATAAGAGACCCAGGCCTGGAAAAATGAGAAAGCAAAAAAATACTATTACTCAGTTGATTGAGCGCACGTGTATACTGGATACTTGAAGCATAACTAAACAAAGAAACATAATAATTGTATAATATTTTCGTCTATCCTGGATGGCACAGAATGTTCTAACAATAGTCAATAAAAAGCCAGACGAAAACTCAAAAGGACACCAATCTATAGAGCTCGATTCTTTTATCATGAATGATGGAATAGAGCATCATCACAGGTTTATCTCTTCCATTTTGTTATCGTATTTCTCAACAAGAAACATGAACATTGTAATAGCTAATTCAAAATATTCATTAATCATAAACCTATGTGTATATCATACTCTTAAATTCGTTTTAAGTTTTCCAATATTTTACAATCAATCTTTTTAGTAGTGACCCAGATGAAAGAGTATCATAAACTACATACACAGATCGATATACAAACATGAACGGAACATATCTGAACCAACCAACCAGTTATAAAAAAAAAAAAAAAAAAGAAAAGAAAAAAAAGAAGGGCATCATAACATGCATACAAACAAATCATTAAACAATGAACACGAACAATATTAAAAGCGAAAAAGAGATCTGACCTCTCTCTAGCCAGATTTTGTTACGAGAAGAAGACGTAAACAACAAAACCCAAAACCAAAATACGTTAACGATTTCTTATCAAATCGAGGCGAAATTGATAGAGCTTAGACGCACAGCCCCCTGAGTTTCAGGTTTAATTTATAATCCACAGCGACGGCCTTGATTAAAATACTCAACTTTTCTTTTCATTCTGGAATCAGGAATATGGACAATTTTTGTGTTTGAAAAGAATAAGGAAATTTAGAGAAAAAAGGAGGATTCGAATTGGATTCCTTTCATTTATTTTACAATGAATGGAATAGAGAGAACCGCGTCCACAGATAAAAATAAAAAAAAATAAAATACAACAGGTGGGTAATTGAACTGAGGTTGGGTTGGGTGACTTTGAAGGCAAGAGTGTGGACATTGTCTTTATGCGCCGCGGATATAGCCGCCCTACCCGTGCTTTTCTCAAACTATAATAGAGAATGTCGTGTTCTCTTCCACTCTCTCTCTCTCTCTCTCTCTCTCTCTCTCTCTCTTATCTTCTTTGTTTCGGTAATCCTACGTATTTACCTATTTCAGTTAGATTTAGAGAGACAATTTATTATAAATAAATACAAAAATAATTTAAATTAATTGATTGTGGTGCGGGCATATCAAAAAATATGATGCTCATTAAGACATTTTGTTTACACGTTTAAGTTATTTTAATCGCCTTTAATATTATTGAAACAAAACAAAACCAAACGCGATGATTCACAGCCACAAGACGACTGGTTTGACATAGCACAGTTGTCCCAAGGTGTGGCAGCAACTGCAACTTATCGGATGGCGTGGATGCTGAAGGTCAACTGTATGATTTTTGCATGCATTTCTAAATCCTTAAACAAGCCAAGCCAAGCCAAGCACTAACTTTTAGCAACAACAGATTGATGTAATGATGACTAAATCTGTTGTATCTCTAGAGGTTGAAAATATGGAAACAACAGTCCAATCCGGCCGCGAATTTATACCTCAACCCAACAGCAATGCGAAGGAATAATTTAAAGCGGTATAATTGATTATATAATACAGGATTTAGCTACTATAGCTCACTCCTTCGCCGTTCGCAACCTCACCAATGTGGTATGCTGTATGTCCTCCCTCAAGTAGTTTGCCGGATGCCTCTTGGCTCACCACTAGAACCATCCCAATACCCATGTTAAAAGTTCGCCTCATCTCACTATCTTCTATTCTTCCGGCCTAAATGAACATGAATAACCAAAATTAAAAGAAAGACACGTGTAAATTACTGAAAACTACAACAGTGATGCAATCGTTGAGAAAATTACATACCAAAATAACTAATACAGCATTAAGAAAATCAAGCCTATACGACTCCATGGTGACCACACATTGTAACCCTTAAGTCTCCAATATGTCGATCACTTGTGTTTCAGATAAACAAAATGATCCTAGCAAAATCAGTTCACATACTTATAGAATGTAGTAGCATGCTATGGAAAAATTGCTTTTTACCTGTTGGATCCATTTGAACACAGCTGGGACTTCCCAAGAGTCCTTATAGATGACAGCACCAAGGCCTTTCGGAAACACTCGAGGTATATTGTCCGTGAAACCACCACCAGTAACGTGGGCTATCCCTTTTACCCCTCCCTTGCTAGTTAAGTCCAGCACCTTTTTGACAAAAATAAAAATGTTTTAGCATGAGTCAGCATGGCAACATGGAGCACAATTATGTGAAACAGAGGTTGATGACAGACCTGCTTAACATATATAACAGTTGGAGCCATCAAAGCTTCGCCTAATGTACTGTTTGCACCAGGAAGTTGGTCCTTTAGAGAAAGGCCGCTTTGGGCCAAAACCCTGAAAAGTTATACAAGTCCAATCCCATAGATTTTGGTTAAATCAGTCTTGGGTTTGGAAGAAAGCTACAGGAGCAAATATATTTTATGTAGTCAATCAATCCTTTGGTGTAAATTTCAACATAAAAAGCAATTACGACCTTCTTACAAGAGAGAAACCATTGGAATGGACTCCACTAGATGGCAGGCCAACGAGTACGTCTCCGGCCACAATCTTTTTCCCATCAATAACTGAATCCTTTTTAACAATGCCAACCGCAAAACCACTAAGATCATACTCACCCTCCGCATAAAAATCCGGCATCTCAGCAGTCTGAGAGACAAATCATATCCACCAAGTTTGACTAAATAATTTAAATTACAACAGTAAATCTAATACTATATGAAAGATGAAAGCAACAAATAAACAAAGAGCCCATAATGACTATAAATATTAAGAGTTTTGAAAATTATGTCTCAAGCAGTTTTGTTCACCAGCCCAGCAGACAACAGCAAGACCAATTCAAAGGACACATGACAGATCATATTTTCACAATTGTTTTATAGCATAAGCCTGCCACACCAACATCCTTGTTATTTTCGATGAAAAAGAATTTGAATAAAAGTAGATATTAAGCCAAAGCTGGGCAAGATATATGATAAATATCAAAATCAAACCCTCAAAAAGAGGATTATTATAGCTCCTCGCATTTGATCATCAAATGAGACATAAATCAGACTCTCATGATTCCTCACTACCTGGGAACTGGGCTTTAAAGTGAGACCCAACATTGGTGGTTGCCTCCCCCGGCATTCCAGTACCAGTATGAAATTTTCATTACAAGTTAAGAAGTTTCTCTAATTTGATTTTCTCTATCCTTCATATCTAGAACAACATGGCATTCCAATTGGACCATACTCATAACAATCAACAACAAACATAACTGATAAAAATTCCTTGAGAAGAAATATACTAATTGAAATATTAAATGCATGAGTACATGAAAATACATACCTCTCCTCCTAGAAGAGCGCAGTCAGATTGTTGGCAACCATCAACAATGCCTTTGATGACCTGAAGAAGAAGAAATACAGAGAATCAACACCACTTTGTCCCAGTAGAAAAATGGCATGGTCCATGCAATCCAAATAAATTATGTACCATCACATCACCTTTTCAGCAAGATCAACATCTAGGTGGCTTGTAGCAAAGTAATCCAGGAAAAATAATGGCTTCGCACCAGAAGTAACAATATCATTGACACTCATTGCAACCTGAAGAAGAATTATGTTAGGAGGCTAATGACTAATATTAAAATTGATAAAAAAAATTTCATAGAAATGTTTTACCAGATCAATCCCAATCGTATCATGGATTCCAGATTCAAATGCCAGCTTAAGTTTGGTACCCACACCATCAGTGCCAGCAACAAGGTATGAATCACCTGTTCATAAGGAATTCATTAGCAAACTAATAGGACCCAAGCAACACACCAAGCTGCTAATAGCAACTAAATACATTTGGAAAGGAGAGTCAGTAGATGAAAAGAATATAAAACAAAAAAGTCATAGACAATTTACCTTCCTCCCTATAGTCCCACCTAACACTAAAAAATATCAGAACAAGAAATGACTGCAATGATTTACTCAACTCATATTCTCTGCATACAGATATAGATGGAAGAAAGCTTGAAAGAAAGTGTTGCAAATCCTAAAAATGATGAAACTTTATAATAAAAGGGACTCCTCAATGGGCCACTTGAAATCGGGAAATGTTCGAGGATGTAGACAGTGCTACTACCAATGCTTAACTTACCGCAATAAGCCATAATGGAAAAGCTTTAGAATCTCTTCTTAAGATGCTAAAAAACAAATGGATAGAAAACAATTCAAAAGTTTTCTGAAATCAACGATGAAATATTACATTTAATTTTTAATTTCATGAATAAACCTAGCAATTGGCCTCAAGTTAACGCACAGTCCAAGCTACCCAATATTGTTTTTTCTATCAAACTACTAGTAGAGAAAAGTAATGCCTAGTTACGAAAAAATTAGAGAATCCAATAAGGCAAACAAGTATATCATACCGATAGGAAAAAGGCCACCAAAGCCTCCAATCCCAGTAGCCATTTTTGCTATTCTTCTAACAAGCTCAGACCCAGCATCTATATCCACACCAGCATCCTTATACGTTAGCCCACCAGAACTAATTCCGGACATCGAAAGGACACGGCTATTGTCTCTCACTCTTCGGGGTCTCAATTTATCGGTAGCTACCGATAGTCTAGGGATTCTACTGGAAAAGCCGTCAATTGTAAAATTGTGGAAGATAGTTGTGGTGGGATTTGATTTGTTGGGAGAGGAAATGATTGAAGATGCGAAACAATGTGAGAGTTCAGTGTTTGCCACGGAACTGCTGGTCATGGCAACCATGGAAATGGAATTTCAAATTGATTGCGAGATGTGAAAGTTGGGAGTGAAAGGCTGTGTGGGTTCTGGGTTTTGGAAAGATGTTTCTTATCAAACGTCAAAAATCCCAGGTTTCCAAATACGCCTCGAAAATAGGCGTATTATCTTAAATACTCTGTAAACTTGTAATTTATTTTTATCATAACCTAATATTTGCCAATGGTACAGAAGTATTTGGAATAAGGTGAATATAAGCAAAACTTGAGGGGCACAAATAAAATTATTCCTTAACCAATATATATTTTCTACCAGCGCACAGTTCTGACTTCAGCGTCTCACTCTCCCGCCGCTCCACGACATTTTTCCTCTTATCTTTTCCGCCACGGCCACCGCCACCGTAGCTAACAGAAAGGTATAATAATTATTTTTCTTTCTTTTATTTTATTTATTTTTTATATTTTTATAGTCCTCCATGTAATAGGATTCTAAAGAAAAATAATTCCCTCGATTTTTGTTCTGTTCTTTCTGAAACTACAGTGTTAATGGCCATCTATTTGTAAGATCTAACACTTTTTCATATCAAATGCGGCACCTTTTTTTCATGCAGAAATCCATATATGAACTGAAATAGCTCTATTACCATGAGTATTAGATAAATTTAGTTTGAGCAGTCACGTTTGAGAGATTTCTATAAAATCAAAACCATTAGGAAGAAAATGACAGATTTACTGTATTAAAAAGAATCACTTTGGTAGGGTTGAGAATAAAAGAATATATCAGGATAAACCCCAGTTCAAATATCCAATTTTTTGATTGTGCAGGCTTATTATATATTGATCATCTATCTCCCAACAAAAGCAACTAAAGAAGCAGTAATGGATAAGGCTTCCAAGTTTCTTCTCCTAAAACGGCTCTCGGGAGCTTTAAAACATCATTCTGAGATTCATAGGTCTTGCTCTCTTCTTCTAGAACCTTCTAGACCTATTTTTGTTCCTGAAAACAGGCTCTGTTATCCTTCTAGAAGCTTAATTAATGCTTGTAGAAACTTCTGCTCTCGTCCTTCCAATCAAAAGGACAACTTTCAAGCCCCTGCTGCCATTGATTATCGGTATGTAGCCACAAATACTTGTTGTTTTCATTATTTGCTGGTAGTTGTGATTATCAAAGTAATAATAGTAGCAATTTTTGGCTAATATAGATTAATGTGGATACAGTTCTCTTCTGCAGGAGGATGAGTTTCACAGGCTAGCTAATTCCACGATCCATGACTTGCAAGAGAAATTTGAGGTAATTTATCATTCACTTTTTGCACTTTAAGCAAGTAGTTCTCCAATGTATTTCATTGCATCTAAACAGCATACTTAAATAGATTAATACGCAAACGTTTTCTGCTGTGTTCACCATTCTAAGAAAGGAGCAAAATAAACTTTGCAGGAATCAGCTGCCCACAAAATATTGGTCTCTGTAGTGAGCTGCTTTGACATGATCTAAACGTTGGATACCATTCCTGTTTCTAAGAACCCTAGAAACAAAAATCCTAATGCCAACAACCAGAAGCAAAAGTTCCTAAAAGTACTATTCTTTTTTATTTGATTCTGCATGACATACAGTGAAAATGCCAAGGTAACAGAACTTGGTGGATGCAATGAAATTAAAAACGGAAGTCTACTTGAATTTAAGGGCTGAAGTCCATCCCTTCTCAGTTGGATGGACGGCCACTGCTTTTCTTCTGTTCCATTGGCATTATCATTGAACGTCGTGGGATCATCATAAATTTTAGCTGAAGCCTTTGAAAACTCAGCCTGGGACTCAAAAACTGCACAAAAACATATCTGGAAGCTGTTTTAGGTAATTTTACATAGTTTCTTGCATGCAAGACCGGTGCTTTGCTTTCACTTCCCTCTTCTGGTTGAACTTGACACTTTCCTTTTTAATCTGATCCTGGACACCTCCATTCAATTCCCTCATTGAGTGCTTCAATTTAAGAATCTTGTTCTCCGCCTTCTCAAATGCAGTAGCCTCCCTGTCAAGTGCTTTGTTAATCCCATCAACCGTCCTCTGCTGCTGATATTCCTTCCCTTTTTGAATAGAAAGAGGCCTGATTTACTTTCCAAAGCTTCTTAGGGCACTTGTTACTACCTTATCTGGCAACTTCTTTGAAGAATCCAGCCAATCATGGCAAAAATGATAGTACTGGTAGTCCATTGATTCCACATGGGGGGACTGGAGCTGTCCCTGAGTCAACTTCAGCATCCAGGGCATTGCATATTAGAGCTGTAACATGAAACAGTTTCATTGGCTAGATATTCCTCTCATTCATCACCTCACCTCATCACACGCCCCTTTGCTTCTGAGTCCTGTTAGGCCTTATGGTGTTTTGCTACTGTGAAGACTGAATATTATGCTTGCTAAATTTGGTTGTGGAGTGTAGGCATGCATTTGCTACTGTAAAGACTTAGTTATTATGCTTACATCAAGTAGCTGCAAATGAAGCCGTTTCATGTCTACCTTCTGATCTTGCAGTTTATCTGTCCTTTTCTAAAGCAGCAATAGAAAACCAAAAGCAAGAGCAGAAAAGCCAAGTAGGTAAGAAACAAAAGGGTATCTTTGTGGACAAAGAATGTGAAGAAGAATATGCTGATGATGATAGATAGATAGGTGCGGTGACAGGGGAGAGGAATTTTTAGCCACAAACAATTTTGTCTTTTTCTGCTGTTAAATAGTTATTATACCTGCATTCAGGTGCTGGCTTGCATTTGTACTGTAAGGACTTACTCATTATACTTACATTTAGCAGATGCAAATGCATGCATGTCTTCAACATCTGTATTCAGTAGGTGTTTGCTGTTGTTACAAGGAGAACAACTTAATTTTCATCTTTCTCTGGAAGAAACAGCCCATCTTCTTGATTGGACTTTATTTAAAGTGATTTATTTAGGGAAAGATGTGGTGTTGAAACTGCTGTGTGTTTAGCCTAGTTGGGGTTTTGTTTTGACAAAATGGAGGATGTAGGTGTAAGGCATTGTTGTTTCAGCATTGAGGAAGAAAAGACGGGGTGTCATGAAAAAGTTGTAATTGTCATCATTCACTGGTTAATCTGATTTCTGTGTTTTTCATTTTAACAGTCTTGCATTTTAGTTTTATGCTTGTTCTAGTAATTACACAATTGAGCATGTAAGCTATGACATGCCTTATTTCTTTGGTTATTGAAATTATGATAAGTTTCGCTACATAAATGTATTTCTTTAATAAGAGCTATATGAATGTTATGCTTTCCTTCTGAAAACTGGTTTGTCATGTGCATTATAACTAATGATACAATCATTTTAACATTTTATCTGAAAAATCTGTATTACCTTCTTGTTGAACTAAGTTATTTACGTTTTATGGCCAATAGGTGCTATTATTGTAGTTTTAATTGTTTTGATTCTGGGGTCCTCACAGGAATACGGCGATGCTGTCCAATTTGATGGTTTTGATGTAGACTATGGGGTGAGACTGATTAATTAGTGTTTGGATTTCATTGATTCTTTCAGTAGATATTTTATCTGTTCTAACTCAAATTTGCTCCAATTTGGCAGAATGAGGTTTTGACCCTGAAACTTGGGGCTCTAGGCACTTACGTGTTGAACAAGCAAACACCAAATAGACAACTTTGGTTGTCTTCTCCATTGAGGTATTATTTTGTTTTCTCAACTTGATGCATTTTCTGTATATTATGGTTTTGTTTTTTGCCTTTATTTTTCTTTCTTTTTTAAAAGAGGCCATGTCCATTATCGAGCTATATATATTACTCCAATATTATTCAGTTTTCCTCTGTTGCATTTTTCTTTTATTTTCTCTTGATTGTTTGAAAGAAAATGCTCTTTGCAGTGGTCCATCCAGGTTTGATTGGGATCAGAATGCTCAAGCTTGGGTTTATAGACGTACCAAAGCTAACTTGTTAAAAGTTCTGGAAAGCGAGTTGGAGCAGTTGTGTGGTGAGCCTGTCAGCCTGTCTTCAGACAGTTGAAGATCCTGCTTTGTCTATCTAGGGAGATTATTCTTCTTACAAACTTTTTTCAGTAATGGGAATGTTTTGTCGTTTATAACTAGATTATGTATCTGTTTTTCCTTTTTAAAATGTCTGCTTAGAGAAGGATAGATGTGCAACAAATTAGGAACTTGAGCTCTATTTCTTGAATAAATGAGAAAGCTCCTTTGAATTTCTTCAAAAACCGCATGGTAAGCTATATATATTTTTTGAGTGGTTAGATTGTACCTGTTTTCAATGATTTCTATTAGAATGAATAGGCCAGAAAATTAGGAAAACATAATCACCCTGCTAGAAAATTGTATATATATGTTGCTTGATATTTCCCTGGTTGCAAAATTATCAACAGTTTCCGTAGTGTTGATGCTTCTTTCTGCATGTTATGTGTTTTGGATGGTACATTGGTTTCTTCTAATGAAAGTTCCCTGAATATGATTGTTAGGTTTATGATTAGGTAATATAATAAAAAACGTGCAATGCTTGTTGGTCCTGATTGTCCATGGATGATATTGAAGCCTCGTCTCAACACGAAAATCATGTTGATCATGATCTTATTCTATTCTACATGACAGGTGATTGGCTTTTACATGTCTGTTGTAATTGTAATATCAAGTGAAGTGAAGGCAATATTAGAGAAACTTTTTCTTACTCGTGGTGTCACGGGCTGACTTTCTCTTGGTTGAGATTTAAGTTTGTGCGACACTTATTAGAACATTCAAACTAATAAGTCAATTTAAACGAATTTACACGCAGTGAATTCAAATAGGTTGGTTGTCTACAAAATAAATTAGTAATAAAAAATGATGAAAAATAAGTATACAAGCGTATGACAATATAATTTAAGGCAATATCGATAAAATACACAAGTATTTAATTAATTAATGAGCGTGCAAACATTGATTAAATAAGTTTTACTACACAACGAGTAACAAGATTGAGTAATTAACGTAAATAGCATATTTTATTTATTCAAGAGCGGAGGAGTATATAGCAATGTTCTAGAAATACTGATAATCAAGATCATTTTGAAGTATCTAACCATTCTTCAAAAAAGGTTTTTGAAATATTGCATAAGTGATAGAAAGAGACATAATACCTGTCTTAGCTGTCACATCCCTAAAATCGTAAATATAATGATAACTGTAAGTTACAATGGTGCTTTTCAACTTGCAGCCATCAATTTATTAATTAACCTTAGACAAATAAATACGGGTAACCATTATACATGA
Source organism: Cedrela odorata (assembly GCA_035584115.1). Lineage (NCBI taxonomy): Eukaryota > Viridiplantae > Streptophyta > Magnoliopsida > Sapindales > Meliaceae > Cedrela > Cedrela odorata. The sequence goes on along the minus strand of JAXCLQ010000001.1, from coordinate 2,451,705 downwards.
CATGTCATGTGCTGCCTTACATATTACAATATTCTTCAATTGCGGCATAGTAATATCGTTATTCGTAAGCATCTATTCTTTTACTTCTTTTTGGTGGCCAAAGGAGTCTTTCATTCGTTGATCAGTTTAGTGCACATCTCATTCCAATTTTGGACCGATTGCAAAATCTTTTGGTCGGCTTATTACTGTAGTTTCCGAAAAAAAAAAAAAAAGGGAATAATGGTGGTGGGGCTCTCTAACGAAAGAACGTTGTGAGAAGCAAGAAGCAGCATCATCCATCCATGAAATAGTCATAATTAACAATAAGATAACAACAAAGTTGTAATGTCAATTTACTTTTGCCAAACTTAGAAATACTCTTTATAATCGTATGGATCAACAACGACAAAAGGGTCAATGAATTTGAGGTGATTTCATTATAGTGTACATCAATCACATTACAAATATAATACATGTACTAACCCAATCATACAAGCAAGTCGCATTATGCACATAAATGGGTCTAGAGTCTAGACCCCATAAAAAGAAGTGCTGCTTCACAAATCACCAATTGAAGAAGCAGAAGTTGAGAAGTGAGACATGAGAAGAATACCCATCATTCATGGTGGAATTGGAAAACAATTAAAACAGTTCTTGAAAGTGACTTCCAGAATCCTAAGATCAATCAATAACCTCATAATATCTCCCTGGTGGTTAAGAAGATCTCAGAAGCACTCAATCTCCACCACACACAAAAGCGATTCCTCAAAGTACTGAACAAATCTCCACCACAAAAACAAAATCCCCACCATCAACTTTTCTTCTCATCCATGTGATCATTCTTTATTATTTCTACCTAAGGGAATCCTTACTTACAACCGCTAAACATTTCTGCTATTATTATTAATATTTTTCTTCTTTTCTTTAATAAAAAAGTTAAATAGAAATGTCCTTGCCTCCTTTGTGATGAAATGATGATGATTGATGAGACAAATAATGGAGATTATGAACAATTATTATCCTAATTTTTAATATAAAATTGGTGATTATGAATTAATATTAAATTAATATATAGTTTGAATAGAGTTGAATTATGTATAAAAAGCACACCCCACCCGATGGCACGGCCGGCGATAGCCATAATCTGTAGCTTTCAGGAGAAAAGAAAGAGAACAGTCCTTGTTTTTTTTTAATAATTAATAATTAGATAAATACCTCCCAAACCCATGTGATTAAAGCAACTCTGATTCAATAGCTAATCCACACCAAAACAACAATTTACATGTAGTTGGTTTTGGCATATTCCTCCTGTGGGGTTGGTTTTTGTGGTTGTAAGGCAAAGGGCATGACAGGCACCAAGTGTAAGCTGGCTAGAGTTTTGAACTTACAAAGCTACAATACCAATACGTGCCTTGATATTGGCCTTGCCATTCTCTGACATTTCTATGACTAATCAAAGTTTCTCTGCAACTTCACCTGCCTTTTCAAGATTCTCCTGCCTCCTGCCAATTCTGCTTACATTATAACCTTTTAACATCATTACCGATTTCAAAATTATGACACACCTCCCAGCAGACATGATGCATGAACATGTCCATTCATTACTACCAATGATAGTTCAAATTCCTTTTCAAATTTAACAATTACTTTTAACCTTTCTATTGTTTCATAAGAGAAATTAAAATGAAACCTCGGAATTAATACAAAATCTAAATGTGAATAATTGGTCAAAATACACATCAATTAGACACTATTTTTTTTTTTTTTTGTTAGAACAGATCAACTAAAAATATCCCCTCAAAACAAACTAACTCAAATCGGACGGCTACTAGACCCCCACGAATTAACATCACTCAAATCGCTTTCATCTCGCTGATTGCGATATCTCTTCAGTGGCTCAACGATAATAGCCGTGGATTTCGAGCCATACGGTTCCTTTTCCCGGTTCTGCGAACACCTCAGCGAGTCAACAGAAGCCGGCTCAGTCGTCAACAACTCCTCACCGTACTTCCGTTCAGACGAACAACCGTTCTGATCATTCTACCACATCAACAGCAAATAAATTACTACGTTTAGTACATAGAAAACAAATTTTAAGGAAGCCGAAACATAAAAAAAAAACACAAACAAGTACCTGAGATGAAAGATTTGAGGCGTTTTCACGACGTCGTTTCAGTGAAAAAACGCTCACAGAATCAGAAACCTCTTCGCTACTGGAAGAACAATTAGCCGGTGGCGGCGTAGCTGTTATTGTGGACCACGGTACTACCTGATTCTCTCCCTCCTCCTCCTCCTCCTCATCATCATCATCATCATCATCGTCGTCGTCATCATTTTCCTCACCATTAGTTTCTCGGCTCTCTTCTTCTTGTCCGTTGATGCAGTTGTTACATACGGAAACCGTGCGTCCGAGCTTTTCACCGGAGGCCTTCCAAGGAGTTAACGAGTGGCAAAGGTGACAGATAAGGGTTCTAGAGTGTCTAGCGACTAGAAAGTTGGCTGCGTGGACCTTGGCGTCGCAGTTCCAGCAAAGGCTCGCCTGGTCAGATTCGCAGTATGCTCTTGCCTGTAACTTGCAGAGCTCGCACTTCTTCATATCTTTTTCTTTTGTTTGGTTTGATTTGTGGTGGTGGCGCGTTTTAAATTTCCTCTTTCACTAATTTGTTGGAATTTTCTCACTCATGATTACAGTGTGAAGATAAAAGAGTGAAGAAGAAGAAGGGAAGTGGTGGAAGTTGAAGCTGTTTAAAGTAACAGTCCTGCTTTTGAATTAAATCACCAAATTAACCTCCGCGGTTTTAGGTTTCTGTTTCTCTCCGGTTTTCTACGGACCTGTGGACTGTCTTTCAATTCCAGCGAAACAACTCACAATTTGAACATAGGGGTACGATTGTCATTCAATTACACATTCAGAGACACAAAGGCTGTGGTGCCATATACTGCCAGGTGTTGGCTAATGAGGGAGCAAGCTCTTCTGTGGTGAATACATACATGGTCCTCCTTTGCTTTGCTTGGCGTTGCCTCTGTTTCCTCGGTTCGATGCAGGCATTTTTCTCCTCCTCATTTGATGGTGAAGTGTCGTCCGCGTGGCGGGTTCATTGTTGGAGATTCGGATTCGCTTGCGTGGCTTGATTTGGTTGAAAGGATGGGACTGAACCCACGTGGTCTGTACCTGGTATCTTGTTGACGAAGATAAAGATACGGATTTCAAACATACGCGCCTTGCAGTGGATGTATTGTATAAATTTATCTCCAAGAGCAAAATCCCAAAATCTAGGAGAGATGACAATGCTCTTTTGAGGCCGGGCTTGAGAGTTTGGGCTGGCGGTCTCATTTGAAATGATAGAGCGCATAAAAAATTACGTCGACAGCAGGGTTCGAACCTGCGCGGGCGAAGCCCAACAGATTTCAAGTCTGTCTCCTTAACCACTCGGACATATCGACCCTTGTGCTATAACATCACTGTAATAAGTCCAATAAAATTTAAGGCACATTAACCATTCGACCATTTCACACCAATTGACACTATTCAAAGTGAAGCCAAACAATGAAGTAACCAAGAGTATTCCGCAAAGAAGAAATCGAATTGCATTATTAGTACTGAATACTGCCTTCTATGATGAAGAAAAAGACGGGAATGGTAAGAACTATGGTAATTTCTCGCACTGAGTTTCACATGTCACCTACCATCTTTATTCTGTACGCCCTGTTGTTATGTTTTCATTTTGCTTTGTGCTTTGCAAGAAATACCTTAACACTGAACGATTCTATTAGTGGCCAATATTGAGAAACTCTCATTTCTTCCTGGAAAAGATTTGAATTAGGCTTCTTTTAAATTATGTCTAGCCCCAGAAGATACTTGGGAATATGGTATTACAGGTCTAATCTGAAAACAATTGTATGGGTTGCTAATCGGGAAAATGCACTTTTTGATGATATTGGAGTTTTCGCTATTGCAGAAGATGGCAACCTCAAGGTTTTGGACGGAAACGAGAATATATTGGTCAACTAAACTTAGAAGCATCGGTTTCTTTTAAAGGGACGGTGAAGCTCTTGGATTCTGGAAACCTGGTTCTAAGCAAAGAAGATGGACTCAGTGGCTCACTGAGTATTATCTGGCAAAGCTTCAATAACCCAACTGATACATTTCTTCCCGGCATGAAGATGAATGGAAACTTGAAGTTGATTCCATGGAAAAGTAGTGATAAGCCGGCATCAGGGAATTTTAAGTTTCAGATGGATGAAGATAGGGATAACCAGTACATGATCAGAAAGGAAAGATCGACAGTGTACTGGAAAATTGGAGTTTCAGGAAAGTTCATTGACTCTGATTCCAGGATAAGTTTCCAGGAGGTCAAGAAATTGCTGTGAAGAGACTCTCTAGTGTTTCTGGACAAGGTTTGGAGGAGTTCAAGGATGAGGTTGTGTTGATTGCAAGGCTTCAGCATCGGAATCTTGTTAGACTTTTGGGCTACTGCCTTGAAGGAAGCGAAAAGATTTTACTCTATGAATTTATGCCCAACAAAAGCTTAGACTTTTTCATATTTGGTTAGTCTCTAGCCCATGTCCTAATTGCGTTGAATAAAAAAGAAAGTAAGATTTTTATTGACACACATTGGCTTTATTACTTATATTAATGCTCTTGAACACGACATGAACACCTTTTCAGATTTCACACTCAGAATGTTATTAGACTGGGAGATGCGATTCAACATCATTCTTGGAATTGCTAGAGGAATCCTAAAATATCTGACTTTGGCTTGGCAAGGATTTTTGAAGGCAAACAAGCTGAAGGCACCACAAACAGAGTGGTCGGAACTTGGTAAATGAGAATTTTTTTCTAAGCAGATTGTTCATAGGAAAAACGTATAAAATATGCCAAACTAATCCACTAAAAATCACAATCCAGAGTATGCATTAGACGGATTTTTCTCAGTCAAGTCAGATGTTTTCAGCTTTGGTATAGTTGTGCTTGAGATTATTAGCGGAAAAAGAAACACAAGATTTTATAACTCAGAAGATGATTTGAGCCTTCTAACTTATGAAAGTAGAACTGAACTTTTCTTACTCCCTAGGCTTTTCACCTATTATCAAGTTCTATTACAAACTCTCAGGCATGGAAACTGTGGCAAGAAGACATTGCATCGGATATAATGGAGCAGCAACAGAGTGCAAGTGCATAAATGTTGGGCTCTTATGCGTGCAAGAAGATCCAAACGATCGTCCCAACATGTCCAAGGTTGTTATCATGCTTAGCAGTGAAACGGCAACCCTTCCAATTCCTAAACAACCGGCATCTTCCTCTAGTAAACCAGAAACAAAAACCAAGTTGACTACTAGTTTAGAAGGTCGATAACTGTAAATTGTTGTTATGAGTTTTTAAATGGTCTTTCTCTTCATTAACCTTGGCCTTGGTTGACAATAGTTTTTAATTTATGTCAGAATAAAAAAAGTATTACCAGTCAAATTGCTGAAAAGCTAATGTATCTGGTATGTTAAGGGCGAGATAATTTTTTCTTTTTAATTTTTTACATAATTTTTTATATTATTTATATATTACTAAAATTTTTAAATTTAAATAATTAAAATTATATTTTACATATATATTAATTATAATATATTATATAAAAAAAATTATGTTAAATTAAGGAATTCTCGAATTCTTTTCTTATATCCAATATTAATCTAATCAAATAAAAAATATAAAGCAATTAGTTTTAGTAGAGTTTCAAATTCTTTTTCTTTTTAAACGGCACTTATTGTTGATAGTAAATATAACATCAACTGTATAACATGTTATAATTATAGAAAAGTAAATGTATAATTTTAAAAATAATAAGTTTTCTTTGTAAATATATATATATATATATGGGTAATAATAATAATAAGGACAAATAAGGGAGACTTGATTAAAATTTTTATTAGATCAACAAAATCTATATATAAATTTACGTTTTTGTTATAACCTATCCATTTTCTTCAAAATCTAAGAAATCTAGAGAAAGAAAAAGAATTAAGCTATTCAAAATATGTTAGTATTATGTTAATGTTATTATTAATTTATTTAATTGATTTTGAATAAATTATATTTAATATATGATGAAATATAAATGATACTTAGAAATAGAAATTTTGTAGTAAATTATGAATATTTAATGAATTTTTATTTCAAAACGTATTTAATTTTTATGAATTTCTTCAATTTCTTTTTAGACCTTAAAAATACACTCAATAAAGGGTTCATAAAATTTTATTTTTATAAATCAGCCAATAAATCAATTTATTATGAATTTTTGAAAATAGTTCTTAAGACTTGGAAAATATGAATTTCTGCACTGGATTTATGATAAAATATTCGTTTGACTAACTTTAACACTTTCAAAAATTTTAAAATTTTACATGCTGATTTATACATGTATATATTGTTTGTATTTAAAATTTGAGAATTTTTAGTTGAGTATAAAAATAATTATGAATTTTTGAAATAGCAAAACTCAATGATGGAAGTTTCTAGACAGTGAATTTATTTTCGCAATTTAAATTTATTTGAAAATGTTTATGCAGTTCGATTGATCTAAAAATTTTATATATGTTATATGAATATGTTTATAAGTTTACTACAAAATCTTAGGTTGATCGTACGGTTGATTTGAGAGGTAAAAATTTATGAATACATATTGTTTAGTTAAAAAATAAATTTGTTAAAGTTAAAAGGAATGTGTTTAGATCTTTATAACATGTCATTAGAGACATGATTAAATTCTAGAACTTTTAATAATTAAGGTTTTATATGCCTTAAGGGATTTAATTTACTGATTTAAGGATTTGGAATATGTAGATAGTTATGAGAAATAATTAAATTAGGTTAATCGAGAAAATTTAATCTATAGGATGAAGATTTTTGGGTAGATTGATTATTACATAATAAAAATTAAAGCATGTGGTTATAATTATGTTATGTTCTAATTATGTATAGGTTCTTTGTAAGGTGAATATTGGGGACATTTGTTGATTTAATTGCTTTGATAGAGGTAAGTAATTTCATTCATAATGTGGGTTTATTTTTTTGTAATGAATTATGAATTTTAAATTATAATACTTTTATTAAATTATTATAAAATATTTGTTATATAATATACAAATTTTATTATATGTTTTTACTAAATTATTTTATAAGAATGATAATGAATTGCAAAATGTGTTGATAGTTTTTATGAGAAAACATATGCAATATGTTAAGCAATGATTGTTATGTCATGTTTTGAGAAAAAAAATTTTAGCTCATCTGTCCATAGTTTATTGAGTATAATTCTGATTGACAATGTCGATATACGTATATGAATATAGTTGGACCAGCTAGTATACCAAATGATTGTGCACAATGAATGTGATTATATGATATAGCAGAGTAACCGGGAGTACATGTGTCAAAATATATGATATAGCCAGATCACCGAGAGTACATGTATCAATAAATGATATGGTCCAGTCACCGGGAATATAGGTGATACTACGTAACATAAACAAATGAGAAAAATATTTTTTTTACTTGAATATTTTTCTTAATTTACCAGATTTTGAAATATGATTTGATACGTGAAAAAAATGAATAATTGTACTTTTATGAATAAGCATCTATATGATAAAATGTTTTGAAATTATATATGATTTAAGATATTTTAAAAACTGATATTTGTGAAATAAGAATGGTTTTGAAATATTGAATGTAAAATTTTCGAAAATGAACTTGCACATATTATATAGATACTTTTGAAAAACTATTACGAAAAGGTAAATCATTAACTATTATGAATGTTATTACTTATTGAGTTGATGACTCACTCTACGTCATTTTCTTTTTTTGCAAATTAAGTTCCTTAGAGTAGTAAGTGTTTAGCAAAAGTGAAGAATTTTATTGGACTTATTCTTATGTTTTGATAGATGATTTATATTTGTTATGAATTTTATAAATTTTCTTTGAGTAAAATTGTGAATGTTAAGACTCTTAAGATTTAATTATTTTTGGAGATTAAATTTATATTAGACTTAAATTATTCAAATAAAAGTTGAGGTATTTCTATTAAGTTATTTATTATGAAAAATTGAGATATAAATTATATAAGAGAGTGATATCTTAATTTAGCATAAGTTTTATATGTTAAATTTGGGGCGTTACAGTAAACGTAAAACGTTTCAAACGGGGGGATGATTTACTGTTAATTTTGTGTAGAATGGGTACTTGGATTAGCTTTAAGCTGCTTGTTCTTAATGACCTTCGGTAAATTGTGGCTCGTGAAATGTTGAAATGATGCAAAGTAAAGTTTCCTGACTGGGCAAACATACTAAGGTATGCATCCTTTAAAGAAAATCTAGCTAGTAAATTTCATCAGAAAACGTGTGGATAACAGCTGACTCTCAGATCAATGAGTAGAAAATTTAATTTGTATTCGGACCCTACCATCAAGGATGTTTATTACTTATTGACCGCTTCTACCCGAGAAATTAGTATCAGCAATCACGTTAAACATGACCATACCACTAAACTTTACTGATAATATAGCAGTCTAGTGAATGAGATAATGAACAATGAACCAAAAGGCATCTTGCAGTGTAGCCACAAGTTGATTGGTTACCTTTCCTGTCCATTGAAGAAGAAACTCCTACTTGAATTTTTTGAAATGGTGAAGAGAAGAATCATCATCAGATGGTCTGAATATCACTTACCATCTGCTGTATTTTTTATCTATACCATCTTTTCCTTCTTTTTCCTGCTACAGAGCTCTGCTAGAGACACCATAACAGTAAGCAGTTTGCTTAATGATGGAGAAACTATTGTGTCAGCCGGGAAAAGATTTGAACTGGGGGTTCTTTTCCTCTACTGAAATTTATGGAGATATCAATAGATATGTTGGAATTTGGTATTACAAGTCAAATCCACCAATATTTGTATGGTTTGCCAATCGAGACAATCTCCTTCCAGATTATAGTGGAGTATTAGCTATTGCAGATGATGGCAATCTCAAATTAGTAAATGCAACCGGAACTTCTGACTTATATACAGATGTTAAAAGTTCCCCATCTCGAAACCGAGTGGCAAAGCTCATGGATTCTGGAAACTTGGTTCTAAGAGATGATCAGTTGGCGACGAATCTATGGGAGAGTTTTAAACACCCAACTCATACATTTCTTGCTGGTATGCAGATGGATGAAAATCTAGTGTTGACTTCGTGGATTAGTCAAGATGATCCAAAACCCGGGACTTTCACTTTTAAGATAGTTCAAGGAGAAAATCAGTATCAAATCCAGAAAAGGGCTGTTCCGTATTGGAGAAGTGCTAAGTCCCAGGAAGTCTTTAGCTCGGTTGAAATAATGCCTTACCAAATAATTTACTTGTTATTGAATTTCGGCCGGAGTGTCAAAACTACCAAGAATTCTATCTATAGTAACTTAAATATGTCAACCATCGACTATACATGTACGAGGTTGATCATGAATTTCACAGGGGAGATACAGTTTTGGAACAAAGATAAAGTGAAGGGCTGGTCTCTGATTTGATCGAAACCAAGAGATCGCTGTAGTGTACTTCACAATTGTGGAAATTTTGCCAGCTGTAATAGTAACTATAAGACAGAGTGCAAATGTTTGCCGGGTTTTGTGCCTACGTCATCTGAAAAATGGAATTCTGGAGATTATACAGGTGGGTGCAAAAGAAAATCTGAATTGTGTGGTGGAAATGACAAGTTCTTCAGCATGAAGATGATGAAAGTAGGGAACCCAGACTCACACATACAGGTCACAAATGAGACAGAATGCTCGAAGGAGTGCCGCAACACTTGCCCGTGCCAGGCATATTCATTTGAAGAATCAACACGAAGAGACAATCCGAGTGGCCCTGGAACATGCTGGATTTGGACACAGGATCTCAACGATCTTAAGGAAGATTTTGCCAATGGTGGCCGTGACCTTCACGTTCACGTGGCAGCTTCTGATATAGGTATCTCTCTCATGTTTAGGAAAAATGATGAAATTAATCTCTTCATCTACTATCTCTTTATACTTTGGGCCTGATTTTTCTCTTATTTTTATGGGCAAAGAAGTTAGTAAACTGTTTAATGTAGCAAGGGTATGAAAAAAAATTTGTAGTCCGTGATAATGCACACTAGGCAGCATTTTATGACACTGCGTTCGGCACCTGTTGCAGAATTAACAAAAAGAAATTGTGAGATTTGTGGTACAAACCTAATTCCATACCCTCTAAGCACTAAGCCAGATTGTGGTGACCCCAATTACTTCAGCTTTCTCTGCGACACATCCACAGGACAGGTAAACTTCACGGCTCCCAATGGCACCTACCCAGTCACTAGAATCAATCCAGAGAAAAGAAGTTTCATCATCCAAATAAAGGATGCAGATAGTTATGAAAGGACTTCAAAAGGAACTTTTCAGCTCAACCAATCATTTCATTTAATCGGCTTGATTGATGCGGATCTGAGAAATTCAAGTTTTGATCTCTCATCTAATATTGAATCTGAAGTAGAGATTGGTTGGTTGCCACCACCGGAGCCAACATGTAGTTTACCTAGTGACTGTGAGGATTGGCCACATTCGACTTGCAATTTAAGAGAGAGGAAGTGCCTTTGCAAGGAAACTTCTCGATGGGATGAAATCGCTTTAAATTGTACTGAAGGTATGAATGTGATGTTACTTATTAAAAGGCTATGATGTATGTCCCTCTTGCAAGCAACGACATGACCTAGCATGATACTCTTTTCTGTGCAATAACAACATACATATTTCGATTACAAAAATAATGAAAAAATGAATTTATTTTGAGTTTATTTCTCTGAATTGGACTCTGCCAATTCCAATCATGCAAACATCATTGGGTTTACATTGCTGTTCTTAAAGTGAGACTGTTATTCATTCTTGCAGAAAGTAGTAACAATACGCTAGGAGGAGGAGGTTACCGCAAGCAACCCCAAGATGAGGCCTTAAATGAAAGAAAGAAGCAATGTGTTCTGATTGTTGGAGTGACTATTGCTAGTGTGTTTATTCTGTCTTGCACCATTATTTACTTGTACACTCGATTAAGGAATGTAACAAATCAAGGTAACTAGTATGCATTATGCACATCCTACTTATTGCAACAAACAAGAATTAAACAATGTTAGCATGAGACTCAGATTTTACAATTGGTGTTTTGAATTCAGAAGACAGGATAGCCCGACGACCAAATATGGCTGTTCGTTTTAGTGACAGTGAGAGGCATGTCAAAGACATGGTTGACACCCGCCAGTTCAAAGAAGAAGACAAGAGAGGCATAGATTTACCTTTCTTCGATTTTGAAAGCATATTAGCTGCTACAGATAATTTCTCAGATGCAAACAAGCTTGGAAAAGGGGGCTTTGGGCCTGTTTACAAGGTAATAATCACAAGACATATTAGTATTGACTGCTTCTAGTTTATAGTCATTGTTACTGTAATCCTTATAATAACTGTGATCTCAGGGTAAGTTTCCAGAAGGTCAAGAAATTGCTGTAAAGAGGCTCTCGAGTGTTTCAGGATAGGGTTTGGAGGAGTTCAAGAATGAGGTTGTGTTGATTGCTAGGCTTCAGCATCGGAATCTTGTTAGACTTCTGGGCTACTGCATTGAAGGAAGCGAAAAGATTTTACTCTATGAATATATGCCCAACAAAAGCTTGGACTTTTTCATATTTGGTTAGCCTCTATCCCATGTGCTAATTGTCTGCCAATGAACTTTTAAGGCATACATTTTGATCAATACAAACTGATTATAGTCACTCACATTATGCTCTTAAACATGAAATTGAAACCTTTTCAGATTGTAAACTCAGTGTGTTATTGGACTGGGAGATCAGATTGAAAACATTTCAACATCATTCTTGTTATGATATAAGTAGTTGTTCAGCTTTGGTGTAGTTGTTCTTGAGATCATCAGTGGAAAAAAAAAAAACACAGGATTTTACAACTCAGAAGAAGCTTTGAGCCTTCTAGGTTATGTAAGTAGTGCTGAACTTTTCTTGCTTATTGTCCTTTTGTCAATTTTCTGCCTATGAACTTATGTTTTTGAATTCCCAGTCATGGAGATTGTGGCAAAACAACATAGCATTACACATAATGGATGAGAAACTACGTGAGAATTCCAAAACAAATGAAATCTTAAAATGCATAAATGTTGGGCTCTTATGCGTGCAAGAAGATCCAAATGATCGTCCCACCATGTCCAATATTGTTATCATGCTTGGCAGTGAAGCTGCGGCCCTTCCAGTTCCTAAACGACCAGCCTTCGTGCTAAGGAGAGGACCTTCTGGCATGGCCACTAGTGAATCAGAAACTAACGCCGAATTAACAATTACTTTAGAAGGTCGATAACCGGGGAGATTTCTTATAAATTGCCTCTGTTTATCCGTCCTGCAAAAGTACTTTCTTGTACATTCAATATTGTTGAAAGACAAAATATTGAAATTAAGTTGAACGATTCTTTTATGAATTCAAGTGTAGCGGTCAATCTTCTTTTTCTTCCAACAGTTTCCCCAGCTGTATACTTCAACACTTAGCGGAAACAAGCCCACTACATTTGCCAGAATTGTCACATATAGCATATAAACAAGTGATCAAACTTGCCCAGTTGAATCCTTTGACTGATGATTTTGGGTAATTTTGCTCTGAATTTAAAAATTATATATATAACAAATGGGAGTTAGGTTGTCCAACCAGCCTGGCAATTGGCTAGTGATCGACTGACTCATTGACCGGTTTCTATATAGAGTATTAGAGTGCGCAATTAGCGTAAATTGTGGGAAACAGAGACTGACAAAAATATTTGCCCCAGTGAATCTGGCCTTGTTTCATGTTGGTTTTGTTCTGCGTTATAAAAATTGGGAACTTTCTAGATCCATGGTTACTACTTTAATGCCTGCATAATGTTACGCCCCAAACATTGAGCCCGTGACAATAAGCCTAGGCTCTAGCCTCCTATTACACTTGTTGTATAAAGAATTTCAAGCTGATGCCAACAGTCAATAGTCTTCATATGGGTGTTTATCAACAACAAATAATATAAGCGGAGAGAGAGATGTGTCATTCTTTAAAGTTTATATTGTCTTGTTTAATCATGTCTGTTATCTTCTTTCTAAAAGAGGAAGAAAAATAAGACCAAGGGACCACTTATAAAAAGGTGATAAAAAGACAAAATTAGAAGACCTTGACCTTTTTGGCCAGCTTGCTGTTTCAATAATTGAACTTGGACTAGTAACTTTCCACTCAATCTGCGGATTATTAATGCATCGGCCTATCCTATCATTAAGAGTTGCATAGTGCTAAGCTTGCTTATTCTTAGAGCATTCTTAAATAGATAGCTTATGGTTTGGTTTCTCCTCTTCAATTTTTGCCAATTAGCATGGACTTCCTCTCCTATATTTATTTTTTATTTTCTGGTTCAGCCTGAAGCCTAATAAAAATTTATGTTGTATTAGTTTTAGACATCCCAAAGTATCTACATTATGTAGATACTAAACATGCTGCATACAGTTTCCGCTTTCTTTCAAAAATGCTTCTTGGACAATGGCATCGAAGTAAGCTCTGCCCACCTTTTTTCCCTCTTGATTAATTTCAATTCACAAAGAACTTTATTCTTAGATAGAGACAAAACTGTCGTTATTACCTTTAGATAATTATTCAATCCCAGTTTACTGTAAATTGATGACTAAATCAGCTGGTGGGGCATTTTTGATAATGGAAAAACCACCGTCAAAAGTAGATTATTAGCTAGCACAGCATGCCTCCTTGTGAGGCTAAGATTCCAACATCTGTTTACATTTCTTCATGATGACAAGAGAAAGCAGAAGGATCAGAAAAAAATTCATCACTAGATGGTATGTAAAACACATGATATCTGTCTTCTTTTCGTATGCATGCTTGTTTTGCACTTGTTTTCTATTTTGCTCGGCTAGAGATACCATAACAAAATTAGACAATTTGATCAGTGATAGTCAAGGAGAAACTCTTGTTTCAACTGGCAATAAATTTGAACTAGGATTCTTCACTCCTAATGGGAGCTCTGATCGCGGAAGATATGTAGGAATATGGTATTACAGGTCTAATCCACAGACAGTTGTTTGGGTTGCCAATAGGGACAATCCGGTTTTAGATGATAGTGGAGCTTTTGCCCTTGCAGAAGATGGAAACCTCAAGGTATTCGACGAAAGGGGGAGAACTTACTGGTCGATAAATCTTGAAAGATCGTCTTCTATGAACAGAACAGCGAAGATGATGGATACTGGAAATCTTGTTATCAGTGATGAAGATCACGAAAGTCACTCGGGGAAAATTCTGTGGCAAAGTTTTGATAACCCCACTGATACATTTCTTCCTGGCATGAAAATGGATGAAAACATAATATTGACTTCATGGACAAGTTATGATGATCCTACACCTGGGAACTTCACTTTTCAGCTAGATCAAGAAGGAGAGATCCAGTTCATAATTTGGAAAAGATCGATGAGGTACTGGAAAAGTGGAGTCTCAGGTAAATTCATCGGTTCTGATCAGATGCCATCTGCATTGACTTACTTATTATCAAATTTCACCTCAAGTATCCAAAATGACAGTGTGCCTCACCTCACTTCAGCACTATACAGTGATACAAGGATGATAATGACTTTCACTGGCCAAATTCAATATTTTAAGTGGAAAAATGAGAAGGTTTGGTCTTTGATTTGGGCACAGCCCAGAGACAGATGCAGTGTTTATAATGCCTGTGGAAATTTTGGCATCTGTAACAGCAATAATAAATTGTTGTGCAAGTGTTTGCCTGGTTTTGAGCCTAGCTTGCCACAGAACTGGAATAATGGAGACTTTTCAGGAGGATGCTCCAGAAAGACGACAATATGTGGCAAAAATTCTGAGAGTAACACATTCTTGAGTTTACATATGATGAATGTAGGGAACCCAGATTCCCAATTTAAGGCTAAGAATGAAATGGAATGCAAATCAGAGTGCCTCAACAACTGCCAGTGCCAGGCTTATTCATATCAAGAAGCTGAAATCACACAACAGGTTGTTACTGATGTTACTGCCTGCTGGATTTGGTCAGTGGATCTCAATAATCTGCAGGAGGAATATCAGGGTGGCGGTAATCTCAATGTCCGTGTGGCAGGTTCCGACATAGGTATGATTTTCTTTCCAAACAATGCTTGAATTCACGGCTATTTGACTTGCAACGGTAAACATTTTAACGGATGTGCTAGGGATACTTCTTTCTGGAAAGTTTAGTCACATTAGTAGGAAACGGTCTTTTAGGTTTGTACTGCAATATTCTGATGTTTTTGCTAACAATAACACTTGTGTCAGAGATGAAGTTTTAGTTCCTAAGTAAAGAACACATGTAAGAAGAAGGCCTATTATTAATAAATCATCCCTGTTTATGATAATGGTATTTCCTAGCCATGCATTGCTGCCCCTATTTTTTTGCTACTTGTGGGCTTTCAGGATTCCTACTTGAGGAACTTATTTATTGGCTAGACTTTTCAATTTTAAAGACATTCTACCTTTTTGCAGAACTAACACCAAGAAATTGTGAGATTTGCGGGACAAACACGATTCCGTATCCCCTCAGCACTGGACCAAATTGTGGTGATGCTATGTACTTTAACTTCCACTGCAACATCTCGACAGGGCAGGTTAGCTTTGTGACGCCTGGTGGCACTTATAGAATCACAAGAATCAATTCAAAAACACAAAAATTTGTCATCCAAACCAAAGATGGAGACAATTGTGAAGGAGGCAATTCAAGAGGCAACTTTTTGAAGCTTGACCGATCATCACCTTTTAATGTGACTGGCTGGTGCGATGAAGATCCATTTACAGGTACTAACGAAGTGGAGATATCATGGAAACCGCCATCACAGCCGACTTGTGCTTTGTCTGAAGATTGCAAGGGCTGGCCAAATTCATCTTGCAATCAAACTGGAGATGGGAAGAAAATGTGCCTTTGCAATAGAAACTTTCAATGGGATAGCTCAAGTTTGAGTTGTAATAAAGGTGAGAACGCTTTCATATTAAACTCGGTAATGCAATCCACGCACTAAATAATCTTATGGAGGTAAGAATAACACAGACTAATGATGTTGGCTCCCATGAAATTTGTGAATTTCAATTATATAGGTACGAATAATACGTAGAATAAAAGATCACGACTCAGTAAACATACAACAGTATGGAGTATGACTTTGATACTATGACCAAATGCTCTATTGAACTTACTGCCACAGAAAAACTCTAAGATGGAGATAAATGAGTATGTTCCTTCTTTCTTGCAGGTGGTGACAGTACGCACAAATATGGGCTTTCAAGAGGAAAGATGCCTTTGTCTCTGATCATTGCAGTAACTTTTATATGCATAATCACTTCGGTTTGCCTTACAAGCACCATTCTTCACATATATTTGAAAAGAAGAAGAATGGCAAAGGATCAAGGTAACTAGTAATCAATTTAATCATTATTGCTTAAAACAGGAATAGGTAGCTTGTTAAAAAAACAAAGTTTGTCTTTGAATTCAGGAAACAGGGGAGGCATTCAGAGAAATCGGGCACTTCAGCTTTGTGACAGTGAGAGACATGTCAAAGACTTGATCGACTCACGCCAGTTCAAAGAAGACGATGCAAAAGGCATAGAGGTACCATTTTTTGATTTGGAAAGCATAGTAGCTGCTACAAATAACTTCTCAAATGCAAACAGACTGGGACAAGGAGGTTTCGGGTCTGTTTACAAGGTAATAACACTCTAATATTAAAGTTTTTTGTCAGCTAATTTCCATTTAGTAATGCAAGTTTATATGGGATTCTACCATCAGGCTCAATTCCCAGGTGGACAAGAAATTGCTATAAAGAGGCTCTCCAGTTGCTCTGGACAAGGCTTGGAGGAATTTAAAAATGAGGTGGTGTTGATTGCCAAGCTTCAACACCGAAATCTTGTTAGACTTATGGGCTATTTCGTCAGTGGAGATGAGAAGATGCTACTCTATGAATATATGCCTAACAGAAGCTTGGATTCCTTCATATTTGGTTAGCCTTTACATTATATTTCCGTAAATTTCTTGCTGAATACTAATTCAAAATAGTAACTAAAGATTCACTCTTGAAATAAAAACTAAAAACTTGCTAGATCAAAAACTATGCAAATCATTGAACTGGGAGTTGCGCTACTGCATCATATTGGGAATTGCTCGAGGGCTTCTGTATCTTCATCAAGATTCTAGGCTGAGAATCATTCATAGAGATTTGAAAACTAGCAACATTCTACTAGACGAGGAGATGAATCCAAAAATCTCTGACTTTGGCTTGGCTAGAATTTTTGGAGGCAAAGAAACTGCTGCAAGCACAAAAAGAGTAGTCGGAACTTAGTAAGTTTTATGCAGATGGTACAGATCATTATATAATCACGAAAGTTGGCTCTTTGCATTTATTAGCACAAGCTTTAGCCCCTGAAATTTGTTTGCTTACAGTTGTGGCCATAAACCTGAATTACTGACTATTTTACAATTGTCATTGTAGTGGCTATATGTCTCCTGAGTACGCTTTAGATGGGCTTTTCTCATTCAAGTCAGATGTCTTCAGCTTCGGCGTTGTTGTTCTTGAGATTATCAGTGGCAAAAGGAACACAGGATTTTATCAGCCAGAACAAAATTTGAGCCTTCTAGGCTACGTAAGTGTGCTACAATTTTCATACCCATCAATCTACAAATCATTCTCACTTCTTAGTATCCTACCGAACTTTCACTTAACATTTGTTTCCAGGCTTGGCAATTATGGAAAGAAGACAAAGCACTGAACCTGCTGGACCAGACAATAGGGGGAAACTGCGAGGCAAACGAAGTATTGAAGTGTGTAACTGTTGGCCTGTTATGCGTGCAAGAAGATCCTAGTGATCGCCCCACTATGTCAAATGTAGTTTTCATGCTTGGCAGTGAGACTGCAACTCTTCCAACCCCTAGACAGCCGGCCTTCGTGGTCCGGCGATGCGCTTCTAGCAGAGCTTCTTCATTTAGTAAACCAGAAACATTCTCTCAGAATGAGCTGACTGTTACCTTAGAAGATGGAAGATGACAGAGACTTGTTTTCTGAGACGTGTTACTTTTTTTTTTTTCAAATGTTTAAACGAGCTCTAAATTTGTAATATTAATTGAATTTTACGTAAAACTGTTTCCATTTGACAGCATTATCCGTCAATTGTGAATGTGTCCAATTGTTCACGCGTAGTCCATGACCATTTTCCGCTGAAGTTGTGTGCGTGGGCCGCGGTGGGGAGTTGGGCTTACACGTCCAAGACACGCATAGTTTTTGGGATTCGTAGTTTATACACGTCAATTTCTTATCTTCTTTTAAGATCGTTGAACTTTGATCCTACATGTACTAGCAATAGGATAGTCTGAATAGAACCTTCTTAACACGGCACCACAACAAAAAGAAGCAAGCATCATAGTTTATTTCTTTAGCAATTCAATGTGAGTTGTTTCTGGATTATGTGGACGAAATAAAATTCACAACCAAACCTGTCGACCAACCAGTAGCAGGTCAAAGATATAAACTCCTTTCAGATGACGATATTAGGCCCTCATGTTCCAATCACCGGCCAGACTAGGAAAAAGTCAAAGCCTCAAAGAAGAGAATATAAGCTGTCTCAAATGACGAAAAGGTCCTTGACAAACTTCTACGAAACAGTGAGGTAATAGCAGTGTGCAGAGCGAAAAGCCGACCAGCTATTAAGTATCTGTTCCTTTTCTGTCATCCACAAGGAAACCATGACTTCTCCTCTTTCCTAGAAGAACCTCTTCCCCTCTTATTCTTATATATATTCACACATCTCCATGCTCATTTTTTCACACAATCTCTGAGACCTTTTATTTTTTTCTCTCTAAAGTCTAAACATTACGAGGTTTAGTTCATTTTCAACGATGGAAGGGATTAACAGGAAGGTTGATTTCGAGGATCTATTGCCTGCAATGGCAGACAAGTTGGGCGGCGAAGGTCTGATAAACGAGCTGTGTAATGGGTTTCAGCTGCTGATGGACAAGGACAAGGGGCTGATTACAACGGAGAGCCTGAAGCGGAAATCTGCAGTTTTAGGGTTGCAAAACCTGAGAGATGACGAGCTTGCCAGCATGGTTAAAGAAGGTGATCTTGATGGCGACGGTGCGTTAACCCAGATGGAGTTTTGCGTATTGATGTTCAGATTGAGTCCTCAATTGATGGAAGAATCTCAGTTCTGGCTTGAACAAGCTTTAGAAGAGGAGCTCAAAAATGCTGGTTTTGATGGGATTTGTTAGTTTTCACGTATTTCTTCTTGTTTGCAAATTGCATGCCAATGCCTTTGCAGAAATTAACATCATAAGAAACGACTACGTTCATTATGTATAAAGGAAATGAATCATCTACAATACTGTTTCCACTGTTGCATTGGCACATCGTTCTCTTCTTTCTCTATTTTTATTTATTTATTTATTTAAAAACAAAATAAAATTCAAATCAAGAAGATCACAATTCTTCTTTTCAGTGCCAATTTGATGCCTCGTATTCTATTCTATGCATGTGAATCTTGCTGTGCATTGTTCTGTGATGATATTCTGAAGCCATTTCTTTTATAAAGAAAAATGTGAAGGATCCAAAGAAAGAAGAGGGTAAATCCAATGAATCATGGAACATAGATCCAACAATACATTTTATTATTTGAATTATTTATCCCAAAGAATACAAGCATCATGGTTTGATCAATTCACTACAATTTGGAAGTGCGAGTATTTTTAACTTACTATAATCAAATTATGGAAGTCAATTTTTGATTGTTATTACTTAATTTCTATGGGGTAGGATCTAAAATTACACAAATTTTTATATTATATCTTAATTCTAAGATTAAACATCTATTTAAGATTAATATTGAACAGAATAAATGTTAAAATGTATTAATTATGATTATTAATGCCTTTTATTTTTAATTTTTTAATTTTTTAATTTTTTATATAATATTAAATAATGCAAATCTCTTATTTTTACATCAATTTTTTTTAAAAATTTGATTATGTCTATAATTTATTAATTTCAATTCTAATATTCAAATAATATTTTCTAATAAATTTTAAATAATATGAATAATATCATAATAAAAAAAAGTTAAAATATATTTATTTTTAGAATTTCAAGTATAATATAATACATAGTATTATAATTTTATTAAATATATTAAAGAGTGATAACAACAAAAAAATAATTAAAAGATTAAAAGATTATATAATATATATATATATATATCTTAATTAATTATTAAAAAAGAAGTGAGAGAAAAAATAAGGAGAAATAGATTTAAAAATAAGAGAACAATAGTTTCTGTCAAATTGAAGACTGGAACAATATCTAGTCCCGAAGAAATTGAGTGGAAATTAACAACAGGTGTTATCTTTTTGACGCAATTGATGAATTGAACCTTTTCAAAGTAGCATTCCCATTGTTGATTCATCTCACAATTTTGCCTCGATCTATTGCTATAACACAAGTTCTGGGTCAAAGGCGAAATGGTCGAAACAGTCAACTTTTGCAATCGTTACTATCGAATTAGAAAATGTAGACTGGGTCTTATTAGAAACGTTAGAAGTCGCTCGTAGCAACAAAATTATTGTAAAATTTATAAAAATAGCTAAATATTATTCAAGCATAAGTATACGTTCAAGTAACATAGCAATTAGTGGTGTTGGTGTGTTCAAAAATTACTGGGATGTGTTTAATAATACTCTTGAGTAATTTTATTGGAGGTCTTATTTGGTATTTGGTATACTGGATAACTTTTGGAATAAAAATAAAATTATAAAATCAATTGTTAATTTATGTTTGAAATATATAACGTTCTATTTTAAGTATTTATAGGATTCACCTTATTTATCCTAGCAGTCAAAAAATATTTTTATTTATTATTCTAACTTTTAATTGGAATAAGATAAATGTAATTAAAATATTTTATTTAAATATTTTGTAAATTTTTATTAATATGATATTAATTATTTAAATTGTTATTAATAGATTATTTATAATTTTATTATTTAAATAATAATAATTTATTTTATTTTATTATTTAAAAAGTTAAGTATTTTTATTTTATTTAAAATAATTAATTATTTTATTTAATTTTTAATGATTTTAAAAATAAAATTATATATATAATTTTATTTTATTTTATCATAAATTAAATAAAATATAATATTACACGTAATTTTATTGTATTCAAGTTATTAATTATATTATATTATATTATATTTTATTTTATTTTAATCTGCATATTAAACTAGTACAATTGATCCATATATAATAAAGGGCCCAGTTCCATTAACGAGGCAGGAAGGAAGCTGCGGAAGGAAATAGCTACCATCGCAAACAAATGGTCTAAAATTGGACCCAGTTGAAAACACAGAAACTATGCACGATGAGTCCTGAACCTACAGAGTGCAGATAACATAAGAGAAATTTTCAACTGAAGTGAATCAATTAAAATAATCTTCAATCATATACAAGACTCAGTCGTTAACATGTCTCAAAGAACAATCAATGAGGAAGAGACTTTTGGTTAGTTTTATTAAAGAGAGGTGAATGATAAGTAAGATAATATTACATGTTACAATTCATTGTAAAGTGGGGAGTCCAGTTTTCTCAACTCAACCCAGATGTGCGTGAATAATTTGCTATCTTATCCTTTTCATCGACGTCTTTGCCTGCCATTGTTAACAAATAAATAAATTGGATAATATCATCTGCATCAATTGTTACAGCAGCGACTAATGTAGTGACAGATATTAAGTCTACTACGAGAGTCCAATTGATGAGCTGTAAGTAGGGGACAAAAGGGTTCAACATAATCATAATGCTTTTCCCTTAAATTTCTCGCTAGGAGCAATATCAACCAGACACGAAAATCACCATTCTCTTACTTTACTCGTACATTTGTGCATGGACCCGACTCTTTTCTAAACCCTAGCCTTTCAATTTTCTCTCTTTTGTTACCAACTTTCTTCGTATCTGTCCAAGACAGTTTTCTTTGTAGATACGCTCCTATCGGTATAGTTCTAGCACCATCCAGACAATCAAGCAGACATAAAATGCTGCTGCTACTCCACATGCCATCTTACTCTTGGTGTTGGAAGCTTGGCTCATCTATAAACCCCCATTATTACACAGAGAAAACAGTAATTTATAACCTGTTTGGATGTGTTTACTTCTTAAATCTTACGTAGATGTGCTCCCCACCCACGCTGCATGCACTACTCTATCTCTTTTTCTCTGTGGAAAAAAGTAAAATACAAAAAAGAACAGAAAATTGCTTAGAAAAAGTAGGGTTCAATTGATTTCAAAGACTGTGTCTCCTCCATGTCCATAATTATCTTGTAAAAGATGGTGATACTTTGTGCGTACTTTGAAGTCAAACTAAGATTGGATTACTTAGGTCCCAAATGTTGGCCAAACTCACTACAAGAGAAGATGGGCATGAAAAGTACATCTCGTACTATAGCTAGGCTTCGATGTTGCATCGCCACCCGGATTTAATTAATTAATTTCCCTTCAACTTCTCGGTTCAAATCACTAAAAGATGTTAAGGAACTTTAAGAGTTAGATTATTTCATTGTTGTTACAAAGAGTGAAAGAGGTATTATATATCATGAGCTTATCTTTGTTAACTTCGTGCTTAGTGATTAATTGAAAAACTAGACAATCTTCTTCATAATTTTTTTTTCTCTTGAACTATCATATCACTAATTTTAAAATATATGTGGATTAGTGTTATCCTACCCAGCATATCTATATATGTTCATTATTCTACAATGAAGGTCTTAAATCACTAGTTTTTTAGCCTTGATAAATTCTGCCGACAGTCCTATCTTGCTGGAAGGTGCATGGTATGCTTACTAGGGTCTTAAAATCAGAGAAGTCTAAACCTTATCATGTTGTGATTAATTACTTAGAAGGATATAAATTTCCACTCTCTTTGCTTTGTCCCATCAATAATATAGAAATAATAATCATAGAAAAAAAATGAAGCCAAGTGGCAAGTGTAATCAATAATTAACATTGACCACCAATAGGTGAATTCACTTGAGAAATATAAGAATGTAATCTGCCTTCATCAAGGTTTTGGATGATTCGTGGGTGTGTGCGAAGGCTAGCTATCGTTCTTGTGCATAAATTCAAAAAGAGGAAAAAAAACAGAAAATTGTGGAGAGTTCTGTATAGTTGAATGAAAAAACCACTTATACAATTCAAAAAGATTTTGAGAAATGGGTATTATATAAATCACTCAAAAATCTAGATATCAAATTATACAAATTAAAGTCATATTATGCTTTTACGATTGGTATACAGTGATTATAATTACTAGCTCAGATGCATGCATGTTTCACAAGCAAAAAACCCTAATTGCTATCAATTAATTGGAAAGAAATTGCTGAATTTGAGCGGATATTATAGGCAATCTCCATTGCTCGAGGTTTCCCATCTTGAGTTAATGAATGGCACATGCACGTAAATTTAATTTTGGATTCTTCTTCGAATTGGGATTGAATGCATTGCATAGAGAAAGATGAACAGAGAACAGTAGCCTATTGCTATAGCAGTTGACAGAGAAGAGTGAAGTTACAGTTGGTAGACACGGACAGGTACTGACATCCATTATCACTACCTTAGAAATTTCATCAAAAGTTTAAAATTACTATCCATGAAAGTGAAAACAAGAAAGAAAAATTTATTGAATCATCACGTCGGACATGATGAAGTCATTGAGCAAACGATTTGTTCTTAATATATATCGTGATAAGAAAGAGAAAGCTTCAGACAATGACTTGTCTGCACATGGAAAGAATGGCCTTTAGAGGGTGAAACCATGCACAAAATGTAACAACATAGAAGAATCAAATCTTTCGAGCATATTGATTTTCACCATCTTTTTAGTTAGTGGGATTGCAAGATTATGTCATGAAAGTATAAAATCGAGTTTGATTTTCTTACTTTTAAGAATCAGTCCGATCTGAAAGCTAGATGAAGAAGATATGTTTCCAGTTCTGGTTTTGTTTCTTCTCAAAAGCATACATTTCCTTGTCAGGAAATTCTACAGTATTCATGTACTGAGTTGTCGAGGAGTTGCAATAAGTTGCCAGAACACATGTATTAAACAGTGCACCCGCATTTAAAATGGGGGGAAGCAGTAAAATGAATCAAAAATTTCTGAAGTGATTTTGACGGTGTTAATTAAATGCCTATTATCATATTTATTAAATTAATAAAATTAGAAAAATTAAATTCTATTTCCAAAAAATACATCATGACAACGAGGTGACATCTATCAATAAATCATAATATTTTATCTTTTTAAAATTATTTATTATATATTTTAATTATTTATATATCGAATGTCACCTCATTTAAATTAAAATATTTTTATGATTATTTTAATTACCAAATTAAAATAATCATAAAAATACAACTGTTATATTTCAACTTTATAAAATATATATATTAAAAAGTACTTAAATTTACAAAAAGTAAGTTGGGTAAAATTATTCTTCATATAGGCACTTCCACGTGTAAACTCTAACACATGTAACATGACAGGACAATAACATAATTTTGAGGTCTTTGGTCAAGACTCCAAAATAATCAAGTGACCTTTAACTTTTCCTCTCTCTCTCTCTCTCTCTCTCTGTACATATATATATATTATAAATGAAGGATTATGCATGAATAATTTAATGTAATTAGATGGTAAGACTTAGCATCATATTCCAAGGTACCAGCTAATGCGGGCTCCGAATTAGGATGCAGGAAAGTGATTTGATTGGATTTGACAGTATTTTAAAGGATACCTATTCAGCCGAAAAAGGGCATTTCGATTTCTGAGTGGGCCAAAAATCGGTGGTTTGTGACCAAAATATTTGTTATGTTTTAGGCAGCAAAGCTGCAAAGGGGATTACAAAGCACACTTTCCGTGCGATTGTCGTTGATAAACTTCACACCATTTTGGGGCAGAAAGCCGGGAATTTATTAGGTATCAATTAATAGCACTTGAATTCACAGTGTTAGAGGCAGAAAGTTATCAGGGGTGTTCCCACTGCAACAAGCAATCCTTCAAGGAAATTAGCCGTTAGAATTGTTTTCTGATTCCTTCTTACAAATTAATGCAATTTGCTAGCATAAGTCATACATCAAGGTAGGTTTTAGAGGACTTTTTTGCACTGTGATTACTGCTGCCAGCTATATTGTTGAAAACATCTTCTCTTTTGTTTAGTTTTTAACATTTTATTCAAGTTAAAAAAAAAAAAAAAGGATAGTTGAGAATCTGGAAATTCAGTATGATTTCCTAATAATATCTGCTGAGGCAAGAAGTAGATTACACAGGTTTCCAATACTAAAACCCTCATGGGTATGTATACGTAGCAAAATGATTTCTAAAGATCAAGGAAACACTTTCTACAAAAGCATCTAAACACAACGAAGTGCTTTCATAGAAAAGGCATCATCTCCTCTGTAAAAATATTCTTAATTAAACACTGGTGATCATATGCTAGATGTCAATTAATAATAAAATACAATATATGATAAGTGAAATCTGTGACTGTCAATAGTCAATTAAGAATGTAACCTAGTCTAACAAATAAAAAATAAAAATAAAGACAATAATCCCACATAAACATTCTACAAAATCTCCATCAATCTTCATAAAAATCTCAGCAACACCAAGCACAAGGCAGCCGGCTGCCCTGCCTTGGTGGGAGATCTTTTACCCGCATTTCTCCTGCCTAAGCAACGCCATGCTTTTTTCTTGGGTTGATGTTGTGAAACATAGGCAAAGGACAACCAACAGTTTTTCAACACGTGTCCACTGAAAATGACTGTGCACACTCTAAGGAGACAGCCGGAGATGTGGCCGGGATGGGACCTTATGTATATAAGTCAACGGCTTATTGCTATCTTAATAAATCTCTGTTGTGACCTGGCCTTAATGTCACTACTATTCACCTTCTCTCCTTCTCCTTTCTCTTCATTTGCTGACAATGCAAGTTTCAGACTTGTAAATTTGACCCACATGTAAACGCTATAAATTATTTAAAACGTTTTCAGAAATCAGTTTTGAAAATGAATTATTTTTCTTTTAAATTTTCCCAGTTATCTCATCATCTCTCGTACTGTTGGAAGCTATGAATGAAAATGTCCATGATGGGCAGTTGATGAAGTTTCATTAGTTATGTTAACATGTAATCTAACATGGAAATATAGTTAAGAGCAAGACGTGCAAGTAATTAATTAATTAATTAAAACAATGAAACTTTTCCATTGGATTTTCCAACAGTATAAGCATATCTATTATGTGACCTTATTTCCAGCATTAGTTGATCATCGAATCATTCATATTTTTTTATACGCAATTCCAAATATAAAAGATTTTGGTCATAGAGAATTCGAATTATTAATTAACATCATGGCAAGAAATAATATCTGAAGAAAATTAAGAATAACATTAGATAAATTAAGATTGAAACAAGAAATCAAATGTACATCTTCAAACTTAGGGTAGAAGTAGCGTGAGCAAACAGCGTCGGCGGGGGAGACGATATATTTGATATTACCGTGAAGCAGTAGCCATTAGTTTTAAAAAGCAGGTTTCGCAAAGCAGCTGGCGCTGCTGGGTTTTTTAACAACACCCGTAGTACATGCACGCATGTACTCGGTTTACCATCAGTAGTCACAGCTTGTACTTGGCGAGTTTACCGGAGATTGCCCATAAAATCACCTTCTTTTATGGTTCCCTCTCCCTTGAAATCGTCTATCAAGGAGACCGTTCCAAAGGGTTTCCCGGTTTTACTTGTAAGCGAAGCACATAATTGAGTGATTACAGCCATGCCAATGCTATGTATATATATGCCTTGTAATAACTCTTTCCTACAGAAAAGTCAGAGTCAATAATTTAATCAAACAAAAGCAATTTGAGTTAATCAAGACATTCATGATGTTAATTACTTATTTATTTATTTGTTAGCAGTGAATTACTGTTTGATTGAGAGCCTATTGTATGCATTAGTGGGGTGCAGCCACCTTAATCACTCTATTGTCGGAGTCTATATATATCCCTTTCGTCTAATAACATTTCCTGCAATCCAAAATTATAGCTCTCTTTTTCCATTCCTCTCATTGGCTCTAGCTCTTCGTCTTCATTAGTTCATTTGAAAGCTCAAAAATTAGGAAGCCATGCCAGAAGCTCCTCAGAACTTTGTTGAGGGAGCTGGTCACGATAGCTTACTTTCTGATAAAAATAGGAAAGCATTGCAGTTTATCGAGAATGTTACTAGTCATGCTGATGAAGTGCAAGAGCGTGTTCTTGCTGAAATTCTTTCTCGTAGCGCAAACGTTGAGTACTTGCAAAGACATGGCCTTAATGGCCATATAGACAGAGAAACTTTTAAGAAAATCATGCCTGTTATCGTTTATGAGGATCTTAACCCCGATATTGATCGTATCACCAATGGTGATGCTTCTCAAATTCTCTGCTCACAGCCCATATCAGAATTCTTGACTAGGTAAGGCTATAAAATTACTTTGTTTGGAAAGAAAATTTGATTTTATAAATGGTTTCTCAAATTATTTTTTTTTAATTAATATTGGGCTGTATGACTTGTAGCTCTGGAACATCTGGTGGAGAAAGGAAGTTGATGCCTACAATAGAAGAAGAGCTGGAGAGGAGATCTCTGCTTTATAGCCTTTTGATGCCAGTGATGGACCAGTTTGTTCCAGGTTTGGACAAAGGGAAAGGAATGTATTTTTTGTTCATAAAATCAGAAGCTAAAACCCCGGGAGGACTTGTAGCTCGTCCAGTTCTAACTAGTTACTACAAAAGCTCGCATTTTAAGGACAGACCTCATGATCCATACACCAACTATACTAGCCCAAACGAAACCATTCTCTGCCCAGATTCTTACCAAAGTATGTACTCTCAGTTGCTTTGTGGCCTTTTTCAAAATAATCAAGTTCTTCGTGTTGGTGCTGTTTTTGCTTCCGGCTTCATTCGAGCCATTAGGTTCCTTGAAAAGCATTGGCCTATTCTTTGTAATGATATTCGAACAGGAACTATAGACCCCAAAACCACTGACCCATCAGTAAGAGAGGCTGTCTTGAAAATTCTCAAACCAAACCCTGAGCTTGCTGATTTTATTGAGGCTGAGTGTAGCAAAGAGTCCTGGAAAGGGATTCTAACGAGGTTGTGGCCAAACACTAAATATATTGATGTTATTGTGACAGGAACAATGTCTCAGTATATTCCTACTCTTGATTATTACAGCAATGGTCTTCCCCTTGTTTGCACCATGTATGCTTCTTCAGAGTGTTACTTTGGCCTAAACCTTAACCCTCTGTGCAAGCCAAGCGAAGTCTCCTATACTATCATTCCCACCATGGCCTATTTTGAGTTCTTGCCCGTTAACAGAAAAAATGGATTCTCCAGTTCCATCTCTGAACCAACTTCCCCTAAAGAAGATGAGCAATTGGTTGATCTCGTGGATGTTAAACTGGGACAAGAATATGAGCTTGTGGTCACCACTTATGCCGGTAAGTATCAAAACACTTTCACAGGACATAATAGAGCCATAAATGCTATTTTTCAAATTATACAAAATAAATTTAACTTTTTACTAATTCTGTCTTTATTACGTGGCAAAATTGTGACTTTCAAATAATACATATATAAATTTAACTTTTTGATCCTGTAGGTCTATATCGTTATCGAGTTGGAGACATACTCAAAGTGGCTGGATTTAAAAACAAGGCACCTCAATTCAAATTTGTGTGCCGGAAAAATGTTGTTTTGAGCATTGATTCTGATAAAACAGATGAAGTTGAGCTACAAAATGCAGTGAAGAAAGCGGCTAACCACCTTTCCCCTTTTGATGCATCTCTCATAGAATACACAAGCTATGCCGATACATCAACCATCCCTGGCCACTATGTGCTTTTTTGGGAAATTAGCCATAGTGGTTCAACTCAAATTCCCCCTTCAGTCTTTGAGGATTGTTGTCTCACCATTGAAGAATCACTCAACAGCGTTTACCGCCAAGGCCGAGTTTCAGATAAGTCAATTGGCCCTCTAGAGATCAAGATAGTTGAAAGTGGGACATTTGACAAGCTCATGGATTATGCTCTTTGTCAGGGTGCATCAATAAATCAGTACAAGACACCGCGGTGTGTGAAATATGCTCCCATTATTGAGCTTCTGAACTCCAGGGTTCTGTCCAATTACTCCAGTCCTAAATGTCCGAAATGGGTTCCTGGTCATAAGCAATGGTGTGCTGAGAACTGAATAATGAGGGGAGTTGGAGCCTTATGCGTGATAGGTTTGTGTTAAACTAGTGGAAATTGAACAAGAACTGTGTTGTGATAAACTAAGAAATAGTTTAATCCATGTTTTGTCCCTCTTAATTTATGTTGTTTAACCTCTCAAGAAACAATTCTTGTTCCAATAAAATCTTCTTCCTGACGAAACACCTAGTCCATATATATGCTTTTTATATAAAAAAAAAAAAAAAAATTCGCTTCATGGGTATGATTATTAATTGATGATCAGCTGAACAAATGCTAATACTGCTCCCGAAAACACACGATTATGCCCCCAACAACCTCAAAAATCAGAGATAACATGGACCAGTAATGTGTATGACTTTGACCCAATGATAAAAGTTACCACCAACCAAAGATAACAAGAGGCTTCCACTTGCAGCCAAGTTGGTTTAGGATAATATAATTAAATTATCAAACCTCATATCATATAATTAACAACTGATATGGAGTTCAACAGAAACTGGGTTATGAGGTGGCAGAAAAACAATTCAAGAACAGTCAAGTTATGAACAACTGTCAGACAAAACAATAATTAGCCACTCCAAAATGTACTTAAAATCCCCGTTTTTTGATCACTAATTAGAAATTGTAAGTCAGCTAGATGACTAGTTATCATGGCAATATGAAGAAATATCGTGTTCCAGATAAGTTAATTGACAAAAGGATGAAGGCAATAACCAGCTTGCTTAGTATTAAGCATAAATCTGCCCCACATGGGCCTTGCCTAAATATTGTCGAGTGACAGCTGCTCATGCATGTTACCACGCATTTAAAGTTAAACCTAGTGTCTGGTGATGAGTATGGCCGCTAAGCCTATAAATTTCTTGTAAGCTACAGTTGAACTGACATCAAGCAAAGCCATACCAATTGTCGCTTCACCAAGTGTTAGGAAATGCAACAATACAAAATTTTATCCATGTTCCTTTAATATTCTAATTTATTCTTTTTAATACCTAACACTTAAATAAATATCGTTTTTCCAGATTAGTCATGATCAAGTAATTGGGGAGTATGAACAGATTAGTCAAGATTTAGTTGTAGACTTGGGCAAAATTAATTGTTCCGGCAAATTGATTATCTGCCACCAAAAGGTTCAAATAATGATTAATGCACTTGAAAAATTCAATTAACAATTTCAATTTAGCACATGGCTCAAGGAAACTAACCATTTAAGTAAACTAGTGGAATGCAATCTTAGCATTAGAGGAAGCCCAGGAGAATCCCATCATCTGTGACCTAATCTTTTGTCGTCGTAAAGAATCCCTATAATTGCAGTGCCCTGTGCAAAGAGTCATTTCTTGCAAGGCTTTTCCATGCTTGAGCAAAAACTTTGCTAGACTAACTTCATTCTCGCATTCTAAAAATCCATGGATCTCTACTACATTAAGGTTATTTAAGAAGGGCTTCAAAGTTTGGCTTTGAGATTGCCAATATTGTTCTTCCTCAGAAGTGTACATGTCCCACAAGTCCCTATTCCATTGCTGAAAATGGGAAACAGTGAAAATTAACTGTTGAAAATTGACAAAAATTGAGCAAGTGCTAAATATATATATATATATATATATATCTCACATTGAACAAATATATATGAAGCAAAATTTGGTACTTACTTGCCTTTCAATCTTGTAATCATTAATAATCTTTAGAATAAGAGTGTGAAGGGTGGGAGTGCTCCTGAATAGGCATGCTAAACCTTGGACATTATGTTTGTTAAAACGAGTATGCAACTCCAAAGATTTGAGATTGTTAAATGAATGAAGTTGCGTAAAATAATTCCTGTTTGAGAGGATCTGTACAATGATAAGTTCAATATACACAGAGTTAAGTATCACTACTCACTTAAAACGTCAAAAGATAGAAATGTAAACAAATAAAGATATACTTCATCAATCATACGAAATCACTATATGTACATAGTCTTTGAAGCCAGAGAAAAGCATATCAAACGAATAAGAGAATTATAAGGCTTATTGGGAGTACTATTTCACAATATAATTTGCAAAATATCCTCATCGGATTATTTATTAATTTGTACAGTCACAAACAAATTCATGCCCAAAATTGCTCCTACATGGTTAACAATGGTAAGGAATAGTTTATTTGCACTGATCAGCTAATTGAAATATGGAAGTAAACTGCACTAGGCTTTCTATGAATCAAAAGAAAATCCAATTGAAGGTGCATTACGATTCTCTCATCTATCAGATAGATACCTTTCGATTTTCTAAACATGTGTGTGAATCTAATTTAAATTAAACACTAATTAAGGATCAGTTAAAGTTGCACTCTCTACATAGATTGAAAAAATTAAAAATAAAATGAAGAAGTACCTCGATGCATGGGCTTTCAAGTGTCAAAGAATGGGCATACGAGAGACCTGATAAAAAATTCGATACACTCTGAAGCTTGGCCGAAGTTAAGTCTTCATGAAGAGTGATAAAACCGACTGAGGCCTCGCGCAAAGAAGTTAAGTTTTCCAGAGAACTGCTTCCAGTGATAGAATTATATTCCCATCGTAAAATCTTGAGTTTTGAGGCATTAATCTTAGCCCAACTCTTATCACAGTAAGCATCAAAACAACTTGCAACTCTCAATCTCTCAAGTTTTGCACCAAAAATTTCCAAGCCACACAGCTGAATACAGTTCTCTAGGGTTAAATCTTCTAGGGCTCGACAGCCAACCTTAAGTTGTTTTAACCCATGACATGCATCAAGATCAAGTTTCTTTAGATGGGGAAATGATGAATCCGTAAACAAATCCAAGAGATAGGGTTGGTTGAATAAAATGACGAGGGAAAGTGACAAAGTATGGAGTGATCGAAACCCACCAGCTACTACTGATGAAGGAGGCAACCTAAATCCTCGATAGCGTGATTTTAACTTGAAAGCTCGTAAAGATTCACTCGTTATAACACAACGTGGCAAATTGAAGTAATCATCTGTGGCAACCTCAATGTCAAGTTCATGCACATTATGCCTTATAGCACGACGGATCAAGCCATTGAGACAGGAAAAACTCAAATGAGCACGAAAACGAAGGATCCTGATATAAGAATGCTTATCACGGAGAGCTAAAACCTGGGAAATCAAATCCATCTCTTTAAAAGATATAAAACGTGGTCTATTTGCACCAGTGCCCGTGTTATACTTCGCAGAAGAAAAACTAAGTGGATTAATGGTGTTGAAGTCGAGGTCGGGGAAGGAACACCAAAGAGATCTCCATCTTTTTGATAAGACGCTGGTTTGCGCGATGGATTTTACGGGAAGAAGGAAGAGAATGTGATGAAGAATTGCGTCAGGGAGGTCACTGATCCTGTCGATGCCATTGTCACATTGATCATAGTTATCTGAAAACCAAAGTTTCCTTCGTTTTGCAGATCTTGTTTCCATTGCGATGTTGGTATTTTTCTCTGTGATTAATTTCTTTCTTACGATAGTGTTTCAGCTCAGTCTGTGTTGTGAGATGGTTAGATTAGGGTTTGAATGTTTCAAAGGAGTGAAGTAAGGTGAGAACGAGAACAGCGTTAGAGTTTGTTTCTGATTAAAAAAGCAAAATTATTAAGTCCAAAAATATATTAAAAATTAAAAACCGATAAAATAAAAATAATTAACCAGAAAATGGTCGTTGCGCCACCTGTTCCAACCTACTTCTTACCTTCGTACATTTACCAATTGCTCTTTTCTTCTAGCCAGTGCGGCTATAGCGGCGTTATATTATAGGTCATATGCCTAACATTCAACAGGGACAAAAACGTAATTATTTATTATTATATTAAATAATAAAATTAATAATTTATTTATAAATTTTATTTATGTTGACTACAAAATTCTTAAAACAACAATAAGATGAATTAATTTAAAATTAATTTATGAAATCATATTATTTTTAAATATTTCTAATTATTAATACTAAAATATTGATAAATTCATATTAGATCGTTATATATTATGTCTGTTTTTTAAGAAAAGTAATGCAGTTAATCTCATAAATTATCAGTAAAAATATTTATTTAATCTAATATATAGATATTTGTTAGAGAACAAATATATCGAATTGATCCGTTTGAGAATCCATATGTAATGTTATTCACGTATTTATTGAATTTCTCTAAGTTACGATAGTATGACTAATTCTTAAATTTGAGATCTCTATGATACCTTATTTGTGGATCATATATATTTTTACATTACACCTCCGTTGTTCATAGCGAGATTGTGTATAGGATAATGATTAGGTAATATGAAAAGTATGTGAAAGTTGTGAGAGATCAATAAAAAAATTCGTCACTTTGAATAACATAAAATATATATTCCAAGTAACTTTTGACATAAATGATAATATAAGTTTATGACCATAACAAGTTTTGAAAAGAGTTTTAGAGATTTTAAAATTATATTATCAACTTTAGTCAAAAGTTACAATAAGTATGATCTAACAAAGTGACATTTTTCATATTATATAATATTTGGTGTGATATGTATGAAGTGAAATGATTATATCATACGATAATCGGAATATTTTTTATTAAATTTAGTATTTATTTTTTAATTTGAGGCCATGATGTATTGTTAAGTGTTGATTTATGAAAATTAATTTCTTAATCAAGAAGTTAATTGAAAATTAATTAATTATATTAATTTATTTAAACTTAATAAATTTATAATTAATCGTTATTGTCAATATAAGATTATTTAATTATAAGTTTCCTAACTTGATTAGGATAATATTATTTAATTAATTTAATTAATTAATTAATATTTAATTTTAAAATAGATTATTAATAAAATTAAAATTTTATTAGTGACTTTTCTACTTTGTATTTATTTATTTATTAAGAATTCAAAAAGCTCTTGAAAGAAGATTTAAAAATCTGTAACTTTGTATTTTACAAAAAAATTTATATTTAAACGTTTTGAAAATTAAAATAGTATTAAAAATTACAAATCTGTAGAAAATTCAAGAAATAATTATTTTAACTCCATTAATAGTGAAAATTTAAGATAAAATCTTAATCTTTTTATTTTATCGCTATTGATATTATAAAGTATGATAAATAATATGTTCTTAACATGAAAATTAATAAATATTGAATTAATATAATTAATTAAAATAAATTTTATATTTCTGCCGTATATAATATACTTAATTTCCATCAATAATCCGACACTGTGAATGTGAAAGAAGAATTTCAATTTAGTAACACCCAGTTGAATGCGACTGACTGCCCCGAGGCCCTAAGAAAATATGGAGACGATAGTACTAAATTTTGTGAATTCATGGTATACATTATTTTATATTTCCATGGGATAGGGTAGAATGTATCAATCACCGATAACATCTCTAACATATATAGTATTCACTGCTGATATCATGTTTGCCAACTTCAAAAAATGAGGTAATGTCCTGTGGGTTCATCGAGTGTTTGCCACATCTGTTTTTGACACTATGTACAGTATGTTCAGTGATGAAGAACGAAGAACAAGGGTACAAAAATTTATGGTGCTATACAAAGAAACTACGTCAACTTTGATCAGTAAATCGGACTTGGATAGTGCACTTGTCACTTTCTGAAAGATTTAAGACCTCACTCATGAGGCCTCTTCAATCAGAATATTAGATAAAATTATTTAATCAATGCTAGGAGAGAGATGTGACAAAATTAGTGGAAACTCTTTTTGACAGAGGAGACATAGATGGCATAGCATGCATATGCAGATAAAATCTCCGACACGCTCCAATATAAGTTTAGTCATTGAATGACAGTTAACACATGCTAGCAGATTCTTTATTGCTATTTCCTCTTTACCAGTAATCTCCACAAGAAAAAACTCCATTCCTAAAATGATGAAAACGATTTGCATCTCTTACAACAATCTCCCTGTTGACAAACTTTGATATAAGCTAATTGCTGAATGACAGTTAAGACACGCCCGCAGATTCTTTGTGATCCTTAGTGCAGTTCCAGGAGCAGTACTAATAAGTTCATAAGCTATCGCTATCCGCTCACTATGATTACAAAGTGTTTCCTTTCTCTTCATAATTCAAATCGTGTAGTACAGATTCCGTATGCGAGACATATCCGGCTTCCTTTAACCTTCTCTCTAATACCTCAACTTCGTCAAGAATCTCCTTATATCTTGGATGTGACTTATCTGCAACTCGAAATGCCTGAAGTTTTCCATTGATCTCGATCCAACTACACCCCAGATCCTTTGTCAGTCCTCTTTCCCTCATCAATATACGTAACTTTGCAATACCATTCCACAAGCTAGCTGAAGCATAGAGATTTGACAGTTGAACGTAATACCCACTATTATAAGGTCCAATGAGAACAGACAATCTGCGGCATGTTCTCCCAATGCTACATAGCGTTGGAACTTGCTAGCACTCAGAAGTGCCCCCCATACGGATATACCCAGTTCAATTGGCATGTTCATAATAAAATTGTATGCTCGATTCAAATAACCTGCACGACCAAGAAGATCAACAACACAAGCATAATGCTGGTGTCGAGGCTCAATTCCATGATCTCTCATGAGGTGAAATAGATCCCATCCCTCTTCTACAAGACCGGAATGATTGCACCCATTGAGGAGGCCAACATAGGTGACATCACTTGGCTGAACCCCAGCTTGTTTCATAGCTTGAAGAAGACCAATTGCTTCTGGGCCTCAACCTTGCAATCCATATCCCATAATCGTGGCACTCCACATGACAACATCTTTATCAAGTGTTCTCTTGAAAACCATGGGCGCAAAATCTACACTTCACATTTTCCATACATATCAATGAGTGCCGTGTTAACAATGACATTATTTCTATATTCAGTCTTGCCAAATATAATCATTCATCCGCTTAGCTAACTCAAGTGATCCCACTTGAGCACAAGCTAAGATAGCAGAGCTCACAATGTTAGAATCTGCTCTAACATTCTTATAGATCATTTAACGGAATAGCTCTACAGCTTCCCTGGGATAACCATTCTTTGCATAACCAGAAATCATGGCGTTCCGCAAAATCATATTCGGTATCTTGATCTGATCAAACAATGATCTCGCAACTGTCACTTGCCAGCATTATGCATACATGGCTGTAAGTGAAATAAGCAATCAGGTTCAAGTACAAGACCAGATTTAATCACGCAAGCATGAAGAATTTTCCCTTGTTCCAAGTCCTCTACATCAGTATAAACCCTTAAATACTCACAAGAGAAATCCAGTCCGGTTCCACATTCATTTTCCTTATTTGACTAAAAATCCCCAAAGCTTCCATAGGCTGACCATTCTGTGCGTAACCATCAATGATAGAAGTCCAGTCCGAGAAACAATTGTTCTATCAAACAACCCCTCAAAAACAGTCTCAGTCCGCACAATTTGCCCATTTGGCATAAAATGTCACAAGACCATTTTGTACAAATACATCTGATTCAAACCCGAGCCTAAATATCTGCCCATGTACTCGCCGACCCATTTCAAGCGAAGGCAAACCAACACAAGCTTTGAGGACAACAGGTAGAGTGTAGCCATCGGGGCTCACCCACCTACTTGCATTCTTGAATACCTGTCAAGAGCTTCAACGAACAACTCGGGTCTCAAAAAACACCTAATAGTGGCATTCCACAAGTATTTGCATATCCACTTTCACCTTTGAGCTTAACATTACCGGGTTTTGTTAATGTTATCGAGTCACGTCCATTGCAGCCAACCGATATTTGAGCTTAACATTACCGAGTTTTGTTAATGTTATCGAGTCACATCCATTGCAGCCAATGACCCCGATTCTAGGTACGTTTACGACCTCTTATCTCATAGGTCTGTCTCAGTTACCAAGTCACAACTGTTACAATTTAGGGTACCTCACGACTGCTAGATAAGAATTTTCTCCTTTGGCCCTCCTCTGAGATCTCTCAGGGTTTTGTCACTCTGCAGGTCTAACTCGAAGTTAGCATATTCCTACGGACTCTCACGAGTCCCCACCTCCACAGGTTCAGCCCGAAGCTGGCACAATTCCACGGAGTTCACCTCCCTCGCTACTTAAACTTGAGATCTCCCTTTTAAGAGCATCCGCAAATGAGTGGGAGTATCCATTTTATAAAGGTCCTTTCTTGCGACCTTTTGCTTTCGAATAGCTCTGCTAGAGCATCCAACATTCTCTGCACCATCATGTGACTCGTCTCTTTTGTCTTTCGATTACTTTTCAAGTGTTTCTTGCAGTTCATTTTTAACTGTCATAACACTTAGCCTTGCCTCCTCGAGGCATTCAACGACTCTATGCTACATTATATCACCAACGTAATAACGTTTTTTTTTCTGCTTCCTTACACCATTAACGATGGTGACTTCCTTGGAAAGTTTGGTTCTTACTCACTGGGTCGCTCTCTTACCTTTGTTAGAGCCTCTATTCTCTAGGCTTCTCGTTCCCAATCACTTTCTCTTTTGAGATGAGCAATAACCCTTTGGTTGAGAGTCAACACGTGAGTGATCCAACAACCATTCAATGACTACTTGTGCAAATGGAAAATCTCGCACCCCTTTGACATTATAACTCATTTTGTGCCCAAGATTGAAAACTTTTCATCAAATAAAACAATTAGTCTTACTCGATCACATCTCGAATATTTACTATTGAGTCCAAGAATTTCTTTACATACTCACAAACTATCCCAGTTTCAAGTCAACTCATGTAATTACTTTCGAGCAAGGCATGTAACCTTTTAGGGGAAGAACTTTAGTTTTCATTTCAAGTCCTCCATCGTAATTTGCCATCCTCGAACAAATACATGGACGTCAAGCTCACTTTGACGTCTTTGAAACTTGCCCTCACAGCCCGAAAATGTTGTTCGATATCTAACAATGTAGTTTCCTAGCACTTCAGCATCACGGGTTCTCCATAGCATTTCGGTTCCAATATTTTCAACTGAATGTGTTCTAAACTTAGAGCGACTCTTGACTGAGTTGCAAGGATAAGAGCAGTGAGGTTTATCCTTATGACCACTTCCTCAAGCCGTTCCAGTAACACACTCACCGCATCGCGGTACTCCTCCGCAATCTCAAATACCATTAATTGTGTATTTGCAAATTGTGTTTCCAACTCTTCTAGACGTCCCACATTAAAAGGTTCAGAGTTAAATTCAATAGCTTTCATTTCTCGTATGCTCACCTGAGAACTTAAGTACTCTAAAAGCATTTGAGTTTGTCTCAAGTCTTCGGTGTCAAACAAACTTTTTCTCTATTAAGCCGCCTCTAAAGCTTGTTGATGCTCCTCTAACTTGCTCATTTTCTTTTAAGAGCCATCAATCGGGTTGTTTCTGAGGAGGTAGTTTTTGTAGACAATATCACCACAATCTTGAACTCTGATACCAAATGTCACGGGCTGACTTTCTCTTAGAAGAGATTCACGCTTGTGCGACATTTACTAGCGCATTCCAACTAGTAAGTCAGCCTAAACGAGTTTTCAAATAATAAATTCAAGCGGGTTAATTGTCTACAAAAATATAACAACAGTAGAAAATGAGAGGAAACAAGTCATTATTGTAATCCAACATAATCTAAGATTTTATGGATAAAATGCTCTCAAGCATACAAGTCATTAAAGGCGTACAAGTATACAAGCCAACTAAGGCGTACAAGCACTGAATAAGCAAGCGTTTCTACATGTCGAGACAATACAAACAAGTTAGCCTAATTTATACAAGTAACCCACTTCTATCTACCCAAGAGTGGAGAAGTACACAGTAATGCCCTCATAGTGCTGATGGAAAAGACTCTTCTGAAGCATCTAACCATCCTTCCTAAAGAGGGTTTTGAAACATTACCCTAGTAGCACGAAGAGATATAATTCATGTCTCAGTTGTTACATCCCTAAATAGTACTTACGGTGAATACCCCCAAATCATAATAATACCTCTCGACTTACAACTATGAACTTATTAACTGGCCCTAGACAAATAAATATGTGAGGCTCTTATGTTTATATACAATTGATAGATCTAGTTATGAATGGGATCATATGTACATGTGAATGGATTGATGAGTTAAGATTTTAGATTCATATGTTGCTTATTTCAAGATATTTTTATTGGTGACATTGCTATTCAAACTCTAGGTTCAACGGTACGCTGTAAGAAGTGGTATTCGGGAATTTGATTTTTCACTCTCTTTAAGTGCAACAAGCAACAAGAAGGCACGTGCATTTCGCAAGGCACGGAAAATAAATGCACCACTGGGCTCTTGTGTTGATTTTCTGAGTAGTAGTCATCAAGATTCTTCGTTTCTGTTGAAGTTTGGTACTTTTGATTTTTGTCCCCATTACTGGTATTGAAGCTTTTGCTACTTGTTTCATTGTTGATTTGAGCAGTGAAATCTATTTATAATTTTGCT
>JAXCLQ010000001.1:2322499-2405487 GCA_035584115.1 Cedrela odorata | reverse complement strand
ATTGCAGCATGCAATCCTTCAAGGAAATTAGGCATTAGAATTGATTTGTGATTCCTTCTTACAAATTAATGCAATTCCCTAGTATAAGTCATACATCAAGGTAGGTTTTAAAGGACTTTTTTGCATTGTGATATCTCCTGTCTGATATATAGTTGAAAACACTTTCTCTTTTGTTTATTTTTTAACATGTATATAAAAAAAAAACATTTTAATCAAGTAAAAAGAGGATATATAGTTGAGAATCTTAAAATTAAAGTATATTTTTCCAATAACATCTGCCGAGGCAAGAAATAGATTACAAAGTTTTTCGATACTAAACGCTAATGGGCATGTATGCGTAGCAAAATGACTTCTTAAGATCAAATAAACACTTTCCAGAAAAGCATCTAAACACAAAGAAGTGCTTTCATAAGAAAGGCACCATCACTTCTGTAAAAGTATTCTTAATTAAACACTGGTGATCCATATGCTCGATGTCAATAAGTAATAAAATACAATATAAGATAAGTGAAATCTGTGACAGTCAATGGTCAATTAAGAATGTAACGTAGAATAATGAATAAAAAAATGAAGACAATAATCCCATATAAACATTCTACAAAATCTCCATTAATCTTCATAAAAATCTCAGCAACACCAAGCACAAGGCAGCCGGCTACCCTGCCTTGGTGGGAGATCTTTCATCAGCATTTCTCCTGCCTAAGCAACGCCGTGCTTTTTTCTTGGGTTGATGTTGTGAAACATAAGCAAAAGATGGTGGGGAAAACCAGCGGAGGTTCAACACGTGTCCACTGAAAATGACTGTGTACAAGCTAAGGAGACAGCCGGAGATGTGGCTGGGATGGGACCTCATATATATAAGTCAACGGCTTATTACTATCTTAATAAATCTCCGTTGTGACATGGCCTAGACGTCAATACTATAATTCACCTCCTCTCCTTCTCCCTCTTTCTCTTTGTTTGCGGACAATGCAAGTTTCAGACTTGTAAATTTGACTAACATGTAAACACTATAAATTATTTAAGACGTTTTCAGAAATCAGTTTTGAAAATAAATTATTTATCTTGTAAATTTTCTCAGTTATCTCATCATCTCTCGTACTGTTGGAAGCTACGAATGAAGATGTCGATGATGGACAGTTGATGAAGTTTCATTAGTTATGTTAACATGTAATCTTACATGGAAAAATAGTTAAGAACAATACATGCAAGTAAGTAATTTGTTAATTTTCAATTAATTAAAACAGCGCAACTTTTCCATTGGATTTTCCAACAGTACTCTTTTTTGTCTCACACATATAAGCATATCTATTATGTGACCTTACTTCCAGCTTTAGTTGATCACCAAATCATTCATATTTTTGATACTCAATTCCAAATATAAAAGGATATTTGGTTATACAGAATTTAGGTTATTAATTAACATGTAATCAAAACTTTAGATAAATTAAGATTGAAACAAGAAATCAAATGTATATCTTCAAACTTAGGGTTGAAGTAGCGTAAGAAAACAGTGTCGGCGGGTAGGGATATATTTGATATACTGTGAAGCAGCAGCCATTAGTTTTAAAAAGCAGATTTCGTAAAGCCGCTGTTGGGTTTTTTAATAACACCCGCAGTACATGCACGCATGTACACAGTTTACCCCCAGCCCAGCAGTCACAGCTTGTACTTACCGAGTTTACCGGAGATTGCCCCTTCAATCACCTTGAAATCGTCTATCGAGGATACCGTTCCAAACGGTTTCCTGGTTTTCCTTGTAAGTCAAGCACATAATTGAGTGATTAACACCCATGCCAATGCCATGTATATATCGCTCCCTCCTACAGAAAAGTCAGAATCAATAATTTAAATAAACAAAAGCAATTTGAGTTAATTAAGACATTTAAGACGTTAATTACTTTTTGTTTTCTTTTTTTTGGTTGGCAGTGAATTACTTTTTGATTGAGAGTCTTTTGTATGCATTAGTGGGGTACAGCCACATTAATCACTTGAGAGTCTGACTCTATATATATCCCCTTCGTCTCATTTCATTTCCTGCAAACCAAAATATTATAGCTCTCTTTTTCCATTTCTCGCATTGGCTCTAGCTCTTCGTCTTCATTAGTTTTTAAAATTAAGAAGCCATGCCAGAAGCTCCTCAGAACTTAGTTGAGGGAGCTGATCACGGTAGCTTGCTTTCTGATAAAAATAAGAAAGCATTGCAGTTTATTGAAAATGTTACAAGTCATGCTTATGAAGTGCAAGAGCGTGTTCTTGCTGAAATTCTTTCTCGTAGTGCCAACGTTGAGTATTTGCAAAGACATGGCCTTAAAGGGCATGTAGACAGAGAAACTTTCAAGAAAATTATGCCTGTTATCGCTTACGAGGATCTTAAGCCCGATATTGATCGTATCGCCAACGGCGATGCCTCACCAATTCTCTGCTCACAGCCCATATCAGAGTTCTTGACTAGGTAATTAGGCTATAAAATTACTATGTTTTGAAAGA
Source organism: Cedrela odorata (assembly GCA_035584115.1). Lineage (NCBI taxonomy): Eukaryota > Viridiplantae > Streptophyta > Magnoliopsida > Sapindales > Meliaceae > Cedrela > Cedrela odorata. The sequence continues at coordinate 2,402,997 of JAXCLQ010000001.1, read as the reverse complement.
AAGTTTGATTTTATAAATGGTTTCTCAAATTATCTAATTTTAATTAATAATATTGGGCTGTTTGACTTGTAGCTCCGGAACATCTGGTGGAGAAAGGAAGTTGATGCCTACAATAGAAGAAGAGCTGGAGAGGAGATCGTTGCTTTATAGCCTTTTGATGCCAGTGATGGACCAGTTTGTTCCAGGTTTGGACAAAGGGAAAGGAATGTATTTTTTGTTCATAAAATCAGAAGCTAAAACACCGGGAGGACTTGTGGCTCGTCCAGTTCTAACTAGTTACTACAAAAGCTCGCATTTTAAGCACAGACCTTATGATCCATACACCAATTATACTAGCCCAAATGAAACCATTCTCTGCCCAGATTCTTACCAAAGTATGTACTCTCAGTTGCTCTGTGGCCTTCTTCAAAACAATCAAGTTCTTCGTGTTGGCGCTGTTTTTGCTTCTGGCTTCATTCGAGCCATTAGGTTCCTTGAAAAGCATTGGCCTATTCTTTGTAATGATATTCGAACAGGAACCATAGACCCCAAAATCACTGACCTATCAGTGAGAGAGGCTGTCTTGAAAATTCTCAAACCAAACCCTGAGCTTTCTGATTTTATTGAGGCTGAATGTAGCAAAGATTCCTGGAAAGGGATTATAACTAGGTTATGGCCAAACACTAAGTATATTGATGTTATTGTGACAGGAACAATGTCTCAGTATATTCTTATTCTTGATTATTACAGCAATGGTCTTCCTCTTGTTTGCACCATGTATGCTTCTTCTGAGTGTTACTTTGGCCTAAACCTTAACCCTTTGTGCAAGCCAAGCGAAGTCTCCTATACTCTCATTCCCACCATGGCCTATTTTGAGTTCTTGCCTGTTAACAGGAAAAATGGATTCTCCAGTTCCATCTCTGAACCAACTTCCCCTAAACAAGATGAGCAATTGGTTGATCTCGTGGATGTTAAAATGGGAAAAGAATATGAGCTTGTGGTCACCACTTACGCCGGTAAGTTTCAACACACTTTCGCAGGACATAATAGAGCCATAAATGCTGTTTTTCACCTCCTTTTTACTAGTTCTGTCTTTATTACGTGGCTTAATTGTGACTTTCAAATAATGCATATATAAATTTAACTTTTTGATCCTGTAGGTCTATATCGTTATCGAGTTGGAGATATACTCAAAGTGGCTGGATTTAAAAATAAGGCACCTCAATTCAACTTTGTGTGCCGAAAAAATGTAGTTTTGAGCATTGATTCTGATAAAACAGATGAAGTTGAGCTACAAAATGCAGTGAAGAATGCGGCTAACCATCTTTCGCCGTTTGATGCATCTCTCATAGAATACACAAGCTATGCGGATACATCAACCATCCCTGGCCACTATGTGCTTTTTTGGGAAATTAGCCATTGTGGTGCAACTCAAATTCCTCCTTCAGTCTTTGAGGACTGTTGCCTCACCATTGAAGAATCACTCAACAGCGTCTACCGCCAAGGCCGAGTTTCAGATAAGTCAATTGGCCCTCTGGAGATCAAGATAGTGAAGAGTGGGACATTTGACGAGCTCATGGATTATGCTCTTAGTCAGGGTGCATCAATAAACCAGTACAAGACACCGCGTTGTGTGAAATATGCTCCCATTATTGAGCTTCTGAACTCCAGGGTTGTGTCTAATTACTTCAGTCCTAAATGCCCGAAATGGGTTCCTGGTCATAAGCAATGGTGTGCTCAGAACTGAATAAAGAGAGGAGTTGGTGCCTTATGTGTTGTAGGTTTCTGTAAAACTAGTGAAAATTGAACAAGAACTGTGTTGTGATGAACTAAGAAATAGTTTAATCCATGTTTAGTCATCCTTCTTAATCAATGTTGTTTAATCTCTCAAGAAACATTTCTTTTTCCAATAAAAATTATTCCTGACTAAACACTTGGTCCCTATATATGCTTTTTTTTTAATATTATTCATGGGTATGATTATAAATTGATGATCAGCTGATCAAATGCTAATACTGCTCCAGAAAACATATGATTATGCCCAAAGAAGCTCAAAAATCACAGAGAACAGGGACCAGTAATGAGTGTGACTTTGACCCAGTGATAAAAGTTACCACCAACCTAAGATAACAAGAGACTTCCACTTGCAGCCAAGTTGGTCGAGGATAATATAATTAAATTATCAAATCTCGTATCACATAATTAACAACTGATATGGAGTTCAACAGATACTGGATTATGAGGTGGCAGAAAACCAATTCAAGAACAGTCATGTACAATTGTTAGACAAAACAATAATTAGCCACTCCAAAATGTACTTAAAATCTTTGCTTTTGATCACTAATTTGAAACTACGAATCAACAAGATAACTAGTTGTTTGGGAAAATATCCAAGGGTATAGATGAAGTTCAATGGGTCCAAGACCCATTAGGTACAACATAATACCATAGCGTTAGTTATCAACAAAAGTCTTAGGTATTGCATAAAATTACGAGACCTTCCACTACAACGTAGTGAGCTTTCAGTATAATTTGAGACCCTAAAAACTTTCTCAGGATCTAAAAATTAACGAACATAGAGTGATTGATATAAGTACTTGAGAACTCTTACATTAGCAAAGGTCTCACAAAAAACAGAAAAAATTCGAGACTTATTTCAACCAACAAGATCTTAATCATGACATAATAAAGATCTTGAGTGTGACATGTAATTTAAGACTTCCTAAATTCAATAAAATTCTCAGTTTAGAAGTGAAAGTCTAAGATCTCTCTTCCTAGTGAGAATATCAGTGATAACATAGTAAGGTCACGGGTAAGTCGTCACATTTAAGACCTTGTCAAAATTCGAGACTGTTTTTATTAAAAAATAAAGTTTCAGATGTGATGTAAGATTATGGGATCTCTCAATAATGGTTATTTTTTACCGTTAAAAAGTTTAAACCTCACAAATTTTTTCAAAGATAAGAGAGGATTTTTGGCCTTATTGTTATATCACGTAAATAAGACTCATGATCTCTGAAAAACTTATAAATGAGAGATATGATAGCAATTGAACGAAATAATCTATAAAAAGTAGATAGAAGACAATCATGTGAGACATATTAAATTCTAGTTACTAAATTATTATCATTTTTTCTCTCTCAAAATTTTTATTAAAAAAAATTCTAATTTAAGTATCGAAAAATTTTCATCGGATTATCAATTTTATCTCTCATATTCTTTTTAATTTCATGTGATACAGTAATTCAACAAATAAAATGCACGGAATTCTAAAAAAATTACTACGTCAATATTAGTCATCCTGCCAATATGAAAAAATATCGTGTTCCATATAGTTAATGGACAAAAGGATTAAGGCGAAAACCCGCTTGCTTCGTATTAAGCATACATCTGAACCCACATGGGCCCTGCCTAAATGTTGTCGAGTGACAATTGCGCATGCATGTTAGCACGCATTTAAAGTTAAAACCTGTTGTCTGGTGATGATTATGGCCGATAAGTTCTAGTAAGCTACAGTTGAACTGACATCAAGCAAAGCCATACCAATTGCCGCTTAACCAACAACTGTGTCATAACTTTTTCAACTTCGTTCGTCAGCATGAAGCAAAGGTACAAATGGCCAAGCAAATGCAACAATACAAATTTTATCCATGGTCCTTTAATATTCTAATTAATTCATTTTTAATACTCGAACTTAAATATATATCTTTCTTCCCAATTGGTCATGATCAACATAAATGAAGCAATTTGTAATTCTGCAGTATGAACAAATTAGTGAAGATATAGTAATAGATTTGGCAAAATTGTTCCGGCAAGTTGATTATCTGCCACCAACAGGTTTAAATAATGATTTGTGCACTTGAAAAGTTCAATTAGCAATCAATTTAGCGTGTGACTCAAGAAACTAACCGTTTAAGTAAACTAGTGGAATGCAATCTTAGCATTAGCCCAGGAGAATCCCATCATCAGTGACCTAATCTTTTGTCGTCGTAAAGAATCTCAGTAATTGCAGTGCCCTGTGCAAAGAGTCATTTCTTGCAAGACTTTTCCATGCTTAAGCAAAAACTTAGCCAGATTGAAGTCATTCTCGCATTCTAAAAATCCATGGATCTCTGCTACATTAAGGTTGTTTAAGAAGGCTTCAAAGTTTGGCTTTGAGATTGCCAATATTGTTCTTCCTCGGAAGTGTGCATGTCCCACAAGTCCCTATTCCATAGCTGAAAAAGGGAAACAGTGAAAAATAGCTGTTGAGAATTTAACAAAAATAAAGCAAGAGTATATCTCACAATGAACAAATATGTATGAAGCAAAATTTGGTACTTACTCCCCTTTCAATCTTGTAATCATCAATAATCTTTAGAATAAGAGTGTGAAGTGTGGGAGTGCTCCTGGTAGGCATGCTAAGCCTTGGACATTATGTTTGTTAAAACCAGTATGCAACTCCAAAGATTTCAGATTGTCAAATGAAAGAAGTTGCGTAAAATAATGATTCTTGATTGAGAGGATCTGCACAATGATAAGTTTAACACACAGATTAAGTATCTCTACTCACCTAAAAAAATGTAAAATAAATACAGGTACTTCATTATTAAAATATGAAGGCACACTCAAATGCATAATATTTACCAATCCTCTTATCTAGCATGAGTTAAGAATTCATAGTTCAATTAGGAGAGCACAGTTTCACACTAATTCAGAAAGTATTGCTATAAAATTTATTAATTTGTACAGTCATATAAAAATTCATGCCCGCCCCAAAACAGTTCCTAGATGGTTAATTATGTAATGGAAACCTCAGCAACAAATTTGCATTGTGCTTATTGCAATATGAAAATTAAGTGTAATCAAAAGAAATCTGTGTCATTAATCTATAGGTTACACACTAATTAGAAATTACACTCTATATACAGATTGAAGAAATTACAAATAAAATGAAGAAGTGCCTCGATGCATGGGCTTTCAAGTGTCAAAGAATGGGCATGGGAGAGACCTGATAAAAAATTCGATACACTCTGAAGCTTAGCTGAAATTAAGTCTTCATGAACTGTGATAAAACCGACTGAGGCCTCATGCAAAGAAATTAAGTTTTCCAGAGAACTACTTCTAGTAATAGGATTATACTTCCAATGTCAAACCTTGAGTTTTGAGGCATTAATCTTGACACAACTGTTGTTACAGTAAGCATCAAAACAACTGGCAACTTCTCAATCTCTCTAGTTTTGTACGAAAAAATATCCAAGCCACACAGCTGAATACAGTTTTCTAGGGTTAAATCTTCTAGGGCTCCACAGCCAACCTTAAGTTGTTTTAACCCACAACAAGCATCAAGATCAAGTTTCTTTAGATGGGGAAATGATGAATCTGCAAACAAATGCAAGAGATAGGGCTGGTTGAATAAAATGACAAGAGAAAGTGACAAAGTATGGAGCGATCGAAACCCACCTGCCAATGGTATTATTTTCACACGGTGAAATGTAAGAGAGAGGAATTGTCACTTTCCTCGTTCGAAAAGGAGTTAAAAGAGCCATGAGTGTCTACTATCACTAGAAGTGCTTAATTAACGGACGTTAGGATAAAATTTCAAATCCAATCCAGTTCTCTATAACCAAATTGATTAATGGATGGAAATTAGAATAAATTTGCGTTGACACTTGACGTTATATCTTAATAATTTTGAAATTTATCTAAAATTTATCTGAATTTTAGAATTTTTATTTCATATTTAGACAAATAATTTCATTAAAAAAAAAAAAAAGTAAAAACGTCACCGTTTCTTCTCTGTTACAGAACAAGGAAGGAAAAACAAAATAATTTCATTAAAAAAAAAAAAACAACAACAACAAAGTGAAAACGTCACCGTTTCTTCACTGCTACAACAATGAAGGAAAAAACAAATTCCGAGTTTCGATCACCACCGAAATGCGAAGAGATGGAGAAACACATTGAGATTCTCCTGAGAAGGGTTTCTTATGGATCAATAACCGTAGCAACATTCGTACTAGTATTGTTGATCCTACAAACCCCAGAAACCTGTATCCTGGAAACCGCACCTAAATCGACCAAATTTCCCAAATCATCGTGCGACTCATCCCACCGCCAACACCTCCCCATCGAAAAGAAAAACCACCGCCTCTGGTCTTCAAAATCTTGGAATCAACAAGTCAATTCTTATGCCCAATTATTTCGCCAGCTCCAACACCTCAACCTCCTCTTTAACCACTCCAAAGTCCTCTGCGTCTCCGCCGGTGCCGGCCACGAGGTTATGGCGTTCAATACTATTGGCGTGGCCGACGTGACGGGAGTGGAATTGATGGATTCTCCGCCCCTAGTCAGTAGGGCCGACCCGCATAACTTGCCGTTCTTTGACGAGATTTTTGACGTGGCGTTTACGGCGCATTTGGCGGAGGCGCTGTTTCCCTCGCGGTTTGTTGGGGAGATGGAGCGGACGGTGAGGAATGCTGGAGTATGTGTGGTTCTTGTGGAGGAGTGTGGTGGTCCGGAGGTTAAGGAAATTGTGGCGTTGTTTAGAAAGTCGAGGTTTGTTGATGCCATTAATGTTACAGTTAATGGCTCCAAAATGACGAGGATTTTAATGAGAAGAAGTAGAGTATCTGCTTAATGGTGTTCATTTCGTTCCTAATCATTTCATTTGTTGCTGTGAGATTCAATTGATTCTTGTGCCCTGTTTGTTACTTGAAATCTTCACTGGCTTCAATGCAATATTTAGCACATTAAATTGGATATGGAAAAGTGAATTAGATTATACATTTTGTGATAAATGCGCTTATGAATTTAACTAGTCTGTCTTATCAGATTCTGCAGCTATAGAGTTCGAGATTGAGGTCTTTGTTCCTTCTGAACTCCAGTTTTGGCCGTCTTATCTTGGTTTCTAGTTCTATCCAGCTTCGATAATTTGCTATATCTTGCTTTTCTTTTGTTGGTTTTCTAGCTAAATTTTATTTTAGGCATTAGTAACCAGCCGTGGAGTAAAAGATTGTACCTTTTAGCTAGACCGGCATCATAATATTGTAACTGAATTAACTGGATTGGATTACGTGGAGTTTTAAATGTTGTAGACTGTACTACTTAATTGAAATCATTTAGGTGATTTGGTAATTCAGTTCTACCTTTATCAAAAACGGATAGGTTGTTATTTGTTAGTTGGGCTGTCAAAATCTACATTTTTCTGCAGTTTCCAGAGTTTTGTCTGCTAAGTTATTTCTAGAGGCAGTGGACACTGATTTATGGCCAAGATTGCTGGTAGTTTTTGACCTTAGCAATTTAAAGTTAAATATTGCATGTTTTTGAGGATGAAAATCCCATTTTGAGTGGAGCTAGTTATGTTATTCATCATTGAGGATCAAGTTGTTTGCGAGTAAATTCGCTGATTCTGCAATTGAAACTTTTGGAAACCGGTCTTTTACAGTTAGTCTTGATGAGATAGCTTTAGGAGTAGTCACAAGCTATACTTAAATTTGTTTTTGTTTTTGTTTTTTAATAAGATAGCATTCTAAATTTGCCTGATTTGTAAACGCGTAGATAAGATAAATAGCAAGCGAACCTCAGAAAAACTCAATACTCTTGAAATTTACAGCCTTTAAATAGTTGGAAAAAAAAAAAAAAAAGACAAAGTCACTGCTTTCGAAATTCTTCAGTTGATCTTTTTGTTTGAAGTTTCAACTATTATAACCATCAGCTACAAGTAAACTTTGTTCAGAATTTACAAATATTATGGACAAGAGGTGTGGTAACAAATAAAGCTCGGTAGATCCGAGATAAGGTTGTCGGGCAATATAAACCATCCGAATGCAAAAAAAACCTTAGCCATGAGATAACTGAGAAACTTGTCTATCTGAGAAAATAGGCCTGGAGCAGAGAAGAATCAACAAGCTAAACTAAAATTTTGTACAGAGTGCTAAGCATCATTGGGGAGACACTAGTTAATATGAAGTCGTGCGTTCTCGATGTATTAGGAAGCCCGACCATCTCGAAAAGCTTGAGAAATTCGATGAATCACGAACTTCTCGGACGAGAAAATATCAGGTGCATCAATCTCCACTCCATTAATGCCCAATCCTTGGGTAAAGTTAGCACCTCCAGTGATCTCAAGATATTGATTGGGTACCAACGTCTTCAGCAATGTTTTATCAGGTAAAGAAGTAAGTTCTTTGTACGTAAATCTTTGAGGCAGAACATGGAACCTCACGATTCTATCTAGCAATAGAGAAGAAGATGCTACAAAAGCAAAGTCTGGTGGCGCGAAGATTGTTGTTGAATTCAGGTTCATGTAATCTTGAAGAATCGCATCAAGAACAGAATGCAAGCCAATTGCAAATGAAACGAAACCATTTGAGCTTAGCAAACGGATAATCTTGGTCCACTCAACCATGTTTTTGGATTCACTGAAATCAGAAACTACACTAGAATTGGAATCACATACCGATGATTGAATGTAATCCCAACCCTGGAGAACATCTTGAGCATCCAAAGATGAAAATGGCTGGAGAACACCATGAATTGACAAGGGTCCTTCAAGAAATATATCAGGATGAGTCACTGATGCATGATTGATCTCTATCAGTCTTTCTTTCGCAACAATCTTGGTTATGACAACTTTCTTTAAATGAAGAATGGTAGGCAAGCAACTACCCTGAGACTTATTTAAAAGATCATTCATGGAAAGCTTGAGAGGAGAGGTATGGTATTGAAGAAGATTTTTCAAGAGCCAGGGAGGGAGAGAAGCATTGGCAATGACAGAGTCTTTGATGGCAAAGATTGTCGAGTTCGGAGACGAAAGAAAGATTTCAGGGGAGATTTGAAGAAGAGTAGCAACAATGTCGAAGCCTGATCTTCTTAAAGTTCTGGAGGCGTTTAAGAAGAGTTGATAGTTGGTGGGTTTGGATGGTGGATTTGCATTGTTGGAAGATGCATGCAGTGACAGGGAGATTAGCATGGAGGCCAAGACTATGGAGACGGTGAAGTAGAGCGGTCCCTGCCAACATTCTGAAGTAATACGAGCCATCTCTGTGCAGCTCGTTTCTTGAGAGCGGAACTAAGGGACAAGGGAAGAGAGGAAACCGTTATGAAGCGTGGGGTGGGCTGAGCATTGGGCAGGCGGGGCGTTCAACTTATAGGCCTATTCTTTTGCCTATATTACGTAAATTAAAGCCCAATCCCGTTTCATAACTTCAGTCAATCACTGTTCTGACTTTTGGTATGCAGCATTCATTTTAAGGCATTTTTGTTCATAGAGATAACTGTTGACGAGAGTGTTGTTAATACAAGGAAAATTTTATGGCCTTATAATTTTCAGTTACAGCACATGACGGTAAAGTGATGACTGTGACATACACACTAGTATTGAACCTTCTGGTGCTAATGCAAGGGAATTTAAAATATGCAACTGTTTAGCACTTTTTGACTTGTAAAACTCTGTTGAAAATAAGGATGCCAAATGAGAAACCGACTTTATCATTCCAAGTCCTAGGCCCAGCCAGCAATGGTTTCTTTGCACTTGTTTCTCACACGTTTGGAACTGGAAATCTGACCGAATAAGTAAAGCCATGCGAGTTCGGAGTTGCTGCATATGGCCGCCAATTTCCTAAGAAATCAAGCAGAAAAATCACGCTGCAAAACCAGGGAAATGTGTTCCGACTAATATGAACAGAAGGAGTGTTGCCATGTGAAAGTTGAGAGTAGAGAAACTGCATTATCAACAACGAAACAAATTAGCTTAAATAAAAAGTTAAGCTAATTTGAATATACATGGGTAAATAAATACTTCATTTTGAAAAGTCAATAATATTAAGTGAGTTTAAAATCAAATAGTTATAAAATAAAATACAAATTTAGTATAAGCCTCCCATGTAAGTTTATTTTCTTTTCTGGATTAAGCATAAATATATATACAGCAGAGGATCCAAATCCGTACTTATTGGCCATATTAAGTAACAGATATTCAAGTCTCCTCAGCCAAACTCGAGCAGTCTCGGTATCAAACAGTGAAGGGCGTACAACAGATGCTATAAAATCATAAGATGAATCTCCTTCTAAATTTTACATTTATCTTTAAAGTTCATCCATGCCTCAGATTTGCTGAAAAAATGAAAATGTAACAGAGCTGAGCAAAGCAAGGCAGGAAAAGTGTAAACAATACAGAATGTATTTCATATATAGAAATTTCAATCTAAAATTCACATAAGATACATGACAAATACACTATTTCCTCAGATCCCCGACACATATTCGTATCAAAATCACTCCTTTACTCCTACTCTAATAGAGAAGTGCAAAAAACTCTCAAAATGATCCACGACAGTCACCAAGAAATGCTCAGTTAACAGTCCTTTTTCTGGTAACCCGTATGTAGCAGAAAACAGCTGCAAAAATAGCAGTAACAAGGCCACCGATGATGACACCACCACCAGCCACTGACTTATCAGACGAATGATGCTTTCCCAGCCGTCTGATCTCCGGAGCTTCAGCTGCATTTGACTCGTGATCGGATGACTCTGTCTCCGAGCGACTTGAAGTAGGCTGATCTGCTATTCCAGCCACCACCCCAGTAGCTTCATTCTCAGTTTGAGACGTACTCTCAACTGGGTTCACCTCGGATTTCTCAGCTATAGCTTGTACCATTAAGATCCCAGTGACAATCAAGAAAACCAGAACGAATCTAGCCATGTTTATAATATATGCAAGTAGGAGTATAATAAAAACTAAACTGCTCAACTTTGGTTGGGTGCTGGTATCAGAATCTGATTTTGCCAAATGAAAACTTACAAAAGTGAATCTTTGGAGAAGACTACTTTGCTTGGACGTGGGAAATGCATCGTGTGGACTAAGAATTATATAGAGAGAGAGGAAACAGGAATGGATGGCTAGTTTTTTGTTCTGTATGATCCTGTGGTGTTGAAACGGCAAAGAAGCTTCAGTTCACTAATTTTGAGTTGGGACCCGCTTGTAATAATGTGTATTTAATGAAAGAAAGTGTGGTGTGGTGGAGTTTGGACTTCGGGAAGAGTGAAAAAAGAAAACTGCTGTTGCATTGCATTGTTCATTCTCCTAAACCTAGGCAAATACAGCAGGTGAAAAGAATTTCAGGAGGACACCTGTCTATTCTACAGAACGACGACATAAGTATAGCTGGATGTTCTCTCTGGACTGGACTCCTTTTTGGCCTTTTTCTCCCTCTTTTACTTTTGTGCCATGCGCTTAGTTATTTAATTTTGGTCTTTTGTTGAGTATGTGCTAAGTAATGTAATTGTTTGACACGATATTATGAAGAGTTAATATAGCTAAAGTTGGTTCACACGACGGGGAGAATCACTCCCGTGACCGTTCACCCGTCCAGGACTCCAGGTGGGTTGAGCATCGTTCAAACAACCAATCATGGCAACTGTTCTTCTTGATTCGGAGGTTGATGTAGGTCCCGCTAACAAATTTTGATTTTGGACACAATGGTATGGACTATTGTTTACGACGTCGTTTGAAGGAAAGTTCATATATATAAATATTAATTAATTTCTCAAGTGGTAAAAGGGGGTAAAGTGTAGAGTTCTGTCCTCATTGAGTAACTGTCGGTGGTAAATGCAAGCCAGTGAGCAGTTGTCTGCCCAACAACCATACCAAATACCACAGTCCCTCTGCCAGCCCAAAGTCAAAATTCAAAAAATGCCAACCCAACGGCCCAATCCAAGGTAAACGCGGAACTACAGAATACAGTGCCAGTTTATTGTTGACTAATTTGTTCAGTGTACACTCTCGTGTATTATCGCTGATGATAACTTTTAACTTGGTACAAAATTCATCGGTCACGTAACAAAATCTCAAAAGCTTAATGCCTGGCAATGATTTAAAGAAAGTTGGCCATGTCTTACAAATGTTGCTTTCGGTGGTGATTGAACTCTCCAAACTTGGGCATGATGCCAATGCAACATGTTCACCTTAAGTCCTCTACCCACGACCTTATAGATAACATGATCTTTGTGTTTTCAGTTGAACGAATGCTATCATTGATTTCAATAAGGATCCCATTTTGCTTGGCATCTCGAATACAAAAGAATATGTCGGTTGCATTGCATTAGTCCACAATCCAATATGTTATCCACTTGCTATGTTTCATTTTCAAAATCATGCATCATTTACTTGTAATTTTTCAATATATAAAAGTTTGTGCATCTCTAATACATAATACCTGCCGCCTAACTGTGCACTTGACTTAGAACATCCACCTAACAATTCTAAAATATTAAATTTGGACCTACATTAATGTTTCACTTAGCTATACAAGTCAACATTGGGTATGTTACATGTATAATGAAAATCGTTAGAACAAAATTTCAAATTTTGACTTCCCAAAGGTTTTGTTTGAATGGGAGGCCAATTTTTATGTTAAAAGAATTATGACACATTTACATGGGCATACGGGCTTCCTGATTTGGTGATCAAATACTTCAATTTAGTATAATTAGGCCTAGGCCCATCACACATTTCATTGTGATATATTCATAACATCGTGCTCCACATAGTGGTGGTTGATGGTGTGGCAGAAGACACCAACCCTCAATCATACAAGACAATCAACAGACAACAGTTCATGGTTTCTGCCTGTTAGATACGGGGGCGTAATCCGCTGGCCCAGACTGCCTTTGGGTTGATTCCAACGGGAACCAACCTTGGATCACAAAAAAGAATGAGCCTTTGGCCCTGTCATTTCCTGACAAGAATAAAGAAAACAAGACATTTCGAAATAATGCATGCAACAGTGTGTGTCTCTGTTTATTTATGTTGGGCAGCAATGGCATTTTGCTACATCAATTAACGACATCATATTGTTATCAGGCTATTCAATTCAAATAACAGACGTGACATATAAATAATAAAAATAAAATTATATTTAATATCGAATTTATTTATCGATATTGAATAATAATATTTTTTTATATTAAGAAGTACCTTTTTCTCAAGTTCTTCATGCTATTTAATTTATTTTAAATTTTTTAATCTTTGCAGATAACATTGGAATTACTTATTAAGTATGTAATTAATTCAGTTGAGGTTTTAATCAACAGTTAGATCGTGACCATGAGAATGAGGGTAACAAAACGCAGCGTTTAATGTATTTTGTAAAAAAACGCGTTTCTCTATTAAATAATACGTTTGAAGTTAAAACAATGAGTTTCCAGATTTAAAAATTGTTCTGCGTAGGTTGCGAAAACGCGTTTTGGAATAAAAAACGCGTAGCGTACTTCTACTACTAAGGAGCCCTATGAATACAATATGCCTTATGCAACGGTAAAGAAACCCGCGGGGGAAATTTTTTAGGTCTCCACGGTAATCTCCATTTCCGTTTGTGTTCTGCATTCATATTCATTCCTTTAAGCCGTTAACAGAAAAACCCTAACCCTAATTTCTTTTATTGTTATCTTTGTAGTTGTTGTTAATCTGTTTAATTGCAACATATTGCATTTTGAATTCTCAAAGATGAAGGAGAGATGCTTGTTGGGGCAAAAGGCTTCTAGTTACTGATTTCTTAGGTACAATCTTGTATGTTTATGTATTTTTGCCTGTTTTCCCTTGTTTAATGGTTATATATTATTGTTCTCTTATAGGTATTTGTAATATACCATCAATGTTTAAGTTCTGTTTATGTTTCTTCGTTCTTTTGGTTAAGTGAATACTGTTTTGACGAGATATTTGGAGAAATTCTCTGGTGTCCTTATACTCCAACCTTTTTGTAGACTGTGAGCTGATTAAGAGGCATCAAGGTCTTGTCCCTCTTTTGCTTTTGTTTTTATTGATGCATTTCTTTCAATTAGTTTAGTAGATAATGGCTGTAATGTTTGTTCGGCAGATTTTGAGGATTTCCGAGTCCATAAAGTTGGAACTTGAAAAATTTTATGGAGTGCTAATGCTAATTTATGTTATATTGGTGTTTATCGCAATTAAAAGTCTCAGTTTTAGTTCAATTTTCTCTTTCAATCAGTAGAGAATTGTTCTTGTATACAGTGGATGGAATGTTTCTTTTGATCACTGCCATATTCCATTTCACATTTTCAGAGTGAAGTTGAGTGTGGTTCCCTGGACGCCTTCCAAGTTCTGGAGAAATATCTCGTGCTTCTCTGGAGTCTCTGATGCTGGCTTAGTTTTATTTAACTGTTTTTACTTTTTACTTTTAACTTAAGGTTGTAATAACTTGTCATTGATGTCTTTCCAAGGTATCTGATAGAATCAGAAGCAAGAGGAAGCATATTCTTGCGATAACAACATGTTCTTCTAATAATTTACTAATGATGATTTTGTGACAGTGTTGGTGGCTAGTTGCCTTGGTAGTTTTGCTTCACCTTTAGTTTGAGCGATAACAATTGGTTCATTGGGTGGGTTAAATCTATAAGATGGTGCAATGGGACTATTAATATCCACATTCCCTAAGGTTTTCAAGTTTCTTGAGTATAAGATTTGTGTTCTTGGGCTGGCATTGTCTGGGATGTGTTCATGAGGTTGCAAGCTCTCCGATTCCAATCAGTTCTGTCTTTCTGACTTATTTAAATGGTGACGAGTTTAGATCATGCGGGTTTTCAGGACCTCTCCAGTTCTTGATAAAAAGAATGCATAGTTGTTATGAAGATGCTTTCCCCTTTCAGTTGATCTTGACACCGTTGCTTTAGCTTTGCTCACGTCAGTAGCATACATCTATGTGGGTCTTTCCAAAAAAGGATTCGGTTATTTCAGTAAATACATTCAACTGACTCCAATTCTTTTACCCATTAACATTTTAGAAGATTTCACAAAACCTTTATCACTTAGTTTTCGACTTTTCGGGAATATATTAGCCGATGAATTAGTAGTTGTTGTTCTTGTTTCTTTAGTACCTTTAGTGGTTCCTATACCTGTCATGTTCTTTGGATTATTTACAAGCGGTATTCAAGCTCTTATTTTTGCAACTTTAGCTGCAGCTTATATAGACGAATGGAGGGCCATCATTGACTAGTTTTCGAAATAGTATTTTTTTTAGCTTAGAACAAGGCAATGTATGCTTAACTCAAGATAATCTACTTAGGAAAGGGAAATATCCAAACAGGAATCTACAAATACAGGATATACAACCAAGAGGCATAGAAAAAAATTACGATATTGGGGAATTGTAAAAAAATGAAAGAGATCTAAAAGATCTTTTTCCTAGAATTCCTCTTTGGCCTTATTATATCATACCCCCCGCCAAGTAATATTCTCTTTGTTTTGTTCATTTTTGTTCATTCAATTCCAATATCAAATATCAAGAGTCAGAATTTGAATAAAAAAAGACAATGTTTTGTCTGATGAGAATTGTTGGATGAGGGCTTTAAATCTGCAATTCTTGCTTTCAAACGAATGCATTCTGGGTAAATGAGCTGGCAGAATTTGGAATTTGGACTTTTACCAACTTTAGTTAACTCTTTTTCTCCTCGTGACAAACTGGTTGCGAAGAGTATGATATTTTGAATCTAAAATTTCATTGATGTTTGTTCCTTTTGTCTCTTTGCGTTATTCATTACAGAGAAATGTTTCTTTTTCTTAGACTCTGAAATTTTTGCGTTCTCAGCAAAAATGTTACATCTATGTGAAACAAATATTTGTTATTTAAAGTTGTGTTTCAAAGAACTGTCCTTTTATTTTGTGAAATGTAGGGTTTGAAGTCATATAGTTTAATCTGATCTGGTTTACTCTGTTATGATCTCCTGTGGGAAGTTTGCACCCTGGTGTCAGGCAGCAATTCCTTTGTTTTTCTTAGACTCCAGCTTGGGGCTCAGTGGAAGAAAAAAATTCAATATATTGACCTTTTTATCTTTTAGTTTTCTTTTTTTGAACTTTGAACTTTGAACATTATTTCGTTGCCCTATTTTGCGAGTTCTCAATGATGAAATAATTGGTGCGTGCATAGGCCTTAAATGAATCTATTAATTGGGTGAGTGGTGGAAATGAATTCGTTTATGGTAAATGCTTCTATTTTACGTGAAGGAAAAAAGTTAATTTGGTTTGATAAGTCCTTTCCAAGACACATTACCATAGATTATCAATATGATCTTTTCTATATACGTTATATGGATTTTTTCTTTTCTTGTTTTCTTTATATTTTTTAAAACTGTTTGGTACACAATTTTTTTTTTGTTATTTATTAGACTTTCCTAATTATCATTAAAATGATATTTTGTTATATTGTAGTTGGATGCCAACCACTAATTTTTGTGTTTTTCAATTAGCAATCATTTTTTTTTGGTAATTGCTTCTATTATGCTTTCATTAGTTGCATAAATATATGCCTTACATTCTTTTGACTGCCTCATGGTAATTATGAATTGTTGCGGTACATGGAAGAGTTTCTCTGTTGGCATAAGTTGTGGTTGCCACTTTGTGGTTTCATGTATGGATGATGCTGTAAACTTTTATTCTCACAAATTTTCCTTATTTATTTCCTCTGCATCTACACCCTTTCAAAATAAGTTGAAGGTGTTTGATTACACTGTTTTTAAGTGATAGAGAGAACATTGTGTTTGATTTTGAGATGTAGATAGGAGAACCGGAAAATTCATTTATATCTAGAACGAGGGAGTTTGTTGTTGACCTTATCGTGTGACGGTGAAGACTAAGGTGCTTTAATGAGGTCTGCAAATAATTACTGAGATGCAGAGATGGACTGCAATTGATTTTTTTTTTTTTTAATGATTTATCATTATGTCCTTTGGATGAGACGAGAGAAGAAGGATTTTAACTACAATTGTTGTTTTTCATCACAGTCAAGATGTACCCTGTGCAATGCTGAAACTGAGACTGGGTCTTCTCACCTTTAATCTTTGTATATTCCATTTCACTTAATTCATTCTTCTAGTTTCTGATATCCAGATTTGCATCACTCTATTACACTAACAAATTAGTTACTGGATTATAATTGCACCTCAAGAATTCACACAATGACCTATTAGTTTGGAGGTTGGAGTTTTCATTCTTCTAGTTTCTGATCTATTAGTTTGCTTCACAATTTTTTCTGTTTGATCACCTTGTTGATCTTTCACTAGCCCTACACTTGTTTGTTTATGAAGTGGGATTGAGGGTACCATGAATAATTTATCCGTTACTGAATAATATGTATGATGCAGACTCAATTTAAGATGATAAATTTGAGCTGCATTGATGACTACTTTCAGGATTATCTGACTGCATGACGATATGCAATCATCAGAACTCTCTGCATTTCAAGGATTGTAAACGAATGCCGACTCTAGTTCAGTTCTTAACTGTGACTCAACCATTAAAATGAAATATTATTATACATTATTATTGTTGATTTTCAAAGCTTATCCTGATTTACAATTGGGAAACTTTTACTACTGATAGAATAGGAGATTTTCTATTAGCATTTGAATACTCTAATCCTCCAATAATTCATTTGTTATTGAAGGTTTAGACTTTTTCTATCACCCTTATTTGTCCCATCTCTCTCTCTCCACTCCATTCCAAATTAAATTTCACAACATCAATTTATTTTGGATGCTGATGCCCTACTTGTTTTTGGACTTATTCTCCGAGGGTCTAATAGTCAGAGGGAGCTGATGGATGTAATTTGTTTTGACGTTTGTAACTTATTGTTTCATTTTTGGATGGTTGGTCTTCATTGCAAATACCCGTGATGTTCTCTTATTTTAGCAGGTGACCTTTCCCTGGAAGAGGGCATGAATGTGAACCAATCCTTCACCGCCAATGGATGTTGATGGAAAAGAGAAAATTTCCTATTGTTTGCCGTATTGAAATTCTAAGAAGAGGTAATGGTGTTTACTTTATCAGGCAATATAGTCAGTTGCATTGCTGCTTCTAGTGTATTGAGAGTTTCACACAAGCACTAACTGCATCGGGTACCAATAGATGCGCTTGCTGTAGTAAATTGGAATGCATAGTTCAGCATAGTAAAAGCTTGTCCTTTCGGTGGAATAGAGAATAAAATTTTACTAATTGAACTTGTGAGAATGATTAAACACTATGTAGCTGTTTGTTGCACAAATCCACTTAAATTTTCTGTGTGCTTTTCTTCTAGTATTTAAGAGCTACTCTCCCCAGCATCATTGATTCTGAAAATTGACACCTATCAAACTTTTTGGCCATACCATGTCTCATTAAAGCATTGGGTGAATTTTTTTTGCCACATCGTTTTAGATGGTCCAGATGCCTCATTTCTGAGTAGATAACCATCGCCTCATGTTCAATCTCCCATATCCTCTCTTTTTCTTTGGGACCTGTGCTTTGAATTAATAAATAATATACTGAAAGCACAATGTAAATGTGATTAGTGATCCCAAGCATAGAGGATTGAAGTAGAACTAAAACTAATAAAGGTCTATAATTCGGTGGTCTACTAAAGTTTCAGGGTCCACCATGATTAATGATGTTTACAAGTTAATCATGCTAGACAGTGGAGTGATCAAGATATTTTGTTGGAATTAAGGGTAAAGCACAGAGCGGCCAAGGCCAAAGGCCAATAGCCAAACAAGATATGACATTACTTTTCTTGGAATTAAGGGCAAAGCACAGAGCGGCCAAGGCCAATAGCCAAACAAGATATGACATTAAACCTGAATTATTTTGAACATCTACCAACCTTTGCATTATTTTGAGTTCTGCATCCTATAGATAAGCTACGTTACTGTTCATTGATGTGAGGAGGACCTTTATTTTGTATGCCCCAGATAAATGACCGCGTAAATAAATGCCTAATATTTTACACAAGTGAAAGATAATAACTAGTTTTGACTTTTGATATGGCTACCATACCAGAAGAAAGCTTGTGATTATGTGATTGTAGGCACATGTGACTAACAATTTTCAACATTTTTTTATATCATTGCGTTGGTATTCCAGTTTTTTGGCTCCATCTCTCAGTTGCCCCTGTCAAAGATATAATAGAACTGAGACATGGTATACGTGATAACATCCTTTCCTCTTTTTTTTTTTTTTTTTCAAACTTTGCGGTGGAAGCTGTTTTGATGCTAGTGAAGGGTTTATTGACATGCTGCATTTACTTGAATTATGGAGATTTATCTTCTTCCTTGAATACTCCATATCAATCGTCTTTAGTTTTAGACTCTTGCATTTACTGATTGACATTAAATTTGCTACTACTCTTCGATTCAAAGTCTACTTACTTCTGGTTGTTGGTGCTTAATACCAAACAAAGCCTTTGTTTGATAGTGTAACATGGAGTTCCAAAACTCGATATTAAAATTTCTTATGTTATGTTAGTAGTAGTAGGTTAGCTACGGACTCAACTATAATCAACAAATATTGCAGGCTTACAAATGGCTCCAGAACATGAGTTACAATAGTAGACTTACTGCAGTACTCAATGATTGCAGTTCTACATTCAGTAGTTGTACTCACTATTAACATTAAATGAGTTTCACATATTGCCAAATACGGTGGCCTCTGGACAACATAGAGCAGCTGTTAATTGGCTCTCCATCTGCATGTATTAATCTCTGTCTTTCCCTTTGATTTAACTTTTTGCACCGTTTCGGTGAAAGGGCGGACAAACAACACCCACTCAGAGCAAAAGGGTCCAGAAATTTAGAATCATCATACCCTAAGAGATGAAGCTTTATTCTTTATCACGAAAGCCTTGGGACCACTACACTCGGATTTCTTGTTTCCTTATATCATTCATGATTGCCCTTCCCCATGATCCCCAAAGTCACAATTCAGGCATAGGACCCATTGAATTTTAAAAAAAGTAACCAGTGGTTTCTTTTAGTTACTTCACATTGAGCAAAGTAGCAAGTAATCCAGCTGGTTACGAAATAGTAGATATTCAAAAATCATATTAATCAATAGCATACTATCATACAATCTACAACCAAAATGAACAAAACAACATGAAGCACATGTTATCATTGATCTTTTTCAACCCCCAATTTTTTTTTCTTTTTTTACAGAGAACAACCCAAAAACCACATCTTCATTCGTAGCCGTAACCCAATATCATCACTAATGGCGGTGGTGCACACACTCTGTGGGAGTGACTGGGAACCTAGCAGTGTCAGTGCAATAGTTATAGATGATGTGGTTGGCTCGAACCCACATTAGCTGATGGTTCTGGTGCACATTGAGCTCAGACAATGTAGGCTCATCCCACCAGAACCTTTTCTCAGCACCGCTGCTGCATTTCTTAGCAATATCAGCAGCAGCAACCGACACTGGGCACTCACATGCATCAATTTCAAAACCTTTGTAGGAAGCAACGAAAGGTGCATGGCTCCAGTCAGTCTTTACCCGTCCACCCTGTGTGGCCCAGTCATCAGCATTCCATATTGAACTGTATACACCCATGGCTTGATCCTTAGGAAACGGAATTCCTTTGTGTTCCAAGTTGGTGTGCACTCTTATTGGCGTCTCATCCACTAAAAATCTGAAACAAAATAAAAAATATCTAAGAGTTTCAGACTCAGTTACTAGAACAAGAATTCTTCCTTAAAAAAATGGGAAGAATGAAATAAATTCGTGAGAGCAGCAGCACTCACTAAGGTAATAATACATGGTATGTATGGTGTAACATGACAGATTGTAAAAATCTGTCTGTATCTCTGAAAATCTGAATGGGTCCCTGTCAGCTTATATTTAACGTTACAAGATTCGGTCCCCTTTTTGTGGGTTTGTATCTTTCTATGGACCTTTGTAATAGTGCAGCAGACACAGTGTCACCCACTGAGAACACATGGTTAAGGTTTATGATAGCACACTCAGACACTTTATTCGTAAGCTTTTCAGACCCTTGAAAATTGAAAACAAACGTACATCCCTTTATCATACATACATTCATGCATACACATTCTTAACCTAGTACGATGCCTTGACGTATGAATAGAAAAGAGACTTACACAACTTGGCGTTGGTTCCAGAGGAGGGAATAGGTGTGGAATTCTTTGGAGGGATCGAACCAGAGGTCAAGTCTCTGTTCTCTGTTACCAACACCATTGACATACACATTGGTCTGGATCAAGTAGGGTTCACCTGTAGTGTTCCCCAGGAACTCAAAATCAAACTCGTTGTGATATGGACCGTCTGATGACATCTGTGTTTAAGCAAAATAAATAAATAAAATAAAGGAAAAGTCAATCATCTATTAATAAAACCCACAAAATGTCATTATCAACAAATCAGAAAAAGAATAAAGGAAATTGATGCAAAGATACAGTTTCTCGCAGCTCTTATTCCATTGGCTTTAAGTTATTGAATGCAAAATTTATGGACCTTAATGAAGTTCACGAGGGAGACAGGAGAAGGGTGGGGGTGTTATTAGAGTGGTACTACTTACTAGCCAATTTTTCTTGAATGCAGAAAAGGCCAACCTACTATTTGTCTGCAAATGTAAAGATGTTCAATGCATTGATTGAAGATTACTGAATAGTTACAAACATTATTGAATGGGGACGGTCCCCCAACAATGTCATGACTCTTGAATTAAACAAAGCCGAGTTGTTGCCAACTCAATATGCAGCAGGTAAAAAAATGTGAGGTAAGAAACATTTTTCTACTGAAAACTTCATCAACATATATATATATATATATATATATATATATACACACATATACTTACATAGAAAGCAGTAACAGTTCCAGCAGAGTCACCCTCCACCAGTTTGATTTGCATGGAGACTTTCCCAAACAAGTACTTGCTCTTAGATGCAAACCCAGCACCTGAAATCGACAACCAATCATTTGATTTCATTAGTCTTTTGGATTACGTATATAATGCTACTGTAACAATAAACAGAGCAATAGCTCAACGGACATTGAACAACATGATGAAGAGAACAGCAATTACTGGTACGTGGAGCTTAAAACAAATAAAGACAATGAACATATTCGTTCTTTCATGAAGCAGATAAGTGTTATTTACCAGAATAGTTATCTAGTTTAAGATGGAGAGTCTCTCCTTCATATGCAAAATGATCAAAAGCCCAGCTTGGCTGGTAAAGCTCATCAAACTTTCCTGAGCTAACCAAACCCACCATTACAAGACCCATAAAGAAACCCAAAAGTACAGACATTTTAGCCATTGAAGCTAAAAAGAGGGAAAGAAAGAAAGAAAGTGAGCGAGGGAGGGAGTGAAGTGAAGCTTAGCTTCTACTCTGAAGTGCTCTGTCCTCTGTGCAGACCTCACAAAACAACGACCATTTTATAGCCAAATTCTAATGTCTTCTTACACAAGCACCATCCCCTAACTAATGGCCACATCATCTGAATTATTGAGCCACGTAATTTGCCATGCGAGATTTCAAAATCAAGAAACTGACAGATAAGCTAAAATTAAAAATGTAGCCGTTACTGTGCACCATTTAACTTAGCTGGCCAAACTGGGCACTGTATGGAGTGTGGGGTAGCACTTTGTATGACAAGTCGCTGTTCAAAAAAGGATAGGATATGGGTACAGATATCAACAAATCAAGATCCGCCATGTGGACCAATACAGCTGTTTGAATTATGTGTCCAGTTGTCACTGGCAACAAGAGTTAAAAGGCTCCCTCTTTTTCTCGCAACCCCAATGAGGGGAAGACCGTCGAGTGTAAGAAAATCAGTTTACTCTCTCTGATCAATGGACACGTGTCAAAGATATAGCCTTTTGTTCCAAAAAGACATGATAAGAAAGGAAAGAGAGAGTAGAGTAGATATAAAAAACAACAGAGAGTAGGTGAAAATAGAAGTGGGACCACTTTACCATCTTATGTCTTTTGTTATACTTGATGATTTTGCCAGCTGGCGCACTATACAATACATTACCAATAAATCTCCAAGTTCAATCAAATTAAAGTCGGGGAATTCAATTTGATTCCCAAAAATGGAGAGATCTTGAGATGTGTGCCCATATAAATTCAGAATTTATAATTTTTTTTTATTAATTTTAAAAATTAGTAAATTACAGAATAATTGCAAAGAGAGATGTTGGGACTTGGGAATGGAGATGGGCAAGTGAAATATGTGTGCAGTGCAGTGCAGTTCAGATGATGTTGTTGATGGGGCTGGGGCTGGGGCTGGGGCTGGGGCATGTGGGGTTTGGGTGGGGAGGTCCGATATTTCATAACTAATAAATAAAGATGCAGGTGTTATCATTAGTTTTTATGTTAATGATGATAACTTGGCATTATTGTTCTGAGCTAATTTTCCTTTATAGTTATGGCCATACCCGGTGTGTTTACTTCAGTGAAAAATCACGGTCATTGGTCAGTCACAGACTCACAGTTACTCTATCACCTTACAATAAAATCCTGACAGACCAATGGTAAAGCTCCTTGTGGCTGAAGATATTTCGTGACCTTCCCCTCTCGCTCTCAGGCTCGGTCAGTATACTCTACCGGTAGAGGCTTGGAGCCTTGTGGGCGTGAATAATCATATGAGACAAGAGAGCTCACAGCTGGACAATCTTATAAAATTGAATTTTGCTGACGAACATTTAAGGCATGGGATTCATTGCTCCTAGTATGGTGAGTGATTGATTGCTTCTTGTGGCAGATGAGTTTTTTCTGTGTTGTGTGGACAGAAGAAAGATGGACGTAATGTCATTACCCGATATCCATTACTATTTATTGCTACCTAGTGACCAGAAACTTCAGTCTAGTTGTGTAGGTTCCTGTTTTTGCCTTGCTTCTTGGATTATCATTCGAAGCAGCTAAGCCTAGTGAATCAGTGATTATCATTTTTTGTCGAGCATATACAGTACAAAATACTTACGTAAATTGAAATAAAGAAATCCCAATTGGGAAATGCCCAAAATGGGTATCTTCCTTGTGATATTGGGAAAATAAAACCAACGAATACCAAGAAATTGTGGCAGTAATGCGTAAGATTGAGCAAAACCGACTGTGTAATGCACAGGCATTACTGGGTGGTAGAGTGCACGCATGTTGATGTGAAACATGTCTCTTCGAACATGACGTCTTTTTAATCGCCCTATGTGACTTCACCCTCTTTTGGCTGCTGGCTTATAATAATTTTAACATTATAATTATCATTTTCACATAATAGAAGATTCCCAACGTCAAATGGGTAGATAGGATTTCACCAATCTCATTACGACACGTCACTGGAGCGAGCATTATTGATTCTAAGGGAGTGACGTGTCATGCTATGATTTGTGGGTTCCATTGCATTTAATGGACTCGTTATTTATTGTGAAGATGGGAAGTGGCACAGTAGGCACGTGAAATGTGTTTGAAAAAATGAAGTAGTGGTGGTGACGACGGCGGTATTAGGTGGAGAAAACTAATAAAATATAAATGCTCAAGAAAGAAAGGTCTTAAACCACGTGATGCATTCCCAGTTTCTATGTTGTAGAATTTGAGGGTTATCTTGTCTCTCACGAGATCACTTGGAGACAAAAACCAAAGAAAGCCACCACTTTTCTCACACACTC
The DNA here is from genome assembly GCA_035584115.1 of Cedrela odorata. Classification (NCBI taxonomy): domain Eukaryota; kingdom Viridiplantae; phylum Streptophyta; class Magnoliopsida; order Sapindales; family Meliaceae; genus Cedrela; species Cedrela odorata. Next base: position 2,378,585 of record JAXCLQ010000001.1, on the reverse strand, counting down.
TCAGACAATGACCTTGCAATTTGCAGTCTTGCAATCACTTCAGGAGGAAGTTAAGTAGTTTTTGGCTGTTGCTTCTGCCATTTTCTGGGCATGTATTGATGCTTTGGCTGTTTGTATTTTTGTTACGTTTTAACTCTCAAAATGGATGGAGTGAAGTGAATGGCAACCTTGAATGCCAGTGGGGCCAGCAATCAATGTGTTAAGATCTGTGAGCTGTGATCTATGATCTATCCTTTGGGTTTGGTCACATGTTTTGAATTTTGGATCCATCATCTTTTTTAGTACAAACCAATCAGCCTAACTCACCTAAGCTTATTTGATTGTGAGAATAATACTCATGAAGATCCATCATCTTATCTTCATCAAATAATATATGATAGGATATAGAATAGAAATCCTGAAAGTTGTAATTGGAAATCCAACTATACTCGTCAATAGCATCAAAGAACAAAATAAAAAGATTGCAAAAGAATATTGAAACTAGAAAAATCCTGTCAATTGCCATTCCATACTAATCCTTAAAACAGCAATAAGGCCACAAGCCCACAACCCATGCTCCGACCATGGATTACCCAACAATAAGTTAATATGGTAATTACACATTATTTTTTTTCCCCAAAATAATGCATAACTAATTCACTAAAGATTCAACTAAAGCACTTAACTATGGAAAAGAAGGAAATGGAGAAGATCCTGTATTTCATTGCCATAATATAACTAGGCACTGAATTTGCTGCTAGTGGATGTATAACAAAAACTTTCGGAAACTCTCATCATTTGCCGAAGAAAATCCTATTTACAACATCAACAGGCAAAGCATAAGCCGGATCAATTGCTTTCAATCCTGGATATTCAAGAAGTGAGAGTCCTGCATCAACGGAAAACATTAAATAACCTGTGTTGATAAATGGCATCCAACAAAAGAGTGGTATTCTAATAATAACATCTCACGGAAAATAATCACACAACAGAAGCCCACATCAGAAAAGTATAATATATTACAGTTGAACATAGTGTCTTTCCATCCTAAGTAGAATACATGGAACTCACTAGTAGTTAAACAAGTGTAAGAAGAAAAAAAAAATCCTATCCACCCTAGAAAATAAATGAAGGAAAAAATGGAGAAAAATAAAAACTGTAGGCCACAAACATCAAAATAATTTGTCCACACTCCACAGTTGATAAGGAAAGGCTAGCAGCAGAAAAGTGAAGGGATGAAGAGCAGCTATGGCTGATGAAATAAGTCAGGCTACAAAAAGAATGGGCAGAGTACGGGATTCACACACTAGCAGCACAAACAATGATACTTTTACAAAAAAGACTAAATGATAATTTAACTGAATTGGATTGGGGTACAAAAGTTACAAACCAAATGCTTTAGTCAAATAAGTAAAATCAGAGCTATTAGATACCTGCTACTCCAAAATATGTATGGAAGATATCAACAGAATCATCAGGTCTATCTGAAATTCCTCCATTTTCCATGTCCTGCAGATTTCACAATTAACTGTAAATATTAGCTAAGTCTTGGCTACAAGTTTAAAGTTCAAAATTCCAAAAGGAAACAAAATTATAATAATCAATCCCTCAGGGTATTTGGAAAAATAATACAACAGCCAATTCAACTCAAACTAACCTGACAGTCCAAGATGAATTTAACAAGTTTGTCCTTGTTGATCCAATGAACTCTGTCAATCATGATCAAGCTTGAAAGGACCCACCATGAATAGCAAACCTGGAGTAATTCAACAAAATCATGGTGAGAGAAACTACAAGAAACTTCCAGCATGAAGTTGGTCTGAAAGATGATACTCACATCAGGAAGTTTCTCAGGGCGGCCATTTAGTCCTCCAGGTTTGACTTGTCGTTCACATAACCACCACCCAAGAAGGTCCTTGTCAACATGATGCAGGGCCCCGGTAATAGCAAGGGCACCAACAAAACAAAAGACTGCAGCCACAACAACAGAGAAAAATTTTAGTACATTTTGAGTCTAATTTTCACATACACTTGGTGCTTAAACAACCATTTATTGGCTTGAGGAACCAAGAAACATGTCAATGCTTTAGACGGAATTAAAATCTCCCTAGATTGGAATACATAAATATAACCTGGAGAACAAAGTTGCTTGAAAGATAAAAATTCTACAACATGCATTATCTGCTAATGTCTCACTTTGATGCCGTTAGGATTAAAGGTTAGTGAGTACATAAATAATTTGACTGACTGTAACTCAGAACAAGGCCAAAAGAAGCAAAGAGGACAAATTCCTGAGGAAAAGAACTGAAAATTCAAATTATCATTGTTGTTATGATTATGCAAGAATCTGGCATGCAAACTCTATGGATTTCCACCCTGAAAAGAACAAGAAAGGGCAACTAGATGACCAAAGTAGAGTATGCGCTTAACATCTCAAGAACTAATAGAATGAAAAAATTTGTACTACAATTCTAGGGTACAGGAATGGCATACTTTGCCCTGCATGAGACTCCTCACCAGGAGTGCAACCAAATCCACCATCCAGATTTTTGCAACTCACAATGTAGTTCACAGCCTTATCCACGTTGATTTTATCCAGCTGGCAAAGTATTGAAAGACAACATACTGCGATATAAGAAAACCAACAAACGGATTTGGTAGAAGAGATTATTTCAAGAAAAGTACAGATACAGATATAACAAAAAATCCAGGCAAAATTTACCGTGTATCCACTTCACCCCACATGTCTCCGGAAAAAGAGCCATCTTCATTTTGTAACCCAACAATATCTAACTTAAAGGTTACGTAAAACAAGAAATGCTTAAAGTCACCATTTTATACTGTTTTTTTTACAAAGGAAACTATCAGAATTGGAGTTACCAAAAGCATAACAGAATAAAAGTTATAAAAATCAAGATTTGTTAGTCAATTGAAATTTTGTACGTGGAAAGAAATCATTTTTGTCATAGGAAATTGTTAACAAAGTATTCTACATTGCTTGACCAAGTAACAGAATATCCAACAGTGAAAAATCGTTACCAACAATCTGAAAAAATAATAAGGATACAATTTGTCACCTTATCAATGTCAAGAATATCTAGCTTATTAAAAAGGGCCAAAACCTGCACAGCACTGAGGGTATACAATATATGTGGATCAAGTCCAATATTACCCACAAAACCACCTGCATAGCAAAAATTTCCATCATCGATCAAAATTATAATCATTTAATGTATTCTACATTTTAATCTTTTAACTAAGAGTAGAAGGCATTTGATCTTGTATGGCTTTAAAACTCTTATGATAGCTAGTAATAAGTGATTACCTCCTCTAAGTCACTAAGTGCACAACATAAAAGTCAAATCTTTAAACAAGAGCAGTGATGGAGAATTAATAGATTGGATAATAATTAAAGCATAAAATGCACGATAATGTGTATAAACATAAGTTTCTCCACATACCAGATTCATCTTGGCATTGCATGATCCATGAAATAACTTCTTCTTTATCTACAGATCAAGCTTTCCTAAAAGATCCAAAGTCGTCAGTCCCCAATATGCTCCATTCATTCTCAAATGTTCCATCACCACGGATTCAAAACTATCCTTTTTCTGAGAAAATAATCAATTAAAACGTAAAATAGGCGATTGTAAAAGTTTGATTAACTGCTTCAAAAGTATTAAGAATATGTGTATGTATCTAAGAAGAGGAAAATAAAACTCACCTTTTCAACTGATATAATGTATTTTACATGTTTATCAACTGCCAACTCTCCCATCTGTAATCAAACATTGAACACAATCATTTTGAAGAATTTTATAATCACAAATAATAAATTCTACACATTTTCTTCTGTAAAGCTTTCAATATCAAAACACAAGCAAATTAATCATAGCTTTCCGAACAGCAACAATCACCACCACAAGTAACCACTGAATTCACACAAAATCTATTTAGATAAAGCTTGTACAGAACATAACATAATAGTCGAGGAATCTAAACTTTGTTCATATGACAGAACAACAAAAATTATGGGTACAGTATTTCAGAGATAACAACAGCAAGCAGATTATACAATTGACAGTGACATTAAGCAATCAATACAACACAAAATTTCAATCCAAATAGGAGTCAAATAAATCAACAGAAAGACTCACATTTTCCGGTGAATAATCATGGTGGTTTAGCAGCCAGAAATTTCTGAATATTTCTTATTCTTCTTCAACCCGTTCCTTTGTTTTAACTCGCTTTGCTCACTGGATCTGTCTCTCTTCTCTCACACCACACTCGTGGAGCTCCGGCAACTGGGCGAGCAACTGGTGTATTCGTTTCGTGATAGAGTTTATATTTTGAAATTATATTAAATTAGCTTTTAAAATGAAATCCCTTGCTAATTACCAGGTTTGCCCCTCATACAATAGTGTAATTAGATTAGATTAAAGGACCTAAGTGATTTTCTTTAAAAGCAATGGCGATGATTTCATTGTTGAACTGATTTATTTGGTAGCCTGTAAATCTTTTTGTGAACATGACATCTCCCCTTGATTGACCATGAAATATATATTTCATATGTATTTTACATCGCGATCATACCAGGAGGTTAATGTCTGTACGTGCTCCTTCGCACTGCAAACATTTCTATCATCGCCATGTTGATACACAACTTGTGCAGTTCTAGCAAGGTTCATTGAAGCATTGAAATTGTCAAACCATCTGCATTACGTATTGTAAATTCACCAAATATTAGAAACCTGAGAGACTCAAATTTACAGATAGTACTGTACAACGGAAATTGTCATACCTTTGAATGGCATTGGAGAAGAGAATAACGTGTTTCTGGGACTATACCCATATTAGTTTAATGGGTATTAGTACAAAGAATTGCTATTTCAAGAGTAGGCGTAAGCCATGTATAGGGTAATATTGTAAATTAACATAGGAAAACCAAAAACCCTTCCCTGCATATAAACCCTGCATCTATTTCTCATCCCCGCCGCAACTCTAAGGAACCCTACACCCAAAAACAGAACGAGTTACCGATTCGACTCAAATGGGTAGAGTAATCCGAGCACAGCGTAAGGGAGCTGGGTCTGTCTTCAAGTCCCACACCCACCACCGCAAGGGTCCAGCACGCTTCCGTTCCCTTGATTTCGGCGAACGCAATGGCTATTTAAAGGGCGTGGTGACGGATGTCATCCATGATCCTGGTCGTGGCGCCCCTCTTGCTCGGGTCACGTTTCGGCACCCATTCCGGTATCAGCACCAAAAGGAGCTGTTCGTGGCGGCTGAAGGGATGTACACTGGGCAGTTCGTGTACTGTGGAAAGAAAGCTACTCTCGTGGTTGGAAATGTCTTGCCTGTGCGCTCGATTCCTGAAGGAGCGGTGGTGTGTAACGTGGAACATCACGTTGGTGATCGTGGTGTGCTTGCCAGATGTTCGGGTGATTATGCCGTTGTCGTTAGTCATAATCCAGATAATGACACCACTAGGTGATTTTTTTTTCAATTTAAGTAATTGGTTTCAATATTACTGTATATTTATTTTTGGGTTTTATTTTATTTAATATTTCTTTAATGGTGAGCGAAGGTACTCTGCTCTGAACTTTTGTTTTTGGTTGAACATTTTTAGTGGATTGTTGTTTGTTAGGAAATTGGATTTTGATTCTTTCTGTTGAAAATGGATTGTTGGGAATTTGTATTTTTAGTCGGTTGACGGGTCCTTGATATCAGTGTAGTATGCAAATGGGAAGTTGGAATATGAAGTGTTTGAAGTTACAATTGTGAAAATTGGATAGTCAGATTCACTTGGATCCATTAGATTGGGGTTCGATCTGTTGAAACTTTTAAGCTTCTTTGGTTTTGAATTAATGTGCTTTATCTCTCAAGTTATTTGGTATTGGGTTTATTGTAACCATTATTTTGTTATGTATGTTTATCTGTTGAGCTTAGTTGATTGGCCTGAACACGAGGCCTGCTAAAGTGTGTTTGTATGCTATATAATTATGTATCTGGGCATGGATTGTGCTTGAAAGTTGAAATGGTATTGGTTGTGTATCCATTTGGTATATTCTTATAATCTTATGGCAACAATTATTAATGATTGAGAGGTGGTAAGATTTGGTGCTTGTTGTGCATTTTCTACCTTCTGAGCTATGAGGATGGAATTTGATTTCCCTAGCAACTTTGTGGCTTGGACTAGTACTAGTGGGAGGGCATTGACTGAATTTGATAAAATCTTTTGGTTGAAGTATGCAAATGAGATGGCATTTAATCATATTACTTTGTGTTTCTGGTTTTTCATTTTGAAGCGTTAATGTTATTGTATATGTCTAGGATTAAGCTCCCATCTGGGGCAAAGAAGATTGTGCCAAGTGGGTGCCGTGCTATGATTGGTCAGGTTGCAGGTGGAGGCAGAACTGAGAAGCCATTGTTGAAAGCTGGAAATGCATATCATAAGTTCAGGGTCAAGAGGAACTGCTGGCCCAAGGTCCGTGGTGTTGCCATGAACCCTGTAGAGCATCCCCACGGTGGTGGTAACCACCAGCACATTGGGCATGCTAGTACTGTTCGCCGGGATGCCCCTCCTGGCCAAAAGGTTGGTCTTATTGCTGCCAGGAGGACTGGTCGTCTTCGTGGACAAGCTGCTGCCACTGCTGCAAAGTCTGATAAAGGTGCTTAGAGTGTTGTATCCCATTTTCATTTATTTTGAACATCTTCATTTGCTTGTTATCTGGGTACTCTAAAATTTTGTATTGCAATTTTGGGAGGATTATTTTTTGGTGGTTTATGTCATATGTGAACTTTATGTTTACGACATTTTGGTTCAAAATGCAAACTTTTGTGTTCTTTTTTATTTCTTTTGGTCTTGAAGGTATTGTTCAAATTGCAAATTGTTATAAATAAATCAGTTACTAATTGTGCCTTAAATATTTCTGATTCTATGTACTTGGAACTTGAATTAAATTTTCTTTTTCCGTTTCTGTTGCTGTGGATATCTACATTTTTAATTGAGCAAAGGATTACAGGTATTTTTGGAATTGGGAGATGGAAATCGGCCTATGACAAGTGAAAGTGGTGTAACACAGTGATAAAAATTATTTCTCAAGTAGAAGTTAGCATTTTAGATAGGATTTTTTTTTCAAGTTAAATAGAAGCATAACACTTCTAAACATGCTCTGACCCCAAGCTCAACATACCTTAAGCTTGGATAATGAAGTCAAAAGCAAATTACATTTTACTATGACACTAAATCTTTGTAGAATTGTTAAAGTTAGCGACAATATAGTATTTGCGGATTTTGTAGAGCTGGAACTTAGGTTGAATCCAGGCCTACCTAAGAGAAATTCTTATCAAGAAACTATTAGACTTAAAGATCTTGTAAGATATACTAAATATAATCGAATATTACAATCTCATGGCATCTGGCAGGTATTGTTAGATGGCGCACGAGTATATGGGTTAAATAAGTACATTTATCAGTGAATTCTCCATGTCAAGTTGGTATATATGAAGAAAACAGTTATTCACTGTGACAGTAGCATGGATTAATACTAATTAAACATTTATGTTATGGGTAGTTTTCACGAATTAATTGATGATAGCAATTAACAAGTAACAACTTCGGCAATCAAACTTGTTGTCAATTGCTGTTTAGCGGTTTTGAGCCATATGATATGAAGAATGATATCACGGGCAGATATCTATCATTACAGCGTATTTTATTTTCTTACCATATAAAATAATGTAATATTTATAAATTGGATATAAATATTTATTATAATGTAATATGGAAATATCTATGAAGAATCTTTTAAAACCCCATACATTACATGAAATATCCTTATCATTATCAAAGGTTTCTTATCGAACCCACCCGAAATTGCCATAAACTTGGCTTTCAACTCCTTCCTTTCCTCACTCTCTCTGCATAAAGTTGCTTGTTTCTGCTCCCCCACAACGTATGGTGGAATGCTTCTTTTGTAGTGTTGGAATGATTCCTGAACCATAGTAGTAATTGCCGAAGAGGGTTAACAAAGGTGTTAGCACTTATATCTACGATTGATGACATCTATGACGTATATGGCACTCGAGATGAATTAGAGCTTTTTACCAATGCCGTTGTAAGGTTTGTATCAATTGTTCAACTTGTGGTTATTCATAACATATGAATCACTATTTACTTCATAATTTTGAATGCTCAATGGTGTTTACAGATGGGATATCAATGCCGTCACTGGTCTGCCAGACTATATGAAGTTAAGCTTCCTGGCTCTTTATAACACTGTCAATGAGATGGTTTATGAGGCTCTGAAAGAACATGAACAAGTTATCACTCCATACCTGACAAAAGCGGTATTTAATTAATTTGCTGCTATTAATTCTTTGTATATTGCTATCAGTATTGAGTTTCATTCACCGTATCTAACTTTTAATTTTGATTCAGTGGGCTGATTTGTGCAAATCATTTTTACAAGAAGCACAATGGGTTTACAACAAAGACACGCCAACATTTGAGGACTATCTTGAAAATGCATGGCTATCATCCTCAGGCGGACTTATCCTGGTTCATTCCTAGTTAAACAAGCGATCAAAATATTACCAAGGACGCTCTCAATCTTTACAAAATTACCATAATTTCTTGCTTCCATTATTTTTCGACTTTGCAATGATTTAGCTACTTCAAAGGTATGATTTTCAAATCTAATATTACTTCTATTCTGCAATAACCGCGAATTAAAAGTTACAAGATCTCAATTCTGAACATTCCATCAACCCATTTTAAATTTATTACAATATCTAAGTTATTGTAACACAGGCTGAATTGGAGAGGGGTGAAACGGCAAGTTCGATACCATGTTACATGCAAGAAACTAGTTTGTCTGAAGAACTTGCTCGAGAATACTTGAGGAATAAGATTGACAAAACCTGGAAGTACATGAATAAGGATCGGATTGATGAGCATCCTTTTGAAGAACTATTTGTAGAAACAGCCTTAAATCTTGCTCGGACAGCCCAATGTACGTACCAATATGGAGATGGGCATGGAGCTCCAGATGCTGAAGCAAAGAAAAGAGTCCTATCATTAATAGTAGAGCCCATTTCATCCGTGGAAAGAAAAGATACCATCCCAATAAATAATTAATTGAGGACCAAATGAATTGAGTAACTAGATTAGTTGAAGTTCTATATATGTATCCAATAATTGATAGTCATAATTAATTAGCTTAATCATATAGTAAACAAAGTGGTTAAAGTTTTATGTATCAATAATTTAAGATCAGTCATGTTTCTCTTTGCGAAGGCCAACACCCAACAAGACAATTAAAAGTAAATGTATGTCAATAGATTTACCATACTGGTATCGAGGGTCAAAGCTGTTGCTATTGCACTTAACTTTGCAATTGACCCAGCAGGCATTTGTTAATTGTGATCAATAGTATAACATGATAATTAATGTATGAAATGCATGTATACCTTGGAAGTATAAGAAGAGTGGCGTCTAAGCAAAAAGCTCAAAGCTCCGAATTCTTGGTCACTCTCTCCATTAATATTTTATCGGTTCCAGCCCAATTGACTGTTTAATCAACCTATTATTATCATTACTTATATTTGACTCATCTTCTCCAAAGAGAGATAATATGATTTAGAAAATGTAAACATCAAACTAAGGGTCAATTTCATTGAGATCAGCATCTTCAATACGTTAATTTCTTGTTCGTTACGGCAAATATGCACGACGTTTATGCAATTAGAGACAATTCAGTGTCCAGCGAATTGTTTTATCACACCCAAGAAATGCCAAAACATGACCGTTTAATTCCATTTGACTTCTTCTTACAAAATGAAATTTCACTACCCTTCTCGAATTAAAGACTGTCTAAATCATTTCAGTGACCAAAATGCTAAGTTGGTAGCGTCACTGACTGCAATTCAATATGGTCAATTATGCTTCCAGGTAAGGTTTGGCGATGGCAATGAAGATGGCACATTAAGAATTAGACCCTCCTCTCTAAATAATGAACAGAGCAGAGCAGCACCAAACCGCCCCTGCTTTTCGGGCCACCTGACTTAAAACATTGAATCTTCTTGTCGATCAACTTAATTTATTTCAGGAAAATCCAATGAAAGTGAAAACATTCACTGTTTCTGCCGAATTCTTTAAATGTTATTCTGATAAGCAAGCCCCACATCTATGCAATTGTTAATGGCACCGACTTCATTTTAGTTCTATGTCTGTCGACCAATTGTTGCTAAGAATATTCGTTAGAAATATTAATTAAATAATTTATCATTGATTTAGAAGGGAAGACATCTTGTGAAGGCAAATGTTTTACTAACATTCTCATTAAAATTAATGGTTCTTATCTAGCCTTCTGCTAACTAATTCACAATTTGTCAAATGGGTTTTCAGCTTAATTGAATATTTATCTTCCTTTGTATAAGGGAGATGTCTCCCTGAATCATTCAGAAAAGATAAAGAAAAGAAGAGATTTGAAATGATCTTCATGAAACATGTTCAGCCTTTTGAGTTATCCAAAACAAAAAATAGCCCATCATGCAGAGCATATGCCAGCTTTGCTCCAATGTGAGAATGACTTGAAGAAAAAGAGTTAACATTGGTGACCTATCTTACCCAAAACAACACATAATAAAAAGAATAAACAGCTGCGCTACTCATGAAAAAGCACACAACAGTTCTCCTTCTTTTTCTGTAACTGTACAAGCAAGATCTCAATATCTGTTGAGAAAGGAAAATATTCTCACCCACCTTTAGATTTTCAGAGAAGTAAGAAAAACTGTAAGCATTGCAGAATAACAATCCTCAAGCTATACATATATGAGAAAATTAATTTACTAAGGACATATGTGAAGCAAAATTTCTATCATGAACAAAGCTTGGGTAAGGATCTGGCATTGCTTGGGCTCGAGATTCTTGATTTCATGATTTTTGCCATCTGAGTTTGCATTTTTCGACAAACATTCTCCAATTCCATCACCCTCCATTGCATTCCTTGCAAATGTACTCTGAGCTTCTCATTATCAACAGAAAGATCAGGTTTCCCAGCATAGAGAACAACTTGTTCATTGGTTTCATACTTCTTACCATTGCTTTCAGTTTCAGTGAAGCTACATGGTGAATCATTACCGAATTGAAAGTTGTTTGTGGTATAGAGCAAGTTTTTGAGCTTGAATTGCTGAGAGATGAGAGCCTGGACTGCAGTTTTTGATGAAAATTTTGCATTCTGAGAAAGGTTCAAGCATGCTTGAGCCGAGAGCTTCTTATAGTTAAGAGCACAACAAATCTTTATTTTCTCTTCTTCTGACAATCCTGCATGCACCTATTTAAACCAGATTCAGTTCGAAATATACCACAAAAGACTAACGGGAATCTGAAATTGGAAAAATCTTTAAGCTGTTAAAATTCTACTTCAAACTGATGGCAAATGTTCAGATCGCAAATTTAAACCATGTAATATAGGAGATCGACTATGCAATTTCATTTTAAAGCCATATTTTGAGAAAGCTAAAAAACTTCCAACTAAATGAAATCTTGTGATATCAATGTACTACCTCAAAATACAAGTCAATGGCATGGTACATTTCATCGTGAGACTCCCTGGCAGAATCTGGCAGGGCCATGGCGAGAGCCAGGAACTTTGAATGCTTTAAGCAAGGATCTGGAGCTACTTCTGCCATATACAAATCCATCAAGCAAGCAACTTTCTTCAACAGCATCAAAGATACTAGGCAACCTCCTCTACTCAGAAATGCTTTGAAAAGTCTAAGAACAAGATTCACATCATATAAGTAATTTTTCCCTGATGGAGATGGAATTAGAAGATTATCTAGGGTTGCTTGATCCATCTGATAGCCTATCATACTTTCCAACTTGCTCCGACTACTTTTGCTGATGTTCAAATTCAGAGCAACCCGAAGAATCCCAAATAAACTCTTGCACGAAACAGAGCTCCAGTCAAGAGTAGAAAGCATATAAATGACAGTTTCTACAATTTTGCACTTCTCATCTGCTGTGGCAGCATGGAACTTTGATTTCTGGTAAAAAAGGAGGAACTTACTTATGATAACATGATCAAGCTTTCGTGAGACCATAGATTTTATCACCATTTCAACCAAATTAGGACTCAAAACTAAAAGATCTTCAAACCACCAGTTTGCACGAGAGAAGCTGTTCTTTAAACTCTCAGTGCTTTTAGTGTCACTGGAGAACCGAAACCCGGAGCTATCTGGTGAGGAAGTAGATGCACAAGGACTTGCTTCAATGGTCAAAGCCAGCTTCCCAACTAAAGATTCTAGGCATCTTTCAAGTACACCTGAAGAATTCACAACAGGAAGAAAATCTTGGCACTGCTTCAAAGCAATCAAAAGCGCAGGCCACGCCCAATAGTTGATCTCTTGAAGTGATTTCTCTGTTTGCTCCAATAAATTATACTTTTCTGATGTATGGATGTTCATCTCCATGAATTGTGCAGCACAATGTAGGAAGGAAATATTGGAAGGAGTTATATCGATTCTGCCATTGTTGTAGCAAAACCTTAACATAAGCTCAAAACTCTCTGCTCCTCCAGGAAAGTCATGAAATATCACTTTAAGATTTTTCTTAGTACCAATTGCTTTACCAAATAACTTGCTTAATCTACCCGAATATAAAGCAATAATTTTCTGTAAATAACCCAAAAAAAAAAATTAATTAATTGACCAACAAATTGTTACGTTATAAACACCAGTATATATAATTCTAGAAAAGGGAATACAAGTTATAAACTACGCATCATTGACTTAATCATGGAATAGAAAGTAGCAAAGCTTCAAGCTAACTAACAAGTAATTGAGGCAATGTAATTCCGAAATCACTTTTAACAGTGGAACTTTGAAGTGCCTAGAATCCACCTAAATAATTAAATTGATTATTGACATAAGAAATCATTGAAATAGACACAACAAGAAAAGGGAGATTGAAGGGGAAATCTAGACCAACACCTGCAAAAGAAAGGTGAAATGTCGTTATAGACAATTAATTGTGGGAATGATTATTAAACAAAACGATCTCTGCTAATCATACAGGCAAAGATAGGTGCCATGAAACCAACCCTCAATCCTCAACAAAAAATGTGAGGAAAGCAAATGAAGGTTTGAACATTTAAGCCTCGTAACAGCTGCAATAAAAGATAAAATAAACAAAAACCAAAAAAGAAAAGCCCTTCAATGGTGATAACCAGTAGCCAGAATAGAAAGAACAGAAGATAATAGAACCTTTGTTGCCCGACATCACAGCAACGTAGGTGCAAATTTAATGGTGGCGGTACAACCATAGAGTCATTAGGTAGAACGTGGAAAACTAAGAGGAGTGAATTAATAGAGAATATAAGAATTATAAAACTTTAACCATGGAAATTCTTATAAGTTTACACACAGATATAAGAAAAACGCATTAGTTAAAACCAAGAACACTAATTTAAGATGCAAAACAACTGCTTGCAACAAAAAAAGAAAAAGAAAAGTAGAAGACTTGGGAAGTTAAAGAGAACAAGATTTTACCTTGTCCAACATGAAAGTCTCTTCTCCATTGACATCCACTTCAAGATCACAGCAAACTGCCATGACTCGCAATGAACAAACCAAAAACCAACCAACCTAAAATCAAGAGTCTTTTTTGGAACTAGTATAAAAAAATGAAGAAAAAAGGAAAAAAAAGTTAACAACCCAACGACAGAGATGTGCGGAAGACAAGTGGGAAGTAAGGAGGAGCATACAGGTTGAAGGTCATCTTATTCTGAGATGGGGAAGAAGACAAACAAAAGGTGGTGACTTAAAACTGCTTTTGGGTTCTGCAAATACTTCACAATTAGCAGTCAACTAGTTACACAAGCAAGCAATGTTGTGGCTCTGCAAAGACAAGACTAAGGGAAGCAACAAGATATATAAAGACAAGAAAATTATAAAAGAGAGATATAATATAATAAACTATATATGAAGCAGAGAAAGAGTGAACAAAAACAGTTGTTGCGTGACCCCTAACCTCTCTATCTATCTGACATTCTTTGCTAAATAATTATTACTTCTTGATAGATAATTGTTTTTGGTAAACTGTATCATGTTAAAATAACAAATGGTAGGTTACAAAAATGAAAATAGAAAATAAAAAATTGGTGAATTTTGTTGGAGGAGTCCCTAAGGTTATTTGCTGGCTTGCTTCTCTCTCTCTCTTATTCCATTTTCATCGCTGCTAGTCTCTGAACTTGTGCACCCACCAGCCTGTATTTTAATTCCTTTCGGCTCTTTTTTCTCTCTATATCCATTGTCTACATGTACCAAATTGCCCTTTTGAAACTTTTTATTGGAGACTCAGGTTGGACTACACAAGTTTTTTGTTGGTCCCACTCAAGATCAATATCTTTTGTTGGTTGACAATGGATCGTGTATTCATGTTTCTGTAGTTGTAGTTACTTTGTTTGTTCCCCAATTTAAGAGATTTTATTTCCCAATTTTGTGTTACAGTTGGTTTTTAGAGGCAGAGTCATTGAAGATACATTAAGTTGCTAGTGGTGGATTAACTGGACGGCTGTGATTGGTATTTGGGTTGATCAGACGGGGCCAGGACATTCATGAGGTCACCTCCTTGACATGCAGTGAATGAAACACCTAAGACGTTTCTGTCGAAAACTGAGGGCGCTGCATCTGCAAGCAGCCAAGCAACACTCTCTTTCGTTTTTGCGTGCAGGTGAGGATGAGGATAGACGAACGGGGATCAGGTGATCGGCATAGCTTTTAGAATTACACTCTTAACCCTAAACAACAGTTTGATTTTCCGTTTTAACTTTCGGTAAGTACAACCGAGGAGCCTCGGTAAGACAGCGTCTAATCAACTTTTAGCAAACATGATGTCCAATCAACTTTAAAGAATAAAGGGTATTTCTGACAATCTGTTCAAAAATTAAAGAAGAGATCTTTTGTCCTGATAATCATGAACCAATCATCTCTTTGGTTTTCCAAGCGGTGCCGTTTTATCTCGGCAATCCAAGACCCTCAAAGTTCCTTCCGAAATTTGGTCATCCTGCTGCGCTGGTATTGGCCAAAAGGTTATCCAGGAACAATCTCCCCAATTGATAAGCAAATCTTGCTGTAATTAAATTAGTGGGTACATTCAACATATTACCTTTTGCTCCAAATCTCTTAAGAGGGATATATGTTGTCCCTCTTTATGTTAATTTAATACATATTCGGACAAGACAAGAATAAAGCTCTTTCTCAAACAGATTTATAATTATTGGGTTTCTCTTTAGTTTCAAATTTAAATTCTGCCCTGTATAATATTTGTACTATAAGAAAAAGTACAATATTGTCAAACATATTGTGACATATTTAGTTATTTCTTGATGTAACTGTGACTAAGGGAAGGGAGAGGTGGTCATATTTAGTTATTTACCAACTTTAAAACAAGAAAGAATTCCCTTTCGTATATTATCATTAACACAAATGTATTGTATTGCTACCATCGATGGCGATGAAGATCAACAACAATCTTTTGACTTTTCTCTTCGAAACTTTTATAATGTACACATGTGAGTTGAGTTTATGGATCAGATGAGCTTTTGCATGATATGCAAGTAATGCATGAGCTTCAATTCCGAGCGAACTCAGGGAAGTGGGCTCCGGGCCACTGTGTCCGTATTAAACGAAGGGACCACACATGGCATTGGACTAATTTGGGTCAATGGGCCAAGTACTGTTAAAGGGTGTCTTCTAAAATTGGGGAGTTAGAGATATTGGATATGCTACCCGGAAACTTAATTTTGAAATATTGATTGATAGAGTAGGAGGGCACAAATGAAGGGCAAATTTTCTGTTGGTAACTGCTACATGGGGGAAATTTTCTATCATGGAAACTGTAAATAAAATTTTGCACAACAGAGATGTTTTGCCAAAGTTTAACATTAATAACCAGTTGGACATCCCACTTCTTGTTCTTACATAGTCACTAAAACCTGCTTATTGCGGACTGATTAAGAAACTAACTGGCTAGTTGGGCACTTCCAAAATGTTCTTGAAAAAATAAAAACAAAAAAGGTCCAGTGCATTACACATGGGAAAGAAAGTGATGGAGATTTTTGTCTGACAACATGTGAATTTTCTCTTTGCCTTTGATCATTTGAACATCGCGAGAGAGAGTCGATCGAGCTCGAATATATTGGTGGCATGATAAAGTTATATTCAAAATCCTGCCGTTTTCCTTATTGTCTCATGCTCATTTGCAGCCTTTTGACAAACAGAAAAAAAGCAGCCCTAATTTGTCATTTTCCTCATCATCAACATTCACCTTGGACCACTTAATCAAGCAAAGCAATGAAACCACATCTCAATTTTGTAGGGCTAACCAAGCCACTTAATTCCACGCCAATTCAATCCTCCAAGCCATTTGGGACCCAAGCTGTTGCAAAAAATTGAGTTGTGACCCTTCCATGTGAGCACCAACATATCTTCTTCTCTCTTCATCCCCTAGCCACTGGCATGTTCATCTAGCAAAGACTTCACTTCTCTAACAGTCTCTTCACAGTATGGAAGACTGAAAAAACCAATATTCCTCATCCTTTGAGACAATTTTGAGCCTGACTCTATTCTCTGTTCCCTTTGATATCCTTCAAAACTTATAATGTTCTCAATCTTGTAACTGAAATCGGCCTCGTAATCTAGTCTTTGGCGACTTTCTTTGGGTAGGAAAGTTTCTGAGGCATCAAAGGGTATCCATAGGTAATTGAAGCAGGTTGTAATTCTTGATGCGAGACTAGAAGCACTTAAATCAGAATCCTCGTCGACAACAACTATAATACAAGGGTTAAGGCCTTTAATTCTATTGAGGAAACCATTTCGCAAGGAAACATCACTACTCCCCTTTCTTTCATCAGATAAATACCGTAGCCAGTTTTGGCAATTTATTACCAAAGCCTCATCCTCCCTAAGGTTAAGAATAGAAGGAGTCAAATGACTTAATAGTGACTCAAAATGAAAGGTAGAGGATTCCTTGGACATAATATCACTTGATATAGCGGATAGATGGGTCATCAATCACATTGAATTCGAAGGGAACATCTCTGAACTTTGCGAAATTCCCTGAGCGAAGGCCAACTTCTTCAGTTGATACATTAAGCATGGGAGGGATTGGTGGCCTACAAGAAGGAACCGTGATTCTAAGTGAAGGAGGCCCTTCTGGTCTTTTAGCTAAGGCGTCTATGAGAGTAGGTCATTGCATACAGTAAGTGATGCTAAAATCTAAGATGTGAACTTTTGGGTACCCTTGAATTGCTTTTAAAATGGCACTATTTGACGCAGAAAATCCGAAACGATGCCAAGGGATTAGATCAACGTACCCCCGCTAGCTCAGTCACGCTCATTAGCCTTCTCTGAGTTGTACTGCTACCGTTGAAACTCAACGTCGTTGGGCAAACGCTAGAAGCCCAAGAGATTAGTGCCCTTAAAGAACATGATGTGAGCCTTTGGTTAGGGTCACCTACTGGAGAGGCAACATTATTCAGCACCCACATTACTTGTTGTGCCAAAGTCACGTCGTTACTTTCTAAAGCCCTGGCACAGTGAAGCAGAAGCTTCTCTATACATGCTCCGTCGAGGCTACCAAGACATCCTCTAAGTGCTCCTGGTAGAGATTTTTGAGGGGTATTGAAGAGACTAGGGTTTTGCGGAGAAATGGACGTAGTGTTTACTCCTACTTCAGCTTTCATGGTGATGGTGAAAGAAACAAAAAAGATAAGCTAGGATATTATTGTTGTTTCAACGTGCATGTAAGGTTAATTTGGTGAGTTTAGGAGTAAGATACGAGAGAAAATTATGAGGACAAAGGTGTTTGCGTTGTTTGTTTCACACGCGTGTGATGGATATGTGTTATTGGTGGACAGGATTGAAGAGCTAGGGTTTTATCTAATTGTAACTGTAAGATCCCAGGTTCAAGAAATATGGGGTGTGCATTGTTGGAATTCTAGTTATCTAGACATGGTTTTGTGTTTTAAATGTGTTTGTTTGAGGAGGAAGAAAGACAGAGTTGAGTTGAGTTGAGGAACTTACTTTGTCTGCTTCTTGAACCGTACATATATAGTGGGGAAAGGTCCTTGTTGAACCGATTATCCAATTGAATGAAGCCAAAATTAAACATTAATGACCCCATATTTACACTAAAATGACAAGGCCTTCCTGTGGTACCAGACATACAGTTGAATTTGTTTCAGATTATTTTCTTTCCTTTCCTTTATTTCTTGGTTTTTCGTAAATTGAATGAATTTCAACTTATATCTCAAATCTGTAACATGCTCAGCTGAAAATATATGGTCTCAGGTAAAACTCAGTCGAGATATATATGAAACCCAGTAGCCAAATTAATTAACTTGAAAGCAAGGACAATAAGGGTTATTAATTTAGATGTAAGTACGTGATAAAGGACTTCTTGATTCGTGCATCTTTATAAAATATCTATATATTTGTCTGTACATAACTATGAAAAGTCGTGGTAATGAAGAAGGTAAGACAATATCTACAGTTTTTTTACTGCGACGTAGCCATTACTATACAGTTCACTCATAATTCGTTTTCTGAAGTGAAAGTTGTGTGCTGAGCCAATCCCAGTTAAAGAAGTTAAGCAAAGATCACGAGTCCACGTAACTACCCGTATGGTATGCCACTATCTGAAATAAATATGAAGTTGAGTATCCCTAAAATTCTCAAGATTGTGCTGTGGGATATCGCTTTTCTAAGAAAATTTGGCCAATTGCTAATCATTCTCCCTCTCCATTATCTCAAGGTAAGTGTATGATTATGGCGAGTATAATGAGCAGAAGGGTAAAGAGTACGTCAAGGGAGCTGTCTTAGCCGGCTGAAATTTTGTCAAATTAGTTCTCAAGGAATGCCGTTTCAGACAAACCCCAATAATAATTTCATTTATTTTAATTAATCTGTTTTCTTTCATTGAGATTAGTGATTGATGGTTGCCCTTCATACTCGTCCTGCACATACATGATGTGTGTGTGTGTGTGTGTGTGTGTGTGTGTGTGTGTGTGTGTGTGTGTGTGTGTGTGTGTGTGTGTGTGTGTGTGTTTGTGTGTGTGTGTATATCATAATCAACTTAATTTGTTGCATTGTGCCATATGCTTCCACAACTAAAGATAAACTAGAGATCTTTTCACTAGGACAAATTATATTACTTCACTAGAATGTCACTTCTTCAATTGCTTTAAAGACTCAGAATATTTTCCTCAACTGTTGAAATGTTGTTTCTATTCATCGTTCCTACTCGACCACTTTCTGGTAATCGAGGAATGGTATTATGTCAAGTAACAGTGGGTACATCAATTAATGGCGGTTTAGCAATTCTATTAGCATTTAAAGTTTAAGGAACAAGTTAATTATTTTCTTACGAGTAATAGGCTAGCCCATATTAACAATAAAATTAAATTGTGCCACTGGTATAAGAATAAGGAAGTATGTGCTTGCTTTGTAAAGTTTTTTCTAATGTTTTAAACTCTATTTTGAGGTAGGAAGTTATTGAAATATTTGTCCACGGAAAGGAGAAAAGCCGAAAAGGATTTTGGAAGTAATGAAAACACATTCCAGCAGTAACCATCCCATATTGAACGAACACGAGAAGAATTCAAGTCCAAAGGGTAAGCATGTGAGAATTTCTTCTATTTGTCTTTATGCCAGAAGCAAGCAGAAAAAATTGGAGGGCTTTGATTCGAAGTTTCATGGATATCTGTAACATTTCTGCAGAACTATTTGTCTCGGCAAGGTTGTGATTTAGTAACTCATGAAGACAAGTCTCCATCTCTCTACCAAGACAATCCAGGAGAATCTTATGATTAGTACAATACATTCCTTTACAGGTAAAAGGAAGTTTTTTCTATGTTCGTGCAAGAGTGTCTTGTCTCCATGATTTATACAGACAATATATGATACACTGAACAGTTTCTGCAAGCAAGTATTATTACTATACTCCACCAGGTCATCAATTAAGTACAGAATCAAGTTACCTTTGTCTCGTAATTGCTACATGTTAATGAATGAAAAAAAAAAGTGGTGGTTATTGGGCTCAACTTAACTTTGGACCAGATCCGGTTCGAGAAAAATTGAACCTACATCGACTCGTGTTAACAATACATAAGTCGGTTATGAGTTCCTAGAATTAATTAGGAGTTCGGTTCGTGTAAATTCGAAATCAATTGGACCAATAAGATTGTTGATTCAACGGGTCAAATTGATGTGTCTGGATTGGTTTAACCTATTGGGTCAAATAAAAAATTTTAAAAAAATTTACAGACTACGAGAATGCGAGTGAATGTATTTTTGAATCAATTTAAAATGCAATTAGAATAGAAAATTAATAAATCGGCCGATCAAAGTCGAACCGACCTAAAATTGAATCGAAACTGTTCATTTTCACAGACATGGCTGGTTCCACATTTTAAGAACTGTGATTCGACTCGTTACTCCTCCAAACCCGCACCTAGACTGAAATAACAGACTCTCAATTCGGCCTGAACTCACTAGATTAAATCGTTAACCACCATTAGAAAAAAGCTACAAATTAAGAACATGGTACATGCTTCTATTCCATTAGTTTCTCGATTAAGGACTATATAAATGTGTGTGTGTGTAAAACCAAGGGATTAGTAATATCCACCAACGAAATAGAAATTAATGAAATGACATCTCCCATGCTCCAATCCAAATACATGGGAAGCATGAAAAGAACAAGACCCGAAACCCTTGAATCCTGTTTTGTTTTCTAGTAGGAAAATTAATCAGAAGAGAGAAGCTTGAATCTATATATAACTTGCTAGAGCATTATTTGAAATATTTGTCCTAAAAGATATTTCAATTCGACAAGGACAGCACGAGAAACAATGCACGAAAGATTATAAATTATTTTAAAATTTGAAATCAAAATTAGCATAGTAATTTTCTCCCAAACCTTTTTAAACTAAAGTCATATTAATCTCCTTCCCTTTGTCTTTGATGCAATATTAATGGAGAAAGACAAAAAGACTGTACTTTGCAGCACTCTGAGATCACATATACAGGCATGGTTATTTGATTAAGTAGTTCCCATTTGAAATTTTCTATATCTATCAATAACTTTAATATAAAATTCTTCGGGTTTGTCACAATCATTTCTGTAGCCGAAAAATCTTTTGTAAGCATTCCTCAGGGTACCACATCTTATAAACAAATACATGTACTACGAGGAAGTCAATTACGAGTTAATTCTCAGTTACAAACAAGAGCCAGAGTCCAAAATTCCATAGTTCTAGGAAAGTTTAGTTATATCTTTGATCTCCATATGAACTGGTTTTATTTGAAAAAAGTCTTCCAGGATTCCAAGCTCATGACATGAATTCATAGTTTCTCAGTTTGTATATATGTCTTCCTCTTCCTGCTGAGTTTATCAAGGTTGAACATCATAAAATGCCACAGAAAACGAGCAATTGCACTGTTGTTATTAGTTGTTGCACTTGCATCTGCATGCAAGCAATAATTTTTGATGATCCACAATTATTTGTAGCATTTGAAATTCTTGTCATTGTAAAACAATCATGTAACATGCCTTCCTTTGATGATAGCAAGCTCTTTGCCTATGCGATGGTATGTTTGAGAAATGTTAAAGACTCAAATCTTTACTTCCAGATGATTGGGTTCAGTTTCAAGGACCCAACAACGGTCCATTCCAAATACATAGCAGTATTTTCCTTTACTGATACATGTTCAGTGAACAAAATGGTGCGATGGGATAGGGATTAGAACAATTCACCATGAAATTGAAATGACATAATTTTATCTTTTGTAGTGCTGCCTTTTCAAATTTCTGGAAAAGATCGTATAAGCAAAAGCAATATCTCTCTCACATTATGACTTTTTTTTAAAAGTTATTAATTCCAAAATCTAAATCCAATACTTCTTAGCATAGTTTATAAGAAAATGGAAGATTCTCAAAATATAACTAAATCTTTAAATTAATATGAAACAAGTGGATTTAACTGATCCCCCATTAATAGTAAGCATTAAGTTTAACTTTAGCTTAAGTAAGCATTAAGTAAGTTTTAAGAAGAAAACAAATTAAACGATTGACAGAAGTATATTTAACTGATCCCCCATTAATCAGTTCAACTATGTCCCAAGGTTGCTGAGATTTGCACATAATTATTCTTAAATCATTTAGTTTAACTTTAGCTTTTGCCAAATAATAGATTGACTACCTTTCATTCTAGTATTAACTATTAATCTTGACCCCGCTGTGTTCTTTTGAAATATATATATATATATATATATATGTTTGGCAATTAACTATGTCTACACCGAGTATTCAGGAACCACAGCAAATTATACTTGGTGATTTGTAAGATATCAGAGTATAGTCCAAAATAGACATGACCGTGAAGTGACCCATTTTCTGTAACGTTTTATTCAGCTTCTCAAATTTGCATGAACTTGCATGGATTGATATGCCTATAAAATTCACACAATAAACTAGTCACCAGTTTGAAAGCAACAAAACAAACGAATAGTTTCAATCACATAACATGTTGTGAAATATTGTCATCTTCTAACTTAATTTGTAGCGAGCAATAGCTTAACTCCTGTATTTTCAAGAAACATGGCGGTTTGGCTTGTCTGAAGAAGATGCTGATGGGGAATGAAATTGGAATATACATATATTTATGCATGCCTGTTTTCTTCTTGCTTTGATTACTGGGAAGAATTTTCTGAACTGAAAATATTGTAGCCACTAATATATATACCACCATTAATGTACACAGATAGTGCAAATTGTACGAGATGAGCAAATACCAAAGGGAACCCATATCGCAAAGCAACTTTAATTCTGTGGTGGAGATGCATTGGTGCTTCCCTCTGAAATGTGACTGTTACTCACTTTAATTCAATAATTCAATTCATTGTATCTGTGTGCAGTTATTGAAATCTAGATTTTTATAGCTTATGTTTGAGTTCCAATTAATTATTCATCCTCCTAATAGAGCCACAGAAAAGTAATTGTGGTTAAAGACAGTGACAATTGACAATCAATTAAATGCGTGCCATAATTTTTGTAGGGTAGTTTAGATATTATTTCATCGAAGCTTCTACACTCATATTACATTGCTAAACAATGAAGAAGAATTTTCTTGGCTTAATGATGAATTTAACTCTGAATCTCTGATGAATGGCCTTAACCCAATGATAAAAAGCTTCCCATTACTGCAAAAATATTGAGTTAATCCTTCGTTGAAAAGACATGCACGTCAGATGTGCTCATATTAATGCATTTACTATTCTTCCTACTCCCACTATATTTAGTGTATTTAAATTATTAATTCCACTTGAATATGCATTGACTTCATTAAGTTAACCTTTCTAATTATATATTCATTCATTTTCCTTCGTGCATATCGACACTTATCCACCTCCACTACCTTATAAAATATTCTATAATTCGGGTTTTCGACGTTAAATTTAGCCAATGAAGAGCATTTCTCCTGCTTGGCTAGATGTGATTCAACTTAATTCAAGCATAAGACAAAGTAATATTTCATTATATGCAAGTAGGTAGTGGATCTTTTTTTTTTTCTATTTTATTTTATTCACACATGGCCAATTGCAATACTTATATCACTTGAGAGTTAAGATTAAGGTAAGACCTTGCATTGTTAGTTGCCACTAATGATCAATGGCATAATTATTACATCTAATTATCAATATTGACAAAACAATCTTAATTGTCTTATTTAAACGTGGACCAATCACAGAATTGACAGTTTCCAAATGGAGACTACGAAGTCACCGTGCTTCTTTCAATAGGAACACTCGGACAAAACACAAGTAAGATAAGGACAAAACTTTACTTACAGTTAATGCCATGTTCCGTTATGGTAAGTAAATTCAATCTAACCTCACTCCTCTGTTATAAATACAATGCACGATGACGACCTCTTCATTTTCAACGCACAAAAGCTTCAGCGTTTTTCC
The DNA here is from genome assembly GCA_035584115.1 of Cedrela odorata. Taxonomy (NCBI): domain Eukaryota; kingdom Viridiplantae; phylum Streptophyta; class Magnoliopsida; order Sapindales; family Meliaceae; genus Cedrela; species Cedrela odorata. The sequence continues at coordinate 2,354,567 of JAXCLQ010000001.1, read as the reverse complement.
ACCACAATTCACAAACCCACTAATTAAACTCCAATGAAGTTTTTCTCTGATTTCAGTTTATGTTACCGGCCCACGGCGCCACCGCAACCGGGCGAACCCGCCAGCGGTATGCAGGAGGCGATAGTGGGTGGTGATCGTAGGACATGTTCGAAGGGAAGCAAGACAATTGGGTCGAAATATTGGAAACCGGCGCTCTCGGTGATATCGGAAGATGGGGTTGTTTCATTTTTGGAGAATGATCAGAGAAAGGTTCAGTCCGAAAAGAAAGTGTCCTGTAAGACTAGATCAACTGCTGCTAATAAGGCTCGCACTTCTCATTATTATGATGATTTTGATTACTACTCCAGGTAATACTCTCGTGTTCAAATTTATTTGTATCAATGGATCAACCTTTCACGCTAAGGAAAAGAGATTTTTGTAGGAGTAATATGTTAAACGTTTTTGGTTTTTTCAGGAAAAGTTCCACGCCGGTGATTATACCAGCTTTCTCGCCGACGCCGTTCCTGTTCTGATCGTATTTGTTTCAAGTTTAGAGTTTTTTTTTTTTTTTTTTTTCGCTCGTTGTTAAGTGACCATGCGCTTCCTGTATGCTCACCCTCGATCGTATTGTATGAATTTTAAGTATATATACGTATTGCAAATAAGCTAATTTTATGCGATTTATTTTTCGTGACCATTTTTACATCTGTATCTTTAATTTTTTAATTGAACGTTAAATCTAATCGTAAAATCGGTGTACGAGCAAACAAATACGTCTGATCCATCATATAAGGCCAGAAAAACAGAGCTCCCAATTCAGTCTGTCACCTAGTAAGCTTGCGATACCGAGGGAGTGTCTAACGTTTGCGAAGAGGATTAGACATGTTACACCCCAAATTTCATGCATATTATTTGGTGCGTAAATATTGTGTGCGGGTTTTAGTCAAGATGTTATAGGGTGATGGGTGTTCCCTTTCGCCTATCACACAACATTAGTTAGAGACTGGAACCGTTCTCTTGACGAGACTAAAGTAGGCCAAAATCAAGTAGTGTGCGAGTGTCTTGTCAGGTTAGCCCCGAAAAGAGTACACCAAACTAATTTGAGGGTGCTAATTTGAGGGTGCTACGTAAGTAGTTCGCAGGAGACGAGCGTAGACCCAGTGTCAAAGTGAGAATAAGATTAGATCCCTCGAGTTTTGACGATTTTTGGTAGAATGACACCAGAGCGGCAAAGTTAAAGAGCAGCTCATCTTCGCCAAGCGCTATTATGTGGACGAAGTAGTAGGTAGGATGGAATCTCATTATAGAGAAACAATAAGACAAGAGTGATAAGAGTTACCGAATGCACGAAGACGTGCATTTATTTTTGTGGGGGTGGTTTGTTACACCCCAGATTTTATGCATACTATTTGGTACGTAAATATTGTGTGCGGCTTCTAATTAAGGTGTTGCGAGATGATAGGTGTTCCCTTTCGTCCATCACACAAATTAATTGGAGATTAGAGCCAAGTAGTATGCGAGTGTCTTGTAAAATTGACCCTGAAAAGAATATACCGAACTAATTCGAAGGTGTCAGTAGTTTAGTTTGCAAGAGTCGAGTGTGACTCGTCGCAATTAGACAGATGATACGCAATAAGGAGGATTTGCGATACCGGGACGATGCCACCGGTTTAATTTACCACTGCGGGGAAAGCTGAAAGTAAATAGTGTATACTGCATACCATAGACATTACGTCATTATTCGGCTTCATCAGTAGGATATCAGAAAATAAAATTAAGATCACACAAATAGCAGGCAAGGCATGCCATTCTTCTGCTTCTTCACTGGAAACTTCCAAGGGAAAATATAGTTATAAAAAGTTGAAATATGATTTTCCCCATAATCAGAAAGGGTAAGGAATAACAGAGTTGAAATATTTTAAAACAGAAGCCAATTGAATATCGATTACACAATTTCACTTAATCTGCATTAATGCAGCATTATGATATCACTAATTCCTTGATAAGCAATGAATTTTCAGGTGCATTGCTGGGGAAACTTGCTACTGTTACAGTGATGCTATTGTTTATGAGCCCTGTTTTAGCCTGAATCCCCAGTGCCGAGAAAACATAAGTACAATCACTCGTGACAAGACCTGATGTTCAAGCCAATAATCTAACTTGTACACTAGTAGTTCAATAACCGTTTATGCGGTGCCTTTATTTTTCAGCTGATTTATGCTGATTGGTATCTGTCAGCCGTGAAAAGGGCATTTGGTTTTTATGTCCAGGCATGCCTCTTTGAGAAGAATTCTGTTCATGTGTCAGACCGGAGACTGACTTTGAGAATGCTTGGGCCAAATCCAACGAAGAAACAATTTTCCCATGGCGGATCCTTGAAGCATCATCTGAAGTCAGCTTTTCTTCTTCAATGGGCTTGCGCCAAGTATCAGGTTCAGGTCTCCGATCTTGCAGCTGCTTCTCAGCATCCCCACTGCCCCAGCGGTTCTCAATCCGTCGGTTCCTCCCTTGATTATCTTTTCCTTGTCCCATTGGTTGCTCTCTCCTCTCCAAATTCTTTCCAATCCTCTTTTCATAAGCAAGATTCTCTTTAGTTTGGTTGTGTTGACTGGATGGAACTGATCTCTCTGATGTTGCTTCATTCTTAGGAGTGTTGACTCTTCATGCAAAAATAATTTACAATCATTTTAGCAACCAATGTGGTTTAATCAGCAGTCTCATTTAAACATAATGACATCTACGAATTTATAATTTATAAATGATGACTGAATTAAAATGGAGTAAATTGAACTCTAAACATACATTTTTTTTTTTATGTACAAATTATCATAAGAAATAACACCATCAAATAAAATGGTAGGCATGGTCAACTTTGATTTGATTGTCAAACTCAGTTGCAGCATCTTTCATGAAATCCAAGAACTGACTGCAATACTATTGATATTGGTGATGGCTCTACAAATGCAACACTAAGTACAATAATATTTGATGCGAACAGAATTGAGAAAATACCTGCTAAGCTCATGACCTGTGTCAAGGTTACTGATAGCAATCTCATCCTGGCCACGTTCTTTAAGAACCTTGAAAGGACAAAAAGTATCAAGCTGGAATCATTTGAAGTCTATTCATGGAAGGTTGAAAGTAAAATGATGACAAGATTAATTAGCATATATAAGCCAAAATATTGCCAGAAGATGATATGTGAACTCAGAACAAGACTATTATTCACATACCAGCTCCCGTGGACGACCAGCACCAAACAATGTTTCCCTGTAACAGTTGCAGACAAAATTAGCATAGGAAAGAAACAAGAAAGGCTAAATATGATATATGATACTCAAGAATTGAATACCAATCCATAGTATTTGCAGCAAAAAAAACATAGCACACAAGAAGAATAAGTGAAATGCTTCCCCTGTTCAATTGATTGTTGCATACTTAACCCAAATCCGTGGTTGGTTTATATTTGCTTGGTGCACAACAAAAGTTCATTACTCCTTGATATGTGACTTTGGAAACTGTTGATTGGAAAAAGCAAACCCTCTAAACTCAGGTCTTAACTATTAACAAATTCTAAATAATCTAACTTGACCAATGAGAACTATTCAACAGAATGTTGTACCAAACCGAAAGATTTTATGGCTTAACAACTCATTCTACGTCCTTTCTTTCCATCAGTCTAGTTCAACATTTTCATCTCAACTACACTAACCATGGCCATAGGAAACGTGATCTCATTATCTGCCGAGACTCTGCCCAAAGCACACCAAGAAATTTATAATTTTGGAAATTTCATTCATTCCTGAACAGTTCACATATATGCACACAGACAACCAAAACTAACAGTGAAGAGAAACCTTCTACAACAAGAAATGGGCCAACAAATGAATTCTCATGTGCATTTATTTGCATCGGCCTCCAACAAATTCACTAAAGAAATACTGCAAGTAACTTATCCAATTCATACTTTTTCACCCCTAAACAAATAACAAGAAGTGCGTGAGAATTTTTATAGCTACCTCACTCTTTTAGCAAAAGTGAGTACAGCTCCATTAAACTGAAAATCAATTTTCTGACCAAATTAAAATGATGAAAAAGAAGATTGAAATAAAGAAACATAAGTCATTAAAACCATTGTCTTGCATAAAATAAAGCAAAAGAACCGCAACAGTAGAAGAAAAGGATTCAATTCAACTCATACTGAGTACAAAAATAGTAAGAAAGTCAAAGTGAGAAAGTTATGAAGGATTCTTAACTTCTGATGACTCCAAAAGCAAATTGGAAGTCATATCAACATGACAAAGAAATTAATAAATTCAAGAAATTTTTTAAAATTAGCCCGATTCTTTGATATTATAACATAAGCAAATTCATCTAGCACGATAATTTTAGCCATAAAAGCTCCTTTTAGTTCAATCCTCTAAATGTTAGAAGAATAGAAATGCCTTCAATTTTACTTGAGCATGCATATTTAAATTCCAAACTCCAGAACAATCTTTATATAAAAATTCTGATCATTCCAATCATTTTTATCTTGAATCCTCTATAAGACACATTTGTTATCATAAGCTTATGTAGACATAAAACAATACCGCATAACTCCAAATCAAAATGACATGAACAAAGACAACTTGTTCTCAATCAATAAAGGGTCTCATAACTCGTGAATACTCAATGAACACAGCATTCTCAGTGTCCAACATACTCCAGCAACTAAACTCCTGCTTTACTTTGGTGCTCTTGATTTCAAAGGAAGTTTACAGTTAATTTAAATACCACTTATTTGAACAAAGCTGCCTTCTTTATACTGCCACTGTTTGTTTCCAGAACTAAAACTATGAATAAAAATTCCAATCAGGTAATAGACACATTTACCAACCTGTCTCTTTCAAGTCTTCCATCAGATTGGCCAAGAGGCTGTGACCTGGGCTTCAGATTCAGTTTGGGTCTCTCAAGAGGTCGCTCAACCATCTGACTTCCCCCGTCAGAAACAGTTGCAACTGCTTTTAGAGAATCCGTGTTTCTGCTCAATTCATTGCCAGATTCAACCTTGCATGCAATTACGGGCTTCTCATACCCCTGAGTTATAGCAAATGAAGATCACTCTCTATAATACAATTCAAAAACATAAAACTTAAAAAAAAAATTACTAATGACACCAAGGAAAAACATTCTACCTGTCTACTTTCATTTTCTGATGTCTCCAGCAGTCCAGATCCCGGATGTAGTCTCGAATTAAGTTGCACTGACAATTCTTGGGGAGGAGATTGTGACAGTAAAGAACCCCCCTTATTAGGTCCAATGTGGACCTCTTCCGTATACCTTTTAGACAATTCCCTTCCCCCACCCTTAGCTCTGTCTCCAGCCACCTGACCTCTTTCAACTTGACTTCCCTGTGATCCATCGTACTCAGCCCTCTCACTGACCCCATCCATACCACCAAACACATTACTGTTATTGTCTCTCAAATACGGTAAATGTGGCAGAAGCTGGCTAGGCTTTTTAGACTGCCACATTCCCGAAGAAACTTTCTCGAGTGCACTTGCTTGAGAAATCTTTGATAAAGCATCCAGTTCAGATAGTAGAGATGGCTTTGCTGTTTCTGAGACGGCCAGAACTTCCTTCCTCAACTCCCAAGCATTTGGTTGAGAATTGTTAAGTGCCTGACAATTATTACCAATTGGGTTGTATAAATTCATAATTCGCTTACCATTATTCCCACTTGGAGTTTGTGAACTAATCGCAAAATGATTCCCTCCTCCCACTCTCAGTGGAGAAGAGCTTGCAGCTAAACTTGGAGATGACACTGATCTATCAGATACCCTCATATTGTCTGGCTTCGTATCTTGGTGAATTGGCAATGAAGTACGGACACTTTCATTGCTAATAGTTTGGTGTGGAGCAAATACACCACTCAATGGCGTGCGTTCTTCCTCATCAAAGTTTTGACCTATGGGTGCAGAATGAGAGAGAACTGATGGTTTGTCATCAAGATTGCGGGCTGCACCAGAAGATTTGGGTCTTGGTCGAAGATCAGTCCTCCCCAAATTGTTTCCCCGATTTGTTGACATACTACGGTCGGAATCAGACCTCACCAAACTGAATAAAACAATAAAATAAAATGGTTAAAGCCAATTTAAGTAACATTGAAGTCAAAGAAATCCAATCATTCAAAACTGGCAAACTGCGTTCATTTATGATGAAATTAACATAATAACAAAGACACAAGAAAACAAATGAATATAAATGCCAAGTAGCAAAACGAATTAAGCTTTTAACCATTAATTTATCAAAGTATGTTTTGAGATAACTGCGTCATAACATAAACAAAAAGAATACAATTTTGAGAAAAAAAAAAAAAGAAGTAAACAAGAAGGCGTAAAATGGATTCACAGGCAAAAACCATAAGATCAACGACTATAGAACAAGAAGAATATTCAAATCCACCTATCTATAAACGTATAAACGTGTATTTATGAGAAAATAACATACACTCCAGGAGCCGAAGGCAATGCAAGATCGGAAGGTATGGAACCGCCGTGAAAGTCCTTCAACGACATAGTCGATAATGTTTTCTTCTTCGACATTTTTTTTTTTTTCCTTTCTTTCTCTCTCACGGAAACTCTGCTAACTGGAGGGAGAATTTTCTACAGGGAGGTGAAGCGAAGAAACGACGTCGTAAAACTGGACACGGGCGTCGAAGAATCGTACACGCTCAGACAGACAATTATGTTGTACTTTGGTATCATTTGAGCTCTTAGTTTAATTTCCCATGTTGCCCTTTTATATCTAGCTCGTCAGTGTCGTGTATGATGTATGCATTTTCCACGCGCGGTTAGGGAAGGGCGTCACACGACCCAATGGTGAGTTTTGGCAACGGTTCTTGAGCCACGCTAGTAGAGGCACTCTCCTTTTACTGTTTTTTATTAGGTCGTGGTGCGACGTTCGTTGGATGTTCGCGTGACTTTTAGGGCATCGGTTGAGACAATCATGGTATTGAAGCTTTTGGCTCACACGTGTGACGAATATAGATCGTTTGGTAACGAGGATACAATCAATCACATTGCTGATAAGACTAATTTATTTTATGTTCACAGCACAATGTATCCATATGTTAATGCATGAATATCAAGATACGCACCTACAACACAAGTTTGTATTATACCATAATTATATTTTTATGATGTGAAACGACACATTTATGCATATAATGTCATATTTATATTATTTTTTATAGGTAACAAGAAGAGGAGACCTTAAATTTTGGGATCTTTAAACAAATTTTTTTAGTGTAGTCCTTGTTAAATTTAATATTAAATAAAAAATATATAATAAATTTTAAAATTTTATTTTAATTTTAAACACAATTTAAAAATTTTAATTAATTATTTACATCGTCACGCGATAAAAAAATTATAAATACATATTTTATAATTGCTCGGAGCAGAAGAAGTTAGTATACTTAAATAATGGGCTTAAGACATCCCCAGCCAAATAAAACAACGCATTGCTTTGGAAGTTGCTTGGAGTTTATATAGAATTCCAAGAATTTGGGGTCGTGAGAAGTCCACTTATTACACCAAAACTAACCATGACCTCGGAATTTGGGCGATCCTGCCCCTTCCCTCCCCTAAAATATTTCGCTCAGCTTGAGCGCCAAAACATTTACATTTTACCTTAATATCCCTACCATATTTTATAACCTCTCGGTAAACCACACGTCATCTTAAATGACTAAAACACCCTCTTCATAACTTATACCCTACCTCCAAAAACTACATAGTAGCCCATATAAACAAGAAAACAGACGCGGCGACAGAGGGTTTCGCCGTTTCGGTTGTGGAGGTCATGATCCGTCTCGTTAACCTACTGAGTACACGGAGATCTGGGGTTTCCGTTGAGTCAGGTCGGGACCGTGTTGTATCATCTCAGATCAGCAACGTTTTGGGGGTTGTTTGTTTGATAACAACTCTTTTGGATTGGTTTTATCCTAGTTCCCAAACAAGTCAGAAGCTGGAACTTGGTTCATCAATCATCATTAGAGTTTTATTATATTTACTTCGTAATTTTCTAGATTCAGTTTTGTGATATACGAATCATGTAATTTATTTATTTTTTCATATTTTATTTAATTTATTTAATTATTTTTGCCAGAAAAAAATATAAATGATTTAAAAAAGCGAATTTAATATTTAATATTTTTAATTAAAACCATGGAAAAATCGAAATTTATCTCTTTACCCTATTACAAGTTTCTATTTAATTCAATGTACAGATGCAGAGTCTCTCTGCCCGGGTAAGAAGACGATTTACCCGATGCCCCAAATAGTATGCTTCAGTTACCTATGTTTCCTCGTGGGGTCTAAGGGCATTTCTGTACTTGCATTCATTTTATAACTCTTGTCAATAAATCACATCATTTAAACATGAAGGGCAAAGATCTTAATTAAGAAAAAAGAAATTAAAAAAAAAAAAAAAAAGAAGCAGGAAGGCTTCGTCTTTCAGACCAAGAACACAACGTGAGAGCGAGAGGGAGAATATAAGACAGATATATAGCAGAGAAAAGAAAAAGAGAACGCAAAGAATTACTGAAGAGAGGAGATTTCATTTTCATTAACTCTTTGTTTTCTCGCGATCTGTCGTGACGATAAAGTCTTATCTTAGCAATTCCCAGCTTTCGGGGAAAAGATATCGTCGCCGATCTGTTCATTTAGCTTGTCCATTTTTCCGGTAATTTTCTTACTGTATCGCTCTTTATCTCTCTAATTGAATTCAATCACTTTGCGCATTTCTTTCAAATCCTAACCCTAGGATTTTTTCCTTCACAGTTCATTTAATTTTGACTTATTCTGGGTTGTTTTTTGTTGATGAAACCCTACATTTGTTTTTTTTTTTTTAAATAAAAAAATTAGGGTTTTGGAATTGAAGGTGCCGCGAAGAGAATTAAATTTAATTGGTTTGCAGTGATGAGCGTCGACAGCCCCTGGAGAGGGGAGACTTAGGGGTTGGAGGTGCTTTCGTTTTCATTAAAACGTTAAAAGTGGATATTTCCATGGGCGACGGAGGTGTGGCTTGCTTGCCTTTGCAACAGCAACAGCAACACAATAGTATTATGGAAAGATTTCCGATATCTGATAAAACGGTTTGCGGAGGCAACAGCAACAACAATAACAAGACCAATAACAGCAGCAACAACACCACCAGCAGCAATAACAATAACAACGGCAGCATCAATAACAACAATGTGACGAATAACAACAATGGAAAAAAGAACGGGGTCAGCTCAAAAACAGTTAAAAAGAAGATAGTGAAGATAAAGAAAGTTATTTCTGTGAAGAAAAAAGAGGTGCAAAAGAGTAGTTGTATTACTACTAGTAATAACAATAACAGTAGTAATAACAATAATAATAAAGTGGGTGAAAATGGTAGTGGAGGAAAGGATGGTGTTACTGTTGATAAGGATAAGTTGAAGAGTGAGGAAGTTGAGGAGGGTGAATTGGGGACGTTAAAGTGGATAAATGGTGAGTTTGTTCAACCAGATAAATCACAGTCACAGTCACAGTCACAGTCGAAGTCAAAGAGAAATGACATTGAGAAGGGAGAGAGTGCTGTTTCTTCTTCAAAATGGAAAAGAGGAGAGGGTGAAAAGGGAGAATTTGGGTTGTGGAAGGGCAACAAAGATGATATTGAGAAAGGAGAGTACTTTCCTGATAGATGGCATAAAGGAGAAGTGGTTAAAGATGACTATGGTTACAGCAAGTCACGCAGATATGATCCTAAGCTGGAACGTACACCACCGTCTGGGAAGTACTCAGGTCAGGATGTTTATAGAAGGAAGGAGTTTGATAGAAGTGGGAGTCAGCTTAGCAAAAGTTCATCCAGATGGGAGAGTGGTCAAGAGAGGAATGTAAGGATCAGTTCCAAGATTGTGGATGATGAAGGTTTGTACAAGGGTGAATACAACAATGGGAAGAATCATGGAAGAGACTACTCTTTTGGGAATAGGTTGAAGCGGTATGGTACTGATTCAGATAGTGGTGAGCGGAAGTATTATGGGGATTATGGGGATTTTGCAGGTTCAAAAAGTAGAAGGCCCTCTGATGATTATAACACTCGTTCTGTTCACTCAGAGCACTATTCACGCCACTCAGTGGAGAGGTTTTATAGAAATTCTTCATCTTCCAGGATATCTTCATCGGACAAGTATTCGTCCAGGCATCATGAATCTTCTTTATCTTCCAGAGTGGTTTATGACAGGCACGGACGTAGCCCGGGTCTTTCTGAGCGGTCTCCACGTGACAGGAGTAGATATTATGATCACAGGGACAGGAGTCCAGGTTGTCGTGATAGATCCCCATATATTCGTGATAGATCCCCTTATACTCTTGATAGGTCTCCATATAGTCGGGATAGATCCCCATATTCTCTAGAGAAGTCTCCATACGATCGGAGTCGCCAATATGATCGCAGAAACCGAAGTCCTATTAATGCAGAGCGGTCCCCACAGGATCGAGCTCGATTCCACGATTGCAGGGATCGAACCCCAAACTATTTGGAGCAGTCCCCACTTGATCGGAGTAGGCCCAATAATTACCGAGAAGCAAGTCGCAAAAGTGGAGCGAGTGAGAAACGCAATACTCAGTATGATAGTAAAGGCCATGAGGATAGGCTGGGCCAAAGGGATGGTAATGAACGATGCTCACATTCTTCATCAAAAGAATCCCAAGATAAGAGCAATGTGCAAGATTTGCATGTTTCTGAGGAGAAAAATGCCAAATGTGAGTCTCAGAAAGAAGAGCACTCCCAGAGTTCAAGTGTAAATTGCAGAGAATCTCCTCATGTTGATGGACCTCCTCCTGAAGAGCTGCTTTCTATGGAGGAAGACATGGATATATGTGACACACCGCCTCATGTCCCCATGGTGACTGATTCATCCATAGGGAATTGGTTTTACCTTGATCATTTTGGCATGGAATGTGGCCCTTCAAAATTGTGTGATCTGAAGGCACTTGTGGAAGAAGGGGTTCTTGTGCCGGATCATTTTATCAAGCACTTAGATAGTGATCGGTGGGTAACGGTTGAAAATGCAGTTTCACCACTGGTCACAGTGAATTTCCCATCGATTGCATCTGACAGTTTAACACAACTAGTCAGCCCTCCTGAGGCTCCTGGTAATCTATTGGCAGATACTGGAGATATTGTGCAATTTACAGGTGAGGAACTTCAGGCCACTTTGCAGCAGTCACTGTGCTGCTCAGATGACAGTGCAGCTGTAACTGAATCTTTGGAAGATCTCCACCTTGACATGCGGGTTGGAGCTCTGTTAGAAGGTTTCACTGTTATTCCTGGCAAGGAAATCGAAATACTTGGAGGTATACTGCTATCTACCTTTTCACTCTTGGAGTTATTACAATCTATGCATTTGTTGATTTGATCTCTCCTTTGTTTCCCCTGCATGTTGCAGAAATCTTGCAAACAACCTTTGAACCTGTGGAGTGGCAAAACAATGACGGTACATATTTATTCATTTGCTATGTTTCTTCAAGCGAATTTTTATGATTTTTTGGATCAGCTGAATTATGATAAGCTTACAGTTGAAACCTTTTCTGTACAAATTATGTAATAAAGTTCAATGCTTGTATTTACCTCAAGCATACACCTCATGCCAAAAGTTATTGTGGGCATCTACAGGTCTCACTTTGCATGGAGCTCATGTTGAGGAACAAGAACAGGATGATAAAAAAGTTGATGAGTTATCTAAATATTCTGGCACGAAGACGAGAGAAGCAACAGAATTGAGGTTAGGTGACCAGGATCATGGTCTTACCAGTTTTGAGTCTGATGACTGGTTTTCTGGTCGATGGTCATGCAAAGGTGGGGACTGGAAAAGGAACGACGAAGCAGCTCAAGATAGATGTTCTAGAAAGAAATTTGTCCTAAGTGATGGTTTCCCACTGTGCCAGATGCCAAAGTCAGGGTATGAGGACCCTCGATGGCATCCAAAGGATGATTTATATTATCCTTCTCATAGCAGAAGGCTTGATCTTCCGCCATGGGCATTTTCCTGCCCAGATGAGAGGAATGATGGCAGTGGCATTAGCAGGTCTACTCAGAATAAAATTGCTTTAGTAAGGGGAGTGAAGGGAACTATGCTTCCAGTTGTCAGGATAAATGCGTGTGTAGTTAATGACCATGGTTCATTTGTTTCGGAGCCTCGCTCAAAAGTTCGAGCAAAAGAAAGACATCCTTCCAGGTCTGCTCGATCATACCCTTCAGCTAATGATATGAGGCGATCATCAGCAGAAAGCGATTCTCATTCAAAAACCATTAGTGACCACGAGTTGCAGGGCTCTTGGAAGAGCATTGCATCCATTAACACACCAAAAGATCGCCTTTGCACTGTTGATGATTTGCAACTGCACTTGGGTGATTGGTACTACCTTGATGGTGCTGGGCATGAACGAGGGCCTGCCTCATTGTCAGAGCTACAGGTCTTGGTGGATCAATGTGCTATTCAAAAACATATCAGTGTTTTCAGGAAATTTGATAAAGTTTGGGTACCAGTTACCTCGGCTTCTGAGACTTGTGAAGCCACTGTCAGGATTCGCCTGGAGAATGCCATGGCATCTGGTGATTCTTCAGGATCACTTACCAAATCTCTGAGTGCTGCCCCTACTGAAAGTAAAAGTAATGTGAATTCAAGTTCTTTTCACAGCATGCATCCGCAGTTCATTGGTTATACCCGTGGAAAGCTGCATGAGCTGGTAATGAAATCGTACAAGAGCCGAGAGTTTGCTGCTGCCATAAATGAGGTTTTAGATCCGTGGATCAATGCGAAGCAGCCAAAGAAAGAGACAGAGCACATATATCGGAAATCTGGTATAAATAAGTCGCTTGTATCTGTTCGTTGGCAACCTGTTTATTCTTTTCACAGAATTACTTATTAATTTCATGATGAAGCATTTGAGAATTTTCTTTCATTCTAATTTCACATTGGTTTATATTCCAGTAATATATCTTAGCTTTTCAGTCTATCTTATAAAATATGTAGTAAATCTTGGCTACCGAGTCCTTAGCCATTTAGCTCTATATGCTTCTTGGTTTCCCTCCTGTATATTTATGTTCATCTTTGCAAAACTTGGTAAAAGTTCTGACACCTTTTTTTTCTGGGGTTGGGTTGGGACTCCTTAAATGCAGAGGGGGATGCCCGTGCTAGTAAAAAAGCTCGGTTGCTGATTGATGAAAGTGAAGGCGATGATGAAATGCAAGAAGGCTTACAAACAATTCAAGATGAGTCCACCTTTGAGGATTTATGCAGTGATGCCTCTTTCCATGGAGAATTTCGTGGGGAAGAGAATGCGGATTCTGGAATTGAGTCTGGAAACTGGGGCTTATTGGATGGTCAAATACTGGCACGTGTTTTTCACTTTTTGAGATCTGACATGAAGTCCCTTACCATTGCTTCTTCGACTTGTAGACATTGGAGAGCTGCTGTCAGGTTTTATAAGAGTATTTCAAGACAAGTTGACTTGTCCTCTGTAGGTCCTAACTGCACTGACTCTGTAATCTGGAATATCTTGGTAAGTAAATGGATGTCTCATCTGACGTGAGAAATTTTTGCATTATACAACGTATAACTTGATTTTTTGGTTGCAGAATGCTTATGAGAAAGGAAATTTAAATTCGATGGTTCTAGTTGGTTGCACAAATATTACTTCTGGGATTCTGGAAGATATTCTTCGCTCATTTCCCCATATATCTTCTATGGATATTAGAGGATGTGGCCAGTTCAGGGAGTTGGCCCTCAAATTTTCAAATATAAATTGGGTACAGAGCCAAAGTTCACGAGGTACCAAGTTTTCAAATGATTCACATTCCAAAATAAGGAGTCTGAAACAGATTACAGAGAAAGCTTCATCAGCTTCTAAAACTAAGGGTCTGGGTGGTGGTGTGGATGATTTTGGGAATCTGAAGGATTATTTTGAAAGTGTGGATAAAAGAGACTCGGCAAATCAATTATTTCGGCAAAGTTTATACCAGCGGTCAAAAGTTTTTGATGCCAGAAAGTCCTCATCCATTTTATCTAGGGATGCTCGTCTGAGGCGATGGGCCATCAAGAAATCTGAAAATGGATTTAAGAGAATGGAGCAATTCCTTGCATCAAGTCTGAAGGAAATCATGAGGAAGAATTCCTTTGATTATTTTGTGCCCAAGGTAGTCATTTATTTTTCGTCTAACGATCATTGGTTCTTTGCTTTTATTTTTTTCTTCTGGCATTTGCATATGTAAACACATCCTCATTTCTTATGTTGATCAGGTTGCAGAAATTGAGGAAAGAATGAAAAATGGATTTTACATCAGCCGTGGATTGAGCTCTGTCAAGGATGATATCAGTCGAATGTGCAGGGATGCAATAAAGTAAGTTACAATAGCCTTTTTTTATCCTGAGTCTGTTGTTTTTGTCAAAGATTTTACAAATCAGCCATAACTTAGATCAATCAAATCCACATGGCTTTTGTTGATGAAGGGATGGATGCCCCGTAAGGTTTCACTGCAATTGTTTTGTCATCCACCGTAGATCCTGCAAATAAATCTTGTAAAAGGGTGATGGGGTTAATTTGCAGGTGGTTGAGAATGTTTTTTAATAGATCCCTGACTTGAATATGAGCCGAAATCTTTCTAGCATTTTCATCCTTCAGCTTCCGTTGATTTTCTTTTGCTGCATGTCATTTTGTTGTTTCTGTGTTAAGTTCAGAAACATGGTTTCCTTCTTACAAACCTTTATTATCAATAATTTGTTATATGTAACAATTTTGGTTTTATCTGTCTCTTTTGCCATATATTCTTGGCCCTTGTCTTTTTGTGCTGGTTATCAGTAGTGCGTCAGTATGCTGCCACTGCTTCTTCTTCTTTTGGTTTGCTATTCATATGCATTATTCCGTGGATGTAGAGCAAAGAATTGCGGTGGTACTGGGGACATGAATTGCATTATCACATTATTTATCCAGCTTGCAACACGGTTGGAGCTGGGTGCTAAGTCTTCTTATTATGAAAGAGAAGAGATGATGAGGTGTTGGAAAGATGAGTCACCTGCTGGTTTATATTCTACTGCCTTAAAGTATAAGAAGAAGCTCAGTAAAATGGTTTCTGAAAGGAAGTACTTGAATAGGAGTAATGGCACTTCTTTTGCAAATGGTGATTTTGATTATGGAGAATATGCATCTGATCGAGAAATCAGAAAGCGTTTGTCCAAATTGAATCGAAAATCACTGGACTCAGGAAGTGAAACATCTGATGACCTTGATAGATCTTCTGAAGATAGCAAGAGCGACAGTGAGAGTACAGTGTCAGATTCAGATAGTGATTTGGATTTCAGGTCAGATGGTCGAGCACGGGAGTCTAGAGGAGATGGGGATTTTACAGCTGAAGGAGGTATAGATTTTATGAGTGATGAACGTGAATGGGGTGCTCGCATGACAAAGGCTAGCCTCGTTCCTCCTGTTACTAGGAAATATGAGGTCATTGATCAGTATGTTATTGTAGCAGATGAGGAAGATGTGAAACGGAAGATGATGGTTTCTTTGCCCGAGGACTATGCTGAGAAGCTTAATGCACAGAAAAATGGAAGTGAGGAGTTAGATATGGAACTTCCTGAAGTCAAGGACTTTAAAATTAGAAAACAACTTGGAGATCAAGTTATAGAACAAGAAGTGTATGGAATTGATCCATATACTCATAATCTTTTACTTGATTCCATGCCTGAGGAGTTAGACTGGAATCTCCTGGAAAAGCATTTGTTTATTGAAGATGTGCTCCTTCGCACCCTGAATAGGCAAGTTAGGCACTTCACAGGCGCTGGGAACACACCAATGATATATCCTTTACGGCCAGTGGTTGAAGAAATGGAAAAAGATGCCGAGGAGGACTGTGATGTAAGAACAAAGAAAATCTGTCAAGGTATCCTGAATGCCATAGACAGTCGTCCCGATGACAAATATGTTTCTTATCGCAAGGTATATTACATCATCCATTTGTTGCCTGGGCTTCGTATTATCCACTTGTTTCCTTCTAACATATTGCATATTCTCTACTTTTGCAATGCTGATTTTTTTTCCTTTTTACGGTCTGTTTGAATCTGTGGATCAGGGTCTTGGTGTTGTTTGCAATAAAGAAGGTGGTTTTGGAGGAGATGATTTTGTTGTGGAGTTTCTGGGAGAGGTATGGATGCAAATCTGTTCATGGGAATTTATGTTAGGGTGTAGTTTTTATTATTAATTATCTGTTGTAAATCATTTCTGCTTTCTCATATATAACTTGAAGTTTCAAGTAATGTCACCCATACTTTATACTATTGCAATTTTCTTTCACAAATGCAAGGACTGGTATCGCTTATAGAGGGAGGAAGGATAGGAAGTCACGTTCTTAATTGTTTCTGTCCTGGTTTTGGCACAAGTTTGCATAATAATGGTTCAATTTTACAACGCATCTATTTATGTTTTGTTATTAGAGGGTAAAAATTATGTTTTGCTCCATTATTTATGTGCACTAACCACCCGGCTTGAGAATTAATTTCCTTTAAAGTTTTAATGCTGAAACTTCTTCTAAATTTTGATAGGTTTATCCAGTTTGGAAATGGTTTGAAAAGCAAGATGGGATTCGATCTCTGCAGAAAAACAATGAAGATCCTGCTCCAGAATTTTACAACATTTATCTGGAGAGGCCAAAGGTTTTCTTCACTTGGACAGATTTTGTGCTGTAGCCTGTAAATGTTTTATGCTGTTTTTCTACTTGCTTTGTTGAACTCCTTTGCCTGATCAGTTGTCTTGATTTGCTAGGGGGATGCTGATGGGTATGATTTAGTTGTTGTTGATGCCATGCACAAGGCAAACTATGCCAGTCGAATATGTCACTCATGCCGACCTAATTGTGAAGCGAAGTAAGTTCTCTTGTTTCTGCTGTGTGCATAGGTTTGTCACTACTGTTGTTTTAAATCTTTTATTTACGTTTGTGCTGTCTATTTATGGATCACAGTATAAATTATTACCATTTATTATGTTTACTGATTTTCCTTTATTTAATTATATTTTTCCAAGTTATTGTTTCTGTACTCTTAAGGTGGACTTAAATTTTTAATCTCTTGTTTACTTAATAGTTATATCTCTGAAGTTGGCCTGTTAGCTTTGCTTCTTCATTCTTCTTTTTGCATGCATCGGAAGCTTATGCAGTGTGATGTCATATTATACTACGAGAAAGTTAATGCTCTTCCAGCTTACAAATTTTCAAAGTTCTATTTTAGATCCAGGAATCTGAATCATTCTCGTTGTTGTTTACTACTGAAATCATGCCATGAAATGGTTATCCTTTTGACTGGTTTTTTAGAGAAATGGATTGTGGATTACAATCTAATGATTTATATTTGATTTCGCTTATGTAGATTTACGTACTTGAATGTATGCAAGAAGTTTGTGTTTTTCGGCTAGTCAATAAGGATCGTATACATGGATTCAGTGTTTTTATTTTTTCTCTGATATTGTATTGGAAATTAGATGTGTTGTTTGTTTTATATTTTTATCAAATAATTTTTTCTTTGGGGCCAAGCTTGGGATGAATTATATTTTTTTTGCCTACCCAGTTTGCAGATATTTGACTGCTTGAATGAGACAATTTTTAACTGAAGTCTGTCTTTGTTCATCTGGCAATTTTGTATTGAATACTTATTTACTTTGATCAAGATTTTGGCAATACTTGGTAATTATCAATAATTTTTCGAATGCAGAGTTACTGCTGTAGATGGTCAGTACCAGATTGGAATCTATACAGTACGGGGAATTCAATATGGTGAGGAGATCACATTCGACTACAATTCTGTTACAGAGGTGTGTCTTCTACCCCTCATGCTTGTTTACCCGCAGAACAAATTTTGAATGTTCTTGGATCTTAGGATTAACAATTCCAAATGTTACAGAGTAAGGAGGAATATGAAGCCTCTGTCTGTTTGTGTGGCAGCCAAGTTTGTCGTGGCAGCTACTTGAATCTGACTGGTGAAGGGGCTTTCCAGAAGGTACTGACTGCTAAGCAATTCATATTTGCTTTTTTGCCCATCAATGATCTTTAGTCTAACTAGAGACAAGAGTGACTTTGCTGAAGTGGCACTCTCTTCTGCTTGATTGTGGGAGAGTGGTATGCTTTGCTTGATCATTTCAATTTTGCAACCAGTTGAAATCTGCTCATCTTTTTCCGGCTTTAGTTTCAGAATTTCTTCATTTTTTCTTAATAAAAGTATGTTGTCCATCAGGTGCTGAAGGAATGCCATGGATTGCTGGACCGACATCAACTAATGCTAGAAGCTTGTGAGTTAAATTCAGTATCCGAAGAAGACTACCTTGACTTGGGAAGAGCAGGTCTAGGCAGTTGTTTACTTGGCGGGTTGCCAAACTGGGTGGTTGCATATACGGCTCGCCTGGTATGTCTTTGCTGGCCCCTAATTTATGTTTTTGAATTAACCTGTCATCTGACTGATATTATATTTTGACAAATTCATTTTGGGTGAAGGTGAGGTTCATAAATCTTGAGAGGACAAAGCTTCCTGATGAAATTTTGAGGCATAATTTGGAAGAGAAAAGGAAATATTTTTCAGATATATGTCTTGAGGTTGAGAAGAGCGATGCAGAGGTTCAGGTGATTTTTACTCTTCTCTCTCAGTTTACGTGCCTCTGCTGTTACCAGTTAACCTGTCTGAAGATACTCTTGTAAAGTTATGCATGTGCGAGTTAATGCTTGCAGTTCTGATGTGTATATTCTTACTTCCATACCTTTCTGATTGACACAGGCAGAGGGTGTGTACAACCAGAGGCTTCAGAATTTGGCTGTTACACTTGACAAGGTGACTTGATTTTCTCATATTTCGAACAAAAAGGAATCATTTGTATGGGGTGTTAAGGCTGATGATTTAGTACTTCGGCAACCCTCTGAACTGGGAAGATTTTGGACTTGTTTTTTAACCGGTTTTAGGATCCATCAGCATGAATTATATTCCTAGTTTTGATGTTATATACTTTTAAACCACTGGATTAATTGTCTTTTCACGTTCATCTTGCTGTTTCCATACCGGTCGAATGGGTGTAAATCCACTACTGATCTCTCAATTAAAGGTCTCAGTGATGTTTATACCTAATGATCCCCAACTGTTTGGGGTCTATTTAATCGCTTCGTATGAAATAATGTTTTTTTGATTTCATAGACATTTATAAAATTCTTATTTAAGTGCTGTTTACAGGTTAGATATGTTATGAGATGCATTTTTGGTGACCCCAAGAAGGCTCCACCCCCACTGGAGAAGCTTAGTCCTGAAGCAACCATTTCCTTTATATGGAAAGGAGAGGGTTCGCTTGTTGAGGAGCTTCTTCAATGCATGGCGCCTCATGTGGGGGAAGACATGCTAAAAGATCTCAAGTCCAGGATTCATGCGCATGATCCAGCAGGTTCTGATGACATTCAGAAAGAACTTCGGAAATCTTTATTATGGTAGGCAGGAATGAATTGCTTCAACTTTTATTTTGTTTCCAAATGCTACGGTTCAACCTGGTTAAAGTTGCAATCTTTGCTCAATTTGTTCTTTGTTTCAAAGGTTGAGGGATGAGGTCCGAAATCTTCCATGTACATACAAGTGTCGACATGATGCTGCAGCTGACTTGATCCATACTTATGCTTATACAAAGTGCTTCTTCAGAGTTAGGGTGAGTTCTCTAGTTACAAATCGCTGAAACATTGATGATATAATTATATGTTGCTCTTCTATCAATCTAAATCAATCTTTACTTTATACAGGAATACAAAACTTTTACTTCACCACCAGTCAATATCAGCCCTCTTGATTTGGGTCCAAAGTATGCTGAGAAGCTGGGGGCAGGTTTGCAGGAGTATCAGAAGACATATGGCGAAAATTATTGTTTAGGGCAACTGATTTTTTGGCATATCCAGACAAATGCTGACCCAGATAGTACCCTGGCTAGGGTGAGTAGGGGTTGTTTGTCACTACCTGACATTGGTTCCTTTTATGCAAAGGTTCAGAGGCCGTCACGGCAGCGTGTTTATGGCCAAAAGGCCGTGAGGTTTATGCTGTCAAGGATGGTGAGTTTTCTAATATGTTTGTGTTTATATTTGGACTCGATTGAAAGATATTCAACCAATTTTATTCCGAAGGTAACTGACCCAGGCCTAGGTTGACCATGACTGAAAATTAGGGTATCTGGGTTGAAAAGACATTTGATTTGTTCAGAATTTCACATTCACGTCTGGCCGAACTCAACCATCTCATTATTTATTATTATAATTATAATTTTATTTTTGGGGGGTAAGATAAGATTGGTGTCTTATTTATATATTGCAATCGAATTATTTGTACAGGAGAAACAGCCACAAAGACCTTGGCCCAAGGACCGCATTTGGTCTTTCAACAGCAATCCGAATATATATGGAAGTCCAATGCTAGATGCTATTATGAGTGGTTCTCCATTGGACAGGGAGATGGTACATTGGCTGAAGCACAGACCTGCCATATTCCAGGCCATCTGGGATCGGTAAAATAGTATGCCATGCCATGATATGCCGGATTAGGGATAAAGGATGAATGATGGGGATTATTAGCCACCCTTCTTGTGAATGTTTTGGAATGATTTTTTTCCATATTAATATGCAGCTGCCTCTATTTGATGTGGGAGTTAAATCATTTCAGAACATCTGCTTCAGCTTGCGCTGACCTCTTCGTTCTTCTGTACAGTACAGTTAGTTAAATCATCTTTGTATTTTGTAATTCGTTAACTGGTAGGCAGTAGAGCATTTTTTTTTCTCCCTCCCTGATTTAAGGTTTAAAAAGGAAAAAAAGAAATGAAAAGGTAATAGCAAAAATGTCCAAAGGCATTTGCCATTTTTTTAATGTTTCTTCCGTCTCGTCTCCACTCAGATCCAAATAAACCTCGGGGGCTTTTTCCCTTCTCTGTTAAACTCTAACGCTATTGTGTAGCTCTGCATATTCCCTCCTTACCAGTAGTCAATGTCAACTATGAATTATCTAGTGGTCTTTACTAGACACTGGTAACTTTGGATCGCACCAAAATTTATTGTAATCAAATGCCAAGAAGTGTGCCTTTTTAAATAAAAGAAAAGAAAATTTTAAGGCTTAAAAATGGTGCTACTTATTACTATTAGCTTGTCACTTGCTAGGAATTTTAGGAAGGAAGAACAATTTGTCCCATCCATGTGAATGGGAATGAGAACCGGACTGATTTTTGAAAGAAAAGTTAAAGGCCATCGACTGAACTGAAACAATATAACAGGTCCAGCGTTACCTGAATTCCCCTACTAAGAGCAAAATAGGCAGTTGGTACAGATAATTCTCCAGCAAAACCAGCTGCTTGGACGCTACATCTAGCACGTGTAACTCCATTCCTGACAAACCGTACCATCCTTGGCGCCTCTTTTTTTTTTTTTTTTATTATTTTCTTTTATGTTGGGCTCTTTTTAAATTTGCACCAATGGAGTGACAGTGTCACAATCTCATGTCATGAATACGAAAAATAAAAAAAGATAACTACACGACGAACCTTGCAAGCAATCGCATCCGTCTGATAATCACTAACCCCAGGGAGACACAACGGAAAACACAGCAGCGAGAACGTCACTGCCACCTGTCATATACGGTTACTCGTACTACTATATCTGATACCCAATCGTCCATATGTCGCCTCCTTCATCATTCATTATCCACTGTGTTGTCACCACGTGTCCCTCCATCCCTTCACTCTCTCTACAAATATTCCCTACACTAGTTTTTTCTATCTTTTTGTGTTTGCATTTGCTGGTTTTGAAGATGGAGAGAGGTGGTAAGTTCAACAATGTTTTCTTCCCTGATAATAACCTAATGCCATTGCCTCCCTCTGATTTCACTCCATTTTGTCACAACCAACTCGTTCTCAACTCAGAGCCTGAATTCGCTTCCTTCAACTTTCCTTTAAATCATGAAGAGGAGTCCACTCAGCTCGTCGACTTCTTCTCCAAGCCCTCTCGTTTGCATACCTTTCAGCCGTCACTCTCACTCTCACTCGACCACCCCACCCGGACCCAGCACCACCCATTCACCGAGTCC
Organism: Cedrela odorata; assembly: GCA_035584115.1. NCBI lineage: Eukaryota > Viridiplantae > Streptophyta > Magnoliopsida > Sapindales > Meliaceae > Cedrela > Cedrela odorata. The sequence goes on along the minus strand of JAXCLQ010000001.1, from coordinate 2,332,444 downwards.
TCTTCATCGTCAACTCGGAAACGTCGCCGTTCCGCCGTCTACTCAATGGTCCAGCCAAACCAACACGTGGGTTCCCTTTTCCCTCCTGTTCAGCGCCGAGAAAAGATGAGTGACAAGACTCAGTGCTTGCAAAAGCTGATGCCATGTGACAAGAAAATGGACATAGCAACCATGCTTGAAGAGGCGTCTAAGTATGTCCAGTTCTTACAAGCTCAGATTAGAGCGCTCAGTTCGATGCCTGTTCAGTCAAGCTTTGTGGTTCAAAACGGTTGTGACGGGGGTCCTTTTGGGTCCTTGGGGATGCTGAATAGGCAACAACTATTACAGGTTTCTGTTAACTCTCCCGTGGCTCAAAACCTGCTTTACTCACAGGGGTTTTGTGTTTTCTCTCTGGAACAGTTGCTTTTGATTAACAAACTTTCCCAAACCGATCTTTCTCCTCAATAGACTTATTGAATGCCCTTTCTCTTTTGTTTTTGCTTTACCATTACCAAGGTACGTAGAAATATATATCTATATGTTAAGTTTAGGACTACAGTTGTGATGATTGATGAAACAGAAGAGTGACTTTGATGCAGAAGATGGGAGTCATATAAAATATCAATGTGATTATGTTCTGGGAATGGATTTACATTCACATACAACTTTTTTCCTTTTTTGGCTGACGATTTGTTACATGGTCATTTTTGGCATGTTCCGGAATATACTTTTCTTGGAGAACAATCCTTAACTTGTCTTTTCATAAAAATAGTCACATAAGACTAATTAATTCTTACCCTCAGACTATTGGCACTTGCCCATAAAGCCGAGGTGTTGAAAGGATGCAAGTAATGGTGATAATAGGTAGGTTACTGTTCTTTCACAAAAACATCCGAGAAAGGACTAGACATTACATCTCAAAGTTTCGTGATTGCATACAAAACTTTGTCTGCAAGTGATCATGTGATCAAATCTGACACTGATTTTGTCATGCCTTGCCTTGCCAACATGACAATTCATCTTATGACATTTGCTTTACTTTATTTTCTCTGTAAGATACGTAAACGTGTTTGATGAATGTCTAGTGCCAAGTTTTCTCGATTGTTACTTCATCGGACTCGCACAAGGCCGAAACCCAGTACGTTATAAGCAATTATCGAAGCAAAAAATCAATCGGTTTGTACACAACACGACTGGTAAATTAGTAATTACTGCCCGAACATACAATTCTGAGCTCGATTTCACGGCTAAAAGAATCTCCATATAGTGTCCTGATATTTGCATTTGGGTCTGTGAATATCTCATTGCAAAACAAATGCTGGCCCAATTATGAGTAGTGAGACAAAAGTGAAACAAATTCATCTCCTTTGCGTCAGCAAATGTGGGATATTCAATTGAGTTAAAAGGTAAAACCAATTGATTCATTAAACTCTAGACCCTAGCACTAGCAGTGTGAACGAAACGAAGAATGTTTGAAATAGGGATACAGATCCACCGAATTTGAGCTGAAAAAAGGTCGTCTTTTCAAACTATATCTGTATACTTGATGGTCCACTTGTTTCCTATGCCTAACCCCTAGCTCACCTCGATGTTCCCCATCGTATACATCAAAATTCAAAGCCTGATGATGGGTGTATATTGACCAACATGGTTTAATATATTTGGAATAATATTAGATTAAAAAAATATTTAGTAATGATAATTTTTTATTATGAAATTTACTCATTTTTTTTTTAATTCTGTAATGACTGTAATTTAGAAGTCATTACACTAAAATACCAAATGAAATGGAGTATTGATTCAAATGATAAGTAAAGTGTACTCTAAATTTTAGAAATCAAGTAATATTTTAGATAGATCAACTGAGTTAAAACATATTGGTTTCTAATTGGAAACATATAAAGGTGAAAATGATTTACCAAAAGTATAAGTATTTGTGAAAATTGGAAACTAGTGAAAAGCTAGTCCATAATAAAAACACAGAAGATTACCCACCGATTAATCCGGGGCATTTGCTATTGTTAATGCTAACGCTAGATGCCGAGGCACGCCCCTCTATGAGCTGGTTTATGCCCTACTTTCCTTGCTATCCCATCAAAGGAATCCAAGATGGGAAGAAAACGAAGAGAAAGTAGTCACCAAAAGCAAATTAAAGTTTGACACTGTATCGACAAAAGAAGCTTTTACCTACTACATATACTCCTTCCTTTACTAGTTAGTCTTCATCTTCATCTTCATATGATCACATCTGATCTCCATCTTTGTTCACTCCATAAACTTATATCATTAACAGAGGAGAAACCCATTTCTTTCTTTCTTCTTGATCTCAAAAATGGTTAGAGTAGTAGGAGTCCTTGTTTGTCTCTTGATTGTTGGCATTGATGTTGCTGCTGGGATTCTTGGCTTCCAGGCTGAAGTTGCACAAAACAAGGTATATGCATGTCCAAAGAAAATATCGTAGTATTTACCTATATGTGGTTTCTGTCAATTAAGTATGTAACTTGGAAATATGTTTATTATTTTTCATACAGGTTAATCATTTGAGGCTGTGGATATTTGAGTGTAGAGACCCAAGCCATGATGCTTTCAAGCTAGGGTTAGCAGCAGCAGGACTTTTGGCCATAGCTCATGTTATTGCTAACTTGCTTGGTGGATGCATGTGCATTTGTTCTCAAGATGAGTTTTCAAGAGCTTCTCCTAACAGGCAACTCTCTTTTGCATGCCTTGCTTTCACCTGGTATGTACGTGTAAATATGTATTCATGGACTTAGTTTCTGAAATAACCCATGATTAATTTCTTATAAGTCTAATTTGATGTCCTTCTGTGATGGATGATTCCTTGATCAGGATCATATTAGCCGTTGGATTGTCAATGCTGGTGATAGGAACATGGTCAAACAACAAATCAAGAGCTTCTTGTGGGTTCTCACACCATCATTTTCTGTCAATTGGAGGGATTCTGTGTTTTGTCCATGGATTGTTTTGTGTTGCATATTATGTTTCTTCGAATGCTGCTACTCATGAAGAAGGAAAGCATGGAAGTCATGCTTGAGTTGAAACTACTGTTTTCTCAACTTTACTCATCTGTCACTTTCTTGAAACATGACCCCAGCTTCCACCAAAATGTAATATAAGTTGAAATGACTTTCCCTCTTTAATGGAACTACTGATATTGCTAATCTTCATCTGTATTCAGTAATTAAACTAATAAAAATTTCCCACTGTTGTGTTCATGGTTCCTTTTATTCTTTCATTCTTATCACAGGGTTAAACTAATTTGTTAATTAATTACCCAATTGAAATGGGCTTATCAGTGGTTAGTAGTGTACAGTCCATAGATATGAAAATTGGATTAAAACATATTATAAAAATAATAACTAAATAGAAAGAGACTCACTTACTTGCAGATAAATTAATGGAAAATGGTAGAATGTTGCAAGCAGTATTCTTCTAATATGTTATCATGGGTCACTGATTAATTTACAAGATATATTAAGACAAGAAGTAAATAATATACGGATGTGATTGATGACATTATTATTAGCTTAATTGATAAAGTAGATTGTGTAATAAAGTTATCATTTGTTCTCAAATTCATTTATCATTAACAATTGATCTTATGATTTCCTTTGACAATCACAATCACTGTCGACTCAAGGAAATGGATTGTTGTTGTGGAATAGGGATAGGATCAAGGATCAAAGGAACCAAACGATCTTTGGTGACCCCGATTGATGATCCAATACCATCTCCATGCTGGTAAATGCATTGGGTAGTTCTCGCCATGTTTAAGCACGTTTTCACCATCGATTTTGGTATTTAATTTTTACCAATTTTATTCTCATTCAGCTTTTTCCAGGAGTACCTTTTACGCGATCTCTTGCTGCTTCCTCTGATATCCCTTTCTTCAATCATGCAGCACTCTATAAACTTTGCCGCATAGCCTCTCTTGCTCTCATCCTAAGAAAACAACAATCAAAGCATAAACAGATATAAGGTATACTTGTTCTTAAAGAAAATTATTTATAATTAGAGGAGAATAGTCACCTTGGAAGTTCCCAAATCATCAGGTAAGTCGAGTAATGAGAGATGACCAATATATTATATCATAGGCAGGGCGCAACTGAGTGAATTTTTGGTTGAATTGAATCCTTGTTGTGGCACCGTGGAAATTGGCTGCAGGAGCACCCACTGAAATCCATGCATTTCCTAACAACTCGTTCAAAGTTGGTGTGTAGCCTCTGCTAAACCATCTTGCTTCTAGCAAATATAATGTACAAAGATATACCCACTGCAAATTTAATAATCCTAAGATTTATGAATCGGTCATTAAAGATATAAATATCTTCCAATTTTCAAATATTTATCCAGAAGTATTCAACTTTTTAGCCCACTTCTTTTTTTAATACAAGATAGAATATTCAGGCCATGAATTTTCAGAACATCACAAGCCTAAGTCGTTTCCAAAGTTAAACATAGCAAATCCGCATATAATCTGGCAATTCCTCCATGGCCCTAATTTCCCACCTGAATTAGAAGGAAACCCACAAAACAAAAGAAGAAGAAGATGATGATAAGGGCCAATGGACAAATAAGAGGACATAACATTAACAGAAACTGCTTATATTATACCTTTTCATTGCTTCTGTAAGGAGTTCAAGCTCATCTATTGATCCATATATATCATACATGTCATCAATGGCTGTTAATATGCTTACAAATTTGGTGAGGCCTATTCTGCATTTAGAATACTGGGGCTCAAAAACTATACCCGTTGCCCACAAATAGTTCTCTATCAATCTGTCCCTTGAAAATGTTAGTTTCTCTCGAAAACCCAAGTCGCTCCACCACCTGATAAATTAAGAAATACATTAACTTCATTAAAAAATCTTCCTTAAAGTAGTTAAAGATCAAAGAACTGACCTTGCCAATTCCTTAGGCTCTTGCTGGTGTATGGATTGTACTAAATTGTAATCCAACTTGGCTAGCTCAGCAAAACCAAATTGTTTTCATTATCTGTTGGGTATAACTTGATAAAACTTTGAGCCTCAAGCCTAGGCATCCTCCAATGCAGAGGGGTTTCAAGTGATTGTTGTACTTGCTCAGCTAGATTATTACCTTCCAATTTCCCTAATAACTCCTTTAGATATTACCTGTGAACTTTAGATATTTCCCTAATAATCTATGAACTTTGAAGAATGTGAACGTAACACGATTGATCGCTATTACCTGTGCTAATTGGAATGTTACGTTCACATAGAAGCCGAAAATGCAATGCTGTTGCATTTAGATCTCTTATGGAAACATCATCTCTGAGAAGATTTATAGCCTCTGTTATCACTTCTTCAAAATTATAAGCCACTCCGAACCGCTGGATTGAGTCAATTAGCTTTAATCTATCGAAACTTTCTTTGGTGGATGCAAATAGCTCTTTATCCTCTTTCTTCAATTCTTATTAGAATAATATGTAAGCATTTGAATAGAGAGATTCTAGTGCAAGGATTCTTATAGAATAATATGCAACAATGCATGATGGAAGAGTACACGACCAATTATATTTGATAGCTTATTGAAGATTTTGTCAATGACTGGTTTGGCAAAGGAAGCTAAGTTGCATCTTCCTATATACAAAAAAACATAGATATATTCCTGCTTAGGTGTGTTGAAATTAATGCACTTTCGTTAGTTTATTCTTGAAACTCTGTGAAAAAATCAAAGAAGGAAGAAAACTCTGTGGTTCATGTGGGAACCATATGTTTGACAAATTAAAATAGAATGAAGAAAAAATGGGAGCGGCGGTGAGTGTGAGGCGGCCAGGAAAAAGATAAAAATTTCTTCTTCTACGGATCCAGCTCCATGTGAAATCTTTGTACTCTTGCTATTTGAGTTATGAATTGAATCAATCACTCTAGCTTACCATCCATACACAACCAATTAGATTACAGTAATTTCAGAGCTCAAATTCTAACAACATGAACGCTATACCAACGACGTCTATATAATTTGGGCAGGGAGCGGAATTAAAACATATGATATTTCCATTTATGAAATCTATATACATATTACAAACAAGTTGATACCCAGAAAACAAAAGAAGAAGATGTGGGCAAGTCGACAAATGAGAAGAGAACATATATAACTTTAACATAAGGTAATAATATTATACCTTTTCACTGTAAAGAGTTCAAGCTCGTCTATCGATCCATGTATGTCATACATGTCATCAATTACTGTTAATATGCATGTTAATTTCGTGAGGCCTATTCTGCACTTAGAAAACTGGGGTTCAAAACTGAGTCCCATTGCCAACAAATAGTTCTTCATCAATCTGTCCCCGGGAAAACTATAGCTTCTCCTTGAAACCCAACTCCCTCCACCAGCTGATAAAGTATGCAATTCATTAACTTCATGGAAAAAATCTTACTTATAGTAATCACAGGCTCAAAGAACTGACCTTGCCAACTCCTTAAGTTCTTCCTGGTGTATGGATTGTACTAAATTGTAATCCAACTTGGCTAGCTCCACCAAAACCAAACTATTTTCATCATATGTTGGGTATAAACTGATGAGATTTTGTGCCTCAATCTTTAGCATCCTCCAATATAGAGGGATTTCTAGTGATTTTTTGCTCTGCTAGAATATTATTCTTTAACTTAACAACTAACTCTTTTAATTGTTTAGTACTAAAACTCTTGGCTTCTTCTAAAGCATCTTCTTCTTGACTTCCGAGGAATGAAGCTTCATATAAACTCAAAAGCCCTGTTTCTTAATTCATCAAACACAACTGCTTTGCACCATCACCCAAAACTAAGCATCACAATTTAGAAAGAAACAGTTGTTTATTTATATTTGAAATTTTAAGGTCATGAAAATGTGTGATCTGTGCTAACTGGATAGTCATGTTCACGTAGAAGCCGAAAATGCTATGCTGTTGCATTAAGATCCCAGATGGTAACATCTTTCTGAGAACATTTATAGCCTCTTTGATCTCTTCTTCAAAATAGTAAGCCACTCCCAACGTCTGCACTGAGTCAATTAGCTTTAATCTGTCTTAATTTTCTATGGTGGATGCAAATAACTCATTAGCCTCTTGCTTTAACTCCTCTAATCTGCCTGCATACAACTCGCAACAAAGATACATGAGCTAAACTTTGGTAACAAAAGATTGCTTAAGCCAATGCGCGAAGCAAACTAAATACTTACTGAATAAGGAGTGGAAAAGGATTCTGAGTTTGGGGTTCGAAATGCTAGGATGGTAATTCGCCGACCGTCGCTGCTTCACTTGCAACAGATTGAAGTCATTACTAGCAACTGTTGAGGAGGTTATTAATCTTGATCTGCCATTCTTACTTCTTGCTGCCACCCATGGGTCACTAATTGATTGAAAAGAGATCGAGTTATTTATAAATATATGGTAGAATGTCCCAAGCCGTATTGTTGTAAGGCATCATGTGGCACTAATTTATCAAAGATTACAAAACAAGAATGAACAATACACAGATGTGATATTGAAGAGGTAGATTGTGTAATCAAGTCATCATTTGTTGGTAAAAATTATTTATCATTAAAAATGGACAACTGATAATTGATAAAGCTGATCTCAGTGCAATTCACTGGACTGAGATCATAATATAATTCTCAGATTCCAATAGAAGCACAGCTAGAAGGAGGATTGTCCTCGTTCGATTGGGATAGGTTTAAGTATCAAAGAGACCAAACGATCTCTGGTAAGCCCAGTTGATGTTCCTATACCATCTCCGTGGAAAATACATTGGGCAGTCCTGGCCATGTTAATGCACATTTTCACCATGGTTTTTGAAAAATTACTTTCACAAAAGTAACTCTCATTCATCTTTTTCCAGGAATAGCTTATTAAACTTTTTATACGATCTCTTGCTTCTTCTTCTGATATTCCTTCTTTGATAATGTAGCACTGTATAGATTTCGCCACATCTACTCTCTTAATCTCAATCTATATTATGAGCAAATCACAATTAATTTAATTAAAGTTCGAAAAATATTTTATATATGTGAGATACATATATTCTTTTCAGTAAAAGAAAATAATGTAATTTGAGAGAAGTCACCGAGGAATTTCACAAACCATTGCCAAGTCGACTAATGACTGATGACCAATATATTATTTCGTAGCCATCTCTGAGGGCGCAGTTGAGGGAATTGATTGTTAAATTGCATCCTTGAAGTTGTATCAATAAATAGGCATGGACAATTGCCGCAGGACTTCCGACTGAAATCCATGCATTTTCCAAGTATTCCTCCGCGGTCGGTGTGTACCGTTTGTTAAACCATCGTGCTTCAACCAAATATTATGTACAGAGATTTGCCCACTGCAATTAATATAATAATTTTCAGATAATTAGATCAAGCATATTCTTTAAAGATATTTTTTAAAGACATTATTCAGACTTATTTAGCTGATCACCTCTTTCTTAATGTAGGATAGAATATTCAGGTCTTGATTTTTCAGAACATCTTATGCCAAATCATTTCCAAAGTTAAACATGGCAAGGTAGCAAATCTGCATACATTCTAGCAGTTCCTCCATGGCCCTAGTTTCCCACCTGATTTAGAGCCAACCCCAGAAAACAAAAGATCAAAGAAGAAGAAAATGTGGTCAATCAATGGACAAAAGAGAAGAAGGAAATAACATTGAGAATAAAAATGGTGTGCAGTGTCATCGCTATGCATAATATTATACCTTTTTACAACATCTGTAAAGAGTTCAAGCTCATCTATGGATCCATACATATCATACATGCCATCAATGGCTGTCAATATGCATATAAATTTTGTGAGGCCTATCCTGCACTTAGAAAACTGGGGTTCAAAAATCATTCCCATTGCCAACAAATAGTTCTCCATCAAATCGGTCTCTGGAAAAACTTAGTTTCTCTTTAAAACCCAACGCACTCCACCACCTGATCAAATCATGCAATACGTTAACTTGATGGAAAAATAAAAATGTTTCTTAAAGCTTTGATATACAGACTTAACTAACTTGCTAACTCCTTAAGCTCATGTTGGCGTATGGATTGTACTAAATTGTAATCCAACTTGGCTAGCTCCACCGAAACCTGACTGATTGCATCTTCTGTTTGGTATATCTTGATGAAATTTTGAGCCTCAATCCTTGGCATCCTCCAATATAGAGGGATTTCTATTGATTGTTGTACTTGCTCAGCTAGAATCTTGATCTCCAACTTCCCTAGTAACTCCTTTAGGTGTTTAGAACTGAAACCCCTGGCTTCTTCTAAAACATCTTCCTCTTCTTCACTTTCAAGGATTGTAGCTTCATACAAATTCAAAAGCCCAGCTACGTCTTTTGTTAAACTTTCATGAAACTCCCCATTTCTGTTTCTGAATCTATCAAAAACATCTGCTTTACACCCACCACCCAATAGTATCACGTACATATCAGCAAAATCAAGATTGTCAAGGTCATGAAAATGTGCTATCGATTACCTGTGCTAACTGGATGACCATGTTCACGTAGAAGCCGAAAACGCAATGCTGTCGCACTATGATCTGTGATAGTAACGTCTTCTCTGAGAATAAATATAGCCTCGTTGAACTTGTCTTCAAAATGGTAAGCAATTCCCAACCTCTGCACTGAGTCAATTAGCTTTATTCTGTCATAAGTTTCTTCGGTCGATGCAAACAACTCTTTAGCCTTTTGCTTCAACACCTCTAATCTGTCTGCAAACAACTCGTACCGCAAAAAAGATACATATTTGATAATTAAGCATACTATATGCGGCGAAAATTTAAAATATTAAATTAATTTATCATATTAATTAATATTCATTAATTCCTAAACCAAGATCATATTATTTAATATACTTTATAATATTAATAAAATATAAAATAGAGGATTAAGATCTTACCTTAGATCTTCACCACCAATGGGGATAAATTAAAACTTCCTCAGATTTTCTACAGATCCGT
>JAXCLQ010000001.1:2203491-2322399 GCA_035584115.1 Cedrela odorata | reverse complement strand
GAGTCGTCAATCCCCAGTACGCCCCATTCATTCTCAAATGTTCCATCACCACAGATTCAAAACTATCCTTTTTCTGAAAAAAATAAGCAATTAAATTAGTAAAAAATCATGATGTAAAAGTTTGATTAGCTGCCTCAAAAGTATAAGATATATTTACAAATATGTATCTAAGAAGAGGAAAATAAAACTCACCTTTTCAACTGATACGATGTATTTTACATGTTTATCAACAGCCAGCTCTCCCATCTGTCATCCAACATTGATCACAATCATTTTTAAGATTTCCAATTTCAAGATCTCGGATCCAATTGATATTGATTTACAATTACAGAAACTAAGAAAAGAAAAATGAAAGTAAAATTATCTATGTTGCAATTCACTTAAACTTTACACATTTTATTCTGTAAAGCTTTCATCCTAAAAACGAAAGCAAATTTAATCATATCCCGTTCTCCTTTCCAAATAGCATCCACCACCACAAGTAACCATTGAATTCGCGCAAATTTTATTTAGATAAAACTTGTACAGAACGTAAATAACAGCCAAGGAATCTAAAATTTATTCAAATGAAACTAGAACAACAAAAATTACGGTAAGCGACGGTACAGTATTTCAAAAATAACAACGAAAATCAGCTATAACAGTAAGCAGATTATAAAATTGACAGTGATAATAAGCAATATAGCACAAAGTTTGAATCCAAATATGAGTTCAAATAAATCAACAGAAAAACTCACATTTGCCGGTGAATAATCGCGGTGGTTTAGCAGCCAGAAATTTCTGGATACTTCTTCTTATTCTTCTACTACTCCTTCCCTTTGTTTTAACTTGCTTTCTCACTGGATCTGTCTCTCTTCTCTCGAACGCGTGGAGCTCCGTCAACTGGGCGAGCAGCCTGCAGTCTCGTCTCGTGGTGTAATCTCTTAGCTCATGAGAAAAAGGGGTTTTTTTTTTTTTTTTTTTTTAAATTTACAAAATAGCCCATTTAACATGCTTAATTAAGTGAAAAAAAATCATATTTTGAACTAAAATGCCTTTATTTACCATGTTTGGTCACTAACATTTATCAAATATAAAAAAATTTTAACATTTGACTAATAATATTAATCAAACATCACAAATCTTAATATTTGATAAATAAAAAAAATTATTGAAAGTCAAGATTTTTGATGATTAGTAAAAATATTTGACTTAATATTAAAATTTTCGATGTTTAATAGACATTTTTCGTCAAATATAGATATTTTTGATATTTAAGTAAAAATATTTATTAAATGTCAAGAATTCTAGATTATAACATGATTTTTTTTATTTTAATATTGTCAACCATACAATTAAAAATAATTATTACATTGGTATTACATTTTAAAATAAAAAATTGATTATATATATTTTTTAATGTGGGCATAAATAAAAAAATTATATTATGATTTTGTTTCACAATTTGAATATTTAAACAATTTGATAATATATTTATATTATTTTTACTTGTTTTTGAGAAATTAACAAGTTATTTATATGTGAGACATTTTACAATATTCTCATTTAGTGTATTCTTTTTAATAAATTTTTAATTTGCTAAAAATAAGTAATACTAATGTAAATATATTTTCAATTGTATAAATATTTAAATTATATAAAAAATTGTAACATACTTGGTTAATTTATGCGTATATTATAACAAAATTTATAGTCAATTTTTTGCTTTAAAATATAATACGAATGTAATAATTATTCTTAATTGTATAGTTAATAATGTTGATATAAAATTTTTTTCAAAATTTAATATTATAATATAAATTTTTTGATATTTAATTGAGTATTTTTGCCAAATATTAAAAATTTTAATGTTTGATAGAATTTTTTGGTCAACTATCGAAATCCTCAACATTTAATATACAGTAACGTTGAAATTTTCGATATTTGATAGAGGCTTTAAATCAAATATTATATGGAGGGATAATTTAATTTAAAATTTTAATTTTTAATTAAAATAATTTTTTCAGATTATAAATAAGTTTGGACTTTTAAAATGGACTAATTTATCAAAAAAAATCATTAGACAACTTGCTTTGCTTAACTTCCGTGGTAATTTTTATAATTAGTTAAACCATAATTATTACCTTAGTAACTTTTAATAAATTTGGGATAGTTTTGCGAGAGAGTTTTTATTTTGATATATATCCAATTTCTGTCAAAATAAAAACCAATTTTGAAATTAAAGATTTGTGTAATTAAAATAAGATTGAAGGACAAATGAAATTCAGCAGTTTAATTTTCTCAAGTCTCAACATGTATTTTGAAATCCACATAGATAGCACAAATACTGAGATCTCCATGATTGACAATGAAATATCTATTTCATCTGTACTTGTCATTGATTTTAAATTACAAAACCAGCTGGTTTAATTAACGAGCTCAGTCCTGACATTGTTACAAGGTAATGGGATTGTAGAACAATGTCTGTACGTGGTCGTTGACACTGGAAAAAGTACTATCATCACCATGTTGATACACAACTTGTGCAGTTCTAGCCAGGTTCATTGAAGCATTGACTATCGATGAAGGCAATAATGTAGCTGGATCCATTAACACACCGTTGAGCTCTACCCAAAGGCTGCGGATCAGCTGCCTTACGTGTTTCCTCGCTTCTTCTTCGCATGAAACAGTCTTCTCCCTCATGTAGCATTCTATGCTTGACGCAACATCTCCTCTCTCTTGCTCCTCCTGACACCAAGAAAAAAAAAAGTGTTGCAAAATGTTAATAAATGCTTGTTAATTGTTTTTCAAGCACATGAATATGATGAAATCACATACTCTGGCAGTTCCCAGATCATCCCAGAGCCGTAGAATTTTGCCCGAGCAAGCGAAGAGATTAGGATATGGTTCCATTATTGAAGATGTTTCTTTGGTAACACCTTGTCCCATGAGAAAGAATGCATGCACCAATGCCATGTAGGTACCTCCTGTTGTGACTCCATTTGTTAAGTATTGCTCTTGGGTGGGTACGTATCCCTCACTAAACCATTTGGCTTCAACGAGTTGAGCTTCAAATATGTCTATCCACTGCGACAAAAACAAGCCTCTTAATTAGTTTCAAAGACATGAAATGATATTACTTTTGAATTTAATCTTTGCATCCAATAAATTCATTACCGTTCTTTTCAATTGTGGGACAACATTCCATCCATGTTCTTTGAGAATCCTGTAGGAAATTTCATTGGTAGTGTTGTACAATGCCATGTAACATATCTTCATATATTCAGGAATCTGCTCCATTGCACCAAGATCCCATCTGCATTACGAATTGTAGATCCACCAAATATTGGAAACCAGAGAGACTCAAATTATGTATATAGTACTGTAGAGCAGAAAGCATCATACCTTTGAATGGCATTGGTGAAGAGAACCAGGTCGCTTAATGAGCCATAAGTGTCAAAAATATCATCAATGACCAATAGCAGAGCAATGGTTTTGGTTAACTCAATACGACAATTGGAATAACGTGGTTCTGGAAATATACCCACAGTCCACAGAAAGCACTCTAATGGTCGATCTCTACCAAAACCAAGTTTATCAACTAGACCCAAATGTTTCCACCACCTGAGAGAAAATTAAAAGTAAGTTGACCGTGGATGTTGTATAACATGCATCTACTCTACACATTCAAACAGTATGCATCGTACGATATCTTGACAATAGACAAGGGAAGAATAAATCTCGGCTGATTCTCAGAAGTTAATGTGTATACTAGTTAATTTGTAATAGCAGGGATATATGCCCCTGTAAGTAACGATCTGTGTTTGGTTCCAATTGACCTGGACAGAGTGCATATGAATTAATTTGACAAGCAGCCGTATATTAGAACATCGATTAAACCTGACTATTAATTAAGTTTAGATCAATAATTCATATCCTTGTTAAAGGCTCACCTATGTATTTCAGCCAACTCTCTTTGGTGCAAAGACTGAACCATGTTAAAATCCAACTTTGCAAGTTCAAGCAGAGCCAAGTTATGGTTCCATTCTCTGCTATATTCATTAATATAGTTTCCAGCTTCCGACCTTGCCATCCTCAGGTGCCTTGGAAGTTGCAAGGCTTGGGCAACATGCCTAATGGAATTGGGAGTCATGAGTGACATGGACTCTGTGAGTTGAATTCTTGTGAATTCCATGGCTTTCAATAAGATGTCTTCCCCTTGTGTCGCTAAGTAAGATGCCTCGTACAAACTCAACATGCCCCGTGTATCTTTCGACATGGATTCCTTCAGTTTCCCATCCTCGTTAATAAATTTGTTGAAAATCTCTGTTAACCAAACGAGAAATTAATTAAGGAGGGCAGTATTTAATCTACTTACTCCTAGATTAATAATATATATTGCATATTGGTGTCATAAGCAATAGTCGCAATCGTTTACTTTTTTTTTTCTTTTTTACGTTAAACAAAATAAAACAATTAAAAAAAAGAGAAAATTAATGAAAAGAAACGTTTCAATTTCCCTGGATTGTCATTACATGCAGAATCACGGGTTGTAGAAATATGACAGAAGTCAGAAGGGTCAAGCATCATTCACTAGAAACGTAGCACAAAAACTAAGCGGGATACGCGAGAAAAATTAAATTGAAGCACGTAAAAGGCAAAGTTTGCGGAGCTGGTTTACCAGTAGAAGCTGCCAAGCCATTATGCCTCAACAACCTAAAACGAAGAGCATTGACAAAGAGATCTTCACCGGCTGTATTCCAATCGGAAAACCTTACAAGATGTTCATTAATTTCTTCTTCAAAATGGTATCCTATTCCCATCCGTTGAATGGTGTCGATCGACTTCATTGTAGTCTTTGGATCATCGCAAGTAGACTTTCTCAGAGCCTCTCTTGTTATCTCTTGCAGTTCTTCCAAGCTTTTGGTACCACGGCGATCCCCTTGAAAATTTAACAACTAACACCAACAAAACAAATCAAAACAACGAAAGAAATGCAAAACCAGAAGCAATTCAAGCAAATAACAGTAGCAGAAAAAAGAGAGGGAGTGGAGAGAAGTGATACTTTTTGATGAGTAAAGGATTTGAAGTCTGTGACCAATGGCTTTGGCGTAGAAGATAACTGGCACATGCATGACGATGAATTTGCATGCAGGGATCGGCTCGTCTGCCGGGTCGTGAAAGAAAATAGTGACCCTGAATGTAAAGAAATACGACTACTTCCAGGCATTTTCACCAGCTTCTGCTTAATATGTATTACATTCATTATTGACAATGAGTGTTTACACATATATATAGTACCGCACCTGAGATATATATTATCGGTACTCTGGACGACCGGGAGTTTAGGACACTAGGCATACAAATTGTGGCTACAAGACAAGTCACCATTCTCCATGATTCTTCCCTTCATTCAAATGTCTGAAAAGGCGCAATTAATATTAAATTAGGTTCACAAAGTCGTCCGATTTTATTTTTTTTGGACTTAACAATCCCTTGTGATCAAATTGATGAGACACCCAGCTAGATAGTATCAATTCATTTTTGGGTCTGGTCTAAGGCTCACAATATAAGAATACCATCAAGTTGATTTGCTACATGACGTATATAGTAGGCTTGTGGCTGCCCAAAAGGGAGGCGGTCCACTTAGGCAGCCACCTACCAATTAATTATTTGGTTGAATATTGGTTTTCTTTCTTCAAAAGTTAATGCGTATGCGGTATAGCTGTCTTGTAACATAACATTATTGGTAATTGACGTGCAACTTGGATTGCAATTATAAAACATTTTCCTTTCTTCAATCTTTAAATAATTGTATGCAGTTTCAACATTTTGAATAGGATGAAAATGTTCCTGTTTGGTTGAATCAAATCCTCAGGTTATTAAATATTAGCGTAATATTTTTTTTTCATGGATTTTTTATAGTTAAAAATTTTCTATCAACTCTCGTTGAGCTTCGAAAATTTTTTAAAAATAATTTGATTTGACTCATTTTTTATATTTTTTTTGTCAATCATAATTCAATCTTACTAAATAGATCAATTTTACAAAATTTAAATACTTTTATCTTTATAATCATTTAAGACCTAAACCTTGTAATACTCGTGATATAGTATTTGTATGATCTTCAAAGTTTAAATTAGCGTTACAGTATCTGCGCTATAGTATTATTGTATTTTAGTGTTATTTAATTTCTTAAAATTATTTTTTAAAATTTTTTAAGTTTATAATTTTATTATAATAAATTTTATTGTAAATAAAATTAATTTCACCACTTATTACTTAATAAGTATATTTAAAAAATAAAAAATAGTTATTAATAAAAAATTTTAAAAATAAAAAAATTTCAAAAAAAATTTAAAATTTTAAAAATTGATTAAAAGACAAAAACAAATTGTAATTTAGTGCGCTTACACAAGCACTAGCATCAACGCAATAAAAGACAATTTGTTTTTGGCGTTTTAGTGAATTTTTTAAAATTTAAAATTTAAATGTTTTTTAAATTTCTTTATTAATAACTTATTTGATTAAATTAATTTTATTTATAATAAAATTTATTATAAAAAATTTTGTTAAAAATTAAAAAATTACTAAAATATATTTTTTGTCTTTTAGTGAATTTTTTAAATTTTAAATTTTTTGATTTTTTTTGATTTTTTTGAATTTTTTTAAAATTTTTTATTTCTTTAAATATACATATTAAGTAATAAGTGATTAAATTAATTTTATTTATAATAAAATTTAATATAAAAAATTTTAATATTTAAAAAATTTATTAAAAATTATTTTTTTGTCTTTTAGTGAATTTTTAAAATTTTAAAATTTTTTTGATTTTAAAATTTCTTTAAATTTTAAAATATTTTATTAATAAATAATTTCTTTATTTTTTTTGTCTTGTAACATAGGATGCTAGATGCAGCATTTCCTCTCTGTTTTTACTCATAACACAGAATAAAAAAATAGACATACTACTTAATGCTAGCTGCTGCTTGTTTTCATTGCCATTAAACACAGTTAGATATGATTAATTTCATGCATGTGTATTCATTTGAAGCTCAGGTTACAATTTACATAATCTTGCATTGTTGGGAAAATTGATTAATTGATTTGCCTCAAATAAATACTTTTGAAATATAATAATTATAAAATTTTAAATGATAATAAAATAATAAATATCTAATAAAATATAAAATATAAAATAAAGAATATTAAATTTTAGTGAGATTCAGTATATTCTCGAATTATATTAAAAATTTCACTATCTTTAATTTGAGTAAATTATAAAAGTTTAAGCTAAATTTCAAAACTCAAAAAATAAGTGGAAAAAAAAAATTAACTATGAAATTTTATATAAAATAGACCCTCAAAGACTCAATCAATTTTTTTTCAATTTAATGGACTCAATTGAAAATTTTTAACTTGGCTTAAAATAACTTTCTATTTATAAGCCAAAATTCAAGAGGAAAAATTAAATGTCTCCAATGTGAAATTTCTATATTTAACTATTAAGCCACAACCCAATAAATCTTTACCTTAACTTAATTAGTCATTTTTTTATCTTTTCATTTATTTTTATCAAAAGATCAGCAATGTCTTCGCATGCGTTAAATAATATGATAAAACTCGCAAGATATTGATTAAGTCTAAACAGTGACTGAACTTGATTGTTGTCATCACTTTGGTCAATATATCTAAAGGATTCTTAGCAGTTTCAATTTTCTTAATCAAAATTTTTCATTAATTAATAGTTTCACAAATAAAGTGATACAGAATATTAATTTGCTTCGTCCGAAAATGGTATACTGAATTTTTTGCTAAATAAATAACTCTTTGACAGTTAGAATAAATAGTAACACTCTTTTGAACAATACTCAATTCTTCCAGCATTCATTGTAACTAAATAGCTTTCTTCACAACTTCTATAATTATCATATATTCAGCTTCTGTAGTAGACAACACAATTGTAGATTGTAAAGTAAACTTTTAACCCACTGATACTTTTGGCAAAGAAAATACATAACCAGTAGTAAATTTTCGTCTTTTCAAATTACCATCATAATCAGAATCAATGTAATCAGTAACACTTTGACCACATTTATCATCCTACTCAAAAATCAATCTAACATCTACGATTTTTTACAAATACCATAGAACTCATTTCACAACTTGTCAATGTCCTTTACTAGGATTGTGCATATACCTAATTACTACTCCAACTGCATGTAAAATGTCAAGTCTCGTGTACACCAGAGTATATATCAAACTACCAACAACATTAGAATACGAAACTTTTAATATATATGCTCGATTTTCATTTGTGCTTAGAGATAAGAACGCACCAAGTTTAAAATGAGGGGCAAGTAGGGTATTTAAAGGTTTTGATTTTTCAGTCATGCCAAAACATTGTAGTACGTTCTTCAAATATTATTTATGAGACAAACAAAACTTGCCTTTCTTTTGGTCCTTACTTATTTCCATTCCAAGCATTTCCTCACTTCACTTATATTTTTCATTTCAAACTTCTGATTCAACTGTACCTTTAATATGCCAATTTCATCTTTATTCTTTGAAGCTATTAGCATATCATTAACATACAATAAAAAGTATATGAAAGATCAATTTTGAAGCTTGTAAAAATACACATAATGATCAAAATTGCTTCGTGTACTTTTGCTTTGCCATAAACTGATTAATCGCTTATATCATTGTCTTAAAAATTGCTTTAATCTATAAAACGACTTGTTTAACTTACATGCCTAATTTTATTGACCAATCTCCTTAAAACCTTTTGGTTGAGTCATATAGATTTCCTTTTCCAAATCACTATGTAAGAAATGCAGTCTTTACATTCAATTGAACTAGTTTTAAATCAATTTGCACTACCAAAACTAACAAAATACTAATGGATAAATGTTTCACAATTAGAGAAAATACTTCATTGTAGTCAATTCCTTTCTTGTGAGCATAACCTTTTACTACCAATTTAGCTATATAGCGGACCTCATTTTTACTAGGTTTGATTTTTCTTTCTTTACAAATACCTATTAATGACCAATTGCCTTCTTGCCTTTCAATAATTGAGCTAGCTTTCAGGTTTGATTCTTCTGAGTGGATTACATTTCCTCATCTATGACCATTTTTCACTTATCTACTTCTGAATTATTGATTATTTCACGATAAATGTTAGGGATGCCAACATCTATAACTGGAAATACATATGCTATCATATCATTTAAATGAGCATACTTTTTTATCTTTCTTTTTTCTTTACAGAGAGCAATTGGTAAGCTAAGACGTAAAGGTTCTTAAGTTAAAATCTTCTTTTCTTGTTTTATTAGTTCGACATCATCTTCTTCCACTGGAGTATTGCAATTTGTCTTAACAAACTTAGTTGGATTTATTGTAGTAACCTCAAGCTCCGCTTATTGAGAAGTACGCTCTACTTGCTGTGGAATAGGCTTCACCTGCGGTGAAGTATCGTGTGTTACCTTTCTCAACATGATGAATTCATTAAAAGTTAGTTACATCTATACTAAAAATGATATTCCTTAATGTTGGACATCATAGATGATATTCTTTCACTGTTGAAGTGATACCCATAAATAACACTTTCTTCACTCTCGGATCCAACTTGAATTCTTTCACATGATAATATGTAGCGGAACCATATACATGTAAATAATAATAATCATTTGCAGGTTTTTAGATCATACCACTAAGGGTGTTTTCTTCACAATTGCAGCTGATGGCAAACAATTAATGAGATGGCATGCATATGTAACAACTGCAGCCTAGAATCGCTTGCTCAACCCAACATTGGACAATATATAATGAACATTTTCTAACAAGATTCGATTCATGCGTTTAGCTTCCTCATTTTGATGTGGTGTATCTCTGATTGTGAAGTAATGAATAATGCCCTCAGATTTGAGAGAATGAGACATTCCAATACTTCGTGCCACTATCTGATCAAAATTTCTTGATCATTCTTCCAATTTGATTCTCCATCATTTTCTTTCAAGGGAGAAAAATCCAATACTTCATCTTTTGATTTCATAGTATACACCTAAACTCTCTTTTTGAAAATCATCAACAAATGTAACAAAATAGTATTTACATATAAGAGAAGTTATCTTGGTAGGTCCCCATACATCTAAATGAATATAATTTATAATATCTTCTATATTATGAATTATAGTGCCAAATTTCACTCTTGTCTGCTTTCCCATAACACATTCTTTAGAGAAATTTAATTTGTCAATCTTTGCTCCTTTCAATAAGCCTTACTTAGTTAATGTTTGCAAAGCTTTCTCCCTTGTATGTCCTAAACGCAAATGCCATAATCTCACCATCTCTACATATGTATCTTCATCGATGATTGTTACAGTTATCCCAATAATTGTGCTTCCTTAGTAGTGATACATATTTCTTCTTCTGATTCCTTTCATCATTACAGTGAAACTTTTATATTCTAAAGTTCCTAAAGATATAAGATTTTTACCAAACTCTAGTACATATTTAACTTTTATCAAAACTCTAGTGGATCCATCATGATTTTTCAAGCGAATGGAGCTAACTCTAGTTACTTTGCAAGTTTTATTGTTAGCTATATAGACAATTCCACCATTAATTTTTTTAAAGTTGAAAAAACATTTCTTCTTTAGACTTATATAGAAATAACATACTAAGTCTAACAACCACTCATCAGGAAGTGTTGCTGAAGAAGGAGAAGACAAAACAAAATTTGACTTGTCATCGTCATATTCTACTACATATGCATATGTTGCAGCCTTATCTCTTTTTTTCAACTTAGGACAATATTTCTTCAAGTGATCTTTCTCATGACAAAAGGCACACTCATCTTTGCTTGGTCTATCTTTTGACTAACATCTCTATCTTTTTGGCTTACGACTTTACTCATTACCTCTCACTATGTGAACATCTCATGTTGCGTATTTGTTTTCTTACTTATTAAAAGTTATAGTTTCATTCTCATAAAGTAAAGTGGTTATGAGATAATTATATTCATCGAGAAGAGAAGCTAAAAATATCAAAGCTTTTTCAACATCTTCTACTTTTTCATCCAAATTCAATAAATCAATTACTAGTAAATCAAATTTATTGATATGTTGATTCATAGTAGTACTTGACATGTATTGGAAGCGTATAACTTTGTTTTTATGTAAAGCTTATTTTGACTGCTATTTTTTAAAAACTTGTTTTCCAACTCCTTTTAATATTTTCTTGCACAACTCTCTCTCATAAATGGATACTTATGCTCCATGATCGAATTGTTCCACATGTTAATTGACTGATTTTAGTCCATTCTTTTTCACTAATCTCATCTGACTTTTTTTCTTCGAGAGCAATATCTTACTGTTATTGGAAAAGAATATTGAACACTTCACATTGCCACATTTTGAAATTATTGTTATTGTTGAACTTTTTCACATCAAATTTTATATTTGTCATAATTGATCTTGATGATGATGAAGGTGCTAGTGTAGACGAGGAGGCCATAAGTGGACTTAAAGATGCGGTAATATCTGAAACTAATTTTACTATCACTGCTATTAATTATTATATTTCAAAAACTTACAAAGCGGAAGCATTATTTTATGTTGTTTGTACACTAGAAACATTTTTAGGAAAGATTAGAGGGGTTACAATAGTCCCACTTAACTTTATAACCTTCGACTTTGATACCAATTGTTGAGAAAATCGGGCCCAACAATTTCCTCTTAAATAAATACTTTTAAAATATAATAATTGTAAAATTCTAAATAATGACAAAATAACATAAATATATATATATATATGATAAAATACAAAATAAAAATACTAAGATTTAATAAGGTTCGGTATAAATACTTACGTTTTCGGACGATATTGAAAATTTTATTATTTCTAACTTGAGCAAATTATAAAAGTTTAGACTAAATTTCAAAACTCAAAAAATAAGTGCAATACGATTTTTTTTTTTTAACTATGAAGTTCTATATGAAATAAACCCTTAAACCCTTAAGAACTTAATCAAAATTTTTTTAATTTGAGAGAATCAATTGAAAATTTTCAATTTAACTTAAAATAATAGACAAAATTTTTCTTTATAAGTCAAAATTGGACAAATGAAATCCCTCAATTGTGAGATTTTTATATTTGACTGTTATGCCACAACCCATCATGCCGTTCCCAAATCATTCCAGAGCCGAAGAATGTTGCTTGAACCAGAGAAGAGCTTAGGATATGGCTGCAACTCGGATATCATTCTCAAATTTTCATATGAGAAAGAAAGCATGCACAAGTGCCATATAGGTACCACCTGTTGTTACTCCATTACTTAAATATTCCTCTTGTGTGGGCTGGTATCCCTCGCTATACCATTTAGCTTCAACGAGATGAGCTTCAAATATGTCTATCCACTGCAACAAAACAGGCCTCTTAGTTTTTTCATATATGATATGCCTTTCGAAATCCTAATTTGCACTCGAAAACCATTAGTTGATTACCGTATTTTTTTGGTAGTGGGACAATGTTCCATCCTTAAGAATCCTGTGGGAAATTTCATTGGTAGTGTTGTACAATGCCATGTAGCATATCTTCATATATTCAGGAATTTGCTCCATTGCATTAAGATCCCATCTGGATTACAACTTATAATAATATTGGAGGCTAGAAAAGCTCAAACAGTGTACAGATTCCAGAGAAGAGAGAGCATCAAACCTTTGAATTGCATTGGTGAAGAGAACCGAGTCATTTAATGTGGCATGAGTGTCAAAGATATCATCAATAGCCAATAATAAAGCTATGGCTTTGCTTAGTCCAATGCGGCAATTTGAATAATATGGTTCTGGAAATGAACCCACAGTCCATAGAAAACACTCCAATGGTCGATCTCTACATATACCAATTATTTAACAAGACCCAAATGCTTCCACCATCTGAAAGAAAGTTAATATATATCTCTTGATTAATTTTTAGTGACACTTCAAGAATATACACGAAATAGTTTAAAATCGGTT
Organism: Cedrela odorata; assembly: GCA_035584115.1. Taxonomy (NCBI): domain Eukaryota; kingdom Viridiplantae; phylum Streptophyta; class Magnoliopsida; order Sapindales; family Meliaceae; genus Cedrela; species Cedrela odorata. The sequence goes on along the minus strand of JAXCLQ010000001.1, from coordinate 2,309,398 downwards.
GAAGGCGCAAGCACCTGCGTGTTTCAGTAAACTCTTGTTAATGCAGTGACTGAACCATGTTAAAATCTAACGGTGCTAGTTCCAAGACATCCTGGCTCTGATTCCAATTCCTTGCTACATTCATGAATGTAGTTTCTGGCTTCCAATCTTGCCATCCTAAAATGTCTTGGAAGTTTCAAGGCTTGAGCAACAAACCTACTGTACTGCGGGGGCCATGAGTTGCACTGACTGCGTGTGTTGCGTTCTTGTATATTCCATGGCTTGCAATAATATGTCTTCGTCTTTTGTGGCCAAGTAAGATGCCTCGTACAAACACAATGTACCCAATATACATTTGGATATGGATTCCTTCAATTTCCCCTTCTTGATTTATTTATTTTTAATCTTTAATTAACAAGTACGTTTTATTAAGATAAAAAATAATTTAAAAATACTCTTAAATAAAATAAGAATTCACACAGTTAGAATAGCAAGAGTAGGCATAAGCTCTGTGCATGGCAATATTGTAAATTAACATAGAAGACCATAAACCCTTCTCCGCGTATAATTATAACCCCTCCACGCCATCTCTGTTTTTCATCCCCCGCCGCAAATCTCAACCCTACACCCAAAACAGAACGAGTCACCGATTCGACTCAAATGGGTAGAGTGATCCGAGCACAGCGTAAGGGAGCTGGGTCGGTCTTCAAGTCCCACACCCACCACCGCAAGGGTCCAGCCCGCTTCCGTTCCCTCGATTTCGGCGAACGCAATGGCTATTTGAAGGGCGTAGTGACGGAGATAATCCATGATCCTGGTCGTGGCGCCCCCCTTGCTCGGGTCACATTTAGGCACCCATTCCGGTACCAGCACCAGAAGGAGCTGTTCGTGGCGGCTGAAGGGATGTACACTGGGCAGTTCGTGTACTGCGGAAAGAAGGCGACTCTCGTGGTTGGAAATGTCTTGCCTGTGCGCTCGATTCCTGAAGGAGCGGTGGTGTGTAACGTCGAACATCACGTTGGTGATCGTGGTGTGTTTGCCAGATGTTCGGGTGATTATGCCGTTGTCGTTAGTCATAATCCTGATAATGACACCACTAGGTGATTCTTTTTTCGATTTAAGTAATTGGTTTCAATAACTCAGTATATTTATTTTTTGCTTGTTTTGTGTTTCATTTTATTTAATAATATTTTTTTAATGATGTGAGAAGGTACTCTGCACTTATGTTTCGTTTATGGACTTTTGTTTTTGGTAGAAGGTTATTAGTGGATCGGTCTTTGTTAGGAAATTAGATTTTGATTCTTTTCTTTCGATTGAAAATGGATTGTTAAGAATCTGTATTTTTATTCGGTTCATGGGTTAGTATGCAAATGAGAAGTTAGAATTCAAAGTGCATGAAGTTACAATTGTGGAAAAAAAAAAAAGGATAGTCATATTCACTTGGATCCGTCAGATTGGGGCTTGATTGTTTGGGAACCTCTAGATGTTGGGGCTCTGTTGGAACTTTTAAGCTTAGTTGGTTTTAAATTAATGTGCTTTATCTCTCAAGTTATTTGGTAGTGGTTTTATTGTAACCTTTCTTTTGTTACGCATGTTTATCTGTTGAGCTTAGTTGATTGGCCTGAACATGAGGCCTGTTAAAGTGTGCTTGTATGCTATATATTTATGTATGTGGGCATGGATTGTGATTGAAAGTTGAAATGGTGTTGGTTGTATATCCATTTAGTATATTCTTATAATCTTATGGCATAGCAACAATTGTTAATGATCGAGGGGTGGTAAGATCTGGTGCATGTTGTGCATTTTGTACCTTCTGAGCTATGAAGATGGGATTTGATTTCCCTAGCAACTTTGTGGGTTGTAATAGTACTAGTGGAGGGTATTGACTTAGTTTGATAAAATCAATTGGTTGGAGTAGGCAAATGAGACGGGGATAAACCTATTACTGTTTGTGTTTCTGGTTTTCCATTTTGAAGCGTGATGATTTCTCTTAATTGTTAATTTGAATTATTGTATATGTCTAGAATTAAGCTCCCGTCTGGGGCCAAGAAGATTGTGCCAAGTGGGTGCCGTGCTATGATTGGTCAGGTTGCAGGTGGAGGCAGAACTGAGAAGCCATTGTTGAAAGCTGGAAATGCATATCATAAGTTCAGGGTCAAGAGGAACTGCTGGCCCAAGGTCCGTGGTGTTGCCATGAACCCTGTAGAGCATCCCCATGGTGGTGGTAACCACCAGCACATTGGGCATGCTAGTACTGTTCGCCGAGATGCCCCTCCTGGCCAAAAGGTTGGTCTTATTGCTGCCAGGAGGACTGGTCGTCTTCGCGGACAAGCTGCTGCCACTGCTGCGAAGGCTGATAAAGGTGCTTAGAGTGTTAGTTGTATCCCGTTTTCATTTGCTTGTTACTATCTGGTTGCTTCAAAATTTTGTATTACAATTTTGGGAAGATTTTTCTGGTGGTTTATGTCATATGTGACCTTTATGTTTATTACATTTCCGTTCAAAATGCAAATCTTTGTGTTCTTTTTTATGTCATATAAATATTTCTTGTACTGTTTGTGCCTTCGATTAAGTATTTCTGATTCTATGCGGTCGGAAGAAGCTTAATTAGAAGTACAACAGTACTAAACATACCTCAAGTAATTAGAAGATCAAATCTTAGCTAAATTCATTACAAATTAAGCCAAACTTCCTGTCTCTCCTTATTTGTAAGAATCTGGTTAAGCAAGAAGAATTATATTAATTTTGAGACAAGCATGGATTAATACATTAATGTTGGGTATCCGTATGATTTTAAATTTAATTGTTCTTGTGTCATTATTTCTTTTTAATATTACATAAATATATAAAAAAAATTACTTATGCCTATGGTTATTATAATGTAATTACCATATACATTATCAGAAAATGAAAATTTTCATCTGGAAAATTCTATGGAGAATCTATTAGAACCTCTTAAATGAAATATCCTCGGCATTATCGAAGGTTTCTTTTCAAAGTCGAAATTACCATAAACTTAGCTTTCAGCTCCTTTCCCCACTCTCAGTGCACAACGTTGCTTATTTCTGCTCCAAACGTTTACAAAAGAATATCATTATTTTTCATGGCGTATAAATTTACTTTTAAAATTTTTTTTTTCACTGGCCATTAATGTCTAGTACAAACTATGATAGTAGAAGATTCTTTTCAGGAATCCATGCCACATGAATAGAACCTAACAGTAGATTTTTGCCACCTGTCAACAGAAAGCCAGAACCTCCACCATACAAGCAAACTTTTAATTGCTTGAATTGAAAGCTATAACCAACGAGTACACAGAAAATTTTGTAGCCAGATTAAATTTGTGTTGGGAAATCATATTTTCAGAGCTGGAGTTTTCAGGAAAGAAAGTAACATCGATCATTTCAGCAACTATATATATGTGTGTACATACAAGTAGAAAAGCAAGTATCCAAGCAGAGATTATAGGCAAAAACTAAAGCTGCATTGGTGAAAATGGTAAAAGATCTCTTGTGCTTTAACCAGCCATGCTTCTTGGCTTACAAACCAAATAGATTTACGGTACGAAGAGATGTACCTGGCGCTGCCGCCATGGCTTCCAAGGTCAGCCGTTCACTCAGTGCTCAAAATTCCCAGTTAACAGTTAATAGACGTTCGGCCAATTACAAGCCAAGCTGTAAGTGCGTGTGTGTGTTTATATATATATATATATATATATATAAAGATGTATATAATGTATGATTATATAAATCAACCGAATATATTTTAAAATTACAAATAAAACAAAAACTTGCTTTTCAGAAACGGTGTCGTAGATACGATAGAGATAGTCCTCTTAATTATTAGAACAACGTTGGTGTGCCTGGTGTTGTTTATAAATTTATATTTTAAATTCTTTCTTATATTTTTTGTTTCATATTTTTAAATTTAATAATTAAAAAAATATTGACAGTAGAACTAAATATTATTAATAACTTATATTATATTGCTTGATTGCTGTAACTTTTGTAGGATGAAAAATACGAGAACCGGGTAAGGAAGCTGGAGGAGGAGGTGAGGTGTTTGATAAAGAATGAAAATGGAGGATTGTTGCCGATTCTTGAAGTAATTGATGACATCCAGCGGCTGGGATTGGGTTACCGCTTTCAAAATGAGATAAATACTGCTGTTGAAAGAATTTACTCGTGGGAATTAGAAAATGAAGTAGTACATGTCCATGCAGAAAACAAACTCCATGCTGCTGCTCTCAGATTCAGGCTGCTTAGGCAACATGGCTATGAAGTTTGTCAAGGTGCAAGCTCAAGAGGGACCATATAGCCAATATTCTCTGCCAAAATTCCTTAATACTATGCTATTAAAAAAATATTTATTTGTCTCAACAATTAATTTTCTCATGTTTTAGAAGAAACTAAATACTTATTTACTTTCCTGTCTTATTAAACTAATTAAGAGAAGATGATACCTTCGTGTCCTACAGATGTCTTCAAGACTTTCATCGATCGTGAAGGAAAATTCATGGCAACCCTTTACAAGGTTTTCCTTCACAAGGATGTCAAAGGAATGCTAAGTTTGTACGAAGCTTCGTATCTTGCCTTTGAAGGAGAAGACATGATGGACGAGGCCAGAAAATTTTCAAGAACAAATCTCAATCAACTAATTGAAACAAAGATAGATCCATAAATGTCAAAACTAATTAGTCATGCATTGGAGCTTCCATTCCATCATAGAATGCCTAGACTTGAAGCAAGGTGGTATATTAAATCATACAATATAAGAAAAGACTCAAATCACTTGTTGCTTGAACTTGCCATGCTGGATTTCAACAGGGTGCAATCAATATACCAAGGAGATCTTAGAGACACGACAAGGTTCTTATTTTTTAGACTATGCAAAAAACAATTATGTCATGAATTTACATTAATATTATGGGTTTGATGTTATAGAGTAATTATTTGGTTTCTTAATTTACTTGTCAAATTAGGTGGTGGAGGAAATTGATCTGGCAAACAAGTTGAAGTTTGCCAGGGACAGGCTGATGGGATGCTTCTTTTGGACTGTTGCAATGATTCCTGAACCACAGTATAGTAATTGCCGAAGAGGGATAATAAAAGTGACAACATTTATCACAACCATTGATGACATATATGATGTATATAGCACTTTAGACGAACTAGAACTTTTCACTGATGCCGTTGAAAGGCTTATTGTTAAAGAAACAATCAATAATTATGGTTAGTCATGACCTCAGGGTTGTCAGTTTACATGATAATTTTGATTGCTTGATTTTGTTTTTCAGATGGGATATCAATGCTATCAATGAATTGCCTGACTGTACGAAGTTAAGCTTACTGGCTCTCTATAACACTGTCAATGAAATGGCTCGATTAAGTTAGAATTTTTCTTTTATAACGATGAGAGAATCGAGGAGGATATTGGGAGTAAGCTTTTAATATCAGAGATGATGACGACAACGACGACGATAATTTCGTACATGATCGTCCTTGACTCTTTTTTTTTTATAAGAGTGTTAATTTGAATGAACGAATTGTATTTATATCGACACGAATATGATTCATTTATTATTTGAATCGATACGATTATGATTTGTTTATTATTCGTTTCAAATACTTAAATTTGAATACGATTCGTTTATTCAATCATGATTCGTTACGACATAATTATACATTACCATACGATTTTTTGTTTAGACAAAATTATTTATTTATTCGTTTATACACGATTATTTGTTTATTCGTTTAGCACGATTCGTTTAAACATGATTAAGATTGGTTTAGACACGATTAAATTAGAACAAAAATAAATTAAAAAATAAATTAAAATATTAATAATTTAATGTTATTAAGCATACAAATTAAAACTATATATTCAAACTTCTTTAAAGTAAATAAAAAAATTTAAATTTTAATTTATATAATATATTCATCGTCTATAAACAACTAACAAACAATAATGTAAATTCAAATTTTAATTTTTCAATTACAAATAATAATACTAAAAATCATTAAGTCCTACTTTTTGAAGATAATATAATAAGTCTAAGATACATGGCTTGACCAAAAAATGCAAATGATATCGTTCCCTACAACCACCATTGAAAACAATAAATAATTGATAAGAAGTAAATTTTCATTAATGGAAATACTTCTACATTAGCAAATCATACAAATAGTCTTTTAATAATCAACTATCATCTTATTTTTAATGCTAAAAATGCTCACCAAATAATCAATCAAGGTTGATTTCTCTATTAACTCAAAATGTTGTTATCTGGATTGATTTATCTTTTAATTCCAATCCTAGAAGCTCAGAATCCTTAAAATCAATCATTTCTCGTAACATAAAACTAATTACAAATTTGCTTGAAAATCATTTAGACTTTATTCTACTTTTTATCTTTTTCCATTTATTAGTTACAGATTTCCAGCCTCCCATTAGAAGATTGACATCATATTATGCACATTAATCAAAGCACAAAGATGGAGTGCAAAGGGAGACATGAAGTTTCTAGCACTATGCCTATAGGAGTTTAAAGCATGAATCCTTAAATTACAACAGGGTAGGCTACATTCGATAATGGGGAAGCAAACACTAGTCGACCAAAGCATGATAGATATAGACAGCAACACAAGGAAACAAAAAAATGAAGAATCTATAAAGATGAATTGGAAATTAACATATAGAAATGAAAATTAAAGGAATTCCAAAAAGAAAGAATGGAACTTAAACACCACAACAAAAAAACTATATATATATATATATATATATTAGGAGTTAATATAATAAATAACTCATCTCATAAGAAGGATATAATTAAATAATCTTGGATGCTATTAATAAAAAAAAATGTACCAAATCTGAAGTATGTTTCACAAAGTGAGTGGTAGATATCCTAACTCCTCCCATAAATGAATCCAACTCAAGACTGAGGCCCAACTTATCAGTGCACTGAAAGTAACTCCAAGAGTTTTACAGTGTTTCACAAAGTGAGTGGTAGATATCCTAACTCCTCCCATAAATGAATCCAACTCTAGACTGAGACCCAACTTATCACTGCACTGAAAGAAACTCCCAAGAGTTTTACAGTGTTAAGAGGGACGATAACTCAACATAACAAATAGATATTGCAGCAATAATAAATTAAACTCAACAAAATACGCTTTCCAAGATTAAATTCTTCAAGAAGAAGTTATTAATTAACCTTGAAAAAACTGGTAACTACATAACACACTTACCCAGGCAGACAATAATAAAAAATCCATAGCAGCAAGCTGATAAAGTTCATTTGTCTACATAGCAAAATGAAATTAACATGAAAATATTAAAGAAATCTTAATAGCTAGTAGTTCATCAAAGTTAAGGAACAAAAAACAAAGATGATAAATAGAATATACACACAAAACCACTTGAGATGATAAATGTATTATAAGCTTTAGAAAGCGAGGAATAAAACACTAGGATAAAATGGAGGCAGAGTGAAAAGAAAAGTCGGAGGCAAAGTAGAAAAAGAAACCTTAAATTTGAGTTGTTATATTTAATTTATATATCAGACCAAAATGACGTCATTTTGATTCATTTTAATCGTGTCCTAAACTAATAAAAGAATTAAGCGGATCAGATAAGAATACGACATGATTATTATTTGTATCAATTTTTTCAAATCCGAATTTGTTTAATTATATCAAATTCTTATCGAATAATCATGTCGTATCCCAAATTGACACCTCTACCTTTTTATATGTATAAGTCTCTTAAACTTAGTAGAATTTTATAAAATCTGAAAATAATAATCCTAGTCTTATTTAGATTCCAAGAATCATGAAATTTTCATTTGATAAGTATCGGCTTTCTGGATTTTGTGAGATTTTGAACCTTACTTACATAATATATCTACTCAGCTAATGATTCGTACTATGGACTAAGCGCTTCTCACAGAATACTTCTATCAAGTTAAGAATCCTTATTATGTTATGATTCAAAAAAGAATTTGGGAAAGAAATGAATCATTCTTTGATACACAATCATTGAGAGGTATCAGAAGTCTTTACTTGAGATTTTTTCATCCACCTGATGTGAGTTCAGACTATGTTATATACCTGAGACCTTTATGAGTGGGAGAAGTTTTGGAACTGATACCTATATCTGAGGCCTTTTTAAATGAGACTAAGAGATCTCAGCCCGCACTATATCTGAGATCGTTGTTACCCTATAATTAGTATTCCTTGAACTTAAGCCGCGTTCGGATTCCTCTATCTTTTACAATATTTTGACTTAGGTTCGGCATTACTTACTTCGGGGCCCATGACCTATTGGGCTTTAATCATACCTCAAACTACAGCTCCAACATCAAGCCCCCTAGTTTTAGCCAAAAATAACTATTTTTAACAAAAACTAAAAATTGCAATTTGAAACTACTTGACTTGAACCGAACTGAAGAACTTGTGTAACTGAAAACTAGTCTTTTAATCTTTCATTGGAGATGACATTTTCAAGCAGAAACCATACTAACCACTAATATACCTTAATTTCAAGGCTTTAAATGGATTTCGGATATTATTAACCTGACTTGAGTTTGTTCATTAATCATAATAATTAGGGAACCATTCATCCTTTTATATCTTGGCTTTGTTTTCAGGATTTAATCAGGTCTTGGGTATTGTTATTCATGGATAAAGGTTGAACATAATTGTTACAGAATTATTATGCCCTTTTACATTCTGAGACCATGTTCAAGGTTTATTCGAGCTATGAATATAAACTTAATTATGCAAAAACCTTTTAGCTCTTATATATCCTGAGGTTGGCCTCAAAGCTTATTCAAGCTTTGAGTTGTATTACTCCAGAGATGTATGAGAGATAAAACATTCGAGACGTATGTGAAATAAACGTCTAGAAACCATTTTGCTCTTGTACGTTCTGAGGTCATGCTTAGGACTTATTCGAGCTATGAATAATATTAATTCAGAGGTAATTGGAGAACATAATCACCCAATAACCTTTTTACTTTTGTATGACTTATTTGAGCTGAAGATAATATTACCTCAGGGTGATTAAGAGGTGAACATTTAGGAACCAAGTCACTCATATTTGAGTTTTTAGATAATATTACCCCGAGATGTTTAAAAAGTAAATATTTAGGAACTAAGTCACCCATGTTCGAACTTTTGGATAATATTACCCTGAGATATTTAAAAAGTGAACATCTGAAAACCAAGTTACCAATGTCCAGACTTTTGGATAATATTACTCTGAGATGTATGAAAAACAAGCGTCTGGGAACTAAGTCACCCTTTTTTTGGTTTTGGGAGGAGATTACCTTAAGACGTTTGAGAAATAAACATCTGGAAACCAAGTCACTCATATTTGGGCTTTAGGAGAATATTACCCTGAGAAGTTTGAGAAATGAGCATTTGGGAACCAAGTCATACATTTTTTGGCTTTGGGAGGAGATTGCTCTGAGACATTTGGAAAATAAGCTTCTGGAAACCAAGTTACTCATGCTTGGGTTTTGGGAGGATATTATCCCAAAACGTATAGAGAATAGACCAAGGTTATCAGTAACGTATCAAAAGACGCACTGTTTTCCTTCTAGTACAAATTTGTATCAGTACCGGCAGATTTCAATGTACTATTTTGGATTTATCAACATTTTCGAAATATCTTTAATCTATATACATATATATGAAAAATATTCAAATAAAATTAAATGTAGTACATTTAGATTAAAATATCAAATATTTATAAAATATATAAAATTTTTAAATATAAAATAAATAAGATTAAGTTTAATACATTAAGCAACCAAATATTTAATCCAAACCATTGTCAAGTAAACATAAACTACTAACAAGAATAAGTTTAGTACATTAAGCAACCAAATCATTCATCAACATTTCTAAGTTCCTAAAAAATACTAGCCCATTCCCACTGACTTTGATTTGGTAGAATAATGATTTCGTCATCTTCATCAAAAATAACTTCTTCATCATCAACAATTTTTGAAGAAGTAATCAAGGGTTCCTCAACAGTTTCCTAATCCATATCAAAATCATCTTTATCAAGAAGGTTTTCCTCCTCAGCTATCCAATCTTGCATAATGTCAATGTTGTCAATACTAGTAGGATCCAAGAATTATTTTCCCTTAATAAAATTCCTAGCAATTAAAGCACAAGTAAAATTTAAATAAGATCAATATGAAATATGTTGAAGATTATAAATAAAAATAATTCGAAGTTAAAAGTATAAACAAATATACCTCTTTCGAAGTTTTAAATTATAACGAACAAATACAAGGTCATTTAATCTTTTATGCTCTAGCTTATTTCGCCTTTTGAAATAGATGAACTCAAATGTACTCCAATTTCTTTCACAACCAATTGCCCTAGTATATTGGCTAAGCACTCAAATTGTAAACTTTCATAACTCTGGTGTGCCACTCCCAAATTGCTCTCACTATAATACTATAAGTAAAATACAAAAAATAAATTAATTAAATAACAAATAAGAACATATAATCATAAACCAAGTAATAAAAGTTAGTAACCTTATACTTGGATTTAGTTTTTTCCTTTGACGTACAGTTAGAGACATTCCAAAATCACCAGTAGATTTTCTATACTCTTCAAGTTGTGTACTAATAGTTTCTTGCACCTCATCATCAAAAACCAATCTTGAAAGTGCATTAAGGAAACCTCTAGTAACTTCATTTTTTTAATTAAAAGATGGTCCAAAAAATATGCTCGGATTAAGCAAGCAACCGGCCATATGCAAAGGAGAACTAAGTTTCTTATCCCATCTTAAATCAATCACTTTCAAATATGGAATATATTAAAAAATCTTATTGTTGAACCTCGCCTTTATAGGCTTTTTTGCCTCGTCCATAGCTTTATACAAATAACCCATACTTGGTTTTTCTTTGCCATCAACAAGATGAAGAACTTTCACAAGTGGTTTACTAACTTTCACTATATGTTGGCATTGACACCAAAAATTTGTATATTTAAGAATAATATAAACTATTTCTTTCCTTACATTACTTTTTGTATAACGTGAATCTACCCATTTATCTCTAGTAAACATTTGCCTAAGCTCTTTCTTAAATTTCATCAAACACTGAATGTTTAAAAAGTGTGTAGCAAATCTAGTGATTGCAGGGCGACACAAATCTCTACCATGAGTATATTCTTTTCTCATCAAAGCAAACACCCAAGTATAATTATAAATGAATTTTGTAACTTTTCTAGCCTTTTGAATAGTTTCATCAATGACAGGAAAGTACCTGGGATTTGCAAACCTTTCCAACATCAAATCAATGCAATGGTTGCATAAGGTGCCCAAAAGAACGTGTTATACTTGTGTTACAATTTTTTCCAGCACATTTGTAAGAAAATCATTGTCTGTAATGAATTGAACAACGTTATCAGGGCCTACTTGTTGAACAATCTCATCAAACATTTGAAATAATGTATCTGCATCCTTTATGAGTCCTGATGCATCAGTAGATTTCAAAAATATACTTCTTTGTTGACTAAAGACAAGAAAATTAACTATCGACTCTTGTCTTTGATTGGTTCACCTATCAACCATGATAAAGCACCCATAAATCTTCTACGAATTCTTGATATTAAGAAATAGTCATTAACCTCATGCACACAATCTTTTAAAAGAACCCCTCTGAATTCATGAAAGTTTAGTATTTTGAAACCAGGTCAAATTGCAACAATAACATAAATCATCGGTTGATAATATTTAGAACTAGCAGCATTAAATGGTATGTTAGCATCTAACCACCATCTTGCCATTGCCATTTTTGCTTGATGAATAGCTTCCTTACTTTGTAGTACATTTTCGATACTAGTTTGAGCACTAGAGGTGGTTCTTAGAGTAAAGTAATTTAAAGTACTTTCCTTTTTTTTCAACTCATTACTATCTAATGATTCTTTTCCTTTTGCCCTCTCAGATCCAACAGAATGAGGACTTGTCATATTAATATCTTCATCTTTATCACTTGGAACATAGTTACCATAAGGATTTTCAATTTCATCTCGAACTTTCTTTTTTTTAGCTTGCTCTTTTTTCAAATCATCAAGCAATTGTTTCATTTGTCATTGCACATTAAAAGGTACCTTGGAACAATGTCTAACATCTTCTAAAATTTCAGCTAAATGTTGCTTCAAATGAGTAATACCTCCACCTTGTATATGCTTATTACAATAAAGGCATATAGTTTGGTTCCTTTTACTTAGCACCTTTATACAATGAGCTCAAGCATGATCATCGGATTTTGCTGGGGTAAAACCAATATTTAATCCACTTGAAGCATTTGATGCCATGAAATATCTAGAAATAAAATTAATAGAATCAAAGTACTGAATACAAAATGGCATGCAATTAACACAGAAATTCAATACTAAACATGAAAATATAAAATATAATCTAACCAATTCACTTCAAGATTTTCCCAGATTTACTTGCTTTCTACTGCTATTAGTGAGTCAACTGAACACATTATCAAAACCATTAACAAGGGGTTACCACAGGAATTCTACAACAATCAAAAAGTACAAACCTTGAAGTGTAAAAAAAAAAAGAAAGAAATATGAACATCAATAAATTTGCATAAATGAAAAATATTTTTAAAAAATTGTTCAAAGCTGAAAATTCAAAATCACCGAAACTGACCTCCAGATTAAATTGCAGCTATTCTCTTGTCGCGAACCTCTCTTAGATGCCATCTTCTTTGCGCCCCTCTCTTAATGCTGCGTTTCTACTCTTTATCTTGTGAAAGATAAAAAAGTTTTGAGATTTCTTCAGATTAGGGCGTGAGATGAGATAAAGGAATAAGGAAAAAAAGTTGAAAGGCCCAATAATAGGCTGACATCTGTATAATAATATTAATTAAAAAAATAATTGAAAAGTGAAATAGCCAAAGATGATGGATGAAAATTGTGTACTGACTGGAGAACAAAATTTTGGACAATACAGGCGAAATATGACAAAATGGACGGATCAGGGTGGTGCCGAGCGGAGCAAATGATGAAATGAAACGGTGATGTGTTTGCTTGGTTTAAGAAGCGAAACAATAAGTACTAGCCATTATCTGTACGGTACCAATAACTTTAGAATAGACGTTTGGGATCCAAGTCACCCATACTTAGGCTTTGGGAGGATGTTACCCCGAGACGAACGAGAATTAGGCATCTAAGAACCATATCACCTAGATTCGAGTTTTTAAATGATATTACTCTGATACAAATAAGAGATAGGCGTCGAGAACCATATCACCCATATTCGAATTTTTGGATAATATTAACCCGAGGTGAATAAGAGATGGGCCTCAAAAATTATACCACTCATATTTGAGTTTTTAAATAATTTTACCCCGAGGTGAATAAAAGATAGGCATCGGGAACCATATTACCAGATTCAATTTTTTGTATAATATTATCCCGATGTAGATAAAAGATAAGTCTCAAGAACCATACCACTCAGATTCAAGTTTTTGGATAATATTACCTTAAGGTGAATAAGAGATAGGCTTCGGAAACTATATCAACTAGATTTGAGTTTTTGGATAATATTACCCCGAGGTGAATAAAAAATAGGCCTCAGGAACCATATCACCCAGATATGGGTTTTTAGATAATATTACCTTAAGTTAAATAAGAGATAGGTCTCGAGAACCATACCACCTAGATTCAAGATTTTGGATAATATTACCCTAAGGTAAATAAGAGATAGACCTCGAGAACCATGTCATTCATATTTAGGTTTTTTGATAATATTACCTCGAAGTGAATAAGAGATAGGTCTCGAGAACCATACCACTTAGATTTAAGTTTTGGATAATATTACTCCGAGGTGAATAATTCTCTTTCTTTTCTCCACAATAGTTTTTCTCTTCCTGGTGATATTTCATAGAAGATTGGTTTTGTAATCCTTGATATGTAGGATACTTAGAATACTATTTCTCACGGCCTTTGTTGGTATGGGCTTGAAACTTATCTTTTTTTTTTAATCTCCGCAACTTCTTCTGTTAGCGTTTGTATTTGTCTATCTTTTTTTTTTTGCTTGCTTTTTCCATTTTCAGCCAATCGCTTAATTATCCATGCAATTTCTGTTACTTTTGGGTTGAAGGGATTTTAATGTGAAGATGAAACCTCTGAACCATGGTTTACGCCTTCTAAGGGTGGCAGTCGATTATCATTGTTTTAGTTAATCGTCACTATCTTTTCAAAGGGGTTGTCATGAAAATTTTTCCTTACCATTGTTTGGTTTCTTATTGCATAAGTTTACGTGGTCGCTATGATTTTCTTTTAAAAGTGGTTTCTAACTTTTGTTCAAATTTTCACAGACGGCACCAGATGTTGATGCAGCAAATATTCTTTTTGGACTTCGTACACTAGCACAAACCTTTTTCTTCTTCAATCTATTGTCAGCTTAACCTGCAATCACAACAAAAAGCTAAAGAGTTAAAAACTCGATGGTCTGATGAAAACCCTCCAATGCTTAAGTTAAGAGTTTTTTTTAATATATATATAATGTGAGAGAGTTGAGAAGGATAAAAGGAATTATAAGCTTTTAATATCAGAGTTTCATGATAATAATAATAATAATAATAATAATTTCGCACCTAGTCATTCTTGACTCCCTTTTTATATGTGTATGTCTTTCAAATTTAGTAGAATTTTATAAAATTTGAAAATAATAATCCTAGTCGTATTTACATTCCAAAGATCATGGAAATTCTATTCGATAAGCATCAACTTTTTGAATTTGGTAGGATTTTGAGGCCTACTTGCAAAACACATCTACTCAGCTAAGGATTTTTATTATGGAATAAATCTTTCTCGCAGAATATTTCTACCAAGTTAAGAATCATTATTATGGAATGATACAGAAAGAATGAGAAAGAAATGAATCCTCCATTGATACGTAATTATTAAGAAGTCTCAGAAATCTTTACTTGAGACTTTTTCATCCACATGAGGTGAGCTTAGACTGTGTTATATACCCGAGACCTTTGCTCTGCCATACTCGAGACCTTTATTAGTGGAAGAAGTTTCGAAACTGATACCCTTATCTGAGGCCTTTTATATAGTACTAAGAGGTCTCAGCCCATACTATACCTAAAGTCCTTGTTACCCTTTAATTAGTGTTCCTTAAACTTAAGCCAAGTTTGGATTCCTCCATCTTTTACAAGATTTCGGCTTGGGTTCAGCATTACTTACTTAGGGGCCCATGGCCTATTGGGCTTTAATCATACTTTAAACTGCATCCCCAGCATCAAACCCCTAGTTTTAGTCAAAAATAATTGTTTTTAACAAAAACTAAAAGTTACAATTTGAAAATACTTAACTTGAACCGAACTGAGCTGATAGCGTAGAACTTGTGCAACTGAAAACTAGTTTTCTAATCTTTCCTTGAAAATGACATCTTTAAGCATGAACCATACTAACCACTAATATACCTTAATTTCAAGGCTTCAAATGGATCTTGAATATTATTAACCTAACTTGAGTTTGTTCATTAATCATAATAAACAGGGAATTGTTCATCCTTTTACATCTTGGCTTTGTTCTCAGGATTTAATCGGGTCTTGGGTATTGTTATTCTTGGATGAAGGTTAAACATAATTGTTAGAGAATTATACTACCATTCTACGTCCTGAGATCATGTTCAAGGCTTATTCGGGCTATGAATATAGGACTTAATCATACAGAACCCTTTTGACTTTTACACATCCTAAGGTCAGCCTCAGGGCTTATTCAAGCTTTGAGTCATGTTACTCCAAAGATGTATGAGAGATAAACATCTGAGATGTATGTGAAATAGACGTCTGGGAACCATTTTCCACTTGAAATTACCATAGTTCGTTCCCCCTGCATCTGTTGATGTTTGATTTCCTGGTCTAGGGAACTAAGCTCTTCACCTTTACTTGCTATGAAATCTAACAAGTAATTGTTCCAAACTAGCATTTGATTTGATTTCTAAAATCAAAATAGTCGTCTGTCAAATGTCTATCACTTTGGTAGAATTCACAATATTTGTCTTGGGGCACTTTCTCTAGGCTTAGCTTTTATAGGACGAGATTCCATTATTATGGTTCCCCGTCTTTTAATTTTCTGCCAGACCTATGAAAGTGAGGCGTTCAGTGGAGTAAAGGTTTTATTCCCTTTAATACGAGTTATCCTCCTAGCTTCTTCCTTTTTCGGTGAGCGGTATCCTCTTTAGAAAAAATCACCTCTTCCTCCTGCAATTCTGTTTTGATCTTGATCTTATCTTCCATTTCTATCAAGGTTACAGAAATTTCTCCTATCATCACGTCTTCTTCTTAAGTTTGCTCTTGAATTTGTCATCTCGTTGCGAGATAAAGGCTCAAAGGTTTTTTCTTCTTTTAATTTAAGGGTGATCTGATTTTCAATTTCAATTTTATTCAACAACTTTTTCTGAGCTGTTTTATAAGTAGTAACAGATGGTTTACAGATGGCATACCATCCTCGATCTACTCAAGTACCTTTTCTGAAACCTTTCAAAGCTAAAAGGTGATGGTAAGCCCCAAATTTCATCACCTCATCATTTTACCTCTTGACGAAATTCTTGAAACTTTTGACTTCGCCTTACTTCATAAGCAATAACAAACTAAAGGTTTTGTGGCGAACTGTCATTCCTCTAAATTCGTTCATGAATGCCTTATACAATTGTTCAAAATTACAGATACTATCCAAACTCAGACTTGTGAACCACCTTTTCGCTTATCCCTTTAAGGTTAAAGGGAACAAGCAGCACATTTGTGATTCATCTAATCCTTGGATCAGCATCATCTCTCTAAATAGGTACATATGTAGTGATGGGTCCATTTTTCCTATAAATGGGTTTATTTAAGGCATCTTGAATTTCTTAGAAAGAGCGAGATTTAGTATCTTCTAGGAAAAAAGAGACTTAGAGTGTAACCCTATTTGTGGTACAAACTCATTATCTTTCCTTCGCTATCTCCTCCTTTGGTCCTCTAACTCTTCGACTAATCTTTTGACACGGACCTCAAGATTATTGATTCGGTTATGATTATCCCCTGACCTCTTTCTTCGATGGGAACCCTGTTTGGAACCTTCTCTTTCTCTCATTCATTTCTGATTAAGAAATATTCTCATATCCTCTGAACCGGAACTATCATCGGGTCCATACATTGAAGAATTGCTGAATCATCTGGGGAATATTGGATCCTGAGCTCTGGTTCACCTATGGGATTGAAAATAACATCTTTTTTGGGATTCTCTTCGCAAATAATCAGAGATCTTACATTTTCCACTTTTAGTGGTTATGTATTTTGCAGGTGGTATTCTGCAGGAAATTAGTTTCATGATTCTTAATGCATAAAGCAATTAGAATACTACTTTAACTTTCGTCAGTATAGGCATCTTCAACTTTTGAGAGCTGGCACGAAGCATTTTTTTCATTATTGCCACCTCTTTAACCAAAGCCTGGATCTGTTTGTCTTTCTCTACATGTTGTTTTTCATTATTAACTAGCCTCTTAACCAGCCACATAGTTTTCTTGATTCCTTGTTCAAAGAGTATTTGATGCGATGATAATACTTCCGAACCGTGGTTTGCATCTTCTAAGGGTGGTGGTTGATTGTCATTATTTCGGTTAGTTGCCGCGATCTATTCAAAGGGATTATCGCCAAGATTCCCCATCGTTGCTTCAGAATTTCTAGTTGTATAAGTTCACTAAGTCGCCATATTCTTCTTTCCAGCAACAGTTTCTGACTTTTTATTTAGATTCCCACAGACGGTGTCAAATGTTGATGCAGCGAATATCTTCTTTGGACTTCGAGCACCAACACCGATCTTCTTCTTCTTCTTTTTCGTTCTACTGTTAGCTTCACTTGCAATCATAACAGAAAGCTAAGGGGGTAAAAAGTCAGTGGTCTGACGAAAACCCTCCGATATTTAAGTTAAAGTTTTTTTTTATATATAATTTGAGAGAATTAAAGAAGGATGTAGGGAATTATAAGCTTTTAATATTAGGGTTTCATGATAATAATTTCGTATCTAGTCGTCCTTGACTCCCTTTTTATATGTGTAAGCCTTTCAAACTGGGTAGAATTCTATAAAATCTGGAAATAATAATCTTAGTCGTATTTAGATTCTAAGAATCATGAAATTTTAATTTGATAAGTATCGGCTTTCCGGATTTGGTGGGATTTTGAGCCCTACTTGCAGAATATATCTACTCGGTTAAGGATTCTTATTATGAAATAAATATTTCTCACAAAATACTTCTATTAGACTAAGAATCCTTATTATAAAATGATCTGTAAAGAGATTGAGAAAGAAATGTATCATCTCTTGATAACCAATTAATGAGAAGTCTCAAAAATCTTTACTTAAGACTTGTTCATCCACCTGAGATGAACTTAAACTGTGTTATATATCCGAGACATTTGTCATGCCATACCTGAGACCTTCATAAGTAGGAGAAGTCTCATAATTGATACTCATATCTAAGACATTTTTATATGAGACTAAAAAGCCTTGACCCGTACTTGTTAATATTCCTTGAACTTAAGTATTATGGTATAATTCTGTAATTGTGATTTTGTTGGATGAGAAATACGAGAACCGAATAAGGAAGCCGGAGGATAAGGTAAGGTGTTTGATAAAAAATGAAAATGGAGGATTGGTGCGGATTCTTGAAGTGATTGATGACATTCAGCGGCTGGGATTGGGTTACCGCTTTCAAAATGAGATAGAGAGCTCTAGAAAGAACTTACTTTTAGGAATTAGTAAATGAACATGCCGATGCAGAAAACAAACTCCATGCTGCTGCTCTCAGATTCAGGCTTCTTAGGCGACATGACTAAGTCATTTCTCAAGGTTCACACTTGCAGCTAGCTCTCACATCTTTAGCCAATAGTTATTTGTCAATTTTATTTCCATACAATACACTTGAATTATTTTAGATAAAGTCTTCGGTTCTTTCCGTCAAAAACCCACTGTCTTATATAAATTATTGAGTGATGCCACGTCGACTGACAAACCACACCGTCAGTACAGAAATCTACAGTTTTTGTTAAATTTCATTCACATCCCTAAATTGTAAATTATTATCTTAAAATCCCATTAATTTGTAAATCATCATACTCCAAAATTTCGTTCACCTCTTAGAAGTTTGAAAAATTGTCTCAAAACTCTATTAATTTTATAAATCATTAATTTTTTTTTACGAAATTAATTAGGATTGAGTGACCTTAAATCACATAATTCTAATTTTGTACTTATCTACGTGTCTTAAATTTTTGAACCCAAAATATTAAATAAGAAAAATATACTTTTATTTTTGAGGTCAGGAGGAGGCCATTGTGTTTTGAATTGTATTTTATTACTGTTTTCGGTATTTATGACAGTATACTAGCCATTACTTTAATTTTTACTCAATCCTAGCCAGGAGACATTAGGGAGGGAGTTTATGTGATTTGAAAGCACATTCTGATTTGTGTTATATGAGGGTACTGGTACATGTGAGAAGTAGGAGGCGAAAGGAGGTCTGATATCTGACCCGAAATCTATGCGCATCACTGCATATTATTCTGTTTTATTTGACTATTTAAAATTTTAATTCTGGAAATTATTATAATATACAGTGGATGTCTTGTTAATATGATTTCTGTCTGGAATTGATTTTAAGTTTAAACATATTTTATGTCAAAACAAAATTTATTTAAAATTTTCATTTCAGTATTCACTCATTGAGTTTTTCCCAAAACTCACCCAACCACAGTTTCTGTGAGTGCAGGATTTTCTACTAGGTGAGGACTTTAGAAGATATTCGTGAAAAACATTGAGATTCCAGATTCTCCATGCAGTCACCTAGGAGTTCATGTTGTAGTCTGTTTTGTACATTGGGCACAACGCCTAATTATGTATACACATTATGAGTATGTCTTTTGTATATTTCTGTGTATATTGATATGTATGCATATACTCTTTTATTTATGAGTATCCTGGTTTATGTCTGGAAGTGTATTAATGGGCATAGAGCCCTTAATATGTGTGTGAGTCATGCATATGATTGGTAATTCTCTACATTATAGTTTACATGCAGATATTTTTGTCTGAGGCTTATAGGAGTAGGATATCCTTACCTCTATACCATCACGATACCAATTTACCGGTATGTGACATTAAATCACATAATTCTAATTTTGTGCTTATCTACGTCTCTTAAATTTTTGAACTCAAAATATTAAATAAGAAAAATATACTTTTATAACTAATAATTAATATTAGATTGAAAATAATTTAATTAACTATTATAATTTTAAAATAAAATTATTTATTATAATAATATTGGACTCTTCTTAATTTTGTCATAGACATAACATAACATGTGAACCCTTATTAATTTTGTCATAGACACAATATGTGGACGTCTATAACATGTGGACCCTTATTAGTAGACGAAACATGTGAACAATGGTTTAAAAATTAATAGAGCCCGGAGATAATTAATGGGATCTTAAGTAATTTTTTAAACCACAGGTATGTGAATGCAATTTTGCAGTAATGTTTTGTTGCATTATTTAAAATAATATTCATGACAAAGTCAATGCACATGTGTCAACAATTTATTGAAAAAGTATGTTGCACTGAAAGAATTAAAGAGCAGACTAATTACTTTTTTACTTTCTTATCTTATTAAACCAATTTAAGAGAAGAAGATGCTTTTGTGACCTATAGATGTCTTCAAGACTTTCATGGATGATGAAGGAAAATTCATCTCAACCCTTCAGATGGATGTCAAAGGATTAGGAAAGCTAAGTTTGTACGAAGCTTCGTATCTTGCTTTTGAAGGAGAAGAAATAATGGATGAGGCCCGAAAATTTTCAAGAACAAATCTCAATCAACTAATTAAAACAAAGATAGATCCAGCTATGTCAGAACTAATTAGTCATGCATTGGAGCTTCATTCCATCATAGAATGCCTAGACTTGAAGCAAGGAGGTATATTGAATCATACAATAAAAGAAAAGACTCAAATCACTTGTTACTTGAACTTGCCATGCTGGATTTCAACTGGGTGCAATCAATATACCAAGGAGATCTTAGAGACACGACAAGGTTCTTATTTTTTAAACTATGCACAAAAATAATTATGTCATGAATTTACATTAATATTAAGGGTTTGATGTTATGGAGTAATTATTTGGTTTCTTAATTTACTTGTCAAATTAGGTGGTGGAAGGAAATTGATCTGGCAAACAAGTTGAAGTTTGCCAGGGACAGGCTGATGGAATGCTTCTTTTGGACTGTTGGAATGATTCCTGAACCACAGTATAGTAATTGCCGAAGAGGGATAAGAAACGTGACAACATTTATCACAACCATTGATGACATCTATGATGTATATGGCGCTTTAGATGAACTAGAGCTTTTCACTGATGCCGTCGAAAGGTTTGTTGTTAAAGAAACAATCAATAATTATGGTTAGTCATGACCTCAGGATTGTCAGTTTACATGGTAATTTTGATTGCTCGATTTTGTTTTTCAGATGGGATATCAATGCTATCAATGAATTGCCTAACTATATGAAGTTAAGCTTCCTGGCTCTCTATAACACTGTCAATGAAATGGGTTATGAGGCTCTGAAAGAACATGGACAAAATGTCATTCCATACCCGACAAAAGCGGTATATAATTTGCAATTATATTTTTTAATTTTTGTATTCTGTTATATTGAATTTGCTTCACCGCATCTAACTTTTGATTTTGATTCAGTGGGCTGATTTGTGTAAATCATTTTTACAAGAAGCAAAATGGAGTTACAACAAAGACACGCCAACATTTGAGGACTATGTTGAAAATGCATGGCGATCAGTATCAGGCGTACTTATCCTGGTTCATTCCTACGTTTTCTTGAGTCAAAATATTACCAAGGAAGCGCACTTGAGTCCTTAGAAAATTACCATAATTCTTGCGCGGGCCATCAATTATTTTTCAACTTTGCAATGATTTAGCTACTTCGAAGGTATGATTTTCACTTCTCATTAATTAAAATCCCCCGTTTATACTCACAATTCTGTTTATTCTATTCTACAGAAACTGCGGATAAATTAGAAGTCACAAGACATTCCGTCAACCCTTTTTAATTTATTGCAATATTAACATTACTGTATCACAGGCTGAGTTGGAGAGGGGTGAAACCGCAAGTGCGATACTGTGTAACATGCAAGAAACTGGCCTGTCAGAGGAAATTACTGGTGAACATTTGAGGAGCATGATTGACAAAACCTGGAAGAACATGAATAAGGATCTGGTTCTTGAGCATCCTTTTGCTGAACTTTTTGTAGAAACAGCTTTGAATCTTGCTCGGGTAGCCCAATGCACGTACCAATACGGACATGGGCATGGAGCTCCAGATGCTAGAGCAAAGGAAAGGGTTCTTTCCATAATACTAGAGCCCATTTCATTCATGGAAAGAAAAGTTAATAGTTGAGCCCATCCCAACATACAATTAAGGACACAATGAGTAGAAGATAGTAACTACTTAGTGATCCTTAATTAACTTTAGAATATTGTAAATAATTAGTTAAAGTTCTATGTATCCAGTAATATATGGTCAGTCATATTTTACTTTGCAAAGATCAATAAGTTAATTATAAGTTAATGTATATAAATGGATTTACCATAATCATATCCATGCTCAAAGTCGTTGCCATTTCACTGAATAATAATGCTAAATTTTATACCAAAACGTTTAGACAACATTGATAGTTGATAGTGCTTCCACCCAACTAACGTTTAACAAAAAGCTAGATCGATTTTTCATGGTGCATAAATTTACACGGTGCTTTTTCTTTTGCTGGCCATTAATGTGTAGTACGATATCGAAAGATTTCGTGGACATGAATCTTGTGGGACATTAGTTTTGTCCCTCTTATGGATATGCCTCTTATGGCTAAGGATGATAGTGAATTGGATATGAAACAAATATATCTAAATTGCTATTCGTATCTATTAAAAAAATTTAGTACTAAATTTGTATAAAATTTATAACGAATATAATATTTTATTATTATACTTGCTTAAACGAATATTTAATATTTATCAAATTCATAAAAATATCACGATTTTTTAATAAAAATTTTTGACATTAAAATTATAAAATTTTAACATTAATTCAAAATAAAATACATTACTCACATAAAATATTAAATATAAACAATAAAAAATAAAATTGATAACAATAATTTCATAAATATATATATATAATTATTTTACAAATTCATATATAATTAATTAGAAATATATCTTACTTAATTAAATTATTTTATTGTTTAGCTCATTTTTTTTATATATTAAGAATGATTATGTAAATTTAAAGATAAAATAAAAAATAAACTTTAAACTCTATTAATTATTAATAATTATATAAATATAATTTATTTAATAGAGATGATAAACGTTATTTTATGACATCAATATACGTATTAATTTTACATGTTACTTTTAACCAAAAAAATAACAGATTTAGTATTATTATAAAATTAATACATATTTAATTGCTAACAAAAAAATATTAAATACATAATCTTAACAAAAAATTTAAATGTAATTAACAACGAGTATGTGCAGTGTCTATATAAAATTTAAAAATTTATATTATAACATCAAAACAACATTGTTTTGGATATTTTTAAATATTAATTTTAAAATAACATCGCATTAATATTTTTAAAATAAAATTTTAAAAATTATATATCCACAGATACTGTCTGCGAATATTTATTAGTATTTACATTCGTGTTATACTCACTAGGAGATTTAATTTATTTTTTTAAATTTATCTCAAATTCACAAAAAAAAATATATCAAGCTTATCATATGAAGATTAGATAATAACGAATTTGGGAATAAAATTACCATCCCTAGTCCTTTCAACAAAGAACCTCCACCATACATGCAGTTTTTTCATTTGAATAAAAAGGTACATTTAACGAGTACCTACAGAAAATTTTGTAGCCCAAATTAAATTGTGTTCGGAAATAATATTTTGAAATCTTTTATATACAGTCTTCAAAATAATAATTTTATTTTTTTTTTAAAGAAATGGTGTTTCTTGTAATTTTTTTTTTAATATTCTGTATTTTTTTTTTTTTTTGGGTCCAATAATAGAGGACGACGTGGAAAAAAAATGAAAATCATATGTTTCAAAATGGGGTTTGTGTTCATGCAAGTGTACAAAAATATGGACTGACGTTTCAAATTCAGGCTCTGTCTCTTTCAGTTCTCATCAGCTTCGTCAATGACAACAACTGAAAACAAAAAACAAAAAACGTGCTCTTTCAAAATGATGGCGTAGAAACCCCTTACTTACTGCCTTTTTTTTTTTTTTTTTTAAGAGTCAGACAGTAAGAATTATTATATATATATAGCTCAATACATTGATCATTCAAGCTAGAAATAAATCAAGATCGTCATAGAATATATAGCTTCATTGCAATGTCGCTTCATAATCTCTCTTGCTCATCTCGTATACAGGTTTCCCTGATCACTCATAATATTCTTCCTACACATCCTCTACAAACACTACCACTTGATCATCATCGTCGTCTTAGTCGTCGTCCTCCAATAAAACTGCACGTTAAATGTTCAGTGAACTCCCGAGTTTCTGATCACCGACTGGCAGAGGATAGAGGACCACCCAAATATCAACCCAATATTTGGAATTACAATTTTTTGGATTCCTTACAGATTCATCATGTGGTGACTATATATACATATATAATCTTCATGTTCAATTTGCTGAAACATAAAGTGATCATATTCCTAAAACTTCGATAGTACGTCATTATGATATAATTCCGTTACTGTGATTTTGTAGGAGGAGAAATACGAGGACCGGATAAGGGAGCTGGAGGAGAAGGTAAGGTGTTTGATAAAGAATGAAAATGGAGGATTGGTGCCGATTCTTGAAGTGATTGATGACATCCAGCGGCTGGGATTGGGCTACCGCTTTCAAAATGAGATAAAGAGAGCTCTGGAAAGAATTTACTCGTGGGAATTAGTAAATGAACATGCCGATGCAGAAAACAAACTCCACGCTGCTGCTCTCAGATTCAGGCTTCTTAGGCGACATGGCTATGTCATTTCTCAAGGTTCATACTCACTGCTAGCTCTCACATCTTTATTGACTTCTTTCCGTCTAAGACTCTCTGTCTTATGATATATTATTGGGTGATGATGCGCCACCGACGGACCACACTTCGACTACAGAAATCGACAGTTTTTGCAAAATTTTATTCATATCCCTAAATTTTAAAACATTATCTCAAAGTTCCTTTAATTTGTAAATCATCATATTCCAAAATTTCATTCACATCTTAAGAGTTAGAAAATTTGTCTCAAAACTCTATTAATTTTATAAATCATCTTCTACATGCTATATTTTTTATAAAATTAATCAGAGTTAACCAACCTTAAATCTCATAATTCTATTTTTGTGTTTATTTACGTCTCCTTAATTTTTGAATCCAAAGTATTAAATAAAAATAATATAATTTAATAACTAATAATAAATAATAAATTAAAAATATCTTAATTAATTATTATAATTTTAAAATAAATTATTTATTATAATAACATGTGGACCTTATTGATTTCATCATAGACATAATATGTGAATAATGATTTAAAAAATTAATGGAGCCTAGAGATAATTAATGGGATCTTAAATATATTTTCTAACTTTAGGGATGTGAATGAAATTTTGCAGTAATGTTTTTACGCATTTCACGTGCACTTGTCATTACTCTTAAATTATTTTCACTCGTGCATTATTTAAAATAATATTGATGACAAAGTCAATGCACACGTGTCAAAAATTCATTGAAAAAGTGTGTTACAGATGTCTTCAAGACTTTCACGGATGACGAAGGAAAATTCATGTCAACCCTTCAGATGGATGTCAGAGGAATGCTAAGTTTGTACGAAGCTTCGTATCTTGCCTTTGAAGGAGAAGAAATAATGGATGAGGCCCGAAAATTTTCAAGAACAAATCTCAATCAGCTAATTAAAACAAAGATAGATCCAGCTATGTCAGAACTAATTAGTCATGCATTGGAGCTTCCATTCCATCATAGAATGCCTAGACTTGAATCAAGGTGGTATATTGAATCATACAATAAAAGAAAAGACTCAAATCACTTGTTACTTGAACTTGCCATGCTGGATTTCAACTGGGTGCAATCAATATACCAAGGAGATCTTAGAGACACGACAAGGTTCTTATTTTTTAAACTATGCACAAAAATAATTATGTCATGAATTTACATTAATATTAAGGGTTTGATGTTATGGAGTAATTATTTGGTTTCTTAATTTACTTGTCAAATTAGGTGGTGGAAGGAAATTGATCTGGCAAACAAGTTGAAGTTTGCCAGGGACAGGCTGATGGAATGCTTCTTTTGGACTGTTGGAATGATTCCTGAACCACAGTATAGTAATTGCCGAAGAGGGATAAGAAACGTGACAACATTTATCACAACCATTGATGACATCTATGATGTATATGGCGCTTTAGATGAACTAGAGCTTTTCACTGATGCCGTCGAAAGGTTTGTTGTTAAAGAAACAATCAATAATTATGGTTAGTCATGACCTCAGGATTGTCAGTTTACATGGTAATTTTGATTGCTCGATTTTGTTTTTCAGATGGGATATCAATGCTATCAATGAATTGCCTAACTATATGAAGTTAAGCTTCCTGGCTCTCTATAACACTGTCAATGAAATGGGTTATGAGGCTCTGAAAGAACATGGACAAAATGTCATTCCATACCTGACAAAAGCGGTATTTAATTTGCAATTATATTTTTTAATTTTTGTATACTGTTATATTGAATTTGCTTCACCACATCTAACTTTTGATTTTGATTCAGTGGGCTGATTTGTGCAAATCATTTTTACAAGAAGCAAAATGGAGTTACAACAAAGACACGCCAACATTTGAGGATTACGTTGAAAATGCATGGCGATCAGCATCAGGCGTACTTCTCCTGATTCATTCCTACTTTTTCTTGAGTCAAAACATTACCAAGGAGGCACTTGAATCCTTAGAAAATTACCATAATTTCTTGCGCGGGCCATCAATTATTTTTCGACTTTGCAATGATTTAGCTACTTCAAAGGTATGATTTTCACATCTATTGATTCCATTATGCAGTAATTGCAGTTTAATAGTTCAAGATCTCAACTCTAAACATTCCATCCAACCCTTTTTTAATTTAACGTTATTGTAACTCAGGCTGAATTGGAAAGGGGTGAAACGGCAAGTTCAATACCATGTTACATGCAAGAAACTGGTTTGTCTGAAGTACTTGCTCGAGAACACTTGAGGAATATGATTGACAAAACCTGGAAGAGCATGAATAAGGATCGGGTTGATGAGCATCCTTTTGCAGAGCTATTTGTAGAAACAGCTTTAAATCTTGCTCGGATAGCCCAATGCACGTACCAATATGGAGATGCGCATGGAGCTCCAGATGCTAAAGCGAAGAAAAAAGTCCTATCATTACTAGTTGAGCCCATTTCATTCGTGGACAAAAAAGGTGCCAGTACAATAACCCAATGAACGAGTAATTTGAGCTCAATATATGTATCCAATCATAGATAGTCATAATTAATTAGCCTAAGAATATTGTAAGTAAAATAATTAAAGTTTTATGTACCCAATATTATATTGCCAGTCATGTTTTTCTTTGAAACTATACTGGTATCCAGGGTCAAAGTTGCTATTTCACTTCACTTTGCAATTGACCCAGCAGGCATCGGCAGTGGCTACAAATAAACACTAAACAACTTCGAAATCAACATTTTGGTTACTAACTACGTTGTTTAATTGGGATCAATGGTATAGTGGAATAATCAATATATGAAATGGATATAGGAAGTATAAGAAGAGTGGCGTCTAAGGAATAGCTCAAAGCTCCGAATTCTTGGTCACTCTCTCCATTAATATTCTCCCGGTTCCAGCCCAATTAACTGCTTAATCAACCTATTATTATCATTAATTATATTTGTCTCATCTTCTCCAAAGAGAGATTATATGATTTAGAAAATGTAAACATCACACAAAGCCTTGACTTGTAATCAACTTCGATGGGATCAGCATCTTCCATACGTTAATTTATTGTTGTCACGGCACATCATACGTGTGTGACTTTTATGCAATTAGAGACAATTCAGTGTCCAACGATTTGTCTAATCACTACCCAAGAAATGCCAAAACACGATTGTTTAATTCTATTTGATTTTTTCTTACAAAATCAAATTTCAGTCCCCTTCTCAAATTAAAGGCTATCCAATCATTTCACTGCCCAAAATGCTAAGTTGGTTGCGTCACTGACACCATTACTGACTGTAATTCAATCTGGTCAATTATGCTTCCATGTAAGGTTTGGCTATGGCTATGAATATGGCACGTTTAGAATTGGACCATCCACTCTAAATAATGAACAGAACAGAGCAGAACCAAAGCACCCCTGCTTTTGGGCCACCTGACTTAAACGTTGAATCTTCTTATCCATTAACTTAATTTATTTCCAGAAAAATCCAACGAAAGTGAAAATATTCACTGTTGCTGCCGTGTTCTTTGAATGTTATTCTGATAAGCAAGCCCCACATCTAGTCAATTGTTAATGGCACCGACTTCCTTCTCTGCCACATTTCTGTTCGATGTCTGTAGACCAATTGTTGCCAAGAAAATTCTTTAGAATTATTAATTAAATAATTTATTATTTATTTAGTGGGGAAGACATCTTGCGAAGGCAAATGTTTCACTATCATTCTCATTAAATTAACGGTTCTTATCTACCCTTGTGCTTACTAATTCACAATTTGTCAAATGGGTTTTCAGCTTAACTGCATAGCAATCTTCCTTTGTAAAATGGAAATTTCTCCCTGAATCATTCAGAAAAGATAAGAAAAGAAGAAATGAAATGATCTTCATGAAACATATTCAGCCTTTGAATTACCCAAAAAAAAAAATTGCCCTTCATGCAGAGCATATGCCAGCTTTGTGTTACAGCTTTGTTCCAATGTGAGAATGACTTGAAGAAAAGGACTTAGCATTGGGGACCTATCTTACATAACATAGAGAATAAAAAGAATAAACAGCTGCGCTACTCATGAAAAAGCACACAAAAGTTCTCCCTCTTTTTCTGTAACTGTACAAGCGAGATCTCAATATCTGTTGAGAAAGGAAAAATAATTTCACCCACCTTTAGATTTGCAGAGAAGAAAGAAAAACTGTAAGCAGTGCAGAATAAAAACACTCAAGCTATACATATGAGAAAATTAATTTACTAAGGACATAAGTGATGCAAAATTTCTATCATGAACAAAGCTTGGGTAAGGATCTGGCATTGCTTGGACTTGAGACTCTTGATTTCATAATTTTTGCCATCTGAGTTTGCATTTTTCGACAAACTTTCTCCAATTCCATCACCCTCCATTGCATTCCTTGCAAATGTGCTCTCAGTTTCTCATTGTCAGCAGAAAGATCAGGCTTCCCAGCATAGAGAACAACTTGTTCGTTGGTTTCATATTTCTTACCCTTGCTTTCAGTTTCAGTGAAGCTACACGGTGAATCATTACCGAATTTAAAGTTGTTTGTGGTATGGAGTAAGTTTTTGAGCTTGAATTGCTGGGAGATGAGAGCCTGGACTGTAGTTTTTGACGGAAATTTTGCATTCTGAGAAAGGTTCAAGCATGCTTGAGCAGAGAGCTTCTCATAGTTAAGAGCACAACAAATCTTTATCTTCTCTTCTTCTGCCAATCCTGCATGCACCTATTTAAACCAGATTCAGTTCCAAATACACCACGTAAGACTATACCAGGAATCTGAAATTGGCAAAATCTTTAAAATTTTAAAATTCTACTTCAAACTAATTGCAAATGTTCAGGCCTCAAATTAAAATTCACAAGGCCAAGTAATAGAAGAGATTCACTATGCAATTTCAATTTAAAGCCATATTTTGATAAAGCTAGAAAAATTCCAACTTAAATCAAATATTGTGAGATCAATGTACTACCTCAAAATACAAGTCAATGACACGGTACATTTCATCATGAGACTCCCTGGCAGAATCTGGCAGGGCCATGGCAAGAGCCAGGAACTTTGAAGGCTTTAAGCAAGGATCTGGAGCTACTTCTGCCATATACAAATCCATCAAGCAAGCAACTTTCTTCAACAGCATCAAAGCTACTAGACAACCTCCTCTACGCAGAAATGCTTTGAAAAACCTAAGGACAATATTTACATCATATAAGTAATTTGTCCCTGATGGAGATGGAATTAGAAGATCATCTAGAGTTGCTTGATCCATCTGAAAGCCTATCATACTTTCCAACTTGTTCCGACTACTTTTGGTGATGTTCAAATTCAGAGCAACCCGAAGAATCCCAAATAAACTCTTGCACGAAACAGAGCTCCGGTCAAGAGTAGAAAGCATATCAATGACAGTTTCAACAATTTTGCACTTCTCATCTGTTGTGGCAGTATGGAACTTTGATTTCTGGTAAAAAAGGAGGAACTTACTTATAATAACATGATCAAGCTTTCGTGAGACCATGGATTTTATCATCATCTCAACCAAATTAGGACTCAAAACTAAAAGATCTTCAAACCACCAGTTTGCTCGAGAGAAGCTGTTCTTTAAACTCTCAGTGCTTTTGGTGTCACAGGAGAACCGAAATCCTGAGCTATCTGGTGAGAAAGTAGATGCACAAGGACTTGCTTCAATGGTCAAAGGCAGCCTCCCAACTAAAGATTCTAGGCATCTTTCAAGTACACCTGAAGAATTCACAACAGGAAGAAAATCTTGGCATTGCTTCAAAGCAATCAAAAGCTCAGACCACGTCCAATAGTAGATCTCTTCAAGTGATTTCTCTGTTTGCTCCAATAAATTATGCTTTTCAGATGTACACTTGTTCATCTCCATGAATTGTGCAGCACAATGTAGGAAGGAAATATTGGATGGAGTTATATCGATTCTACCATTGTTGTAGCAAAACCTTAACATAAGCTCAAAACTCTCTGCTCCTCCAGGAAAGTCATGAAATATCACTTTAAGATTTTTCTTGGTACCAATTGCTTTACCAAATAACTTGCTTAATCTACCCGAATATGAAGCAATAATTTTCTGCAAATAACCATAAAAAAAAAAATTAAATTGTCAGATGTTTAATAATTGCCAACAAATTATTTCATTATAAACACCAGTATACATAATTCTAGAAAAAGGAAGAATACGAGTTATAAACTACGCATCACTTACTGAATCGTGGAATAGAAAGTAGCAAAGATTCCAGCTAACTAACAAGTAATTGAGGTAATGTAATTCCAAAATCACTTTAACAGTGGAACATTGAAGTGCCTAGAATCCACCAAAAGAATTAAATTGAATATTGACATAAAAGAACGAAATCATAGAATTAGACTCAACAAGAAAAGGGATATTGAAGGGTAAATCTAGACCACACCTGCAAAAAGAAGGGTGAAATGTCGTTATAGACAATTAATTGTGGGAATGATTATTAAACAAAACGATGTCTACTAATCGTTCCAGCACAGAAGGGCAATGACAGGTGCCATGACCCTCAGTCCTTCTCAAAAAAATATGAGTAAAGCAAATGAAGGTATGAACATTTAAGCCACGTAACAGCAGCAATAAATGATAGAATAAACAAAAACCAAAAAAGAAAAAGCCCTACAATATTGATAACCAGTAGCCAGAATGAAAAGAACAGAAGATAATGGAACCTTTGTTGCCCCACATCACTGCAATGTAGGTACAAATTTAATGGCGGAGGTACAACCATAGAGTAATTAGGTAAAACACGGAAAAATAACAGGAGCGAATTACAAGAGAATGTAAGAATTATAAAACTTTTAACCATAGAAATTCTCACACACAGAGAGATTAAAAAAAAAAACACATTCGTTAAAACCCAGAACACGAAATTAAGATGCAAAGCAAAACAACTGCTTGCAACAAAAAAAAAAAAAAACCAAGAAAAGTAGAAGACTTGGGAAGTTAAAGGAGAAAAGGATTTTACCTTGTCCACCATGAAAGTCTCTTCCCCATTGACATCCACTTCAAGATCCCAGCAAACTGCCATGACTCCTAATAAACAAACGAAAAACCAACCCACATCACAAGTCAAGAGTTTTTATTTATTTATTTTTTTTTTTTGAAACTGTATAAAAGAAACGAAGAGAAAAGGAAAAAAATTTAACAACCCAGTAGAGACAGAGATGTGAGGAAGACAAGTGAGAAGTAAGGAGGAGCACACAGGGTGAAGGTTATCTTATTTTGAGATGGGCAAGAAGACAAACAAAAGGTGGTCACTTAAAACTGCTTTTGGGTTCTGCAAATAGTTCACAATTAGCAGTCAACTAGTTACACAAGCAAAGCAAGCAATGTGGTGGTTCTACAAAGACAGGACCCAGGGAAGCAACAAGGTGTATACAGACAAGAAAAGAAAGATATAATATAATAAACTATATATGAACCAGAGAAAGAGTAAACAAAAACAGTTGTTGCGTGAACCCTAACCTCTCTTATCTCTCTGACAT
This sequence comes from Cedrela odorata, assembly GCA_035584115.1. Lineage (NCBI taxonomy): Eukaryota > Viridiplantae > Streptophyta > Magnoliopsida > Sapindales > Meliaceae > Cedrela > Cedrela odorata. The sequence continues at coordinate 2,276,761 of JAXCLQ010000001.1, read as the reverse complement.
TCTTTGCTAAATAAATATTATTTCTTCATAGATTATTGTTTTTGGTAAACTCCATAATGTTAAAATAATTAATGGTTGGTTATAAAAAGAAAAAAAGAAAAAAATTGGTGAATTGTAATGTGGGGAGACCCTAAGCTTAGAACTGAAGCTTTTTTGCTGGCTTGCTTCTCTCTTATTTCACCTCCATCTCTGCAAGTCTCTAAACTTGTGCACCCACCAGCATCGATTTTTTTTTCTTTTCTACCCTTTTTCACTCTATATCCATTGTCTACATGTGAGGGATGTTCAAAGACCAAATTGGCCTTTTGGAACTCTATTGGAGACTTGACGTTAGACCACACAAATTTTTTGTTGGTCCCACTGAAAGATCTTGATCTTTAGTTGGTTGACAATGGATCATGCATTCATGTTATTGTAGTTACTCGTTTGTTTCCCCATTTAACAGAATTCATTTTATTTTTTCCTAATTTTGTGATCTAATTTTTTTAGATGCAGAGTGGTACACTAGTTGGACGGCTGTGATTTGTATTTGGGATGATCAGGTGGGGCCAGCACATTGATGAGGTGGGCTCAATGGTCTAGATCCCTTAACATGCAGTGAATGGAACACGTAAAGACGTTTCTATGGAAAACTAAAGGCACTGCATGACTGCATCTGCAAGCAGCCAAGAATAAACACTTTTGTTCATGCATGCACGTGATGATGAGGATAGCAAACGGGAGTCACGTGATCAACATACTTTTTGAAATTACACCTTTAACCCTAAAACAACAGTTTCGTTTACAATTTCACTTTTCGGTAAGTACAACTGAGGAGCCTATGTTTAAGGTTAGACAGCGTCTAATCAACTTTTTACAGAATATGTTTGAAGTTGCAAACGTTTTGTCCAATCATCTTTAGAGAATAAAGGGTATCTCTGACATTTTGAGAAAAATTAAAGGCGTTAATATTACCGAAAAGTATGGCATCTTTCGTCCTCATAATCATGAACCAATCATCTCTTTCATCTTTAAAAGCAAAGCCAAGCGGTGCCGTTTTATCCCGGCAATCCAAGTCGAAGTTCCTTCCAAATTTTGATTGGTTATCCTGCCGACATATTTTGGCCAAAAGGTTATCCGATAATGATACGCAAATCTTATTGTAATGAATGATAATTAAATTTGTGGGTGGAACATATTGCCTATCCTTTTGCTCGAAATCTCTTAAGAGGGAAAATTCTGAATCCATATTTGATATTCATCCAATTGGAGGCAAATCATGTCATGTGGTAGTCTCATGATAAAAGAAGAAAGAATTCTCTATATTATGATAATGAATGTGCACAGCACAATTGTTTTGCCCTGCTTGCTTGCTACCTTCAGAGTACTTACGTGAGATAAGAATGAACACCAACAACAGTCTTTTGACTTTTGGTTTACCTTAACTTTTCTCGGATCTAGGTAGTGAGCTTTTGCAATAAAATGATCAACTTAAATTGCGACAACTCAGGGAAGTTGGGCTCTGGGTAACGGTGCCACACAGTGGATATGGCAGAAGACATCTTTCAGGCATTGGACTAATTTTGGGCAATGGGCCAACTATTGTTAAAAGGACGTATGAAAGATAAACGATAAAACTGATAAGTCCCTCAGGGAGTCGAACCCATCCAAGTCGCTGGATTCAAAGACCAGAGTGCTAACCACTACACCATGGAACCATCTTGTGACCGCAATCTGCTTCACTTGCCTAAAAAAAAAAAAAGAAAGGTTAAGCGATAACTCTTAATTTATAAATTTTATTAAAATACAATATAAACTACTTAACCTAATATCTGATATTAGAGCCTACATTGTGTCAGCAAGATCACAATCTACATTTGGTAATGGCACATCGTCTTAGCTGTATATTAATTGGACATGCCATGAGGGCGACTATTCATGCAAAAATAAACGTAAAAAAGTGGTCCTAGTAGTTGTTTCCCGGTATCAGAGCCATCTTGGATTTAATTCACATGCCATTTTGTTTCCTAGACATCTTCTTTGTGAATAAATCAAGCTTTTAGGAATTGAATTGATGACATTTGAATTAAAGTGCGTGATGGATACTCAACTCTGCAATCGCGAGCAACTTAAGATATTGATGGATACAGCGGAATAGCACAAACGAAGGCATGTAGCTTTAGCTGAGGCTAAGAGAACATATAGGTCTAATTTACTATGTATACTATATATGGTGATGTTGTTGAAAGTGGGCTATTTAAATTTATTAAATAAGAATTACTATTTTATATGAAACAGATATATATGTGTTGGTACAGTTTACAAATCCTTTCTTCACATTGCCATTAAATTGTATTCAACCTGTTTCATATTTTTTCATTCATTTGTACTGAATATCTCAAAGCCAGCCTTCAATTTTCTTTTGATTGCTACATGGAGTGTAACTGGATGCAAATAACATTTTGCGCAATATATAGAGATGTTTTGCCAAAGTTAAACACTAATGATCAGTTGGATATCCCACTTCTAGTTCTTACATAGTCACTAAAAGTTGCTTATTGCGGACTGATTAAGAAACTAGCTAGCAAGTTGGCTACTTTCAAGACGTTCTTAGGAAAAAAAAAAGGTAAAAGACACAAAAAAGACAGTACACATAACACATGGGAAACAAAGTGATGGAGCATTTTGTCTCATAGAAAGACAACATGTGAATTTTCTCTTTGCTTGCCTTTGATCATGTGAACATCGCGAGAGATAGAGATCAATCGAGCTCGAATATAAAAGGTGGCGTGATAAAGTTGTACTCAAAATGCTGCTGGTTTCCTTCTTGTCTCATGCCCATTTGCAGCCTTTCGACAAACAGAAAAAAGGAATCCCAATTTGTCATTTTCCTTGTCATCAACATTCACTTTGGACCACTTAAGCAAAGCAATAAAACCAAGTCTCAATTGTGTTGGCTAGCCAAGCCACTTAAGTCCACACCAATTCAATCCTCCAAGACATTTGGGACCCAAGCTGTTGCAAAAACTGAGTTGTGACCCTTCCATGTGAGCACCAACATATCTTCTTCTCTCTTCATCCCCCAGCCACTAGCATGTTCATCTAGCAAAGACTTTACTTCTCTAATAGTCTCTTCACTGAATGGAAGACTGAAAAAACCAGCATTCTTCATCCTTTGAGACAATTTTGAGCCTGACTCTAATCTCTCTATCCTTTGATGTCCTTCAAAACTTATAATGTTTTCAATCTTGTGACCAATATCGGCCTCATACTCTAGCCTTTGGCGACTGTCTTTGGGCAGGAAAGTTTCTAATGCATCAAAGGGAATCCATAGGTAATTGAAGCAGGTTGTAATTCTGGATGTGAGACTAGAAGCGCTTAAATCAGAATCCTCATCGACAACAACTATTATACAAGGGTTAAGGCCTTTAATTATATCAAGGAAAGCATCTCGCAAGGAAATTTCTTGATGAGCAGTATTCCCCTTTCTTTCATCAGATAAATACCGTAGCCAGTTTTGGCAATTTATTACCAAAGCCTCATCGTCCCTAAGGTTCAGAATAGAAGGAGTCAAGTGACTTAATAGTGACTCAACACGAAAGGTAGAGGATTCCTTGGACTTAATATCACTTGATATAGCGGAAGATGGGTTATCAATCACATTAAATTCGAAGGGAACATCTCTAAACTTGGCGAAATTCCCTAAACGAAGGCCAACTTCTTCAGTTGATACATTAAGCAAGGGAGGGACTGGTGGCGTATAAGAAGGCACTGTGATTCTAAGTGAAGGAGGACCTTCTGGCCTTTTAGCCAAGGCGTCTATGAGTGTCGGCCATTGCATACAGTGAGTGATGCTAAAATCTAAGATGTGAACTTTTGGGTACCCTTGAATTGCCTCAAAAATGACACTATTTGATACAGAGAATCCGAAACGGTGCCAAGGGATTAGATCAACGTACCCCGCAAGCTCAGTCACGCTCATAAGCCTTCTCTGAGCTGTACTGCTACCGTTGAAACTCAGCGTCGTTGGGCAAACCCTAGAAGCCCGGGAGATTAGTGCCCTTAAAAAACATGATGTGAGCCTTTCGTTAGGATCACCTACAGGAGAGGCAACATTATTCAGCACCCACATCACTTGTTGCGCCAAAGTCACGTCGTTACTTTCTAAGGCACTAGCACAGTGAAGCAGAAGTTTCTCTATACATGCTCCGTCGAGGCTACCAAGACATCCTCTAAGTGCTCCTGGTAGAGAATTTTGAGGTGTATTGAAGAGACTAGGGTTTTGCAGAGAAATGGATGTAGTGTTCGCTCTTAGTTCAGCGCTCATGGTGACGGTCAAAGAAACAAAAAAGATAAGCTAGAATATTCTTGTTGCTTCAACGTGCATGCAAGGTTAATTTGGTGGGTTTAGGAGGAAGAGATGGGAGAAAATGATGAGGACAAAGGAGTTTGTGTTGTTTGTTTTGCACGAGTGGGATGGATATATATTATTGGTGGACAGGATTGAAGAGCTAGGGTTTTATCTAGTTGTAGATGTAAGTTCCCAGGTTCAAGAAATATGAGGCGTTCAGTGTTGGAAATCTAGTTATCTAGACATGGGTTTTATGTTTCAAATGTGTTTATTTGTGGAGGAAGAGAGACAGAGAGTTGAGTTGAGGAGCTTAGTTTATCTGCTTCTTGAACCATATTTATATAGCGGGGAAAGGTCCTTGTTGAACTGATTATCCAGATTGAATAAAGCCAAAATTAAACATTAATGAACCCCAAATTTACACTAAAATGACAAGGCCTTCCTGTGGCACCAAACGTACTTTTGAATTTGTTTTCAGGGTATTCTCTTTCCTTTTCTTTCCTTTCTTTCTTGGTTTTTCATAAAGTGAATGAATTTTAACTTATATCTCAAATCTGTAACATGGTCAGCTGAAAATATATGGTCTCAAGTAAAACTCAGTCAAGATATATATGAAACCATGAAACCAAATTGATTACCTTGAAAGCAAGGATAATAAGAGTTATTAATTTAGATGTACGTATGTTGAGGTTGATATAGCACTTATTGATTCATGCATCTTTATAAAATATCTCTATCTTTGTTTGTACATAAGTATGAAAGGTTGTGGTAATTATATTTAAGAAGGTGAGCCAATTAAAGACAATTTTTTTTTACTGAGACGTAGACCATTAATTTTAATGCTTTTTTTATCATTTTAAACCCATAGTAAACCTAATACAGTTCACCCATAACTCGTTTCTGTTGTGTGCTGAGCCAATTCCAGTTTAAGAAATTAAGCAAAGATCTCGAGTCAACGTAACTATCCAAATGCCATTCCACTATCTGAAATAAATATAAATTTGAGTATCCATATCATTCTCTAGATTGTGCATTGGGATATCGCTTTTCTAAGCAAATTTGGCAAATTGCTAATCATTCCGCCTGTCCATTATCTCAAGGGTAAGTGTATGATTATGGTGAGTATAATGAGCAGAAGGGTAAAGAGTACGTCAAGGAAGCTGTCTTAGCCGGCCAATATTTTGTCGAATGTGTGCTCATGGAATGCCATTTCAGACAAACCCAGTAATAATTTCATTTATTTTAATTAATCTGTTTTCTTTCATTGAGTTTAGTGATTGATAGTCACCCTTCATACGCATCCTTACACATACATGATGTATAAATGATAATCAACTTTGTTGCATTGTGCCATATGCTGCCACAACTAAAGACAAACTAGACATCTTCCCACTAGGACGAATTATGTTATTTCTTCTTCATTTGCTTTAAAGACAGAATATTTTCATAAAACTGTTGGAATGTTGTTTCTATTCATCATTCCTATTCGACCACTTTCTGGTAATCGAGGAATGGTATTATGCCAAGTAAATTTCAGTACATTAATGTGGGGGAGCAATTGTAGTAGCATTTAAAGCTTAATGAACAAGTTATTTTCTTCATTATGAGTAATGGGTTAGCCAATATTAACAATAAAATTAATTTTTGCCACTGGTATAAAAATAAGTAAGTATATGGTCGCTTAAACTCTATTTTTGAGTTATTGAAAACATTTGTCCACCGATAGAAGAAAAAACGAAAAGGATTTTGTAGGTAATGAAAACACATTCAATCAGTAACCCTTCCCATATTGTACGAACATGAGAAGGATTAAAACCCGAAGGACAGCGAAGGGTAAGCATTTGAGAATTTCTTCACTTTATCTTTCTATTTCCCTTTATTCCTGAAACAAGAAGAAAAAAAAATGGTGGGATTATAATTTTTATTTGAAGCTTCATAGATATCTGTAATATTTCTGCAGAACTAATTGTTTTCTGCAAGGCTGTGATTTTGTAGCTCATGAAGACATGTCTCTATCACTCTACCAAGACAATCCAAGGAGAATCTTGTGATTAGGATAATACATTCATTTACAGGTAAAAGGAAGCTTTCTCTATGTTCGTGCAAGAGTCTTGTCTCCATGATTTATACAGACAAAATATAATACAATGAACAGTTCTGCAAGCAAGTATTATTACTATACTCCACCAGGTCATTAATTAAGTACAGAATCAAGTTGCATTTATATCATAATTGTTACATATTAATGAATTAAAAAAGCCCCAAATTAAGAATACTGTACGTGCATCTGCCTATAAATTTCTTAATTAAAAACCCATGCTCCAATCCAAATAGATTGGAAGCATGAAAAGAACAAGACCTGAAACCCTTGAATCCTGTTTTGTTTTCTTGTAGGAAATTAATTAAGAGATATAAGCTAGATGAAATACTATTTGCACTAAAAGATATTTCAATTTGACAAGGACAGCATGAGAAACTCAAACCATGCACGAAACGAAAGATTCGAAATTAATTTAAAAGTTGAAATCAAAATTAATTAGCATAGTAATTTTCACCCAAAACTTTTTAACCTAAAATCATATTAATATTCATCTCTTTGTCTTTGATGACATAGTAATGGAAAAAGACAAAAGACTGTACTTTTGCAACACTCTTGAGATCCCATATATATGCATGGTTGTTTCATCAAGTAGTTCTCATTTGAAACTTTCTGTATGTAATCTTTATTAACAACTTTAATATAAAATGTTTTGGGTCTGTCACGATCATTTTCTGTAGCTGGAAAATATTTTATAAGCATTCCTCAAGGTACCATATCTTATAAACAAATATATACACACGAGGAAGTCAATTATGAGTTAATTACCAGTCACAGACGAAAGCCAGAGTCCAAAATTCCATAGTTGGAGGAAACTTCAGTTACGTCTTTGATCTGCATATGAACAGGTTTTATTTGGAAAAAGTCTTCCAGGATTCCAAGCTCATGACAGGAACTCATAGCTTCACAGTTTGTATGTCTTCCTCTTTTCCAAAGATAAACATGGGAGATTGCCACGGAAAACGAGCAATTGGACTGTTGTTATTAGTTATTGCACTTGCATGCATGCTATAATTTTGATCGATCCCCAATTATTTCTAGCATCCGAAATTATTGTCATTGGAAGCCAATAATTTAGAAGCTCACAACCAATGAAAGCCCATTTCTTATTGAAAAAATACACTCACAGACCATATAGCATGGCAAAAGTATTTGGATTTACATTTATGAATTTGAGATATCTTTGGGGAATATTACTGAAAGCCTGTTAATTTTCTTTTCCTTCCTTTGATGATAGCAAGCTCCTTGCCTATGCGATGGTGCGATTGAGAAGTGTGAAAGACTCGCAATCAATCTTTACTTCCGGAGGATTGGGTTGGGCTTCAAGGGCCTAATAACGGCCCATTCCAATTCCGATGTAAATTATCATTTGTAAGATATTTAGAGTATAGTTCAAAATAGACACAACGGGGAAGTAACCAAATTTCTGTAACGTTTTATTCAGCATCTCAAATTTGCCTGAACGTGCGTGCATTGGTATGCCTCTAAATTCCATACATTAAAAAAAAATTTGTGCACACAATCATAGCAAATTAAAATTGGAACATTTTGTGAATTCTGAGATATATATATATATATATATATTTTCATCTTCTAACTTAATTTTTGTTACGGACTAATATACATATCTATTGTTACGGATTGAGCACTTATCATTAATCAAAAAGACTAACCTATTAAGTGATATTATCCTTATAAATTCAAGATCGATACATACTTTATTCGATGTGAGATTTTATATTTTTATCCACTTAATTACGTGACGCATTATTCGTAATCAAATCTATCCATATGAACCGACCCGACCCATATTTATTGTCTTCGCAATTTTTAAGAACTTATATCCTACATTACAATCTCTTATTGAGACGTAAAGTACATAAGAATAATAATTTAAATCTATTACGAGATTCCTTATTACAAATTGAGAACTTGTCATTAAATTAAAAAATTAATATATTAAATAATATTATTTTTATAAATTCAAAATTAATTAATATTCTATTATACTTTGAACGTGGCACTATAAACCATGTTTTCCTCAAGCTTTGATTACAGCGAATTTTTGAAGACTTTTCTCCTACGTGATAATCTCTTATTGTGACATAAAGTGTATAAGAATAAGAATTTGAATATGTTTTGAGACTACTTATTGCGATCTAAGTGCTTGTTATTTGATCAAAAAATTTATATATTATATAATATTATTTTTATAAATTTAAAATTAATTATTATTTTATTCAATTTGAGAAGTGACCCTATAAATAATGTTTCCCTCAAGCTTTGATTACAGGGAAGAATTCTTTTAAGAGAAAAATTTGTAGCCACAACTATATCCACCATTAATGTACACAGATAGTGCAAATGTAAGTGACGAGCAATTACAAAATGAACTTTAATTTTGTGGTGGAGATGCGTTGGTATTTTACTCGTTTCTCGCTTCAATCCAATATTGCACTGTATCTGTGTGCAGCTCCTGAGATCTAGAGTCTTCTGGCCTACGGTTGGATTCGAATTAATTATATCTAACTGGGCCCCAGAAAAAGTAATTGTGGTTAAAAACAGTGACAATTAATTGACATTCAATTAAATGCACTTGACTATGCATTGACTTCCTGGAAGAATTAACCTTACCAATTATATATATTCGTTCATTAACACTTATCCACCTCCACTACGTCATGATGTATCCTATAATTCTGGTTTTGTCTAGACTGGCAGGATCTGATTAAGCTTAATTCAAGCATAAGAGCCGACAGAGGTAATATTCAATAATATACAATTAGGTAGTGAATCATTTTCTTCTATTTTATATTAATCACACTTGGCCAATTGTAGTATTATTATCACTTACGAGACACCAAACAATGTCACTATTGTCAATGACCTAATAATTAGGTTCAATTATCAAACAACCTTCATTTAGAGTGACTTCATTTTTTGTCAAAGATGGTATGCGTATAAAGTTAGAATATATAATTTGTGTTTATATAACTGTAGTATAATGCATGGTAAACGTGGAACAATCAGAACCAGAACTTAAAAGAGTAACAACTGTCAAAGTCACGGTTGAGAAAAATCTTCTTACAATACGCAGTAAGCAACGGTCAAACTAAACCAACACAGATGAGATACGGACACAACTTTACAGTATCTGACTTGTTCCGTTATGGTAAGTAATCCAATCTAATGTCACTCCACTTTTATAAATACAACACACAATCATCACCACCTCTTCCTTTTCAACACACAAAAAGCTCCAATGAAGTTTTTCTCTGATTTAAGTTTGTGTTACCGGCCCACGGCGTCACCGCAACCGGGGGAACCCGCCAGCGGTATGCAGGAGGCGCTAGGGGGTGGTGATCGTAGGACATGTACGAAGCGAAGCAAGATAAATGGGTCGAAATATTGGAAACCGGCGCTCTCGGTGATTTCGGAAGATGGGGTTGTTTCAATCTTGGAGAATGATCAGAAAAAGGTTCAGGTTGAGTCCCAAAAGAAAGTGTCCTGTAAGACTAGGTCAACCGCTGCTAAGAAGGCTCCCACTTCTCGTTGTTATGATGAGTTTAATTACTACTCCAGGTAATCCTCTTGTGTTCAATCTTATTACTACTCCAGGTAATCCTCTTGTGTTCAATCTTATTTGTATCAAAGGATCTACCTTTCACGCTAAGAAAAAGAGATTTTTTTAGGAGCAATATGTTAACGTTTTGGGGTTTTTTTGGTTGTTTTCAGGAAAACTTGCACGCCGGTGATTGTACCAGCTTTCTCGCCGACGCCATTCCTGTTCTGATCGTATATGTTTCTAGTTTTGATTTGTTGTTTTTTTTTGGTCGTTGTTAATTGATCATGCGCTTTTCTGTATATACACTCACCCCCGATGGTATTGTATGAATTTTAAGGATATATATATATACTGTATATTTAATTTTCGTGACCATCTTTACATTCTGTATCTTTAAATTCTAATTGAATGTTAGACATAGTCGTAAAATCTGTGTGCAAGCAAACTATTACAAATTACAGTTGAGGCAGGATATAAGGCCGGAAAAAGAGAATTCCCAGCTCAGCCTGTCGCCTTGGAAGCTTGCGCTACAGGAGGTGTCTTAATGTTTGCCCAAAATGGAAGAGGATTAGACAGTTAGATAATACACAAGACGCTGCACTGGTTTAATTTACTACCGCGGGGAAAGCCGAAGTAAATAGTGCATACTGCACACCATAAATATTACGCCATTATTCGGCTTCATCAACAGGATATCAGATAATAACATTAAGATTACGCAAATAGAAGGCAAGGCATTCCATTCTTCAGTTTTGTAACCGTAAACAGTTAAGGAAGAACAGAGTTGAAATATTTAAAAACAGAAGTCAATTGAATATCGACTACACAATTTCACTTATTCTGCATTATGATATCACCCATTCCTTGATAAGTAATGAATTTGAAAGTTCAGGTGCGTTGCTGGAGAAACTGGCTATTGTTACAGTGATGCTCTTGTTTATGAGCCCTGTTTTAGCCTAAATCCCCAGTGCCTAGAAAACATAAGTCACAATCACTGGTGACCAATTATAAACGATAGGGCCTCATCGGTAGGTGCCACAGACCAGATGTTCAAGCCAGTGATCTAACTTTTCCACTTGTAGTTTAATAACCGTTTATGTGATGCTTTGCTGTTGGTGCTGATTTATGCTGATGGGTATCTGTCAGGCGTGAAAAGTGTATCTGGTTATTATGTCCGGGCATGCCTCTTTGAGAAGAATTCTGTTCATGTGTCGGATCGAAGACCGACTTTGAGAATGCTTGGGCCAAACCCAACGAAGAAACAATTTTCCTATGGCAGATCCCTGAAGCATCATCTGCAGTCAGTTTTTCTTCTTCAATGGGCTTGCGCCAAGTATCTGGTTCAGGTCTCCGATCTTGCAGCTGCTTCTCAGCATCCTTACTGCCCCAGTGGTTCTCAATCGGTCTGTTCCTCCCTTCATTATCTTTTCCTTGTCCCACTGGTTGCTCTTTCCTCTCCAAATTCTTTCCAATCCTCTTTTCACGAGCAAGATTCTCAGTATTTTGGTTGTGCTGAGTGGATGGAACTGATCTCTCTGACGTTGCTTCATTCTTAGGAGTGCTGACCCTTCATGCACAAAAATTTACAATCATTTTAGCAACCAATGTGGTTTAATCACTATTCTCATCAAAACATGATGACATCTACAGATTCATAAAGGATGACTGAATTCAAAATGGAGTAAATTGAACTCAAAACATCATTTTTTATGTACAAATTAACACCATCATATAAAATGGCAGGCATTGTCAACTTTAACTTGATTGTCAAACTAGGTTGCTACATCTTTCAAGAAATCCAAGAACTCGCCACATACCATTGGTACTGGTGATGGCTTTGCAAATGCAACACCAAGTACAATAATATTTTATGCAAACAGAATTGAGAAGATACCTGCTAAGGTCATGACCTGTGTCAAGGTTACTGATAGCAATCTCATCCCGGCTACGTTCCTTGAGAACCTTGAAAGGACAAACAATATTTGAAGTTTATTCATGGAAGGTTGAAATAAACCAGCCACTTTCTAACCAAATCCTTAAAAAAAACACATGATAATACTTGGCAGTAAAATGATGACAAGATTAATTAGCATATATAAGCCAAAATATTGCCAGAAAGAAGATGATATATGAACTCAGAACAAGACTATTATACACATACCAGCTCCCGTGGACGACCACCACCAAACAAAGTTTCCCTGCAACAATTGCAAATAAAATTAGCAGTGGATTTTTAATTACCTTAGGAAAGAAACAAGAAAGACAATATATGATATATGGTACTCAAGAATTTAATACTGATCCATAGTATTTGCTGCAAAAGAAACATAGCAATGGCTGGTTTATATTTACTCGTTGCATAACAAAAGCTCATTACTCCTTGATATGCGACATTGGAAACTATTGATTGGAAAAAGCAAACCCTCTAAACTCATGCTTTAGTATTAACAAATTCTAAATAATCTAACTTGACAAATGAGAACTGTTCAACAGAATGTCATACCAAACCACAAGATTTTAAGGCTTACCAACTCATTCTATGCCTTTCTTTCCATCAGTCTAGTTCAACTACACTAACCATGGCCATAGGAAATGTGATCTCACATCTGCCAAGATTCTGCCGAATGGCACATCAAGAAACAAAATTATAATTTTGGAAAATTCATTCATTCCTGAACAGTTCACATACATGCACACACACAACCAAAACTACCAGTGAAGAGAAACCTTCTACAACAACAAATCAGCCAACTAACTGATTCTCATGAGCACTTATTTGCATCAGCCTTCAACAAACTCACTAAAGAAATCCTCCAAGTAACTTATCCAATTCATACTTTTTCACCCCTAAACAAATAACAAGAACTGTGTGAAGCTACATCTACATAACAAAGAAATTAATAAATTCAAGAAATTTTTAACCTGATTCTTTGATATCATAGCATAAGCAAATTCATCTAGCACAATAATTTTTGCCATAAAAGCTCCTTGTAGTTCAATCTTCTACATGTTATAAGAATAGAAATGCCTCCAATTTTACTTGAGTATGCATGTCTGAATTCCAAAGTCTCCTGAACAATCTTTATATAAAAATTCTGATCACTCCAATCATTTTTATCTTGAATCCTCTGTAAGACACATTTTTTGTCATAAGCTTATGTAGACACAACACAATATCGCATCACTCCAAATCAAAATTTGTTCTCAATCAAAAAAAGGGTCTCATAAAGATTAATAACTTGTGCATGCTCAATGAACACAGCATTCTGAATCTCCAACATACTCCAGCAACTAAGCTCCTGCTTTGCTTTGGTGCTCTTGCTTTCAAAGGAAGTTTACAGTTAATTTAAGCACTACTTATTTGAACAGGGCTGTCTTCCTTATACTGCCACTGTTTGTTTCCAGAACTAAAAATATGAATAAAAATTCCAGATGGTAACAGACACATTTACCAACCTGTCTCTTTCAAGTCTTCCATCAGATTGGCCAAGAGGCTGTGATCTGGGTTTCAGATTCAGTTTGGGTCTCTCAACAGGTCGCTCGACCATCTGACTACCCCCGTCAGTAACAGTTGCAACTGCTTTTAGAGAATCTGTCTTTCTGCTCAATTCATTGCCAGATTCAACCTTGTGCGTGATTACAGGCTGCTGATACCCCTGAGTTATAGCAAATGAAGATGACTCACTATATCACAATTCAAAAACATAAATTTTTTTATAAAAAAATTACGAATGACACCAAGCAATTCTACCTGTCTACTTTCATTTTCTGATGTCTCCAGTGGTCTAGATCCTGGAAGTAGCCTCGAATTAAGTCGCTCCGGTATTTCTTGGGGAGGAGCTTGTGACAGTAAAGAACCCCCCTTATTAGGTCCAATGTGGACCTCTTCTGTATACTTTTTAGACAATTCCCTTCCCCCACCCTTAGCTTTGTCTTCAGCCACCAGACCCCTTTCAACTTGACTTCCCTGTGATGCATTGTACTCAAACCTCTCACTAACCACATCCATACCACCAAACAAATTACTGTTATTGTCTCTTGAATACGGTAAATGTGGCAGAAGCTGGCTAGGCTTTTTAGACTGCCACATTCCTGAAGACACTTTCTCGAGTGCACTTGCTTGAGATATCTTTGATAAAGCATCCGGTCCAGATAGTAGAGACGTCTTTGCTGTTTCTTCAACGGCCATAACCTCCTTCCTCAACCCCCAAGCATTTGGTTGAGAATTGTTAACTCCCTGACCATTACTACCAATTGGGATGTTTAAATTCATAATAAGTTTACCATTATTGCTAATTGGAGTTTGTGAACTAACTGCAAAATGATTCCCTCCTCCCACTCTCAGTGGAGAAGAGCTGGTTGCTAAACTTGGAGATGTCACTGATCTATCATATATCCTTGCAGATGACATATCATCCGGCTTCTTATCTTGGTGAATTGGAGATGAAGTACGGACACTTTCATTGCTAATAGTTTGGTGCGGAGTGAATACACCATTAAATGGCTTGCGTTCTTCCTCATCAAAGTTTTGACCTATGGGTGCAGAATAAGAGAGAACTGGTGGTTTCTCATCAAAATTGCGGGCTGCACCAGAAGATTTGGGTCTTGGTCGAAGATCAGTCCTCCCCAAATTGTTTCCCCAATTTGTTGACATACTACGGTCAGAATCAGACCTCCCCAAACTGAATGAAACAATAAAATAAGGCGGCTAAAGAAAATTTAAGTCAAAGCAATCGAGTCATTCAAAATTGGCATACTGTCGTGATTCTGATGAAATTAACCAAATAACAAACACACAAGAAAACAAATGAATATAAATGCAAAAGAGCAAAACAAATTAAGCCTTTAACCACTAACTTGTCTGAGTATGTTTTGAGATAACTGTAAGATATGATAAACAAAATGAATAAAATTTTGAAAAGATTATACAAATAGGCATAAAATGGATTCACAGGCAAAAACCATAAGATCAACGACTATAGAACAATAAGAATATTCAAATCAACCTATCTATAAACGTGTATTTGTGAGAAAATAACATACACTCCTGGAGCAGAAGGTAAGTCAAGATCCGATGGTATGGAACCGCCATGAAAGTCCTTCAACGACATAGTCGATAATGTTTTCTTCTTCGACATTTTCTTTCTTTCTCTCTCGCTGAAACTCTTCAAACTGGAGGGAGAGATTGGAATATTTTCTACAGGGAGGTGAAGCGCAGAAACGACACCGTAAAACTGGACGCGGGTGTCGTAGAATCGTACACGCACAGACGGGCAAGTATGTTGACGTACTTTGGATATCATTTGAGTTGTTAGTTGAATTTCCCATGTTGCCCCTTCTGTTTCTAGTTTCGTCCAAGGCGTGTTTGATGTATGCGTTATCCACGCGCGGTTAGTAAGGGCGACGCACGTGCCAATCGTGAGTTTTGGTAACGGCTCCTTTAGTGGAGGGAATTCCTTTTTACCGTTTTTCATTAGCCCGTGTTGGGACGTTCCTTGGACGTTCGCGTGAAGATTAGGGAATCGGTTGAGACTTTCGTGGTATTCACACTTTTGGCTCACACGGGTGACGAATATGGATTGTTGGTAACGAAGATAAGACTAATTCAGTCTAGCCTTCATCGTCGCAATGAACGTTGTACAAGTGTAACCCAAGTGGCCAATAATTTGTTAACAAATAATCTTATCTATTATGCATACTAATTCTTTGTACAAAACCTTTATTTTGCATGTATTATTTTTTAATTTTATATTAATTTATAATAAATAATTTAAATAAATAATGTGTATTATTATTAATCATATTATTAAGTGATAAACTGTAACAGTTCAGGCCTAATAATATTTATTTTCTTTTAAGTACAAACTGATCTTCAAAAATTATAAAATTTTATATGATAATTTATATATATGTTTACTGATTATTTTGTAAATTTAGAAATTTTTAGACTTATATTTTAATATTTAAAAAATTTGTAATTGAGTGAACCACAATTATAAAATAATCTGAACAAATTAATGTTCTAAGTTTTTTATTATTTTGAAGTCTCAAAAGACCTTAAAAAATTACGAAAAATTATATGGTGATTTATAAATATGTTTACTAGTTTTGATATAAATTTCATAATTTTTGGAGATATATTTAAATAGTTATGAATTATTTATTGAGTATTTTGCCTTTTAGAAACAACTTTAACAGATTACTGTTGTCTAAAAAATTTATTTTTTTAAAATTATTTTTGATATCGAAATGCCATGAAACTTTTATAGATGATTAAAATATGTGTGCTTAGGAAATTTATAAAGTTTTAGCTTGATCTAATTTATATATTATGAGTTAAAAATCTTAAATTGTAAGGGATTTTGTTTAAGGTACATAAGCGAGTAGTATAGACATAGTTAAATATTGAAAAAAAAAAAAAGTAGTTATTTCTGTGTTATTTTTATGTTTTTTTGATGAGATAATTTGTTATTATAAGAGGTTCGAAACTTTTAGACAACAATTAGAGGTAGTCTAAGACTTTAGCTTAAGTTGAGGTAAGTAATTTCATTCATGATATATTGACTTATTTTTACATTATCAAAATATTTTATGGTATGAATTTATTGATTCAAAAGTTTGAAAAATAATTTATTATTTTATGAATAAATTTTTATTATAAATTCTTACAACTTAAATATTTTAAAAATTAATTTTTAAATAATTTTTTTAATAATTATTGTATAAATTTTATTTATGAAATATTTTACGAATTATTTTATAAAAGTCAACTTATAATAATTTAGCGACGGGGGATGTGCGACGGGGGATGTCACGTAAACTGACCTACTGATTGGGAGTTCTATTAGAATTCGATCCTTTCCCAACCTTAACAGATTTCGCTCAACTTGAGCGCCAAAACATTTGCATTTTACCATAATATCCCTACCCTTTTTTACAACTTCGCAATAAATCACACGCCATCTTAAATGACTAAAACACCCTCTTCATAACTTATATACCCTATCTACAAAAACTACATAAAAATAGCCCATATAAACAAGAAAACAGAGACGCGCGAGAGGGTTTCGCCGTTGCGGCTGTGGAGGTCTTGAGACGACTCGTTAACTGACTGAGTACACGGCGATCTGGGGTGTTCTTGTTGAGTCAACTCGAGACCGTATTGTATCATCTCAGATCAACAAAGTTTTGGGGGTTGTTTGATAAAAACTTGTTTGGATTGGTTTTATCCTTGTTCCCAAACAAGTCAGAAGCTCGAATTTTGGTTTGGGTAATGCCAATTCTACGAAAGATGATTTTATTATATTTACTTTGTAAATTTCTAGACTCGTATTGTTACACAAAGCATGAAATTTATTTATTTATTTTTTTTAAAAAATAAAATGGTAGAAAAAATGTAAAGACAGGTGTTAAATTAAATATTTATATATTTTTAATTAAAAACGATTTAAAAAAAAGAAATTTATATGTCTTCAGCACCAGTACAAGTTTCTATTTAATTAACTGTAGTAAGGTAATAACAGCAACTACAAACAAACTGGAAAGAAATGTGCAGAGACGCCACGCCAGAGCATCTTCCCGGGCCGACTGACAACTATTAGATGAGTCTTTTAGAAGTTGAATGAGGATCTGCCCGCTGCCCATATCGTAATGTTTCAGCTACACTAAGTTTTCTAATACGGTCTAGGGGCATTTATGTACTTTCATTCATTTTATTACTGTTGTCAATGAATCACATCAGAACATTAAAGGCAAATATCTTAGTTAAGAAAAAGAAATTAAAAAAAAGAAAAAAAAAAAAAAAAAGGAGGGGGGAGAGGGGCACGAAGGTTTCGTTTTCCAGAACAAGAACACAACGCGAGAGCGGAGGGAGAACATAAGACAGATAGATAGATATATATATATATATGTATATATATAGCAGAGAAAAAGAAGAAGAGAACGCGAAGGATTATTGAAGAGAGGAGATTTCATTTTCATTAGCTATTGTTTTCTCGTGATCTGTCGCGACGACTTATCTTCACAATTCCCAGCTTTCTCAGAAAAGATATCGTCGCCGATCTGTTTATTTAGCTCGTCAATTTTTCTGGTAATTTTCTTTCGGTTTCAGTTTGGCTCTTTATCTCCCATTTGAATTCAATCACTTTTCGCATTTCCTTTAAATCCAAACCCTAGGATTTTTTTTTACTTCACAGTTCATTTAATTTTGACCTATTTTGGGTTGTTTTTTGTTAATGAAACCCTACATTTGGTTGTTTTTTTTGAGATTAGGGTTTTGGAATTGAAGGTGCCGTGAAGAGAATTCAATTCAATTGGTTTGCGCTGATGAGCATCGACAGCCCCTGGAGAGGGGAGAGCTAGGGTTTGGACGTGCTTTCGTTTTCATTAAAACGTGGAAAGTGGAGATTTCCATGGGTGATGGAGGTGTCGCTTGCATGCCTCTGCAACAGCAACAGAAACACAATAATATCATGGAAAGGTTCCCAATATCTGATAAAACGGTTTGCGGAGGCAACAACAACAACAACAATAACAAGACCAATGACAGCAGCAACAACAAAACCGGCAGCAGCAATGACAACAACGACGACAACAACAACAACAGCAACAACAACAACAATGCAATGAATACCAATAATGGGAAAAAGAATGGGGTCAGCACAAAGACAGTTAAAAAGAAGATAGTGAAGATAAAGAAAGTTATTTCTGTGAAGAAAAAAGAGGTGCAGAAGATTAGTGGTACTACTACCAGTAATAATAATAACAGTAGTAATAACAATAATAATAAAGAGGGTGAAAATGGTGGTGTAGGAGGGGATGCTGTTACTGTTGACAAGGATAAGTTGAAGAGTGAGGAAGTTGAGGAGGGTGAATTGGGGACGTTAAAGTGGGAAAATGGTGAGTTTGTGCAACCGGAGAAGTCACATTCACAGTTACAGTCGCAGTCGCAGTTGAAGAGAAATGAAATTGAGAAGGGAGAGATTGTCGTTTCTTCTTCAAAATGGAAAAAAGGAGATGGTGAAAAGGGAGAATTTGGGTTGTGGAAAGGCAACAAAGATGATATTGAGAAAGGAGAGTTCATTCCCGATAGATGGCATAAAGGAGAAGTGGTTAAAGATGACTGTGGTTACAGCAAGTCACGTAGATATGATCCTAAGCTGGAACGTACACCACCGTCTGGGAAGTACTCTGGCGAGGATGTTTATAGAAGGAAAGAGTTTGATAGAAGTGGGAGTCAGCTTAGCAAAAGTTCATCCAGGTGGGAGAGCGGTCAAGAGAGGAATGTAAGGATCAGTTCCAAGATTGTGGATGATGAAAGTTTGTATAAGGGAGAATACAACAATGGGAAGAACCACGGAAGAGACTACTCTTCTGGGAATAGGTTGAAGCGGCATGGTACTGATTCAGATAGTGGTGAGCGGAAGTATTATGGGGATTTTGCAGGTTCAAAAAGTAGAAGGCTCTCTGATGATTATAACACGCGTTCTGTTCACTCAGAGCACTATTCACGCCACTCGGTTGAGAGATTTTATAGAAATTCATCATCGTCTAGGATATCTTCATTGGACAAGTATTCATCCAGACATCATGAATCTTCTTTAGCTTCCAGAGTGGTTTATGACAGGCATAGACGTAGCCCAGGTCTTTCTGAGCGGTCTCCACGCGACAGGAGTAGATACTATGATCACAGGGACAGGAGTCCAGGTCGTCGTGATAGATCCCCATATACTCGTGATAGATCCCCTTATACTCTTGATAGGTCCCCATATTCTCGTGATAGATCCCCCTACAATCGGGATAGATCCCCCTACAATCGGGATAGATCCCCATATTCTCGAGAGAAATCCCCATATGAACGGAGTCGCCACTATGATCAGAGAAACCGAAGTCCTATTAGTGTAGAGCGGTCCCCACAGGATCGAGCCCGATTCCATGACCGCAGGGATCGGACCCCAAACTATTTGGAGCAGTCTCCACTTGATCGAACTAGGCCCAATAATTACCGAGAAGCAAGTCGCAAAAGCGGAGCTAGTGAGAAACGCAATGGTCAGTATGACAGTAAAGGTCATGAGGATAGGCTGGGCCAAAGGGATGGTAATGCACGATGCTCACATTCTTCATCTAAAGAATCCCAAGATAAGAGCAGTGTGCAAGATTTGCATGTTTCTGAGGAGAAAAATGCCAAATGCGAGTCTCAGAAAGAAGAGCAGTCCCAGAGTTCAAGTGTAAATTGCAGAGAATCTCCTCATGTTAATGGACCTCCTCCTGAAGAGCTGCTTTCTATGGAGGAAGACATGGATATATCTGACACACCGCCTCATGTCCCTGTGGTGACTGATTCATCTGTAGGTAAATGGTTTTACCTTGATCATTTTGGCATGGAATGTGGGCCTTCAAAATTATGTGATCTGAAGGCACTTGTGGAAGAAGGGGTTCTTGTGTCGGATCATTTTATCAAGCACTTAGATAGTGATCGGTGGGCAATGGTTGAAAATGCAGTTTCACCACTGGTCACAGTCAATTTCCCATCCATTGCATCTGACAGTGTAACACAATTAGTCAGCCCTCCAGAAGCTCCTGGTAATCTATTGGCAGATACTGGAGATACTGTGCAATCTATTGGTAAGGAACTTCAGATCACTTTGCAGCAGTCACTGTGCTGCCCAGATGACAGTGCAGCTGCACCTGAATCCTTAGAAGATCTTCACATTGATGTGCGGGTTGGAGCTTTGTTAGAAGGTTTCACTGTTATTCCTGGCAAGGAAATTGAAACTCTTGGAGGTATACTACTATCGACCTTTTCACTCTTGGAGTTGTTATAATCTATGCATTTGTTGATTTGATCTCTCTTTTGTTTCCTGTGTTTCTAAAATTTTATCATCTTGCAGAAATCTTGCAAACAACTTTTGAACCTGTGGAGTGGCAAAACAATGAAGGTACATATTTATTCATTTGCTATGTTTCTTCATGTTAATTATTTTTTTAAGGATACCATTATGCATGAAATTCTGCCATTTGTACCCAGTTTAACAGAAAATGGCATGATCAGCTGAATTATGATAAGCTTACAGTTGAAACCTTTCCTGTACAAATTCTGTAAATAAAGTTCAATGCTTGTATTTACCTCAAGCATACACTGCATGCCAAAAGTTTATTGTCGGCATCTACAGGTCTCACTTGGCATGGAGCTCGTGGCGGGGAACAAGAACAGGATGATCAAAAAGTTAATGAGCTATCTAAATATTCTGACATGAAGTTGAGAGAAGCAACAGAATTGAGGTTAGGTGACCAGGATCTTGGTCTTGCCAGTTTTGACTCTGATGACTGGTTTTCTGGTCGATGGTCATGCAAAGGTGGGGACTGGAAAAGGAATGACGAAGCAGCCCAAGATAGATGTTCTAGAAAGAAACTTGTCGTAAATGATGGTTTCCCACTGTGCCAGATGCCAAAGTCGGGGTATGAGGACCCTCGATGGCATCAAAAGGATGATTTGTATTATCCTTCTCATAGCAGGAGGCTTGATCTTCCGCCATGGGCATTTTCCTGTCCAGATGAAAAGAACGATAGCAGTGGCATTAACAGGTCAACTCAGAATAAACTTTCTGTAGTAAGGGGAGTGAAGGGAACCACGCTTCCAGTTGTCAGGATAAATGCGTGTGTGGTTAATGACCATGGTTCATTTGTTTCGGAGTCTCGCTCAAAAGTTCGAGCAAAAGAAAGACATTCTTCCAGGTCTGCTCGGTCATACCCTTCAGCTAATGATATGAGGAGATCATCAGCAGAAAGCGATTCTCATTCAAAAGCCATTAATGACCACAAGTTGCAGGGCTCTTGCAAGAGCTTTGCATCCATTAACACACCAAAAGATCGTCTTTGCACTGTTGATGATTTGCAACTGCACTTGGGTGATTGGTACTACCTTGATGGTGCAGGGCATGAACGAGGGCCTACCTCATTTTCTGAGCTACAGGTCTTGGTGGATCAAGGTGCTATTCTGAAACATACCAGTGTTTTCAGGAAATTTGATAAAGTGTGGGTACCAGTTAGCTCGGCTGCTGAGACTTCTGAATCTACTGTCAGGATTCACCAGGAGAATGCCATGACATATGGTGGTTCTTCAGGACCTCCTCTTACCAAATTTCTGGGTGTTGCCCTTACTGAAAGTGAAAGTAATGTGAATTCAAGTTACTTTCACAGCATGCATCCGCAGTTCATTGGTTATACCCGTGGGAAGCTACATGAACTGGTAATGAAATCGTACAAGAGCCGAGAGTTTGCTGCTGCCATCAATGAGGTTTTAGATCCGTGGATCAATGCAAAGCAGCCAAAGAAAGAGACAGAGCACGTATATTGGAAATCAGGTATAAATAAATCGCTTGTACCTTTTTCTTGGGTATCCTTTTTTTTTTTTTTGCAGAATTAATTAATTAGTTTCATGATGAAGCGTTTGAGAAATTTCTTTCGTCCTAATTTCACACCGGTTTATATTCAAGTAATATATCTTAGCTTTTCAGTTTATCAGTAAAATATGCAGCAAATCTTGGCTACTGAGTTATTAGCCATTTAGCTCTGTTTGCTTCTTGGTTTCCCCTCTGTATATTTTATGTCTGCTCCTCTTTTCAATAACTTGGTAAAAATTCTGATGCCTTTTTCTTTTGGGGTGGGTTGGGACTCCTTAAATACAGAGGGGGATGCACGTGCTGGTAAAAGAGCTCGGTTGCTGGTTGATGAAAGTGAAGCTGATGATGAAACAGAAGAAGACTTACAGACAATTCAAGATGAGTCCACCTTTGAGGATTTATGCGGTGATGCTTCTTTCCATGGAGAAGAGAGTGCAGATTCTGAAACTGAGTCTGGAAGCTGGGGCTTATTGGATGGTCATACACTGGCACGTGTTTTTCACTTTTTGAGATCTGACATGAAGTCCCTCACCATTGCTTCTTTGACTTGTAGACATTGGAGAGCTGCTGTCAGCTTTTATAAGAGTATTTCAAGACAAGTAGACTTGTCCTCTGTAGGTCCTAAGTGCACTGACTCTGGAATCTGGAATATCTTGGTAAGTTTGGTAAATGTATGTCACAACTGACAGTGAGAAATTTTTGCGTTATACAAGATATAACTTGATTTTTGCTTGCAGAATGCTTATGGCAAAGGAAATTTAAATTCGATGGTTCTAGTTGGTTGCACAAATATTACTTCTGGGATGCTGGAAGAGATTCTTCGCACGTTTCCCTGTTTATCTTCTATGGATATTAGAGGTTGTGGCCAGTTTGGGGAGTTGGCCCTCAAATTTCCAAATATGAATTGGATACAAAGCCGAAGCTCACGTGCTACCAAGTTCTCCAGTGATTCACATTCCAAAATAAGGAGTCTGAAACAGATTGCAGAGAAAGCTTCATCAGCTTCTAAAACTAAGGTTCTGGGTGGTGATGTGGATGATTTTGGTGATCTGAAGGATTATTTTGAAAGTGTGGATAAAAGAGACTCAGCAAATCAATTATTCCGGCAAAGTTTATACCAGCGCTCAAAAGTTTTTGATGCCAGAAAGTCTTCATCCATTTTATCTAGGGATGCTCGTGTGAGGCGATGGGCCATCAAGAAATCTGAAAATGGATATAAGAGAATGGAAGAATTCCTTGCTTCGAGTCTGAAGGAAATCATGAGGAAGAATTCCTTCGATTTTTTTGTGCCCAAGGTAGTCATTTGTTTTGTGTCTAGTGATCATTGGTTCTTTGCTTTTATTTTTTTCTTCTGGTATGGACATATGTAAACACACCCTCATTTCTTATGTTGATCAGGTTGCAGAAATTGAGGAAAGAATGAAAAAGGGATATTACATCAGCCATGGGTTGAGCTCTGTCAAGGATGATATCGTTCGAATGTGCAGGGATGCAATAAAGTAAGTTTCATTAGCCTTTTTTATCCTGAATCTGTTGTTCTTGATAAAGATATTACAAATCACCCATAACTTTAGATCAATCAAATCCACGTGGCTTTTGTTGCTGAAGGGATAGATGCTCTCATAAGGTTTCACTGCAATTGTTGTGTCATCCTTTGTAGCTCCTGCAATATAATCTTGTAAAAGTCTGATGGGGTTAATTTGCAGGTGGTTGAGAATGCTTTTTTAATAGATCCCTTACTTGAGCCCAAATCTTTCTAGGGTCTTCATCCGTCAGCTTCTGTAGATATTCTTCTGCTGCATGTCATTTTGTTCTTTCTGTGTTAAGTTCAAAAACATAGTTTCCTTCTTATGTACCTTGATTATCAATAATTTGTTATTTGTAACAATTTTGTTTTTATGTCTCTTTTGCCATATATTCCTGGCCAATCATTTGTCCTTAGGGATCAGATATTAATCCTCTCTAACCCACTAATTGGTGTACTTGAGATGCATTTCCTCTAGCTACCGAGAAGGACATTATATGGACAGGATTATAGGGATCAGTAATCCTGAAATTAGGATTCATTTTTTGTTGCGAATATTCACTTGTAGCATACCGTATCTCAATGGATTGGCATTGTTTTTCTACTGGATGTACATTCCCATAATGACGGTGTTTTTCCAAAATACAACCTTTTTTTTGTGCTGGTTATCAGTAGTGCAACAGTATGCTGCCACTGATTCTTCTTCTTTTGGTTTGTTATTCATATGCATTATTCTGGGGATGCAGAGCAAAGAATCGTGGTGGTCCTGGGGACATGAATTGCATTATCACATTATTTATCCAGCTTGCAACACGGTTGGAGCATGGTGCTAAGTCTTCTTATTATGAAAGAGAAGAGATGATGAGGTGTTGGAAAGATGAGTCACCTGCTGGTTTATATTCTACTGCCTTAAAGTATAAGAAGAAGCTCAGTAAAATGGTTTCTGAAAGGAAGTACTTGAATAGGAGTAATGGCACTTCTTTTGCAAATGGTGATTTTGATTATGGAGAATATGCATCTGATCGAGAAATCAGAAAGCGTTTGTCCAAATTGAATCGAAAATCACTGGAATCAGGAAGTGAAACATCTGATGACCTTGATAGATCTTCTGAAGATGGCAAGAGTGATAGTGAGAGCACAGTGTCAGATGCAGATAGTGACTTGGATTTCAGGTCAGGTGGTCGAGCACGGGAGTCTAGAGGAGATGGGGATTTTACTGCTGATGAAGGTTTAGATTTTATGAGTGATGAACGTGAATGGGGTGCTCGCATGACAAAGGCTAGCTTGGTTCCTCCTGTTACTAGGAAATATGAGGTCATTGGTCAGTATGTTATCGTAGCAGATGAAGAAGATGTGAAACAGAAGATGAGGGTTTCTTTGCCCGAGGACTATGCTGAGAAGCTTAATGCACAGATAAATGGAAGTGAGGAGTTAGATATGGAACTTCCTGAAGTTAAGGACTATAAGCCTAGAAAACAACTTGGAGATCAAGTTCTAGAACAAGAAGTATATGGAATTGATCCATTTACCCATAATCTTTTACTTGATTCCATGCCTGAGGAATTAGATTGGGCTCTCCAGGAGAGGCATTTGTTTATAGAAGATGTGCTCCTTCGTACCCTGAATGGGCAAGTCAGGCACTTCACAGGCACTGGGAACACACCAATGATATATCCGTTACGGCCAGTTGTTGAAGAAATTGAAAAAGATGCCGAGGAGGACTGTGATGTAAGAATAAAGAAAATCTGTCAAGGTATCCTGAAGGCCATAGATAGTCGTCCTGATGACAAATATGTTGCTTATCGCAAGGTGTATTACATCATCCATTTGTTACCCAAGCTTCATATTATTTCCACTTGTTTCCTTCTAACATACTGCATGTTCTCTACATTTGCAATGCTGATTCTTTTCCTTTTTATTGTCTTTTTGAATCTGTGGATCAGGGTCTTGGTGTTGTTTGCAACAAAGAAAGTGGTTTTGGAGAAGATGATTTTGTTGTGGAGTTTCTGGGAGAGGTATGGATGCAAATCTGTTCATGGGAATTTATGTTAGGCTGCAGTTTTCATTATGAATTATCTATTGTAAACAATTTCTGCTTTCTCATAGATAACTTGCAGTTTCAAGTAATATCACCCATACTTTATACTAGTGCAAAATTGTTTTGAATGCAAGGAATGGTATCTCTGATAGTGGGGGAGAGGATAGGAGGCGTATTCTTAATTGTTTCTGTCCTTGTTTTGGTACAAGTGTGCATAATAATGGTTCAATTTTACAATTCATCCATTTACATTTTGTTATCAGAGGGTAAAAATTATGCTTTGCTCTATTATTTACATGCGCTAACCTCCTGGCTTGAGAATGAATTTCCTTGGGAAGTTTTAATGCTGAAACTTCTTCTAAATTTTGATAGGTTTATCCTGTTTGGAAATGGTTTGAAAAGCAAGATGGGATTCGATCCCTGCAGAATAACAATGAAGATCCTGCTCCAGAATTTTACAACATTTATCTTGAGAGGCCAAAGGTTTTCTTCGCTTGGGGAGATTTTGTGCTGTAGCCTGTAGACCTTCTATATTGTTTTTCTACTTGCATTGTTGAACTCCTTTGCCTGATCAGTTTTCTTGATTTGCTAGGGTGATGCTGATGGGTATGATTTAGTTGTTGTTGATGCCATGCACAAGGCAAACTATGCGAGTCGAATCTGTCACTCATGCCGACCCAATTGTGAAGCGAAGTAAGTCTTGTTTCTGCTGTGTGCATAGGTCACTACTGTTTTACTTCTTTTATTTACATTTATGCTGTCTATATATGGAACAGAGTATAAGTTATTTCCATTTATTATGTTTACTTATTATCCTTTATTTAATTATATTTTTCCTAGTTATTGTTTCTGTATTCTTAAGGTGGACTTAAATATGTAATCTAATGGTTACTTCGTAGTTATATCAGTGAAGTTGGCCTGTTAGCTTTGCTTCTTGATTCTTCTTTTTGCATGCACCAGCAGCTTTTGCAGTGTGATGTTATATTATACTACGAGAAAGTTAATACTCTTTCGGCTTACAACTCTTCAAAGCTATGGATACCAGGAATCCGAAATTCTGAATCATTCTCTTTGGTGTTTACTACTGAAATCATGCCATGAAATAGTTTTCCTTTTGAGTGTACTTTTTGGGGAAATGGATTTTTGAATTACAATCTAATGATTGTAGATTTGATTTCCCATTTGTAGATTTACATACTTGCATGTATTCAAGAAATTTGTGTTTTTTGCTAGTCAACAAGGATCTTATACATGGATTCATTGTTTTTTTTTTTTTTTTTATTTCTTCTGATATGGTGTTAGAAATTAGATGTGATTTTTGTTTTTTATTTTTATCAAATAATTTTTTCTTTTATTCTTGGGATGAATTATATATTTTTTTCCTACCCAGTTTGCAGATATTTGACTGCTTGAATGGGACAATTTGTAACTGAAGTCTCTCCTTTTTCTAGTAATTTTGTAGTGAATACTTATTCCCTTTGATCAAGTTTTTGACAACACTTACTAGGTAATCATTGACAATTTTATCGAATGCAGAGTTACTGCCGTAGATGGTCAGTACCAGATTGGAATCTATACAGTACGGGGAATTCAATATGGTGAGGAGATCACATTTGACTACAATTCTGTTACAGAGGTGTGTATTCTACCTGTCAGGCTTGTTTACCCGCTTAAAATTTTTTGGATGTTCTTGGATCTTATGATTAACAATTCCAAATGTTACAGAGTAAGGAGGAATATGAAGCCTCTGTCTGTTTGTGTGGCAGCCAAGTTTGTCGAGGCAGCTACTTGAATCTGACTGGAGAAGGAGCTTTCGAGAAGGTACAGGCTGCTAAGCAATTCATATTAGCTTTCAAAACCTGATCAGAAATTTTGTCCGATGATTTTTAGTCTAACTAGAGACAAAAGTGACTTTGCTGAAGTGGTACACTCTCCTGCTGACTGTGGGAGAGTGGTATGCTTTGCTTGACCATTTCAGTTTTGCAACCTGTTGAAATCTGCCTATCCTTTCCTGCTTTTAGTTTCAGAATTTCTTCATTTTTTCTTAGAAAAAGTATGTTGCCTCAGGTGCTGAAGGAATGCCATGGATTACTGGACCGATATCAACTAATGCTAGAAGCCTGTGAATTAAATTCAGTATCCGAGGAAGACTACCTCGACTTGGGAAGGGCAGGTCTAGGTAGTTGTTTGCTTGGTGGGTTGCCAAACTGGGTGGTTGCATATACGGCTCGCCTGGTGTGTCCTTGCTGGCCCCTAATTAATTTTTTTGGATTAACCTGTCCTTTGACTTATATTATATTTTGACAAATTCATTCTGGTTGAAGGTGAGGTTCATAAATCTTGAGAGGACAAAGCTTCCTGATGAAATTTTGAGGCATAATTTGGAAGAGAAAAGGAAATATTTTTCAGATATATGTCTTGAGGTTGAGAAGAGTGATGCAGAGGTTCAGGTGGTGTTTACTCTTCTCAGTTTTTGTGCCTCTGCTGTTACCTATTAACCTGTCTTAAGATAATCTTGTAAAGTTCTGCATGTGCGAGTTTATGCTTGCAGTTGTGATATGTATGTACTTACTTTCATTTCTTTCTGATTGACACAGGCAGAGGGTGTGTACAACCAGAGACTGCAGAATTTGGCTGTTACCCTTGACAAGGTGACTTGCTGCTCTCATATTTCAAACAAAAGGGTCATCATTTGTATTGGGTGTTAAGACTGATTATTTATTGCTTCAGCAATCCTCTGAACTGGGAAGATTTTGGATTTGTATTTTGATCGGTTTAGGATCCATCAACATGAATTATATTCCAGGTTTTGATGTTATAGATTTTTAAACCACTGGATTACTTGTGTCTTTTCATGTTGATCTTGCTGTTTCCATACCGATCAAATTAGTGTAAATCCACCCCTGATCTCTCAGTTAAATGTCTCAGTTACGCTGTATACCTAATGAGTCCCCAACTGTTTGGGATCTATTTTTTCGCTTTGTATAAAATAATGATGTTTTTATTTCATAGACATTTATAAAATTCTTATTTGAATACTTTTTATAGGTTAGATATGTTATGAGATGTGTGTTTGGTGACCCCAAGAAGGCTCCACCCCCACTGGAGAAGCTTAGTCCTGAAGCAACTGTTTACTTTCTATGGAAAGGAGAGGATTCTCTTGTTGAGGAACTTCTTCAATGCATTGCGCCTCATGTGGAGGAAGACATGCTAAATGATCTCAAGTCCAAGATTCACGCTCATGATCCATCAGGTTCTGATGACATTCAGAAAGAACTTCGGAAATCTTTATTATGGTAGGCAGGAATGCATTGCTTCAATTATTAATTATTTATTTATTTCTAAATGCTATGCTTCAACCTGGTTAAAGTTGCAATCTTTGCTCAATTTGATCTTTGTTTCGAAGGTTGAGGGATGAGGTCCGAAATCTTCCATGTACGTACAAGTGTAGACATGATGCTGCAGCTGACTTGATAAATATTTATGCTTACACAAAGTGCTTCTTCAGAGTTAGGGTGAGTTTTCTTATTAGAAATCCCTGAAACATTGATCAATATAATTATATGTTGCCCTTCTATCAATCTAAATCAATCTTTACTCTATACAGGAATACAAAGCTTTTACTTCACCACCGGTTTATATTAGCCCTCTTGACTTGGGTCCGAAGTATGCTGAGAAGCTGGGTGCAGGTTTGCAAGAGTATCGGAAGACATATGGTGAAAATTATTGTTTAGGGCAACTGATTTTTTGGCATATCCAGACAAATGCTGACCCAGATTGTACCCTGGCTAGGGTGAGTAGGGGTTGCTTGTCACTACCTGACATTGGTTCCTTTTATGCCAACGTCCAGAAGCCGTCACGGCGTCGTGTTTATGGCCCAAAGGCCGTGAGGTTTATGCTGTCAAGGATGGTGAGTTTTTCTAATATGTTTGTTTTTATTTATTACGAAGGTGACTGACCCAGGCCTAAATTGACCGTGACTGAAAATTGGGGTGTCTGGGGTGAAAGGCAGTTGTCTCGTTCAAAATTTAACATTCACTAGGCGGGATTGTCGATGTCTGATCCAACTCAGCGTCTCATTATTTAATATTATAATTATTATTTATTTTGTGGGTTAAGATTGTTGTCTGATTATCTACTACAATCGAATTGTTTGTTTGTACAGGAGAAGCAACCACAAAGACCTTGGCCCAAGGACCTTATTTGGTCTTTCAACAGCTCTCCAAAAATATTTGGAAGCCCAATGCTAGATGCTATTATGAGTGGTTCTGCATTGGACAGGGAGATGGTACATTGGCTGAGGCACAGACCTGCCTGAGTCCAGACCGTGTGGGATTGGTAAAAGTATGCCATGCCATTCTCTGACTCGCAGGATTAGGGAAAAGGATGAATGATAGGGATTATTTTAGCCACCCCCTTTTTGTGAATGTTTTGGAATGATTTTTTCCATGTTTATTTGCAGCTGCCCCAATTTGATGTGGGAGTTGGTAATCATTCCAAAACATAAGCT
This sequence comes from Cedrela odorata, assembly GCA_035584115.1. NCBI lineage: Eukaryota > Viridiplantae > Streptophyta > Magnoliopsida > Sapindales > Meliaceae > Cedrela > Cedrela odorata. Next base: position 2,246,294 of record JAXCLQ010000001.1, on the reverse strand, counting down.
TGCGCTTGCGCTGGCCTCTCTATTCTTCTGTACAGTTAGTTAATCATCTTTGTATTTTGTAATTCATTATCTGGTAGTAGAGCATTTGTTTGTTTGTTTTTTCCTTCGCACCCTGATTTAAAGATTTAAAAAAAGAAAAGATGAAAGGTAATAGCAGAAATGTTCCAAGGCATTTATCATTCGTTGTTCTCTCCACTTCACTCAGATCCAAATAAACCTATGGAATTTGCCGTTCTGTTAAAAACTGTAATACTATAAAATAACCTTTACTAGACGCCTGGATCACACCAAAATTTATAATTATAAAGTTAAGGCCAAGTACATGTAGTCTTTTTGAGTAAAAGCACACAGTAATTTGTCACATCCACATCCGGATCCAGGTGAAAGTAGAGCCGGACTGCTTGTTTAAAGAAAAGTTAAAAACATCGACTAGAAGCACAATCAAACAGGTCCAGCGTCACCTGAATTCCCCTGCTAAGAACAAAATATGCCAGTCGGTATAGAACAGATCATAATTCTCTGGCAAAGGCAAAGGCAGCTAATTGCACGCTACATCTAGCAAGTGTAAATCCTCGCCTAACCAAACTATCCCATCCTTGGCGGCCATATTAAATTAATCACCACCAATCGAATCGAGTGACAGTGTCGCATTTTCATGTATGACTGCAACTTCATTTTGCACCCACAACAAACAAAAAAAGAAAAAAAAAATTATTATTATTACTACACGAGCCTTGCATGCAATCATATCCGTACGATGATCACTAACCCCCGAGAGGCAAACGGAAAACACAGCAGCGAGAACGTCACTGTCTCCTGTCATTTACAGTTACTCCTTGTACTGTTTATCCGATACCCCAATCGTCCTTGTCGCCACCTTTATCATTCATCATCCTATTGTGTTGTCTCCACGTGTCCCTTAACTATCTCTACGTATATTCCCTTCACTTCCTTTTGTGTTTGTTTGGTTTTGAAGATGGAAAGAGATAACTTCAACAATGTTTTCTTCACGGATAATGATAACCTAATGCCGTTGCCTCCTTCTGATTTCACTCCATTTTACCACAACCAACTGGGTCTCAACTCAGATCCTGAATTCGCTTCCTTCAACTTTCCCTTAAATCATGAAGACTCTACTCATCTCTTCGACTTCTTCTCCAAACCCTCTCATTTGCATATCTTTCAGCCGTCACTCTCAATCTCACTCTCCCACTCCGCCCAGACCCAGCACCACCACCTACTCACTGAGTCTTCTTCATCATCAACCGGGAAACGTCTCCGTGGAACCCTCGTCCGTTCAATGGTCCAGCCAAACCAACACGTGGTTTCCCTTTCCCCTCCTGTTCGGCTCCCAGAAAGGATGAGTGACAAGACTCAACGCTTGCAAAAGCTGATGCCATTTGACAATAAAATGGACATAGCAACCACGCTTGAAGAGGCGTCTAAGTATGTCAAGTTCTTACAAGCTCGGATTAGAGCTCTGAGTTCGATGCCTCTTCAGTCAAGCTTTATCGTTCAAAACGATTGTGAGGTGGGTTCTTTTGGGTGCTTAGGGATGCTAAACAGGCAACAACTATTGCAGGTTTCTGTTAACTCTCCCGTGGCTCAAACCATGCTTTATTCGCAAGGGTTTTGTGTTTTCTCTCATGAACAGTTGTTTTTTATCAACAAACTTTCCCAAGCCAAGCTTTCTCCGCAATAGACTTGTTGAATGCCCTTGCTCTTTTGTTTTGGCTTTACCAGTACTAATTAAGTTACGAATAATAATATATATGTATAGTTTAGGACTAGAGTTGTGATGATTGATGAAGCAGAACAGTAACACTGAATGAGGAAGAAGATAGGAATGGGTGTTACTAGTTATATAAAATATTAATGTGATTATGTTATGGGGATGGATTCAGATGCATTTTTTCCTTTTTGGCTATTGATTTGTTCTCAGCAATGGTTATTTTCGTCATGTTCAGGAATATACTTTTCTTGGAATACATGCTCCCCAACCATGAATATTTTTAATTTGCCTTTTCATAAAAATAGTCCATTAATTCTTACCCTCGTTGGTTGGTTATCATGAATAGTTCTATTCACTTGCTTTTAACTTTATGCTTAAAACTAAGCGAATAAAATTGTTGTCAATTGCCGATAAAGTGGAGGGATTGAAAGGATGCTTGTAATACTAATGAAGAGATGATGACTAGGTTACTGTTCTTTCACAAAAGCATCCGGCGACGGAGATTGCATCTCCAAGTTTCGTGACTGCAGACAAAACTTTGTATGGAATTGATCATGCGATTAAATCAGAGACACTTGTTTTGTCATGTCAAGTCAAGACTCAAAATTGGGTTAGTACTTTTAAGTTGAAAAATCAAATAACACAATGCGAGAGTTCAAAACATGCTGTGGAGTCTTAAAAAATATGTATCTGCATAAAATTTCTTAAAAAGTTCCACAAGAATATCTGAATACATGATTAATTTAAAAGCGAGTAAAATTAAACCTTATTTGTCCGATGTAATATGTGTCACATCATAGTTTATAATATAATAATTTAAAATATAATTCAACTAAAATGTACCTAAAATTAAGTAGTAGTAAAATCCACACGGATCAACTTTAAGTAGGCGAATATACTGTTCATTCTCAACATACAGTCAGTAAAAGAAGGAGCGAGTAAAATCACGGTGCTTAATAAGATAGTTGATTACTTACCTCAATTGATTTTCTAAAAAAATATATGATTAGTAAAAAGTAATTTATGCCCATTTAAAGAAATCATTAATGACGTTAAATCTTATAAAAATGCACAGTTTATATATAACATATAATATATAAATAAAATATATATCATCAATTTAATTTAATAATTTATATTTAATTAGGTAAACGACAGTAACATTTGTCATAATGGGATCGAACAATAAATAAGTTGTCACAATAAAATTGAACAATAACACACTCTGCAAGTTTAAGGACTTGAATCTAAGAACACGTCAAAGTTGTTCCCTTAGCATTACTTTAGCGAATTCCACCCTCGGACATGCTTGCCCTGCTTTACATGCAATGATTTCATATTATTTCAATATTTAATTTATCATTTACAAAAAAAAAAAATGTGGGCAGCATAACAACATAATACAATAAATCTACAATGCAAACATTTATCAAATCAAAATATTTATTCATTTAAATGTTACAATTGTTCAGCATGCCACAAATGCAAAATGTGTCACCTAAACATTCATAAAACATGTTAATCATTTAAAATCATTTATCATTTTATAGTATAATCAAAATCATACATATAATATACATGCATATAACATTTTAATAAAATTCACAACCAAGATAAGTAATAGAATCTGTAACTCATGCGTTTCGATTTAGTTGATTTGAGGCCACGGTTAAATTTGTCTCGTGGAAATGAGTCTAATGGATGCCTTCGGTATAGAAATCAATGTCTAAAGCACCTAAATCAGAAAGTTGACTAGTCAATTCTATCGGTCAACAGTGGTCAACGGCAGCGACAATCATTTTATAGATTTTAGGGTCGCAAATCCAAATAGCAGTATTCGTTTTTCCATATGAACCTCCATTCGTCGAGGATCTAATTGAAAAGTCATAGCTCTGCTAATGTTGACGGAAAAAATTCGACCAACTTTTGAGAAAGAGTGGTTCGAAAATGTTTGAGAGAGAAAGAGTAAGGCTGTTATGAAAATAGTAACAAAAATCATGTCAATCGAAGGTTAGAAATGGATTCATCAGGGAGTGGTTCGAAAATGTTAGAGAGAGGAAAATGAGGCTGTTATGAAAATAGTAAAAATTATGTGTATTTATAGAAATTTTTTGAGAAAATTACACGGTAACCCCAAAGCTTTTCAACATTATACATGAACCAAAAATATTCAAAAATCACTTAATTTAATCTAAAATTCCATACAATTTAATTTTCAGAAAACTTTACAAAATAACATAATGTTACATCTAAACAATGTCGTGTACAGTATTTATGAACAGTGTAAACAATACCAAAGAAGAAAATGAGTTGGTAGCGGCTTAGCACCCGATGAGCGTTAAGGTTGCACGTTTAATCCGGAGCCCATTTCTCTATTTTTATTTCTTCATTTAGGGAAAATTTTTATTTCCAAATAAAAAAAGAAGAAAAAATAGGAATAATTTTTATTTTCAAACAAGAATGGGAATGGGGATAAGTCCCATCCCTAATTTTTCATTTACCCACTCTTTATCCCTATTTCAAATTTTCAAAAAAAAAATAAATAAATAAAAAAATGAGAGTGTTATAAGAATTAAATTCATGACTTCTTATAATTACAACAAGTATTATACTGTTAAATTAAATATCTCATTTTGAATAACTAAATTAATTAAAAAATATTTAATTATCAAATGAGGATGTATATTATTTCGTATGTGACATTTGACTGTTATGAAACTTTTATTTTACTTTATAATGAATTTTTTTTTATATTTGTAATGTACTAATAGATTTTATTTTGTATTTATGATAAAATATTTTTTATTTATAATTTTTGCTAGACAAAGAAACAAGGGAAACAGAAAATAATATATGGAGAATTGGAGTTGAAAAATGGAGGAAATGGGAAACTGGGATTAGAGATAAGAATACTTTTTTCAAAATTCTTCGTTCTCATTTTCCTATAAATAAGAATGAGGGTGGAGACAAGAGAGGTTAGGAGAAATGGGGACGGAAATATGCATCCGTAAGGAGCGCCCAGTTGCCGTTAGAGCGGCGGTGGGTGGTGGTGAACAGTTTTTTTATTTTTTTCTCATACTTATTTGTTAAAATTTTTGAGGCGTGATATGTCATGCCTTGCTTTACTTAAAATTTCTCTGTAAGGTACCTTAACGTGTTTTATGAATGTCTTATGCCAAGTTTCTCGACAGCTACTTCGTCGGACTCGCACAAGGCCGAAACCCATTACGGTATTCGGAATTTAGTAATTACTGCCCGAACATACACGGCTTTTTACTCCCGAAGAATTTGAGGATTGCCATTGCAAAACAAATGCATGGCCCAATTATGAGCAGCGATTCAAAATTGAAACAAATTCATCTCCTTTGTGTCACACACAAATGTGCGTGCGATAATCAATAGAGTAAAAAGGTAAAAACAATTGATTCATTACAGTGTACACTCAAGTCTCTAGCACTAGCAGTGTGCTTGTGTGTCCTAACGAAGAATGTCCACCGAATTTGAGCTGAAAAAAAGGTCGTCTTTTCAAACGATATGTAGATACTTGGTGGTCCACTTGCTTCCTCACCTCGATGCTCTCTATCGTTTACATCAAAATTCAAAGCAGCCTCCTATTTGTTGAAGGGTGTATGTTGATCAACATGGTTTAATATATTTGAAATCTTATTAGATTAAGTTCAAAATCAATTTAGATTGGAGTCCAAATTTTAGAAATTAAGTAGTGTTTTAGATAGATCAACTGAGTTAAAACATCTTAGTTTCTGAATGAATATATATATATATATATATATAATGGTGAAAATGATATACTAAAATATGCTAATCCATAATAAAAAGCACAGAAGATTACCCACCGGTTAACCTGGGTGCGTTTGTTAATGCTAACACTAGATCGATGCCGAGGCACGTTCCTCTATGAGCTGGTTTATACCCTACTTTCCTTGCTATCCCATCAAAAGAATCCAATATAGGAAGAAAAAGAAAAGAAAGTAGTCTCATGAAAGTTCATCACTGTATGGACAAAAGAAGCTATTACCTATTACATATACTCCTTGCTTTACTCATTCTTCATCTTCATTTCATCTTCATATGATCATATCTGATCTCCATCTTTGTTCACATCCATAAACTTATATCACTAACATAGAAGAAACCCATTTCTTTCTTTCTTTCTTCTTGATCTCAAAAATGCTTAAAGTAGGAGGAGTCCTTGTTTGTCTCTTGATTGTTGGCATTGATGTAGCTGCTGGGATTCTTGGCTTCCAGGCTGAAGTTGCACAAAACAAGGTATATGCATGTCAGAAGAAAATATGATATAATTTATATGTGGTTTCTGTCGATTAAGTATGTAACTTGGAAATGTGTTTATAATTTATCATACAGGTTAATCATTTGAGGCTGTTGATATTTGAGTGTAGAGACCCAAGCCCTGATGCTTTCAAGCTAGGGGTAGCTGCAGCAGCACTTTTGGCCATAGCTCATGTTATTGCTAATTTGCTTGGCGTATGCATGTGCATTTGTTCTCAAGATGAGTTTTCAAGAGCTTCTCCTAACAGGCAACTCTCTGTTGCATGCCTTGTTTCCACCTGGTATGTACGTGTAAATTAATATATATACATGGACTTGTTTCGGAAATAACCCATGATTAATTTCTAATAAGTCTAATTGGTTGTCTTTCTGTGATCGATGATTACTTGATCAGGATCATATTAGCCGTTGGACTCTCAATGCTGGTGATAGGAACATGGTCAAACAACAAATCAAGAACTTCTTGTGGGTTCACATACCGTCATTTTCTGTCAATTGGAGGGATTCTGTGTTTTGTTCATGGGTTGTTTAGTGTTGCATATTACGTTTCTTCCAATGCTGCTACCCATGAAGAAGGAAAGCATGGAGGTCATGCTTGAAACTGCTGCTTTCCTCAACTTTACTCATCCATCACTTTCTTGAAACATGACCCCTGCTTCCACCAAAATATAATATAATTTGAAATAACTTTTCCTCTTTTATGGACTACTAATATTACTAATCTTTGTCTTTATTCAGTAATTAAATTAATAATAATTTCTTATTTAATACATTTCCCACTGTAGTGTTCATGTGGTTCCTATCGCAGGGTTAAACTAATTAATTAAATACTTAAATTGAAACGGTAAGCAATTCCCAACCTCTGCACTGAGTCAATTAGCTTTAATATGTCGTAAGTTTCTTCTGTGGATGCAAACAACTCTTCAGCCTTCGGCTTCAACTCCCCTAATCCGTCGGCATACAACTCGTACTGCAACAAAGATACACACATAAAGCAACGGCAAATGCAGATAACAAATTAACTTAATTCTACTTACAGTTCAAGGAATGGTAGATGGCAATTGGCTCAACGCCGCGCCATTGCTTCACTTGCAACAGATTATAGTCATTACAAGCAGTTGTTACTTTCTTGCCGCAAGTCATGGTAAGAAGGATATAAAATTCTACAGGTTTCTTTCTGAGGAATGCCTCACAAGAAACATAAATCTTATATAAATTAGCCAATACACAAGTTCAAATTAAACAATTAATTAATCACCTTTCAGTATTATGCGTATTGTTTATTATAATTTGGAAATTATTTCTCATTACTCTCATTAGATAATCTTTTATTATTGTTAATTAATATATATTAGCATTTGAAATTGCTTTCCATTTATATAAGATGTGTGAAAAGTGACATTTTTAATTAGGATGAGCAAAATGATTAAGGTTTTTGACAAAAATTGTCCTATTTTCAGGTTCATTTAGTTTTATAGTATGAATTCTAAATTTTTTATATTTAAGATCAAAAATTCGGAAAATTATCAATGAAATGATCAAAAATTCAGAAAGTTGAAAAAATTTTTACTAATTTTTTCTTGGCGAAATTCTTTAAATATAATAAAATTTTAAATCGGACTAAATTTATTAATCACCTTAAATTTTCGTCAAAATCCCAAATGATTAGGATGTTACCTCAATATTACCTAATGAAAATGAAGAAATGCAAGTGAGGATTATGCTGCTCAATTTCAACTATAATTATCGTTCATATTCATTATGACTGAATATATAAATAAGTACTCAATTGTTCAAAATTGTTTAATGTTTGGGACGGAAAACCCTCCTTAAACCTTTCACAATTCACAGCATCAGCATGCGTAGCATTTCAAGCGAAACCAAACCCAGATCATGAAGGCTCTGTCTCTATCCAAACTCAATGTAAGAAACCAACTTCTTTCGTTCCTTCGAATCTCCAAAACGAAATCACAAATCCTTCAAATTCACGCCCAACTCACTACCACCAACTTCATGACCGATCCCTTTACCTTAAATCAATTACTCTTGTCTCTAACATCACAAAACACGCTCCACATTGACCATGCAGAGCGCTTATTCTACCAGATTCATCAACCCAATACTTTCGATTATAACACTGTGATTAAAGGCTACACTCAAAGTTCAAACCCACAAAAAGCTTTGGATTTGTACGTCAATATGATAAGAAAAGGGATTTTGGTTGATAATTACACATATCCATTTGTGTTGAGGGCTTGTGAGCTGTTAATGGGATTGTTTGAGGGAAGAGAGATACATGGAGAGGTGGTGAAGAGAGGGTTTTCGGGTGATGTGTTCGTGGTTAATGGTTTGATTGGAATGTACAGGAAATGTGGTGAAATGGGGTATGCTAGATTAGTATTTCACGAATCTGAGGTTAAGGATCCTGTGTCTTGGAACTTGATGTTGGGTGGGTTAGTACATAGTGGGGAAATGGGAGCAGCGCAGAAGTTGTTCGATGAAATTCCGGAAAAGTGTGTAATTTCATGGTCTATTATGATTGATGGGTATAGGAAGGTCTGTTACTTGATAGTGGTTAAAAGTATTTTCTTTGTTTCGTATTCATTTGGTATCTCCACAGAATAATTTCATAAAATATTGAGTTATAAAGGCCCTACGTTCTGGTAATTTTATATTGTTGTTTCATATTAGAAAACTATAACCTAGAAAAAAAATATGAAGCAAAGACTGGCAGAAGCTACCTCCCATATTGTGCTCTTCACAGAAGACTAACAAAATCCTGCCTTTTACTTGATTTTTTTTTCTCTTTTTGGCGATTTATAGATTTTTGATAGAGGTTTGTTTGCATTTTTATTTTCCAGAAAAATGGTGATGTTGTTTCTGCTCGAGCTCTTTTTGATCGCATTCCTACCAGAGATTTGTTTTCTTGGAACTCTATGATTGATGGGTATGCAAAGGTTGGAGATTTGGTGGCTGCTCGACAATTGTTTGATGAGATGCCAGAGAGAAATGTCATTTCATGGAGCATTATGATAGACGGGTATGCTCAATATGGAAATCCTAAGGAAGCCTTGAATATTTTCAGGCAGATGCTTTGTCAAGGAGTGAGACCTGATGCGGTATGTGTCATGGGTGCAGTATCAGCTTGTGCCCAGTTGGGTGCACTCCATCAGGGAAGATGGATACATGTGTTCATGAAGAGAAGCAGAATCACAATGGACATGATTGTTCAAACTGCTCTCATGGACATGTACATGAAATGCGGGAGTGTTGATGAGGCTTGTAGGATGTTTTATAGCATGTCAGAAAAGAATGTCATTTCTTATAATGTGATGATTTCTGGACTTGGTGTGAATGGTTTTGGAGAGGAAGCTCTGAAATGCTTTGCTCAAATGGAGATGGAGGGAATTCCAAAGGATGATCTGATTTTCCTTAGTGCTCTAGTGGCATGTAGCCATGCAGGTCTAGTAACTGAAGGATATCAAATATTTGACAGTATGAAGAGAGATTGTTGCATAGAACCTAAGCTTGAACACTTCAGTTGCTTAGTAGATCTCCTTGGCCGGGCAGGCCAATTAGAGCAGGCCCTAAACGTTATAGATTCTATGCCCATGAGACCTAATTCATCTCTGTGGGGAACTCTTCTCATGGCATGTCGAACTCATCTAAATGTGGCTCTGGCAGAAGTTGTAGTAGAAAGGCTTGTGGATCTGAGAGCAGATAACTGTGGGGTATATGTACTTCTGTCAAATATCTATGCAGATGTGGGAATGTGGGAGGATGCACACAGGATTCGGAAAATAATGAGGGACAGAGAGGTGAAGAAGGAAACTGGAAGAAGTGTAATAGAGATAGATGGAAGTATCAAAGAGTTTGTAAGCGGAGAAATCTATGACATTTGGACTGAGGATTTAGAATTGGTTATCTGGAGCTTCGTAAAGACAACAATATAAAGTGTTACTTTGACTCCATATTTTGGGAGGTCATGCCCAATTGTCTTCCCTTATGGCAACTCCTCAGATATGCAGGGCGGAAATAGGTTTGAGAAGAAAAAAATTTCATTGACAGCAGGGGCAAGTCTTGCCATATCTTTGCTGTCTTGCCCATTAAGCCTGTGCAAATGGCCTTGACACCCATAAAGTCCTGGTTTTAGGAACATGTGGTATTGTTATTTATCTTTGTTTGGCACAAGAAAGACGAGCAGGGAAGAAACCATTAACTCAACCTTACAGTAGTTGTGCAACCCATGGCATGAAGAAGTTTATGTCATCATCTACATTGTAGTCAGAATTCAGAATGTAGGAAGGCATGCAGAGGATATTGAAAGCTGTTACAGGCAGCCAAAAAAAACTAATAAGCATACTTGAAGCAGTGTATCCAAGCATGGCAAATGTGTCCAAGCATGGCAAGTGTGTTGATATGTAAGAGTCAATGTGTAACAGATTTAAATAGCATATTACCACATGCAAATAGGGGAGCTAGAAACCTAGATGTATGTTTGGGATGGAATCACTAATGTAAGTACAAGTGGCAGTGTGAGTTGTAATTGCCAAGTAAAATAAAGTGTTTACCCAGTATTTTTGTACTTTCAAGAAGTACAGCAATCCCAAACATACCCAAGAATTATATTCTCCAACACTTACCATTCTTTACAAGATACATTTGTTGATATCTATCATTCGCTGATATTTATGTTCAGGTTGAAGCCTCGTTATCTTACATCTGCACATATCTGTGCACATATTCTTTGGACCATATTGTGGCTGTAGGAATGGCGAAAGAAAACTGATTTACAAGTAGAAAATCTTATGTAGATAGCAGTAACATAAACAGAATATCTTTTGAAGATAGCAGTAGCATGAACAGAATTAAAAAGAAAATAATTCTATTCAGATACTCTGCATACACTGAGATTAAAAAAAAAAAAAACAACCTTCTTAATTGATAATTAAGGTGAACCAACTATTCATCGACTGGGGCATTTACATTCCGAGAATAACAACTTAACATGGCCAACCACAATTTCCAAAACCGCACCTGACACAGAAAAAAATAAAGCCTCCCTTTCAAAAAAATACAACGACAATCCTATTTTCTATTCACTCAAACGAAGAACAGGGTATAAGAATACGATTTACCTACTCCACCTCTACCCCCTTATTCTTGTGATGACTCTAATTCATGCAAAACCAATTTAGTTTGTTCCTGAACCAATTCAAGTCTCTTTATATACAACTCCAACATCTGTTGCTGCAATTTCCTCCACTTCTCGCCAATCTCCACGGCCTTCTCGCTCGGTATCCCACCCATCTTTTCCTTCATCAGCGCCGCCAATCCATTCCCCATTCCCGACCTCAACATCTCTTCCCTCAGTAACTCACTCCAGCTCGTGGAATCTATCTTGTCTGAGTGTTTTGTAACCATATTGTCCGAGCTTTTGGTATCCGTTTTGTCTTTCAATTTGACACTCTCTTCACCCTTAAAAGTCAACTTGCCACTGTCTTTACCCTTAAAAACCAACTTTTTTTTGCTGAAATTATTCTGTTTAGACAAACCCAGAACTATAACAGGAGTGTCTACTTTCTCCTTCTTCGCCAGCGTCCCACTCGGCTCGCTCTCAGCCGAACGTTTGGACCTGGGTTTGGTAGCTGCTGGGCTTTCGCAGACGATGGGCTTGATGATGAAGTCAGAAACGTTAGGAGATGGAGCTTTATTTTCCGAGTCCTCGTCGGGGTCAGAAAGCGATTCTCGATCTTTCACAGATGAATCCTCCTTCTTTACTTCTTCAACGGCGCCATTCTCTTCTAATCCTCCGTCTTGCTCTTCTTCCTCGTCGGAGGATGGAGGAAGAGTGTTTTTAATGGGCTTTTTTCGAGCCATTTTTGCATGCAGAGAGAATAACAGATACAGTAACAACCAGGAAGGGAGAAGGTATGTATATAATTATATATAGAATTTATATGGTAGGGTTTTGAACAGAGATTTGGTGACGTGGCATTAGACTGTTGGGTTTAGGTGTTGAAAAAAGTCTTTGAATGTAATAGATTGCTTTGGTGGCGTGATATTATTGGATTGAGGCTTCCCAAATATTTGTCTCTTACATTTACAAGATGAGTTCATAATTGTATCATTTTGCATTTTCCACAAATGTTGAATTCTATGATATCGGTGGAAAGCATAAGACTAAGAGCACATATCACATACCATAGCACGTTATTCGAGCATTGCATTAAACCTCACATTGCATTAAACCTCACATTGCATTAAACCTCACATTGCATTAAACCTCACATTTTAAGGGCCTTGAACGGTTTCAGTCAAAGCAAATAGGGGCTTTTTATCTCATTAATGAACATCATTTAGTTCTTCTGCTAAGAGTTTAGTCATAAGTTGTAAAGGATGTTTAATATTTGACTAAAAATTATTATATTGAAAGTGAATGTGTATGTAAATGATCACATTCAACTAGAACACAAGCCATTTTTCCATTGTAGAAAGTCACTCGCAAGCATACTTACAATTTCCTTAAAATGCAGAAACAAAAAGAGAAAAGAGATCATATGCCTACCTATTTTGAATGACAGACAAAGAGATAGAGATGGGTGGTTAACTCTCATCATCTGAACTAGAAAATTCCATCCGCTTATCTGTAATTGCTGGAAATAATCGTTGGCGCATATCTGAAAATGGCTGCCGATTTTCTGAGGAAGGTGATGATGTTAGACGCTCTTTCCTGGATGTCCGATTCGGCTTCGTTGTGATTTTAACCTCTTTACATGCCTTATCTATCATAATCAAGAAATCCCGTACAATTGTAAACAAACGTAAGCCCTCATCCTTTCTTGAACTGCCATGAAAGTAATCTGCTGTACTCTTTACCAGAGTCATTATTTTTTTTTCTTCCTCCAATAACCATGCAGTATCACTCTCTGCATGCTCCACAAATCTAGTCACTGCATGATAGAACTCAGGTTTTTCATCCATACTCTTCATTTCAGAGTTCAGGAATTCTTTAGTGTTGATCAGTGAAGAACTCAGTTTTGATACTGTGGCTGTTAGGCTATCAACATCTATGATTGCTGCCTTTTTGACGTCTGCAAGTTCATTGCTTAAACCTGAAACCACCTGAAGTCCAAGGCTACAATAATTTTCCGCTGATTGCGGGATTGAATCCTCAAGAAGTTCTTCTGACTTCATGCTGGATATACTCTGGCTTGCTCTGGCTTGACGGGCAGCTTTGATGCCTTCAGAACGGATGATCTCCTGAACAACGAAATGCAGGAGTGTGGTCTTGCCATCCGTTCCTTTTACATCGGATAGTTTCAAGAGTGTGTCAAGCTTAAATGCCTGTGCACCACCGCGGTAGGTACCATCATTCATCCTATTACCAGTTTTCAGCACTGCTTCTAAGAGTTTCAGGAATAGCCTGCTACTTTTAAGTTTGTCGCAAGCTACCTGCCATTTAAAAACACACAGATAAGTACATTAGAGGTATTTATGCATGCAACTTTCCTAAAACATATTTTATAAAGACACCATAAGAATTTCTGACCTTTGGTGATATAATTGCTTTGTTAACTAAGAAGGGAATCAGATGTATTGGAGAATACGACACCAGTTTTTCTTTTTTTGAACAAGGGGAAAAGGAAATCTCTCTAACCATCAGTACTTTAAGTATAATATCTCACCTCAAGTGTCGCAAAGGATTCTTTAACGCCAGTTATTTCCTCCTGGTGAGAACTCATAAATAGCAATGCTTCTATTCGTTTAAAGGCAAATGGGATATCGACCAAAGTTTTGAGGAATCGCTCTGCAGGGCCAAGTTGTGAAATATCACCTGGAAATAATCTAAGCTTCAGTTCCTCATCTGTTGTAGGTGCCATCTTCAGCAATGTTTGGAGGAGCTCCACTGGCAGCTCATTGGCTGCTTAAATTAAAAAAGAATCAGTTACCGATGACTTTGATACAACCTGGTATATAACCAATTTCAATTCAACAACAATAATCACGAGGACACAAGACAGCAGGCTGACTTGCAAATTGGTAAGCATATATGGATTGTGACTAATCATCAGTTAATACCTTAAATTTCTTTTTTGTTTTCAAGTAATATTGATGCATTTACTGTTCCAATTATTACCTTAGTCCTTAAAATATTTAACTGGAAATTGTCAACAGAACAGTAGCAATAAAACTAGTTATAGTCGAGAAGTTTTAATTAGGCAGAGCACCTATATTTTTTATTCAAACCATCCAAATTGAACAAAGCACCAAAATTACTAAGTTAATGATCAAAAGAGTTGAATTCACTTGATGAACACAATATAAACTGTCGAGTCTCTAACAGGTTCAAATGTAGCTGTATTCTGCAGATAGTATCTATGGCCAGGGCATAACAGTATGCCCCAATGATAACAAAGCAGATTCTTTGTCTTTGTTTGGAGGGAGTCCTGTTGGGCTGAACCATATCTGGCCCACAAAATTATGAAATGCAAGAATGTTTAGCTTTTTGGAGTGGTAATAAATTAAAAGTTGTCGGAGCTTAAATACTACTATTGAGAGAAGTGCTATTCTATGAAGAGAAATTTATCCTCAATAGAGGATATACTCTTCCATGAAGAGAAGTGCTCTTCATTCGAGAGATATAGTCTATTCAACGAAGAGAAATACTTCTGTTCAATGTAGAGAAAGTTCTCTTCAATAGAGGATCTCTTCATTTATGGACCCTTACTATAAGCTTAAACTTCAAGTCAAGTGGCAACTTAATAAGTATCTAGATTGTCAAAAAAAAAAAAAAAAAAAATCTTTTTCAAACAGTCAAAGATGTATATTTTATGCATGTTATTATGTGATATGTTTGATATTAATGCAAAAAGTTTCCAAGTGAGAGAGATACCTTCTTGTAGGGCATCTATGACTTCTTCTGTTGTCAAATTCTGTGCTCGTAGAATAATAGATAGATTCTGTGCCTTCCTAGTATCAATAATCTGAACATACTGGATTGAAGATTCTGAACACGAATCTTTTTTGCCATGTCCATTTTTGTTTTTATCCACAGGGGTGTAACCAAATAAAGACTCTATCATCTCCTCATTGAACCTGTGAAAGCACACATTATAATTTGGCATTTTAGATGAAGATATGACATAGTATTTTTATAAGAAAACTTCAAGGAAGATTAATGCTCTTACTGGAATGAACCGGAACTAATCTCATGCCAGACCATTGTTTGGTCAGGATTGGCAAGAACCTTATCCCAAAAGAATGGTTTTAACTTGGTTTTTGCAGCTCCAGTCTCCCCTCCAAGCTCACCCTCGTCACTTGAGATGCTCCGCGCTTGTTGATGTGGTCGAAGAGGAGAAGGTTTCCTTACACCAGGCATTGGTTTTGGTGGCGGAGCAGGTACTTTTGGAGGTGGTGGAACGCGAGGACGAGGGGGAGGAGATGGTGGTGGTCCAGGAGGAGGTGGTGGTGGTGATCCTGGAGGAGCAGGTGGAGGAGGAAGTGCTTTTGATGATGGAGCTTCAGTCAGTTGTGCATCACTATTATCAGGCTTCATGGACAACTTTTTAACAAGGGAGGGATCATTTCCGCTATTATTAGTAACTTCTTTGATACCGCAACTTCCTAAACTCACAGACTGCTGTGAAGAACCTGAAGATTAAATTCCAAAAAATAAATTTTTTTCAGTATTTATTTGGAAAAGGAAGATAACAGCGTGCCAATTGTGAAATAGGACAGATAAATTCATACCAGCAGATAAGCTGTTGAGAAGAGGCCTCTCATCTTTTTGTCCATCTCCAGGGCCAATTTTGTTGCTGCGTTTCTTCAGACAACAGAGGAATAACAATGCAACAACAGCAAATGTTGTCACAGCAGTTGTAACAACAGCAATAATCATTTCCTTCTGTCTGGCATTCTCATGGTTCTTTTCTGGTTGATTTGTATCAATAACTGCATCAGGAGAAGGATTTTGAGTGGTAGGTTGTGGACTTTGTGAAGTGCTTTTATGAGCTGCTGGCGGCGGTGGACGAGGCAAAGACTTTGAATTTTCAGAAGAATTGCTTGCAGGTGCTGGACCATTAATTTGCCTTTCTGGAGCAGGGACTGAAGCAGGAACCAGAACTGGTTTTGGTGGAAGTGTAACTGGAGCAGGTGTTGGTGGAAGTGTAACTGGAGCAGGTGTTGGTGAAAGCGCAACTGGAGCAGGTATTGGCGGAGCTGGAAACGAAATACGGTTTGATGCTCTTCCTGGAAGTGGCTCACTAGCCAGATATCTTCTAGGAGCATTTGCCCAACTGAAAAACAACTCAGGATATTCGATGAACCAATGCTTAAAATTAGCCTCTTTGTCAGAAACATGAAAGAGAAAGCTTTTCTTGCTTAGGCATTCCAAAAGTATTTGCTTCATTCGGGGAGGCAGACCGTTGATGGCTTTGTGTATTTTTCTTTTTGTCAATAACGTTGATTTCAAATCAGTGGTTCCCTCCCATGGGATATACGATTCAGAATCCTCTGAAGCATCTTTCCTGCTTATTAATTTGTTCCTGCAATGAATCCATGCCTGTTCTGCCTGTAATTAAAACGTTCACCAAATTTTGGTAATTAATTGTATCACATATAGAACAGAACCAACTTTTAAGCGTTTAATTGAAGCCTTTTTAAATTTTTTTCTCAATTCTCCTTTTAACTGCTGCTGCTTTCTCCTCAATCCTCATGGGCATTCTTAATGGTCTTGAATCTCGTAATAATATGAAGGAGAAGTCAAAGGAGATGCAATAGGACAACTGGTTAAGATATCTACATTCACATACAGTAACAGGAAACACAAAGCAAAAGGAGATAAGCGTGTACTTTAAGATTACACAAAATGAAATCACTTAATTTTACATAATTTGATACTATCATTAGTCTTCATTTAATTATTTATTTATTCATTTTCCTGCATTGATTCTTAATTTGAATCTTGTTAGCAAACTCTATGACTTTTAAAATGAAAAATTGCTTAGTACTTTCAACTCGAAATGTTACATATGAAGAAGAATTGCTTAGTCTTCGGTAACCCCAACACAGATTTCGTTTTATTTTTCTCTTAATTAATGAGAACGTGGCAACTAATCTATAGTGTAGAAAGAATTCTGCTCTCTTCTCTTAAATTTCTGTATATATTCCCAAACTTCTTTACAAGTATACATTCAGCAAAAGAAGGGTAAAAAATAAAAGTATACATATCAAACAATCATCCCAATTAACAAGTTCCGCATATGGTTCAAGTTTTAAGAGGCTCAATGTTCTAATTGGCAGTAATGTAATTAACCACAAACGATAAAGTAACTACATAAAATATACACAGAACAGATAGTTTTACGTACCATTTCTTCGTCTATCATAGGAGATTCCCTTCCACCTCCATCATCGTCAAAAGAAGTTTGCGGTACCTTGTTCCTGCATTCTATATTTACTGCAGCTAATGCGCAAAGCAGAATCACAAAAATTGCACCATAACGAGAACTTCTCATTTCCATGGCTTATTTTAAAAGCATTCCATTCGCGTACATTCTTTCTCATTTCATCGAACACCAAATAATCTTAAAGTATATATATATATATATATATATATCGCCACAACAGAATTAATCGTCGTCTTCCCTCTTCCTTCTTCTTATATTTAAGCCTCCAACAAATTAAATGACAAGCAAAACCCAGAAAGCTTTTCGCTAATTAATCTTAATTCTGATAATAAACCACAATCATTCAACGTCTATCACAATCTTTAGACATAAGTAATAAGATTGGAAACGTTGCCGATGCAATATTATGACAAGAATAATAAAAGCGAAACAACGTAAACAACATGAACAATGCAAATTATTGCTTCAGCTAAGAATCAATCAAAGAGGAAGCCAACAATTATCGGATCACGTTGAAATATTAATTTCGTCGAACAGATTTCTGTTGGAATTTTGTGTTCATTCCAAAGTTTCTTGTTTTCCGGACGAAGACAGGAGAGGCAAAATGACGCGTAATAATGGAGGAAACGTGAGGAGAACAACGTGGGACACACCAGTCCAGTTTGTTTCTCCTTTACATAAAACTTTTGTACATCCCTATTTTTATATTCTTAATTCTTAATTATTTTATTATTATTATTATTATTATTATTATTATTACATCATTTAATTATTATCAAGTTAAACTACTAGTCAATGAACTAAATTTAGGCACATCATAATGATCAAAATCAAACCCTTTTTTATTATTATTATATGTGTTTATTGAGTCAAATTATAATCAATTTACTTACAGTGAAGCAAACCATATTTAAACAACTTCCAACATACTACATTTTCAGAGTTCAAAGTAGGACTGGACTACACATAACACAAACCTCTACAATTACTGGTAAATCCTACAACGAAGAGCAGATTCACTTTCCAGGAAAAAACTGTAGAAGTTAATAGTTTATCAACCTTTGCTAACTGAAGATTCTTGCTGTAGCCCCTGAAGAAGGGTGTTGCATTCAGTCGATAGGCCCCCACCTTCAAGAATCCAGTGCCTTTGCTTGTTCAGGTATTCAGTGCTTGGATGGTGTCCAGCGGGTGAGCTTGTCTCTGCTTGATGATTTTCAAGGCTTGATCGATTCCTACAGAAACAGAATCACAAGACTCAATAGCCCCAGATAAATTGCCTAATTCTTCTCTCTTAGCCCCAGATAAATTGCCTAATTCTTCTCTCTTTCTTGCAATATGTTAAGAATGAACGGCATCAGGAGCACCCAGCTGAACCCAAGGAATCGAATTTTAGTACCTCTTTCTATTAGAATTCGCAGACACTTCAGTTGTAAAATTTGTATCCATGATAGAAACAGCTGCTCGCTGCTATAAATAAACAAATATGCCATGGGTTCATGTTTCATATGCAAAACAATAATCAATGATTCAAAACCCATGGCAGACAAGCTTTAGTAATTATAGCTATATCATGTTACCTCAATACTCTCAGGAGTTCCGGATGCACTTTCTTTACAAAGCAACTTTTTCTGCTCAAAAGAAGAAGAAAAATTGTTACCAATTTTTCAGCTTCGATAGGATCACAGGACTTGTGAGCAAGGGAAAAATATACTCACATTCAGCTTTTCTACCCGTTGAATTGCAGCACTAAGGTATTGCTCATGAATATAAGCTTCATGAATTGAGGTGATGTTCTCCACCTCTGGTTGGTAAAAGCTGTTTTTTCATAAAGCCAAATAAAAAAAAATGGAGTAGGAAGAATGAAATGGCATGTGTTGTCAACTGATTATAAATTGATTCAAAGTGTGACAGACGTGTGTCACAGTCATGACCCAAAATTCTCAAATTCAATTAATCATATAGAATATAACAAGAAAATAAAAGAAAAAAAATTACCTAATCTTTTCCTCTGCCTCAAGTTGTTGATGAGTAAGCTGAATAAGTTTTTTCTCAAGGGCCTAGAAAGCCAGAAAGAGATCAAAACCAATCACTACTTAAGGGGGGTTTCTGTTATGTGAAGCGCTGTCTTCTAAGCATGATGACAAAGATTACCTCCTTCCTAAGCTTGTCATCCCGTCACCAATGAGTAAACATTCAAGTGACAAAAGAAGAAATAATTTTCATCGGATGAAAGCTAAAAGAAAAAATGAAAAAGCACAAGTGAGTGTGTGTGCATTGAATAACAGCAGGGGAGAGAGAGGAAGACAAACTTCGCTATCATTTCCAGCATTTCTCCTTCAAATTTTGAATGCATGAGGCATCGGTATAAATGCTGATGATGAGAATACAGATTATCAGATAGCAAGTTGAAACACGTTACATTTAACTGAGAGGGAGACTAATTACCTCTCCATTTTCAAGATGTCTTCAGAATTGTAAGATCATTGCAAACATTAGAAACCATAAGAATACACAGCAAAAAAAAAATTGTTGGTGACCTTATACAAAAACTAGATAAAACAGAAATAACAGAGAAAAAGTTGAAACACACTCTTGAGATTCATGACGTTGGTTAATATAGCGAAGAAATATATCCTCAATCCTACAAAAAAAATCACAAGATGAAATCTAGAAGATAGAAAACATATGATCAAGACCACGAAAGAGAAATCTTAAAATTCTGTTATTGTGAATTGAACACTTAAGTATCAACCTTCCATTGCTAGAAAACTTTGTCAATTTAGAATTAGGAGAAAACATAAGAAGGCCAACATCAGTATCACATAATACAGATAATTCATTGGCCTTCTTTACGATCCCATCTCTGCGCTTCGTATACGTTACTTGGAGAGCAGCAGAATCTTCGATTTTCTTCATCTGGAGCTTCCTACGACGCATGATTAATACAAATTGGAGAGCAACGCAGTGACGGAACAGGATTTGTTCTTGACTAGTATGAAAACTGGAGGAGGATTATAAGAAAATAAGCTGAGAATGGATAGAAGTTTCAGGTTACATAACAAGGGTACATAGTTATTGTAATAGGCCAATTTTCCAAAACTCCTCAACTATAATCACTAAAGGATTCTCTTGCAAGTTGCCTTCGTAAGAAAATTGTAGAAAATATTTTTGGCAATTAAAAAGGAAATTGTAGATATTCATGAATCATTACAACAAATAAAACATCAGGAATGACTTGTTTAAGACCTCAGAAGTGGTGCCTGAGAAGGGACTGCATCTTGTTAATGTTAATGACCCAATTACATGATTTTGAGATAAATGAAAAACAAAAAAGAAAAGGAACAAATGGGGCTAGAGCCTGAATCACATTACCATATCAGAATACTATATTCATATCGCAGGAAAATCAATCTTACATATATGCTAGTAATTTAGAGCAATCATGGCCTATGATCCTACTACTATAAACTAAAGGTAGTGTGAGCCAGGAAATAAAAATGCCAGAGAATTTAATGAGTATATGCATTCCCTAAACTCTTGTCCTCAAATTTTCAACTGGACTGCCTTGACAATGTTAATGTATGCACTCAACTTCTTTCATCCATGGCCTAAAATCTTAAGTTGCTATCTGCTAGTCCCAAAGCAATTTCAAAAGTCTCCTTGTAAAACAAAACAACTTCTCCAAGGACTTCACAAATTTTGATCTAGTTACAACCTAAACCAAGTAACCCATTTGCTCCGGAACAATTCACTTGCGTTAAAAATTCCACCGCTCAAGAGTTAACCATATGCTGTTGCAGTAAACTAAATACGGCATAAAGTAAGAATTAAAAGCACATGCAACAAATTCAGATTACTTAGAAGAAAAGCTACGACCTGAAAAGAGATGAGGTGTAGTCTCACAAATGAGTGAAGCAATGTGGCAACCAAAGCAGATGAGACCCATTTCCACAAAAATCCAAAGACTTATGCAAAAGTAACTGGCATGGCCTATTTTGGACTGTCTGAAGTTAATAAAATAGTTTAAAAGTTCAAAAGTCATTTGAAAATTTTCTTGCAGTAGCTCATAAGGTAGAGCGCTCGCTTAGCATGCAAGAGGTAAGGGATCGATACCTCGCTCTCCACGAATTATTATTATTTTTTTTAATTTTTGTGATATAACTCTTAAAATCGAATAATTTACGTGCAACAAAAATATATTATTTTTAAAAACGACATAAAATTTGAAAGATGAATATAAAAAATATCTTAAAAATAATTTAACTAATTTATAATAAAGTAATAACGACACAATTTTTTTAAGACATTTTAATGATATGATAACAAAATTAACTTTAAAATATTTAATAATTTGTTTAAATTTTAATACATGTGCTCGTCATTCTTAACTTTACAAAGTAATAAAACTTTTAGCGTATCTGATTCCAAATTATTTTGAGTATGAACCGTCATAACTAAAACATGTAATAAAATTTATGAAAACTATAATAATTTGCATGAAAACAAAATTGTTATATCATTTTCGAAAATGACATCAAATATTCAATAATACGATATTGTTTATGTCATCTAAGGGTTTAATAATTTAGTATAAATAAAAATATAAAAATATATTTGTACAAATTTAATAATACGTATAATTTATGTATTTAGTTTGATAATTTAATGAATTAATAGTGTATTAGAACGAATTTGTAATTAAGATTGATGTTAGAAATATTATGATTTTATGACATTAACTTGTAAATAATTAAATTTCTCATAATTCATAATTGTATTGAGTTATTTTTAACCACTTTAGTTTGAAATAATTATTAGAATTATGGAAATAATTCTCATATTTTTTTATATATTTTCTTATTTGAAATTAGACCGGTGATAATTTCTTCACTTTTTATATAAAAGTACCCGACTTAATAAAATATTTTGTATGATACCAAAATTATTATTGTTTAAATAAGATAAATTTATTTATTTCTTAATTTCGTGCAAATCAATAAAAAGTATAGTGATAATGAGATATTTGGAGTTGTAGTTAAGTTCATCCATATCAAATGAAATTAAAGTAATGAATGATAATTTTCCTTATCAAATAAGATTAGAATAGTAAAACGAGCGAATATAATTTTAAGTTCGAAATAGAAAATATGATAAAACAAAATTCAGTAATTTATTTTTTATTAAATAAAATTATAAAAACAAAAAGAAAGACGATTGTTTTAGTCTCAAACAAATAAATGGAAACAACCCAATAAAAAATAATATTCAATACGTAAAATAAAATTAGAATAACAAAAGGAAAATCTATTGTTTGAATCTTGATTAAAAAAAAATAGAAACAACCCTTGAAATTATTGAATTTCCAAAAAGCCAAGCCCATTTCCTAAGCCCACTTTTAAAACGAAACACACAAGAGTCATCGATCACTTAAGGCCAGCAACTCCAAGCCCACATTATTCTTTGCAGTACTCACTTGAACCTCAATTTACGCCCAGTTACAGGCAAATAAAACCAGCCCAGGTGATAAGCGACGGCATTGTGTTGAAAAGTACGCTCTGAAATCACTCGTTTTGTATTGCGGGATGTTTGTATTTTGGACAAAAACTGAATTTGATTTTATTTGGGAGCAGAGCTCATGTTGGTGTTGAATCAACTACTTATGTGGGTAATTATATTCTTGCAATGTGTGTACAGTTTCGAGATAATTGGTGATCATTTTTATTGCAAGGTTCAGTAAAAACCTTGGGATATTCTGGGATTGTCACATACTGTAACAAATTTGATTTCAGAGCTCACATATTGAGAAATTATTATCCGGCAAGTTCCAACACTTTAGAGATGGATATTTTACTAAAATGGAGTTGTATACAAGATTTAGAGATTGCAAATGCGAATTATTTTATTCAAGAAAGCTGACATCTGAAGTAGTTCAAACATTGCCACAAAAGGGCATTTTATTAGCAATGGAAATCCAGTACCTTATTCTGCATCTAGCCTTAGTTTCTCTTGAAAATGGAGAGGATATTAGCAATTAAATCAGCAAGTGAACCACCAACACTCATGTCAGTTTCCTTATCCCATGGGAATGGCTCCATTTTCTTGGTTGCTTCCAGAAGCTCCTCGATCGAAAACTTTGGCTTTGAACGTTCAAGTGAAACTATTTCATGATTGTACTTTTGGGGGTCTGGACAGTAATCCTGGAAAAGCAGCACAAATATTGAGATAAAATGAAAGGCTTCCAATTATGTAAAAGGGTCCAGGTGAAGGTTACTTACTTGATTATCATGCATCTTCTTCACAAATATCTTAAATATCTTGAGATTATTTCCTGCTAACAGTTCATCTGATAAACGAAGGTACGTCACCCCAAACATCCTAAGTTTTGGTGGTCCTTCTCTGTTGACGCCATTAGGCCTAACATTTAATAGGATTTGATTATAAGCCGCACGATCATATCTTGAAAGTGCATTCTCACCTGCAACTTCAATGTTCTCAATCCAACCTCCACTCAAAACCTGCATTTGCATGCTCAATGTGTAAATAATCACCACTTTAGTACTAAAGTATGTGAACTTATAATTGCCTACAAGCATGATATTTGATTTGCTTTTATGGAAAATTATGGACATTGAATGTATAATTTTTGCAAGTATAACATAGTTGAACTCTGTGTAATAGTCGGGATCCAGAATTAGTCCTGGCTTCGTTCTCTAGATGAAAAGAATATGTCTAAAGAGAAGAAGGTCTTCTGGCTCTGGGTGGTGTTAAACAGGCAATCCAACTTTAGTTGATGCACAGAAATATTAACGACCAGAATGTTATACCATAGAGAATTACCATTTACATTTAACACAGTTACCGTGTTTTAAGGGAAACTAAGCAAGTTGTCACCTGCTGAACAAGTTCCTGCGGTCCACTTTTAGCAGCAGCGCTTTGTTCTGAGTTCCTCATCTCAAGACATGTGAAATTTAGAATGGCATGATGCCTTGAGAGCATCCTTGCAATAGGTCGGTATCCATCTCTATCGTTCAAGTTGTAATATCCTGCAGTAAGCTCTGCGGCATGACTATCCGCTTTGTACCACCAATGGATTCCAGAAACCTGTTTCAGCAATGAGATGTAAGCAGACTTATATAAATTAATGATGGGAAGTTAAGCTAGTTGTGAGGTTGTGATATATACTTTAGCAGCTAACTTGACTTTACAGCCCAAGAAAGCTTTGTTGGCTTCTTCAAGGATCTCATCACCATGGATCAGTAACTTGTTGGAATACCAAGTCAGGAAGAACTTCCCTTTCTCGGTAAGGTATGTCCCATTTGACCCAAAGAACTCTGTTGATTCTGGTGTGTCATTGTATTCTCCTGCATTATCTTGCAAGTCCCATTCAGGATGGCCTGCACTTGTTGCTGCTTCCTTGAACTCTGCTTGGAGATATTTGTCATAGCACTGTATTCATCATTCAGTGTCTTGTATTAGAGAACAGAGCCTAAGCTTGCACTAAGAGTTTATGTTCATATCATCATAGAGTAGCAAAAGAGAAACTCACCTGGAATTCACCTATCCCGGGAAAAACCCATCCTTGACTTTCCGGATAAGAGGGGTATCTGAGTTCACCTGCAGGACCAAGCCCTACTTCAATGTCTATGATCAATCCATCTTCTAGAAAATCAGACATATTCTCCCTGAAGCTCTTCATGTAGTCACTATAGATCTACATAAATTGACAACCATTTTAGAACCTGGGAAGTAAAGATATGATGAGAAATGAAATCAATGTAAATTGTGTAAAATAATGGGTCAATATTTCACGATGAAAAATGTTTATTGACCATAGCTTTAACCTTACTATCAGATCAACCAAATCCAGATCATTTTAATTTTGAAACTTACCTCAATAGCGGTTCTCCCATCAAAGAGAAGCTGGTTATCCACACCAATTGTGAGATATTCCTTGTTTCTGTTTCCTGTCCTATTTGTGTAAAAGATATCAGGGTTTGTTTCTCCAATTTCAAGTACCCATTTGGGAATTTGGATGTTGACAACATCTCCTACATTTCCACCACATTGGTGGAATGACATTATAGCTTGTAACTTTAGTTCACATTGTTGAACGATTTCAAACAAGCTCCTGTAAGCATTCCAATCATACTGCTTAGGACCCTTGGATTCTACAATCCCCCACCAGACATCAACCATCACCCCATCAACACCTGCAGCTTTTAGCTCCTTGAGTTGTTTCTCGAGCTGATCTTTGTCTCCCAAAACATTATCACTTGTAATAGCCCCCAACTATTATGAAGCCGAAAAGAGAAAAACAGATTAGCATGCCATTATTATCTATAATAAAATTAGTAAACATAAATAAATGCTACGGGAGAAGGTTTCTGTGTGACTTACTGGGAGCATTACATAAATTGGGACATAGTTGGCTAACATTTTTTGATCATAAGTTAGAGCTATTGAAGCCTGCATCTTGAGTAAGATTAGAAGATTTCAGATGAGAACGGTGAAGGATAAGATATTGCTTCACTATTTCAGTCTACCCTCTTTTATAGAAGAATAAAGTATTACCTGATTGCTATCTTATCTTTGCATAAAAATTGGTGCACATTTCTATTGTGACCCCCGGGAGGCTGATTTCTATTGACTAAAATCCAACAGTTTTTTCTGCATCAAATCTACTTTGTGGACCTCTCCTAATGACATATATGCCCTTATTTAACTTTTGCAATAAGCGGTGAATTGATAATTGAGAAATGGTCACTTGAAACTCCATAAGTTTAATGATTAGCCATTGTGGTTTTTTAAATGACAAGAATTATCATTTAGCTAGTGACAAAATTATTTCAAGCACGTGATTAACTTCACATTGTGACCGAGCTGCCTTGGCAACAACATGTGATACTAATAGCAGAAGAGATTTCCAGGGAGATTATGAAAGAGAATTGCTCACCTCTGGTTCTGCAGTGGACATTTCAGGTGCTACAGCTTGAGGGGTTTTAACCATCTTGCCGAAGTTGAATCTAGAAGCATGCTCAAGAATTAAGCCTTTACTTGATTTACTGTTGGTTTTACACTTTGAACTTGATATAGTGAAGGTTTTTCAGAGAAAAGTAACCTTCGACGAAGCCTAATGTTCGTTGCTTGACCACCTAGCATTGAACAGACAATGCTTCTCATGGTTACCAAGCCTCTTAGTATGTGTTTAATGAATTTTATGCTACAGGTATAACACCCACTATATGACATATTACATTTATAGGGATAAATATAAAATTTTAAAAATAATAATTTTTTTATATAATAACTTATATATATGAATAATAATAATAATAATAATAATAATAAGGACAAATATGAGGGACTTGATTAAATTTATTTTATTAGGTCAACAAAATCTATGTAGGAATTTAGTCTAGAAAAAGAGAAAGAATTCAGTTATTTAAAAGAGATTAGTATTATGTTAATGTTATTATTTTTTTATTTAATTAATTTTAAATAAATTAAGTTTAATATATGATGATATATATATATATATATATATGATGCCTAAAAATAGAAATTTTGTAGTAAACTATGGACATTTCATGAATTTTTATTTAAAACGTAATTATTTTTTTTATGCATTTCTTCAATTTATATTTAGATCTTAAAAATACACTCAGTAAAGAATCCATATAATTTTATTTTGTATAAATCGGTCAATAAATCAATTTATTATGAAATTTTGAAAATAGTTATTAAAGTCTGAAAAATATAAATTTCTGTATTGGATTTAAGATAAAATATTCGTTTGATTAATTTTAACAATTTCAAAAAATTTGAAATTTTATATGCTAATTTATATATGTATTTATAGTTTGTGTTTAAATTTTGGGAATTTTTAGATAAGTATAAAAATAGTTATGAAATTTTAAAATAATAAGACTCAATATTGAAAGTTTTTGGATAGTAGGTTTATTTTTGCAATTTAAATCTATTTGAAGATGTTTTAGCCATTGGATTGATATGGATATTTTCTATATGTTATATGAATATGTCCATAAGGTTATAACAAAATCTTAGTTTGATCGGATGGTTGATTTGAGAGATAAAAATTTAAGAATACACACTGTTCAGTTAAAAAAACGAATTTGTTGAAATTGAAAGGAATGTATTTAGGTTTTATAATTTGTCATTAGAGACATAATTAAATTCTAGAACTTTTAATAATTAAGGTTTCATGTGCTTTAAGAAATTTAATTTATTGATTTAAGGATTTAGAATATGTAGATAGTTATGAGAAATAATTAGATTAGATTAATCGAGAAAAATTAATCTGTAAGATGAAAATTTTTGAGTAGATTAATTATTACATGGCAAAAATTAAAGCATATGTTTATAATTGAGTTATGTTCTTATTATGTATAGGTTCTTTTGTAAGGTGAACGTTAGAGACATTTGTTGATTTAATTGCTTGGACAGAAGTAAGTAATTTCATTCATAATGTGAGTTTATTTTTTTTGTAATGAATGTCACATCTCACTTTACTAGCGGCTGAGTCTGGATTATATGTTATATAGTTTTTGTTCTCCTAATTCAGTATATGTGTTTTGGGTTGTGAAGTCTAAGAGCAAACCTGTGACAGGCTGTATGCCCAAAGCGAACACTATCTACTCGATTGTTGGATCCGAACTGTTACATTTGGTATCAGAACTAACCTACAACCTGATGTGTGAATGTTTTGTAATATGTCTTCTGATATGTGAAATATCTTTTATGACCTTCTTACGAGAATGTGAGGTTCAAACAAAGGAAAAATGTCAAATCCCATATCGCTAGCCGGTGAATTTGGATTATATGTTATATAATTTAAAATTTTTTAATTTAATATACACATTTTGAGTTGTAAAGTTTAAGAGTAAATCTGTTACGGATTATATGTTCAAAATAGACTACTTTATTGTATTCCTGTAGTTAAAGGTGGAAGAAAAACAAATGAATTATTGTAATAGGTTGCTGAATTCGCTCCTCCCTTGCAAGAAAAATCTAGTTTGTTTTTCTTTTGTTGGTTGGTGACACCATTTCTAGTGGGTTCCATTGTCTGTAAAAATGGTGCATGTTTTTAGAGCTTCAATGGAGTCCTCGTGTCAGTGGAGAGAAATGACAGATACAGTAAGTACTGAATCAACAGACGTGTGGTCATGCTGCTTCCCAAATTAGACATTAAACTGTGATCGTTAATTTTCTTTGGCTAATATATATATCTTCATTTTATCTCTTTTGTACTTATTCTTTGAGCCATCTAATATCTATCAATATATGTCTTCATTTTGAGAAGTCATTTTATCTCTTTTGTACTTTTTCTTTAAGCCATATCTATCACTGTTGCTTACCTTCTTTTACAGGCGAAATAAAATAAGCCATAGAGCTTTAATTTATCTTTTGGGGCAGAACAAAAAGCGGAAATGTTATTAAATTGTTTGATGGTGGTCCTTGCTTGTTGCCTTTCTCTGAAATATACATTCACCTGATAGCTAAAGGAAAAAATTTTGTACGCCTTGCTCAAATTTTTTCTGAAACGATATGGTGCATGCATGTTATAGATTCTTCGTAAGTTAACCATTCGTGCTTGAAAAGTTAGTGAGGCCCAGAGAAGGATAAAGCCCATGTTAGCCCAATGTTGGTTATGGCCATGAGAAGAATAAAGCCCAATATAAGCCTAAAGTCAGTGAGGCCGCACAGCTGTCTGAGCTTCAACTTTTATGTCCAACTACAAATTGGGCAGGGCTTATTGAGTCTCAACTTTCTAGAATGCTTCTGTTTTGAAAGCAAAGATGATGCTTTTAGATATTCTACTTTGTTGTTTTGCCTTGTACGGTACTTTTGTGTTGGAGGCAGTCAATTAATAGATTGATCCGAAATTGGATTCAAATCCAATAAGTCAATCTTAAGTTATTCCTGATTTCTAAAAATAAAATCAAAATAAAACCCACAAGTCTTAATCTCAGTGCCATTTGTGTAAATAAAAGAATCTGAAGAAAGTTAATTTGTGAAAGGAGAAACACAAAACAAGAACTCTGCAACTAGCTCCATCCGGAGGATTAGGGTGACATGGCAGACATACCAATCATACTCGACTCCCGATATATCCTCCTTCAACGTTTCACTATCACCCATGTTTAAAGTTTAATCTCCTTTAATCATACAGATTAATCACCTCTTTTTAACAAAGAATTTCATTTCATACAGTTGAAATCCAGGTTCACTTTTTCAAATAGCATTGTACTGCTGGTCTGGTAGTTGAAGAAACAGATGGGGCAACAAAAATGTACGCATTATGTATTCGGAGACTAGCTTTTATATCTTTAAGTGGGCTTCACGTGGCAGTGCCAGACTTAACCTCTCCCAATCTCCACCTTAAATAAGAACCAACCAGAATACCAATCCACAAATGCAAACTCACTCACTCATTCACTTCACTCCAAATACACCATGAAAAAAAGACGAAAAAGAAACAAAATTTAATACCCAAAAGCCCATCTATCTCTCAACTACAGAACAAACTAACAACCACATTTAGATTAGTTTCAGAGAGTCTGTTTAAGGTACAAAAACCAGAGAAAAAAAAAAATGTGTTACGTGGGGAAAGCAACAAAGATCTTCATTTTCTTAGTTACTGTGTTGGTGGTTCTGGGTCTTGTCTTGGGATTCGGGCTTTTGCGCCATAGTATCCAAAAATCTCATAAATGCTCCGGTGATTCATGCCAATATCCACCAGTTGTCTTCCCTAACCCCAACCCCGATTCCAATCCTAGCACTAACCCACCTAACCCTGGATTCAGCCAACCTAACCCACCTAGCCCACCTAGCCCAGTTGCCGCTACTCCATCCAGTACACCTCCGCCACCAATTGTCAACCCAAGTCCTCCGCCTCCAATGTTGACATCAGCGCCGCCGCCGCCGCCGCAGCAGCAGGTTATTATCACCGGTGCACCGCCGCCGAGCAGTCCATCAAATCTCGTCTTGGTGAGTCCAGGTCCGGTGAATGCTTAACAGCTGGTTAGTTGAAGTTTCAAATCAATAATCATTGTTATTGTTGATTATCTTTTAAGGCATTGTTTTGTCTGTATTTATTTTAATGTTAATTTGGATAAATTTTTTTGGATGAGATTGTACAGATGGGATTAGTTTTTTATTCTCGAGATTTAAATTTTCACATAGTTGTCCACCTAGAGTATTGAAATTTACAAGATTTTCTACGCCCAAGTCTTTACTTTTTCATCGTCAAAGTTATCAATTCATTAACTCTATCCTAAGCAGATTGTTCACGGCACAAGTTCAGATTATATCCGGCACAAGTTCAGATTATATCGAGTAAACTCTAGCCCCAATCAATCCGATCACTAAATTCACCAGTTGTAGCAAGCTTGATTATGTTGTAATCAGAAAGTAGTAATAGTTAATCTAACATCTTGTCAGAAAAAGAAGGGAAGGATAATTGTGTGATTTTTGTTACAAATTGTGAGAGGAAGAAAGTGAAGAATGTGGTTGGTAAATTAAAATGGTAAATGGAGTAAAGTGTACAAGTCAAAAGTTCGGCAAGAGCGAGGTAGAGAATCCGATACAATTTGACTTTGTTTGAACAGGAAAAGAACTTCCGTGACAGGTACCATCTTGGTTTTCGATGATTCGTGCAGAGTCTCTTCTTCTGGTGGGTTCCAACCACCGAGGAATCTTCAAAGCTGGTCTGTCAATCTGTCAGTTTTTCAGGTTAATTCCAAACAAAATTTCAATTAAAAATTTACTGTAAAGATAAACAAACGTCTGACAAGAAGACATTGCCAACGGTGCTTGTAATTGTTTCATGATCATGTTGTTCTTTTATTTTCCTCATCTTATTCTTTGTAGAAAGGAAAGCCACTCGTTTAAAGTACAAAATCATATGGTAAGCAACGAGTTCTTTGTGTCTGGTTGTTTGTTCACCATCGGCATCATTGCATTGCCTGTAACAATTTCCTGTAGGCATCCAATCTTAACCAGTGAGATGAAATAATACTGTGGGACAGAAGATAAGCAACGAGTTCTTTGTGTCTTATCTGGTTGTTTTGTTCACCATCGGCACCAAGCATTGCCATTAACAATTTCCTGTAGGCATCCAATCTTAACCAGTGAGATGAAATAATACTTTGGGAAAGAATATGTTGTGGTACGAGGCTCGGCACATAGCAAAGCACAGCACAACACATCAATCACGTACGTACATCGGGCCCTCCTTCTCGTTGGGCTGCGCGCTTGGTGGAAAATGTTTACGGTGATGTAGAGTGGGGCAACGCAACTGTGTCATATTTGCATTATGCGAGCCATTTTTTCAAACATCTTCAACCAGTAATCAATAAACATGGGAGCTCAAACATTCAAATTGGGCATCAATTACTTGATGAAGGATAACAAATTAAGAATACTTTACAAGCAAGTTCACTATAATTTAAGGCAGTCTGGGCCGAAGTACAGACCCATTCTGCTCGACTGACTATTGGTCCAAACAGAATTCTGATTGCTCTCTTTGGTGCTAAAGCCTGTTTTCGTGCTCATCCACTGTGATGCGTTGACAGCAGAAATGATTGGTCACTTTGGATTATATATCTTCGATAAGATTGTTAACTACCCACTATGAGTAAATTGAGCATAGCATTGTGGCTGTGTGTGGGAACGTGAAGTGGTGGTGGAATCTTGGCGTCACCAAAGCTGCTTATTACTTGATAACAAATATATTATCATTGCATCAGTTTTCAGTGCTTTGCGTAATCACTTCTTTGTTTGGACGGACGTCGTTTTCGCTCATACTTGAGCTTGAAAGCGCATACTCTTGAACAGCACGGGCCCTAAAGTTTTAATAATTTTCCAAATAAGGATATAGTTTGCCCCTTATATCAAATAAGTCCTTAATTTTATTAAAATAAATAAATATCTTTCAATATTAAGTCAACACTCTTCTTCTGTTGCAAGAATAATTTAATTATTTTAATAAAAATTTGGAACTTATTTAATATAAATAAAAAATCAAGGACCGGAATGCTATTACCCTTGCATATTTGCTCGACCAATGGGGGAAGGCTATTAGCGTAAGCCAGTTGCCAAACAGAGCATCGAAGGAACGACGGAAGCAGAAAGCGTTTACTCTTCTTACGTGACACTCATCAGATAACAGCTGCTAATGCTATCACTATCTGGCTTTATTTCAATTAATTTATCTTTTAAACAAAAGAGAGAGAACGAAACGACGCTCAATTGAATTGAATGTGTGATTTGCAGAGAAACAAAGGAAATGAAGATTCACTCCTCTGACAACTCTGATTGGCTCATTGATTATGGCATAGTCGAAGCTATCCCCATCGCCGGAAATTTCGAGTGGCCTTCCCAAGCCGTCATTAACGCGTACTCTAATGCTAGGTAAGCTTTGTTATGAAACTTCGTTTTCTGTTTGGTTCCTGAGAAAGTAAGAGAAAAAAAAAATCTTTGATTCTTGGATTTCTGAGTTTGTTGTTGTAGGATAAATTATACAGAAATATGTTCTCAGTCCATGCTTAGTTTTGTTTACACTGATGGGAGAATGGGTGAATGTTAAAAGGGATTATTGTCCAAGGAAACAGCAATTTCAAAATGTAAACTTGTGAATTGTGATGGAGGAACATCTGTTTGGTCACTAGTAATTTTGGTGTTCCCTCAAGTTTCTTTCTTTATCCAGAGATAAAATACGTAACCATACATGTTAGCTTAAGTTTTAGATAAAGAAAAGCCGAAAGTTATCAGTGGAATACCGAAAGAATAAGCAAATGGCATTAATATCCAGTCACCAGTACTATGGTTTGAGTTCTAGTAGTCTACCAAGAAACTAGGGAATGACTTGGTTTTGAAAGGGAAAATCAAACAAAATCGATCAATTCAACTCATGGTTTGGCAATTTCAGTCTTCAATCTTCCAAACCAGAACTAGTTGTGAATTTTCGGTTTTCTTAAATTAGGCTCTATGATTTAGTTATCATATAGTCAAGGTTAGACAACCACACAGAAACAATTTTTTTGGATCCAAAAGCCAATGATTATTTACAATGATTGCAGTAACTTTTGGATGTAATGGATCCTTGTTTAGAAACGATGACAGGACCAGGAGGATGCTGTCGTCAAATCATAGGGTGCTTTCCTCCTTACCAATAACTTGTTTAAGAAAGGCCTTCCTTTCAATCTTAGTTTTAACAGTTTGCGCTAGCTCCAAGTGCAATCTGCAGGTTCCTTTACATGCCTCTAAACTCTTCCTTTGAGTGGATAAAGCTTCACCCAAGTTAACTACAAGGAGCTGCATAGAGTGAACAATGATCAGATATTTCTCATCGCACAAGCAGTTTTCCCAGCAACAACTTTTTGGCTCTTAATACACCTTCATTTTAAAGAAATCATAACAAAACCCAACTACCTTTAGCTTGTAGGATGAGTAATATGACAATTTCTTCTCTTGTACAAAAATCTGTGCTTTTAGTAATTGGTTTCTGATTCTCAACCTTAATATCTTATTGACTGTGTTGTATGTTTCCAGCACAAAAGTTGACTGCCTATTTGGTGACACAGATAGCCCAAAGGAAGCCGGCTCCCGAAAAAGGTTAAAATCTCTTCCCCTCCCTTTCTACAGTTTAATATTTCTAACTAGACAGAATCTGTTGAGAGTGGTTTGTAAATATATAATACTATCAACCAATAACCAGAAAATACTAACTTTTTATGCTGAGATGGTCCATAGAAATGAGAAAATAATTTAGTTAGGTAAAGGTTGAGATTGGTGTGAGTTTTTGCCTTGACTTTGGAGATGAGGCTAATTGAGTCACAATCGACCTCAACTAATTGGAGCACTCTTTGACACGAGTTTAAAGTATGTAGTTATGGAGTTTTATTACAGTTACAGGGGAAGTATAAAGCATTTCAAGAGCCAGCTTGATGAACCAACTATCAACTTTCTTAGCCTTGTAAAGTATAAATTTAAAGATGCTTTTGTGATATAAGTTTCCTGGGGCCCTGGCAACCCTAACAGCTTAACTTGATTCAGACCGGGGTTTCCAGCTAGGCATCACTGTTATGCTTTTCAAAGTTTTATTCTGTGCTGTCCAGCACATTTCAAATTTCTAGTGATGATTTAATGTTGGAACTTGAGACTGCTTATGCTAGTTGGGCTACTAACAACAAACTTGTTTCTTTATTTTTATTTTGAATTCATACAAACTTGTTGAAAATGAGCTAAATATTTAAGCACATTCTCACAAATATTTAAATGCATATGTAATTACTCATTTACTCAAATGTTTACTTGTGAATCCGTGTAAATACATATTTACATATTTAGGTGCGTAAGACGTATAAGTGTAATTATATTAATAATGGTTGTTTTACGAGTTTAACTGCAATTGCAAAGATGGTTGTGTTTTATTTTGTAACTTGCAGAATTTTATTATTGTTCTCTTTTTTTTTTCCTCACATTTTGTCCCTTAATCTACGGGCAACTTTTATAGGTTGAAGTCTGAACCATGCAGTGTAATTGGCTCCAAAGCATGCCGCGAGAAGTTGCGGAGGGATCAGTTGAATGAGAGGCATGATATTGTTCCTTTTTCTCCCTCATTAACTGTTTTCTGTCTTCTAATTCTCACTTTGAATTGAACCTGATCTGAAGGTTTCTGGAATTGGGTTCTATCCTGGAGCCTGGAAGACCGCCCAAGACAGACAAGGCTGCTATTTTGACTGATGCTGTTCAAATGGTGATGCAGTTAAGAAGTGAAGCTGAGAAGCTGAGGGAATCGAATGAGGATTTGCAAGCAAATATTAAAGAATTGAAGGTGAGTCCTGGCTTGCAGTGAACATTTCAGAGTCTTCTTTATCTGTTTGCATGCCTCACTTGATTATACCTGGCCTGAATACTAGAGATGTTTATATAGGATTCTGGGTGAGTAACTTAGTTGCTCTTTATCTATGCAGGCTGAGAAGAGTGAGCTCCGTGATGAGAAGCTAAGGCTAAAGGTTGATAAAGAGAAGTTAGAACAGCAAGTCAAAACCATGAGTTCGACATCAGGCTTTTTGCCCCATCCCTCTTCAATGTCAGCTGCATTTGCTGCTCAAAGCCAGGCTGCTGGTAACAAGCTGGTGCCTTTTATTGGTTACTCTAGTGTTGCAATGTGGCAATTCATGCCTCCTGCTGCAGTTGACACATCACGGGATCATGTACTTCGTCCTCCAGTTGCATAACTTGGGTATCCATCCTTAATTAATATGCCTATGCTGTAAGTTTGTTCCTCTATTATTGTCAACTGTGTAATGGTTTTGGAAAAGTAGGAGAAACTTGATGATGTGGATATTTATGGTTGGAAACTGGAAACTTCTATGGATTTCTGATTTCCTATGTCAAGTATAATAAGTGCTTAAAGATATAACTAGCTGATTCAAGTGGGTGCATGCTCAACAAAAGCTTTTTGTTGTCAGCCCTGATTGTGATACAATTTCAAATGACCAATTTGGGACTTCTGATGCGCTCGAATGTTCTGTTGGAACAACTCAATACTTGCCAATTTGTTGGAAACTTCGTAGAAATCAAATTTAGTGTGTGTTTCTTTTTTTGAATGGTTGTTGCGTTTAGACTGATACGGGAATCAAAGAATGTCAAATGTTTGCTTTTTGTACACGAAAAGTCAGATCAAACATAGCTCATCATAGCTTGAAAATTGTCGAATTGGATTTGATCCAAAACGAGGGGTTGAAACTCTACGGCTGGGCAAGCCCCGTATCAGTCTATGACATTGGTAGATTGACTTCTATTTGATATTATTGCTCTTGTATTCGTATAGTTGCAGTAGCATAAGCTTCTCGATTAATAAATTACCCTTATGCAAGTTTTACTCTTTCAATAGTATTTTAGTCCAAAACATGAATAATGACTTCGGAATTGAATTCGCTGAAATTTAGGTGGACACTTGTTCATGCTATTATATGTAAGGTAGATTCAAACCATGTTTACCCTTGGCAGAAGGCAATATTCCAACTTAGATACTTTATGCAACATAACAGCGAATCGTATCGACAAGAATATGTTCCTCAAATTGCACCATACACCGGAAAATTAGAAATGAAACACAAGAAAATCTTCTCAAAGAAATAACTCAATAATGCAACTTTTGTTTCTGCGGGAAGTATCAACAATTGGTCCTTAGAAAGCCAGAAGCATCATGATTGCAAAGCTGAAATCCATTGTCAGAGTGGTTTTGAAGACACCTTTGGTAGCTGATGATGGCTGGGGTGGCGGGGACAAAAGTACACTTGGAGGAGGGGAGGTTGAAGGAGATTCAGCTAAAGGAACATCAGGGGAAGATGGACTGCTCGAAGGTGAATTAGTTGGAGACACGGGGGACTTCGGGGGAGCAGATTTTGACGATTCTGTAGGTGAGGATGATGTTGCAAGAAGGTCTATTTCTAACTTCATTCCTTGGTCACAATGTCCCGGTATTGCGCAGATGAAGTATTTCTTGCCGGGAGAAGAAAGTGTGATTACTGTGTTGCCGTCGTATAAGACTGACAACACTGCTTGGCTGGCAGGAGTCATAGTCTCCCTGAAACTTCAATAACATTATGGCTCGGTCCGTACTGGAAAACTGCATACATAATACAACGGTAAATCAATTTCAATGCTCTATATATCTTGATATTTGATGACGAAATCGAGTGAAAAATAGTAGCGGTATTTATATTAATAAACATAGTTACTCAGATTATCGCCCACAAAGAATGATTGAGAAGATACCCAAGTTTGCAGGTCGGAGGATACAGTCCATTCACTTGGACCTCCAACAGTGTAATTTGCTGCCATGGCTAGTTAGACGAGCATGGCTGTTGCAGCCAAGCTTATCAATGTCCTGACCACAGCCATTTTCCTGGCTACAAATAATTAAGCAGACGATTGAAGAATAAACAGAGTCAATGTGGAATGTAATTAGGCAAAATACAAAGAAAGATTGAATGTATTCTGATTTGAATTAGGAACCGTATACATATGTAGATATATAGATAGTCAGAAGAGATATTGAGGAGAAACACTTCTGAAATGAAGATATAATAAGTTTATGGATTACCTGCTGGAGTTGGTTCAATCAAGTCTTTCGAAGACCTAGTATAATGCCAGGTTGTTCATTTCAGGAATCAATAATAGTTATTCTTCTTTATTATTTTTGAATAAATAAATATTGTCAGGAATAATAATTTCTTCTATTTGCTTGACTTCCATGTTAACTAGTTTATGCCTCCCAATCATGACTTTGCTCAATCTACACGACTATTTGACCAGATTTTGGGATCAATAAACATGCCAAAACTATATGCAGCAGTCTTACGATGCATCATCCTCATTGGTATTTTTATAATAAGTACCTCAAATGTTTATTTCAAAAATCATTGTATATTCTTTAAATGTTTTTCAATAATGTTTTTGCCTATGTCAAAAAGAAGGCATTTTTGAAGTTGCAACTAATGACCTAATCCAAGTATCCCAACCCACCATCGCAGACAATATAATATAAATTAAGTACGGAACATTTTGAAGCAGCTAGCTATGATAATGGAAGCACGATCACAGAGCCATTTGCGTTTATATAATGGGATGAAAGTGCTTTTCGGTTCGTTGTACCTGCACTCACCAAGTCCAAGTTGTTAAGAGGACAAACATTTCAGGAGCAAATTATTGAAGAATTGGAGTTGGTAGTTGGGGTTGAAAGGGTACGGTAAGCCCAGTTCCATAGCTCAGCCATTGTTTTCCAAGGCCCCATCATTTTCCCAAATGGAATTTCTGAACATGCTTATCTAGAAGTGCTTCTGCACTAAAATAACGAATTGTTATTTTTTTTTTAATTCAGACCAATACTTTTTTTTTTTTTTGTTGTACATTTAACAACTAGTATTTTTATAATGTTAAATACATGCTCGATCACAAGTCAAATCCACTGTAAATTTTACAAATGATTTGAACTCTCTCTCATGGAATACCCGCATAGATTTGACATGTTGGTTATTATTGATTTGATGACTAGAAAATTATGGGAAACAGAAAATGTTCTCTACACCGAGCGAGTAGTAGTTGTCACACAGGTTTCTTATTAATATCATTATAATTATTATTTTTGGTCTTAAGAAGACCATTATTTAGTTTTTAACATAATTTAGATGCCTAAGACTTAGAAATTAACCATTACATATGGTTAGTTTAATTTAAGCATCAACGAAAGGGTAAAGCTCATATCTAACATTACAGCTCCCACCAACAACTCTCCCACCTCGTTTTCCATTGCAGCAGCTTGGAAGTTCACTTATGGCACCATCCAAGCATTTCTTGCAATCAGCATCGGAAAGATCTCTCGTACATTGAGCTAAACCATACAGCTTTTTGGATGCTCCGAGCTCTAGCTCTCCTGTGGCATACAATTTTGGACTAGCATAGGCTTTATAAGATAAGCTACTTAAGAGCTCCTTGATTTTTCGATTGAACGACGTTGCTGGATAGTCCGCATCTTGTACATTATACATGTAGAATTTATTCTGGTTATCTATGTCGCCAAAGAAATCTAAGTTTGAGTACTTCAGGAAGCAGTTATCATACCAAATAATTGCCCCTTTCTGTTTAGGGCACAGCTCACGGAGCTCTTTGCCTGCGTCGATGACGCAGGTTTTACAGCTTGAGCTTGACACATCTCCGCGGCACAGGGCTAGCCCGTTTAGGCGGTTTAGGCCTTGGCCAAACGAGCTAAGTTCGAATCCAGTACGAGGAACTTTGGTAGATAGAGTATTTAGCAGGTTATTCAGGTTCGAACGATAAGGGCCATATGCAGTATAGTTTTCTTGGCCAAAACAGTAGTGGTATAGAGGGTCAGCAGATATAGATACATGGATGAAAAGAAAGAAAAATAGTAAACAAAGAATGAGTGATTTCGAGAACAACATTTCGATGATAGGTACTACGGAAGATTTGTGTAAGACTTAAACTTTTCTCCAGTAATTCCTTGCTATAAATAGAGAGAAAGTCTATTAAATTTTTGGCTATGGGGTGAAATTGCTGACTTTATTATCTTGGTGGCAACTTATCTAACTATGCACAAAGACTGAGAAAAGAGTGCATTATGTATTCAGAATTTTTTACATTTAATTGCGCCAAAGTTAATCCAGTGAAAGTAAGGATATATGCAACTATGAGATAGTGGATGATTCATACTGCATAACAGGTTGTAAATTGTGATTTAATTAAAATAATATAGTTGGTTTCATCATATCCAATGTGCTCGATCGACTGATCACTATTGAGTTCAAACGACAGGGTTGAATCATATAATAATTAATTCAATACAAATGACATAAAGCATATACAAAAGGATATACGTCTCTTCGTTCTGCGAAAAACTCGTCCACTAATTAGGTTAAGTGTGGACACTGGACAGTGGAGTTGAAACTGCTGACTTTTTTTAATGTTCCAAGTTGCAATATTATCATCAACACTGCATTTGCAATAGCTAAGACAGAAATACTCTTTATGTATTAATTTGTCTTTATCACTTAGGTCAAAGTTGCAGACTTGAAACTTAATTAGCTACTTCGTTAATGCACTAAAGTGTTAAAGCAAGGGCAAGAATGGCCAACTAATTCAGCTTTTGGAAAGCAATTCAAAGTCAAAGAGAGCCCATAGGTTGATATTTTTCAGAGCGTTTTACATTCGTGATTTGTGCGTTTACTAAAAATTCAATGGCGTAAAGCCATTTCTAAGTGGCTATTAGCATGATCAGCAATCCATCACAGACATGAGATTAGACATATATGTAGCAATATCACACATTCTTTCCACGTTTGACCACCTAATTTCATTTAATTAATTAGCCTCTTAATGGACATATGCATGCGCAAATATATATGATTAGTTGAAACATATATATTTAATCAACTAGACATCAAGATAAAATTATGTTTTGCTGATTAATGATCTCATAGGTATGATTTGCGAATTAATTTATTTAATTAACATTAACATTTTAAGAATGCTACTTCATCCTAACGATTGAAAATTCACGGCGACGTGATTACGACAGAAGTAGATCATAAGTCTAGCTTCTAGATAAGGTTGAACAAAGTTGGCGTCTGAAGGTCACTAATCTGTAATCATCATCCGCATGTGTACATTCCATTCAACGGATAAATTTTTTTGGTAATAACATTCGTTATTCTTTACATTTCAACCGGGACTCGACGCCCAAATTGTTAAAAAGCGACACAGAAAAAGGATACTGCTGTTTGCTCATATATAGATCAGTTTCTTTCTAGGATTTATTTTTAGTTTTTGGCCAAAATATAGTATCAGAAAACAATAATGCAAGCTTGGAGACGTGAGCACGATGCTTCTTAAATGGGAGAAACCCATGAAATTACACAAGAAGACCCATGACATGAATGTTGTTAACACTATATTTATATTGGTGACGGGTCGATGATGGAAAACACGTATATATATATATATATATATAGACACACAAACACACAAATTGATCCCAACTTGTTTCTTTTGTGACATCTTATTTATCTAATAGCATAGGATATATATATATATATATATATATATATATATCTAGTAATTTAACCCCATAAGTTTTAAGCTTAATTTCAAGCATTAACAAAGGGGTATATCTCGTATCGAAAGTTACAACTTCCACTAACAACTCTTCCTCCTTCTTTCCCATCACAGCAGCTTGGAAGTTCACGAATTATGCCATCGAGACACTTCTTACAATCAACCATAGAAAGATCCCTAGTGCATTGAGTCAGTCCATACAGTTTCTCCGATTCGCTGAGTTTCATTTCTCCTACTGCATACAGTTTGGGAGTTGCATAAGCTTCGCCGGCCAGTTGGCTTAACAATTCTTTGGTCTTTGAATTGAAAGACACTGGATCGCTAACAACTCTCAAGTTCCACATATAGAACTTGTTCTGGTTATCGATCTGGCCAAAGAAATCCTTGTCCGTGTACTTCAAAAGACAGAAATCGTACCAAATGATTGCACCTTTGTTGTAGGGACAACGCTTGCGAATCTCGCTGCCAGCATCAACAACACAGGTTTTGCAGTCCGAGTTTGAGATATCACCTCTACAAAGCGCAAGCCCGTTTGCTTGGCTTGGTTTCTCACCCACGGCTCCCTTACCAAAACCAGTGGAAGGAGTTTGGTAGTCGAGATAACCCATGAGTTTGTACAAATTTGTTCCATACGGGTCATTGGCAGTGAAATTTTCAGAGCTTGAACAAAAGTGAAAGAGAGGATCAGCTCCAAAAACAGTTTGGAGAAGGAAAGCTAAACTTAGCAGAGAAAGGGAAGAGGCAAATTTTGAAGAAGAAGACATTGTTGCAAAGATACGAGTTTGATTGGGTTAAAGCTGAAGGCAATATGCAGCATCTATATAAAGTGAAAAAAAATAAGCAAGCACTAGGGAGAAAAGTTCCAGAGGGCTGACTTTTTCTTTTGAAAATGCCGAGTGTTGAGGTAACTAGACAATTTCCATTGTGGGCAGCTGTGGTTAGAATATTCAAATAATGGGTAAGTTGATGCGCACTTCATCTACTGCATATATTATGGATCTCCGCAGCAGAAAAATAATGTATAAAAAAACTTTTAAGTGTTTGAAAATTAGACAGAATAGTATATACATGTCCTTCCTAATCCTAATGAATATTTTAATGGAAAACTTAACATGAATAAGTCTAAATATTTACAAGATTATATTGGCAGATAAATTTTTTGAGTGAATGATCATTCGATCTATATCTGCTCAAAGAGAAATGTCTAGGTATATATCTACGAAAGGATCAATTCTATTTGGAACAACTATTCGCATCAGGATTATTACACAGCTATTTGGCTATTTTGAGTTGTTCAAAACTAAAGCAAAACGTAGCTAGGCATGACATAGATGTACACGAACGAATGCTTTAAACGAAAACACATGTATATGATCACACTGAGAAAAACCTTATATAATCATTGTTGACAAGTTGAGAAAAAGGCCACTACATTTATTCTGGGATTAACATTTTATGAAAAAGGCCACTACATTTATTGTATTATGCTCAAATGAGAGTTACTAAGAATATAAGGTCTATGATATTTAATGCAATAGGTTGAAAAAGTAGGTGAAAATCCACGTCGGTTCCAGCAGGCACAAGCCTTCTGCATTCTAGATTAATTAAATTAAGTAGACAAAAGATGGCGTCTGAAATCTGAATTCACTTCCATGTTTGGCTTATGGCTGGCACTTCCAGTATCATTT
>JAXCLQ010000001.1:2183569-2203391 GCA_035584115.1 Cedrela odorata | reverse complement strand
AGGTTCAAGAGGTTGACATTTTCTTGTCATATTGTAAGATTGTTCAAGGTGATGATAAGAAATTTTCAATTCTGATGGGATGTTGAGAAATTCAATAAGGGACAACTGCTAAGCTAAAATGTCATGCCGGGTGACAATAATTAAGAAAACAATATTGGCTATAAAATTTTGTATTTGATTAGGATAGAATTTGAATATTGATATTAGCTAATGTGCTCCTGTCAAAAAAAAAAAAAAAAATCACCCATGGGTTTAGAAAAGGTAAAATAAACCCAACAACTCAATTGACCTTTTCAGTTTATGTACTTTGTCGTGATTAAGTGCTAATTATTATTGAATATTAAATAATTAAACTCCCCGTTTCCCAGTGCGTTTTGGAAGGTTGCAAAACAAGAGTTATGTATTTATCGATCAAATGAGGACTTTCTATTATCGAATGAAGACAAGGTATTTTATTCAATAATGACATACTAATTATTACAATTTACCTCGACAAGTATAGTCTATAGACCATACGAAAATAAAAATGATGTTTATATAATCCCTAAAGGGCTACCACATCTTATTCATTTATCTGCAGACATTGGAGATGAGTTTG
The DNA here is from genome assembly GCA_035584115.1 of Cedrela odorata. Taxonomy (NCBI): domain Eukaryota; kingdom Viridiplantae; phylum Streptophyta; class Magnoliopsida; order Sapindales; family Meliaceae; genus Cedrela; species Cedrela odorata. The sequence continues at coordinate 2,202,793 of JAXCLQ010000001.1, read as the reverse complement.
GCTTAATTAGACAAATGGCACGACTGCGTTTATATATTGTAAAAATATCAGAATTGAGTAGGGAGAAAAAATTCTTGTTGCAATTTTAAGTGTATCCAGTCCAATCAAAAGTGATTCCGTGCTTTTATTTACTTCCTCAAGAGCAATATCTGCTTGCCAATATATATTGTTAAAAAAGAACATCGTTTGTGATTGCTTAAGCTTTTGAGAAGGATCCAAAGGGGAGAATTGTTTGTAGATCTTTGTAAAAAAGTAAAATGTCTAGAGATCAATCCTCCTCACTCCTAACTTGGGGATGTATTGAGATTAATTGGTGTCAATGGACAAAAATCGGAAGCACCACTAACAATACTGGAAAAAAAATGGTTTTTGAGCAGGGAATACTGAAATTGTGCCAGTGAAATTTCATCTATTTTGACACTATTGACAATTATGTAAGTTCTAGTAAACACCACTGAATCATAAGGCAAGAAGCTTTATGGAAATTCAAAAATCTCCCAATCAAAGCTTGATGGTATTAAATTCGAGAAATAAAGTGGTTACCAACTCTTTTTTTCTTGCCCTTTCTCCAAAAGAAAAATATTATCACAATTAATAAAGTGATTATTAATGGTATCACTACCAGTGCAACAGCTATAGGTGTGACCACAATGACAACGGTTCTTGAAGCGCTCTTCTTCCCTGCATTAACACAATATAATCATAATTCCATTAGTTCTTCCCTTGACAAATAATATCATTGATTCGTGTTTCTTCGACAAACTGTCAGTTATATTTGTACAATCATGATTTTTGATTGTTGATTTATTTGGATAAAAGATGAAACACAAATTTGATTAAAAAATTCGTAGTGAAAGCACCAAATGTTGGCCTTCAGGGCATGTTGAGAGCTGCGGAGATGAAGGTGGCCTGGCTTCAGAAGGGGGTGGTGGTGACTGCAGAACAAATGAATATATTTCAAACTGGAGGTTGCAACTCATAGAGAGAATCCAACCACCTGGTTTCCCTTTACAGCACGGTGTAATATAACGGTTGATATTTTCGAGGCAAGCAGAGCAACTATTTTCCCTCCAAGTCTCTGGTGCACTACACCATATCATATATATAGCCAAAATTTGTATAATTGATGCTCCCAGCAGCAAACTTGGAAGGACTAGATGCAGCACTGGAGATTACCAACTCTTTTTTTCTTGCCCTTTCTCCAAAAGAAGAAACCACAGACTATTAATGTTATCACTACCAATGCAACAGCTACAGGTGTGACCACGATGACAACGGTTCTTGAAGCTCTCTTCTTCCCTGCATTAACACAATATAATCATAATTCCATTAGCTCTTCCCTTGACAAATAATATCATCGATTCGTGTTTGGATTCTCACCCTTGTTACCTCTACCAAAACCGGTGGGAGGAACTTGGCAGTAGAGGTAACCCATATTTATAACACGTTTGCAGAAAATTAAGAAAGTTTACGTAATTAAACTTTTTATGAATCTGAACTTTAGCTTATAGTGTTTATCAATATTAAAGGCCGGCGGTAAATATTTTCGGGAGTAAGCCATTCTAGCTCGCAAACCCCATAGCGAGATTTAAAAGTTTAAATACAATTTTAAAATTTATGTATTCTTATTTTTTTTTGTATATTTAGAAATGCATTTGATTTTATTTTTTCATTTCAAATTATAGGCCGTTTTAATCGATACATATGTTCTTACAGTCTGACCAAATAATTAAAAAAAAATACATCCCACATAATTAAGTTAACTAAGGTTATGGAACATTAAAGAATTTTATTGAACAATATTTAGGTAAATAAACAAAAGGGACCATAGTCCATCCCAACAAAATAGAATTATAAATACATATGAGTTCCTGTGGAAAATTATTTATATATATCCCTAATCCGTAATTGAATAGTTGACTCTATGAAATTACTCAAGCTTTAACAAATGGGTAAATTTCATATCTTATACTGCAACTCCCAGTAATAACCCTCCCTCCTTGTTTTCCATCACAGCAACTCGGAAGATCATCAATTATGCCATCAAGACACAACTTACAATTATTGTAAGAAAGATCCCTTGTGCATTGAGCCAAACCGGAAGATCATCAATTATTCCCTGCATTAACACAATATAATCATAATTCCATTAGTTCTTCACTTGACAAATAATATCATTGATTCGTGTTTCTTTGACCAACTGTCAGTTATATTTGTACAATCATGATTTTTGATTGTTGATTTATTTGGATAAAAGATGAAACACAAATTTGATTAAAAAATTCGTAGTGAAAGCACCAAATGTTGGCCTTCAGGGCATGTTGAGAGCTGCGGAGATGAAGGTGGCCTGGCTTCAGAAGGGGGTGGTGGTGACTGCAGAACAAATGAATATATTTCAAACTGGAGGTTGCAACTCATAGAGAGAATCCAACCACCTGGTTTCCCTTTACAGCACGTGTAATATAACGGTTGATATTTTCGAGGCAAGCAGAGCAACTATTTTCTCTCTGAGTCTCTTGTGCACTGCACCATAGCATATATATCGCCAAAATTTGTATAATTGATGCTCCCGGCAGCAAACTTGGAAGGACAAGATGCAGCACTGGAGGATAATGTCGTAATCAAATTCCGCAACTGCCGGTTAAAACGATCGGGTTCAGTTACATCATAAATATAGATGCCATAAATATTAGAGAGGTAGAAACGGTTGATAAGAAGCGCTGATCTGAATACGCAATTGACAATAATCATAGGCTATAAATGATTCCTTCTGATTGCCACATAGTTGGGTAATCTCTTTAGATGCAGCATTTGCACAAGTTTGGCACTCTTCATTGGAGACTTCACCTCTGCACTGTATTAATTCATAAGCCGTACTAAGGATTTGTCCTACGCTACTGGTGTAGAAGCTAGTGAACTGAGTGAGGATGAGGTTCCGATTTCGCACATAAACACTCCCAGAAGGGTAATTATTTGCATAATCGCAGTAGCTGTAGCTTGCTACTACTCCATGGGCCTGAGTGGGATTAAAAGTATAAAAGACATGAAAATACGAATAACTGAAGGGCTGTTAGCATAAGAGATTGCATTATGTGATTGTGAAGATAGGTCCTGGAAGTAGAAGAAAAAAAGGTCTAATGCTGAATGCTAAAATTTGACATAACAATACAGTACTGGCTCATCTGCATATGCCAAAGGAAGAAGGCTATGAACATATGTTTGGATTATTACCGTGATCCATCACCCAACACGCTTATGATATGCAAAGATCAACAGAAGTAAGAGTGTCATATAATATGATCAATTTGAATTTTGATGAACAAAGACCAAGCTGAGTTGAAATATGAAGCTGACATTGAAGACAGCTCAGCCTAATGTTCCTGGCATAGCAGACAGATCAGCATTCCTTCATAGCTCAGATCTCATCCTTAGCAAAACACAACTCTCGCACCCCTTTCTCCTCACAACAGCTTTCTTGGTAACCAAGGCAACGAGCACAGCACCAGGACCACATGCAAGCCTTACTGTCCTCAGCAGCAAAAAGGATAAAGTTCATTCTTTGTATTTTTTGACACATGTACACTCCTAGGGTTTCCTCTAGGTTTCCTGGTTTGCATATCAGCATTTGTAAAAGTGTTGGAAAAAGTAATACAAACAAAGCAAGTCTATTTCGGCTGCTGCAAAAACTCTTTGTTTTCAGCTTAGTCTCACAATTTAACTAGCTGATACAAGAATATAAGCATATACTTTTTGCATTTCGTGTACATGTCAACGAAGCAAGTTCTGAGAAGAATGATAAGACTTGTAATCATACTGACTCAGTTAAACTCTCAACATGTATGTAAACCCAACCTCAAAATCCAAATGACTTAGACCTGATTTAAATCTTGAGATACTCTGGTCTCTGGATGACTAAACCTCATTATAAAAGAGCTCAGGAACATACAACCCTTTGCTACAGACAGGATTTTAAACAGTAGGCTGGCCTTGTGAATAAGACAGTGTATAATTAAAATTAATGTCAAAACATCTCCTCAGTTCTGAGAAGAATGATACAAACTAAAACAATTGTTATAGTCATGTTATAGTGTGCATAGAGTTATCAGAACTCCCCTCGAGAGAAGAGTTGAGAGCTTAAGTACCATTTTCTCCAAGAATAAAATTCCATAATAATACTCTCATACATATATATATATATATATATAAAAGAATACATTCGTACACATATTATAGTAAACGTATTTTTTTAATAACCATCCATTACTAATTGTTTTTAATTTTTATAAATGCTGAGTCACCATCACCTCTCTACTTCCATCATGAAATTAGGAATGAAACGAGCGGCCCGTTCCCGTTAAAGACAAGCCCATCCGTTTTGACATTTATGTTGTGCTTTGCTATCGGCCTAAGCCTATCCGGCATACACATGGCAAAAGTTAGAAGTTACAAGAAAACTAGAACGTGGGAGATTGATTATGTATAAGATGATTTGATATGTGTCCATTATCGAATCCTTAACTAACAGTTGAAAATGGTCAAGATGAGGACACTTGGCTTCAGCTAGGGCTTTGAAACAAGACATCTTGGACTTTCAAACCTGGAAGAAATCAAAATTCTCACCAGCTCCAAATAAAAATAATTAAAAATTTTCTTGCCCACGATGTAAAACTATCTTGGTGTTCTATTAACCGTGTCTTCACATTTCCTGTCTTGAATAGCACAACGAAATGCTTCGTTTGAAACTATTTTGGATGAGAATCCAACGGTGTCAGCAGCTGTCAAATACTAAATTAAACATCTTCTATGGATGCATGTCGATTAGTTCTTCTTCTTCGCATTCTCTAATAGCGATTTCCATAACTTGCGTAGCTGAAGATGGCAAAACATCACAACAGTGCCTTCTTGGAGCCAGTAACTGAGAACAAAGAATGAAACCACAATAAGATTTGAATTCTAATTTCTAACTATTTTGGTACCGAAAAATTTAAGCAGACTAAAAAGCAATACCTGTTTGATATTAAGGTCTAGTTTCTGTGAGACCACTCTGATTTCTTCAAGTTTCCTTGGAGAACCCATGTAGTTTGAGCAATTTTCATACGATTTCTTGTAATTGCTCCTAATTCCATCCCTACCAAAAGATACACTATCAAAAAAGAAAACTGTGGGTCTCTGGCATGGATCAAAATGTTGTTAAGTTGAACTTGGAAAAGCTATAAGCAATTCTAAATGAGAGAAATGGATTTTGTATTATAATTTTTCAGTGCCTTGAAAGGAGGTTAAGTATCAGTATATATACAACTGTTTACATGAATTAGGATTGGCTAAATTGTATTGTATACGTTTAAGATAATTGACAACGGAGACAAAAAAAATTCTAACTAATGTACGATATCGTCCTCTGCTTCTTTTTGTTGATTATGTTATTCCTTTGCATGCATACACACCAAATGCGTGCTCCTCTTTTTGCTGTGCTCTCAATTATTCTTTTCTGAATATTGAAAATATGCACAACTCATCTTTACACCTCCCTTCAAGCTTGACTGTCTGATAAGACAATAAGCTTATTTCTTAAGTGCTTAAATCTCTCGACTGGTAGAGGCTTGGTATATATATATGTAATTTGATTTTGTATTCCCACATACTTGACTTCAAGATCTCCATTTGCTATTTTATCTCTAATAAAATGCACATCAATCTCTATGTGCTTAGTTCTTCCAAGGAAAATTGGATTAGTAACAAGTGTAGCTACTCTTAAGTTGTCACACCATACCACTGGTCTGTTGTTCAACTTAACATCTAATTCATTTAGTAATGAGCACAACCAAGACATTTCAGCTCCTGTGAGTGCAAGAGCTCTGTATTCCGATTCAGTACTAGACCTTGACATTACTTTTTATTTCTTTGAGCTCCATAAGATCATGTTACCACATAGATAAATTCCATATCCAGCTATTGATTTTCTGTCATCAACATCTCCTGCCCAACTTGCATCTGTGAATCTAGTAAACTCTAACTTACTTTCTGGTGTAAAATACAGTCCGTAATTGAGTGTTCCTTACAGGTATCTTAGTATCCTTTTACATGCCATCTAGTGAGATTGTTTCAGTCTCTCTAAATATTAGCTAAACTTATTTACACTATATGTTATCTTTGGTCTTGTGATTGTGGCATACTAAAATGCTTTAATAATGCTTTTGTACAATGTGTTATCTGGAAAATCTTCTCCTTGTTCTCTTGACAGCTTCACATTGGTACACATAGGAGTAGGACTTGCTTTACTGAAGTTCATCTTTGTCAAGCATTTTGTTTGGCTTAGATGCTTTCCATTTTCATTCCTTTTTACTTAATTCCCAAAAAGTAGCTGAGTGATCCTAGGATCTTCAAGGAGAAGTTTGTGTTTAGTTGTATTATGACTGAATCGACTAGAGCTTCATTATTTCTAGTTATCAGTATGTCATCTACATACACTAAAAGTATTACCACATCATCTTTTCTTTTGAGCATGAAGAGTGAGGTGTATGTTCTTAAGCTCTTGAACCCCCAATGCATCAAAGTTGACTTGAGTTTCTCATACCATGCTCTAGGGGCCTGCTTCAGTCCATAGATTACTTTCTTTAACTTGCATACATAATTAGGCTTCCATTTGTTCTCAAAATTTTCAGGTTGAAGCATGAAAACCTCTTCTGCTAGATCACCATTGAGAAATGTATTGTTTATATTAAGTTGTTTTATATCCTAGCCATGATAAATTGCAAGACTGATCATAACTCTAACTGTCGAAGACCTTGCAACAGGGCTGAATATCTCATTGTAATCTACTCTTGAAGTCTGATGCTACCCTTTAGCTATCAACCTTGCCTTGTGTCTAGCCACTGTTCCATTTGGATTATACTTGATCTTGTATACCCATTTGCTCCCTATTACTTTCATTCCTGATCTCCTGAGCACCAGTGACCAGATTTGGTTTTACATCAATGCTGCAAATTCATTTTCCATTGCTTTCTTCCATTGCTTGTTTGTTTTTTAGTGCTATATTGGTGGATTTTGGTATTTTGTCTGAGTTTATGCTGAGCCTTGTTGTGAGATAAAACTTTGGCTTATAGATTCCTAACTTTAACCTGGTGATCATTGGATGTATATTGATTGTTTGTTTTTATTTTTCATGTAGACTGTTTTGAGGTGTTTCTGGTTGTGTTTCTATTTCTCTGATTTCATTGACAGTTGGTTCATGTAGTGATGGAGTTGAGTCTGAGTTTGAGATGTTTGAGTTATCATGACCTTGATACACATTGCTAGTTGAATTGAGGGAAGAGTTGTGCTGATCAGAGGCAATAAAAGAGATTTCTTTACTTGCTTCTTCACTTGAATGACACAATAGAAGAACTAGCATGAATTGTGTATGTGCATTTGTGAATATATTTTTGGAATTTTCAAAATGAGAGTTGAACTTTTCATCACTCAATGAAGGAAAATCATTTTTATCAAATTCTACATGCCTAGATATATAAATTCTACTCGAGTTATGTAGACACATGACACCTTTGTGATCTTGATAGTAGCCTAGAAAGATGCATCTTGAAGTATGAAACTGGAATTTATTTTCATTGTAGGCTCTTAAGTGAGGGTAACATGCACAACTAAAGGTTTTTAGTATTGAATAATCTGGTAATTTATTAAATAACTTTTGGTATGGTGAAAGTAGAGCTAGCACTGGAGTAAACATTCTGTTTATGAGGTGCACTGCTGTACAAAAGGCATACCACCACATTTTCAATGGCAATCCAACTTGTGCAAGTAGTGTGATCCCCGTTTCTACCACATGCCTATGTTTTCTCTCTATCTTGCCATTTTAGTGTGTTGTATGTGGGCAGGTGTGTCTAAAGGTGATTCCTTTTTCACTTAGATATGGGGATAAAGGTTTGAATTCTCTACCTAAGTCAATTTGTATTGTGATCACCTTTGTGTTTAAAAATCTTTCTATTTTCTCAATGAAAATCTAATGAAAACTTGTGTGGTTTCTGATTTCTATTTCAGGGAAATATCCATGTGTTTCTTGAGTAGTCATCAACAATGACAAGATAGTATTTATAGCCATTTGATGATGCCATTGGTGCAGGGCCCCATAGATCAACATATAGGATTTCAAGTGGTTTCTTTGATTTATTTTCATTGTTTTTAAAGGTTTATTTTTGATTCTTGCCTAGTTGACAAGCTGAACAGAATGAGGAAGATTAATTTTCATTCCGGAGTTAAGAGTTGTTACAAGAGGTTAGGATTCTTCTTACAACAAAATCACTAAGATGTCTTAATCTCCTGTGAAGAAGATCAAACAGATTTGGACTACTACTCTTCATTTTATTTACTGACTCTATCTTAACTCTAGATACATCATTCCAACATGCTGACAATGACACTGGTGAGACCAACTGAGCATTCTTCTTAACTGTGGATGTGTTTTCAATCTTCCCAAGACACTTAAGCAAGTAAAGTTTTCCTTTAGCCACTCCTTTCAGCAGTACTTTTTGATTCTTATCCTTTATAAGATAAATGTTATCACAAAATTCAATTAGTAAGTTATTATCAGAGATTAACTTTGATACACTTACTAGATTCTTTGTTATTGTAGGAACATATAGGATATCTTTCAGTGCAAGTAGTCTGCAGTGTTTAAGCTTTGGGTGCAAAGAACAACAACTAATATGAGTTATTTTTAGATTTTCACCATTGTCAACAGTTAGGAAATCTTTACCTTTGTATTTTGTCTTGATGTTGAGGTTGCTCAAATTGTTGGTTACATGATTTGTTGCTCTTGAATCCAGAAACCAATTAGCTTCACTTTCTTCTTCTTGTATAGTGACAAAGACTGAAGTCTAATTTGTGTTGCTTGCTTCTTTCTCCTCAAAGTCTTGATTAAATATGTACTAACAGGTCACATCAGATTGCCTAGCTTTGCTGCAAATCTGACATGTTACTTTGGGAGTTCCTCTTCCAATTGGTCCTCTTCAACTTCCTCTTCCTCTTCCTTGTGGTATTCTTCCTCTATTAGTCATGGTATTGGAGTTTCTGCCTTTAGACTACCTCTTATTCCAATTTCCAAGATTTCCTCTTGATTCAAGGTTCACCTCAACATTTAGATTTGTGATTGTGTTGTGCTACTCCAGTGTACTTTCAAAGGTCAGTAGTTGTGCATACATATCTTCAAGAGTCATTAAGTCTATCCTTGAAGTTATGTTGACAACTACAAGGTCAAATTCTTAACCAAGTCCTTCAAAAATGTATTCAATAAGTTCTTCATCTAACATTGGTTTTCCTGCAATCGTCAGAGCATCAACTATATTTTTCATTTTGCTATGAAAATCATTGATAGATGAGGACCCTTTCTAGCTTGATTGGATTTGATTTTTGAGTTGCATGATTCTAGCATGTTACTGAGATGAGAACATCTTACACGCTCTCTCCCAGAGTTCTTGTGATGTTACATAATTTGTTTGGGTTGCTAACACTGGCTCACTTATGGTGGACAATAACCAGCTCAGTAAGAGTTGATCTTGCTTCCCCCAATGAAGAAATATTGGGTTTTCTGTTGTTATAACAACCTAAGTTTCATTGTCCATTAATGTGTTATATCTATTTGGGATTAATTGTCCATTAATGTGTTATATCTATTTGGGATTAGTTTTGATCCATCAATGAAGCTTTCCAGGTCATTCCCACAGATTGAAGGGAGAACTTGAGCTTTCTAGAGGAGATAATTCTATCTGTCAAGTTTGATAGGAACAGAGAAGGTGAGGTTGCTGAGATGAGCTAGAGCTACAGCTGCAATTGTATTTGCTGTGTTGTGGAACCAGGCAAAGAAGTATTGTCCATGAATTGACCACCTTGCTCTGATACTAAGTTGAACTTGGAAAAACTATAAATAATTCTCAATAACAATTCTAAATGAGAGAAATGGATTTTGTATTATGATTTTTCAATGCCTTGAAAGGAGGCTGAGTATTAGTATATATACAACTATTTACATGAATTAAGATTGGCTAAATTGTATTGTATACGTGTAAGATAATTGACAATGGAGACAAAATAAATTTCAGCTAATGCACGATGTCGTCCTCTGCTTCTTTTTGTTGATTCTGTTATTCCTTTGCATGCATACACACCAGCTACGTGCTCCTCTCTTTGCTGTGCTATCAATTGTCCTTTTCTGAATACTGAAAATATGCACAGCTCATCTTCACATGTTCTCTTGTGTCAAAAGAATAAGCTCCTGCCGAAACTTTTCCTTTTTTCCATTGCTTGAATGTTTCTTTCACAGGAAGAACATTTGGTAAATATATCTGGTTTCCATGCACCTGAACAGCATAACCCCATGACACTGAAATGGTCCATGAAAACCAGCGATCATAGCAAACTGTTCGTTGCAAAAGCCTCCCTGAATCAATGTTTGCAGCTTGGAATAATCGTTCCAGCGCCTTAATAGCTGTCATGTTCGGAAGACTCTACATGATCCAAGTGATGGATTGACAACAATGGCGTTGTTGGATGAGCCGTCAACAAACCAAAGATATTGCCCCGAACATTAAACTGATCGAATTGACATACCAAAACAGAAAAAAAAAAATTATAACTGCGCTGATAAGTTTTTGAGAAGTAATTGTGAAGTTACAAGTTAACCTTGATACCTGATGGAAACCAGACTCGTGCGTTAGCCCAACACCGAGCTCTGACAAGCAAGAGTAGACCCTGGAATCACTTCCATAAAGATGAGGATACCGCTCTATACATGAATCAAACACTTTTGCCAAAATTTTAGCCAGAGGATAACTTATAGCAAAACCTGCTCCGCCGAAAGCCATTTCAAAACTGAAGTATCTGTTTTGCTCATTATCTCTGAATTTGACCCGATGTAGTACCAAAGCCCGTGATCATATTTCGAGAGAGTCTTGACCAGATTTTCCGGAAAGAAAACAGTGTCATCGTCACCGAAAACAAACCACCGGACATCAGAGTGATTAAGAGCAACAGTCTCTAAGACTACTCGTGCAACTCGAATTGCTGATCGTAGACCTATTCTGTATGTGTAACGAAATCGTGAAGTGTCCTCAGAGATGCATACTGGTGGAAGAGAACTGCAATCATTTTTATAGGAATCCGCACCAGCCGGCAGACTTTCAAAAAATACACGTCCTCGCATTTGCTGCGGTTTCCACCAGAGTTTAACGTATTCTTTCCGTTTTGGCCATGAATTATTGTTTGAAGCGATTCCAAACACTATATGCTCCAGAGTGGTTGGTGCATAGACATCATGTGATGAAGAGAATAAATGAGAAGGCTTAGAAGTACCAACCAGAAAGACTGAAAATAGAAGATATAGGATGCATACAGAAGAAGAAATCAAAATGAGGTTTAAGAAATGAGACAAAGATTGTGTTTTGAACATGGAGAGGAGAGACTGCATTTTGCCACTAAGATTTTATAATCTTAGCGGCAACTTATTTAACTCCAGTAGTTCATATCTAAATGTATCAGCAGGGATTGGATCGCAATGATTTGTTCAAAGAAGTGCTATATATTAAGTTTCATGTTTGTCTGTAGCTAAACTTTCAATGACCGTATGTCATTCTTGGTCTACTTGATTAGCTCAGGTTGATGCTAATTATGTCCAAAGACTGAGCAAAGTGTGCAATATGTCTTTATTTCAAAAAATTTTACATTTAGTTGCGCCCAAGTTATTCCAGTGATCGTAAGTATATATGCAACTATGAGACAGTGGATGATTCATTCGGCATAATTGGTTGTAAATTGTGATTTAAAGTAATAGTACTTGGATTAATTATATCCAATGTGCTCGATCGACTCACTATTGAATTCAAACAGCAGTGTTGAATCATATAAAAATTAATCATGGTAGATGACATAAAAGCAAATACAAAAGGATATACGTCTCTCCTTTTGCAGAAAACTCTTCATGTCAACTTAGGATAAGTGTGGACACTGGACAGTAGAGTTGAAACTGCTGACTTTCAATGTTCCCAATTGCAAATTGCGATATTATCATCAACCCTTTTGCGTATTAATTTGTCTTATCACTTATTTCAAAGTCGCATACTCGAGACTTTATTAGCCACTAGGTTAATGCATTAAAGTGTTAAAGCAAGAGCGAGAATGGCCAACAAATTCAGCTTCTGGAAAGCAATTCAAAGTCAAAGAGAGCCCATCAGAGCGTTTTACATTCGTGATTTGTGCCTCTACTAAAATTCAATGCTGTAAAGCCACTTTTATGTGGATTTGAGTGGCTAATAAAAACATCAGCAGTATAACACAGACATGAGATGGGACATGCAGCAAAATCACACGTTTATTCTTAGGATGCTTCGGAACTCACGTCTACATCTTATGAAGTGAAACTCATATATAATTATTATATACATAAGGGACTTTTCTTTCGCAATAAAATAAAAAATTCTACCTACTACTAAGAGATTTTATCTATCATATAAATATAATAATAAAATAAAAAATTTTATCTTTCATATAATCACAAAAATAAATAATAAAGATAAAATAAATAACACAAATTTATATAAAAAATTTTAAATTATATGAGATGAAAAATCACGAACAAAGTAGAAGAATTCACTATAAAAATTGTGATTACAACTTCTCTCTAATTATAAAGAGAGTACAATTACAGAACATTCTCTCAAATTGAGAAGTTAAAGGATTGAGAGGATTTAAGAAAGGATGAACAAATGAGGCACAAATGACTTTTATTTATAGGCAACTCATGTCCATATATAGTGTATGAACACTCCTCCATTTGTCAAACCGTAATAATTGAAACCATTAACCTTGAAATACAATTATTACTTAGGTTACCAACTTTGAAATTTCCAAGCACTCAAACATATTAAATTCAAGCTTTTGGTAACAAACTCAAGCATCTAATGTCCTATATTCAACATTCTCCCACTTGAAGATTTGATTGAGAATCAATCATGTCTCTACACCATTTTTTCTACCTTGCCATTCCATGTTGCTTTCGTTTCTGCTAGTTCACAAGAAGATCGACTCTATTCGAACTTGTCAGTACTGATTAGCTTAGTAAAAACATTTGCTAGGTTATCCTAAGCGTGTATTTTCTGCATATATTCTAGGTGTGTATTTTCTGCATATCTACACTTTCATTCTCCACTACTTCTCGAACAAAATGATATTGAACACCTATGTGTTTTGTTCTAGAATGAAAAACTGGATTCCTTGCGATGTGCAAAGCACTCTGATTATCACAAAACAAATACATCTTTTTTTATTTGTACCCGAGTTCCTCCATGATCCTTCTAAACCAGATTGCTTCCTTACATGCTTATGTAGCTGTCATGTATTATGCTTATGTTGTAGATAATGCTACCACACTTTGCGGTTTTGAAACCCAGCTCACAACTCCTCTTGCAAGAGTAAACACATAATCAGTAGTGGATTTTCTTTTATCAAGGTCACCTGCATAATCCGAATCTATGTAGCCTCTGACAATACATTCTAATCCTCCATAATATAAAGCAACATGTGAGGTCCCCTTGAGATGTCTCAAGATCCTCTTTACAGCATTCCAATGCTCTTTGCCAGGATTCGCCATAAACCGATTGACTGCTCCCACTGTTTGTATAATATCCAGTCTTGTACATATCATGGCGAACATTAAGCTTCTCACTGCTGATGCATATGGTACTCGAGACATTTATATCCTCTCTACTTCATTGCTAAGACACATTACAGAGGATAATTTGTAATTCATAGAAAAAATGGTAGAATTGACTTATAGTCTTGCATTTGAAGCACTGCAAGATTTTCTTTAAATAATTTTTCTGGGAAAACCAAATCTTTCTATTTTTTCTGTCTTGGTGAATTTGCATCTCTAGAATCTTGTTTGCTGGTCCCAAATCTTTCATATCAAACTCCTTAGCTAACTGTGCCTTCAACTCTTAGACTCGATCTTTGTTGGGGTTTGCTACCAACATGTCATCCACATACAACAGTAAAATGATGAAATTATTGTCATCGAACCTCTTGAAATATACATAATGGTCGGAATTCAATCTGTTGTATCCAAGGCTAATAATGAAGGAATCAAATCTCTTGTACCAACACCTCGGCGCATGCTTGAGACCGTACAAAGATTTGGTCAACTTGCAAATTAAGTTCTTATTATCATTTTCTTCAAAACTATCTGGCTAGAGTATATAAATTTCTTCATCAATTTCTCCATGAAGAAATGCAGTCTTTACATCTAGCTGATCTAAATGTAAATCAAACATAGCACACATAACCAAGACTACTCTGACTGTTGTAAGTCGTACTACAAGTAAAATATCTCATTAAAATTAATATATTCTTTTTGAGCATACCCTTTAATCACCAATCTTGCACGATACCGCTTCACCTGATCATCGCTATTCCGTTTGATCTTGTAAACCCATTTATTTCCAATAGCCTTCTTTTTATGTGGTAGTAGCATAAGATCCCAAGTCTTATTCTTATGAAGAGCTTCAATTTCTTCATGCATTGCTGTTATCCACAGATGTGCATCTGAGCTACTCGTTGCCTCTTAGAAAGTTGATGGCTCTTTATCTTCAGTTAAAAGGTAGTATATAATATTGCCCTTCATAATGTATTTTGATTGTCAAAATGGTGTTCTTTTCTCATGAGTTGATCATCGAACTTCTGAAACTTCAGACTCAACTAATTCTTCTTAATGTTCCAGTATTGCTTCAGAAGAATCTTTATTTTCTGATTTTTCCTCCACCTGAACTGTAATAGTCTTCAATTTCTCCTTTTCAATGCTATCCCCATGCAACTTATTTTCTACAAATATAACATCCCTACTGATGACAAGCTTATGGGCAGTGGTGTCCCACAAGCAATACCCCTTTACTCCATCAAAATACCCTAAGAATACACATTTCCTGGATTTTGGATCCAGCTTCGTTGTTTCTTGAGAATTGTATATTAGTACACATGACTTTTAAATGTATAAAGGTTGGAGTAGTCAGCCGGTTTTCCAATCCACATCTCCATTGGTGTCTTCAACTCAACCACCGTTGATGGTGACTGATTTATCAGGTAATAGGCGGTACTAACAGCTTCAGCCTAATAAGACTTGGGTAATTTTGTTGTTCTCAACATTGTCCTTGTTCTTTCCAACAAGGTTCTGTTCATCCGCTCTGCCACTCCATTCTGCTGAGGAGTGTATACCGTATTGAACTGCCTTTTGATCCCTTCTTGCTGACAAAATGCATCAAATGCATCATTGGCGAATTCTCCTCCATTATCCATCCTAAGACACTTGATCCTTTTCTCGGATTCAAGTTCCACTCGCGCTTTGAAGACTTTAAACACATCCCCCTTTTTCTTGATTAGATACACCCAACATCTCTTAGAATAGTTATCAATGAGTGACATAAAGTACTTTACTCCTCCTAAGGACGTAACTGGTGCTTGCCAAACATCCAAGTGAATTAACTCCAGAATACGTCTACTTCTAGAACTGGATGTGTTGAACTTCAATATGTATTGCTTACTAATGACATATTGTTCACAAAATGGTAGAGACACCATTTTGAGTCCATGTAGTAACTTCAGTTCCCCCCCGTTTTGACATATGTCCGAGCTTTCAATGCCACATCATCGTTAATTCTTCTCCGCAACTTGAAGATGAAACCAATGCCTTCGCTTCCTGCGATGTTTCTCCTTGCAACGTTTCTCCTTGCAACATGTACAAGTTTGCAGCTACTTTTTCAGCCTTCATTACTACAAGCGCTCCTTTTTCAATTTTCATGATCCCGTTCTCAATCCTTGCTTTACACCTAATCTCATCCAATTGTCCTAAAGACAATAGATTCTTCTTAAGGCCCTTCACATATTGTACCTCCTTAATGATGTGAGTCGTACTGTCATACATGCTTAACTTAATAGTCTCAATACCAACAATCTCCAAGGTATGATCATCTCCCATGAACACAGATCCTCTTGAGATAGGTTTGTATTGATTGAAGCATTCTCTCCGAGAGGTCATGTGTCATGTCGCTACTGAATCTACAAGCTATACATCAGCAAATTTCTTTTTGCCTTCAGTGACTATTGTCGCCTCGTTACATATGATTTCTACACTCCTCGAGTTACTTACTATATTTCTTTGAGAACTCGTGTTTACATTCTTCTTATTTTTTCAACACTCATTTTTCACGTGCCCGACTTTACCACAACTGTAGCGTTTGACTTTCTTCTTATCTCTTGATTTTGATTTACCATGATTTTGACTTTTACTAGAATTACGTTTCATTGATCTCCCTCTCATTACCGATAGAGCCTCCGCTTGATGCAAACTTACCAACCTGTCTTCATTATTTTTTCGCCTGTTTTCTTCTTCTAATACAGTTGCTGTTATATCATCGAAAACTAGGTTACCAAAACAGGTACCTTGAGTAGTCAAGTTGATAATAAGTTAATCATACGAATCTGACAGACTTTGAAGTAAAAGCTCCGCACGTTTATTTTCCTCTATTTTATGGCCCAACGATATGAGTTGAGAAAATAGAGTTTATAGAGTGTTGATGTGCTCCATCACTGTTGTTGATTTTAACATACGAAAAGTGTAGATCCTTCTCTTGAGAAAAATCTTGTTGTGAAGTGATTTTGCCTCATACAATTTTGTAAAGGCATCTCATATCTCCTTTGTCGTCTTTTTCTTTTCAATGCTCGATAATACCTCGTCAGCTAATCCCAAGTAAAGATCATCCATTGCATCTTCATTCATTTCATTTCACTTGTTATCATCTGTGATACTCGTCGGTCTATCTTCTATAGCCACTAAACACTTATCTTTTCTCAAGATCGCCTTTATTTTCATCTTCTACAATAAGAAATTACTCCTATTGAATTTCTGAACTTCAAACTTCGCTACCATAATCCCTATCTTACTCAACCTCACTCCCACTATTTCACCATAAACAATACTGTATTTGTAAACAATACCATACGTAAATAGTAACATATACGTGAACAGTATCATATACGTGAATAATGACCATACTTGAATAGTACCTCCTTGAACGAGTTTCAACCACCTGGAACTCTGATACCACTGTTAGGATGCTTCAGGACTTGTATCTGCAACTTACAAAGTGAAACTCACATACAATTGTTATGAAAATAAAAGGTTTTGTCTACCATATAAACACAATAAAATAGGAGACTCTGCCTACCATATAAGCACAATAAAATATGAGGTTTTGTCTACCATATAAGTACAATAATAAAATAAGAGGCTTTACTTTCCATATAATCACAACAATAAATAATGAAGATGAAATAAATAATACACAAATTTACGTGAAAAATTCCAAATTATATGGAATGAAAAACCACGAGCAAAGTAGAAGAATTCACTATAGAAAATGTAATTACAATTTCTCTCTAACTACAAGGAGAGTACAATTGTAGAACACTCTCTCAAGTTGAGAAGTTAAATGATTGAGAGAATTTAAGAAAGGATAAACAAGTGAGGTACAAATGACTTCTATTTATAGCAAACTCATGTCCATAAATAGTGTGTGAACACTCTTTCTTTTGTCAAACCATAATAATTGAAACCATTAACCTTGAAACACAATTATTACTTAGCCCACCAACTTTGAAATTTACAAGCACTCAAATATATTAAATTCAAGCTTTTTACAATAAAATCAAGCATCCAATACCCAATATTCAAGTATCCAATGCCCAATATTCAACACGTTTAACTGACTAATTTCATTTAATTAATTAGCCTCTTAATGAACATATGCACATACAATCGAAGATGATATAGTTGACTTAAAAAATGAGAAGAGAGAAAGAGAATTCAATAGTTATATGTCAAACCAACATAAAGATCGGCTAAATTTTATCTTTAAAACCAACTCGTGAAAATTGATACTGATCGATAAACTTGTAAAGCACACTTTGTTAAACATAATCTACTTCTTTAATTATACTACAATCCGTTAATTGCGGACATAGTTTATAGGGAGAATGATACCTAGCTAAGTCGGGCTAAGCATTTAAGCAATTTTCAACACGTTAGATCAATTTCTTTCTTTCATAAAAATAGATTGAAAGATCTGGGGACTGGGTGGATCAATTAATTCCATTTAAAATATTACAACACGATTTGAGTTGGTCAAGAAAACTTAAGCGGATCATTAGGATTTGCTAATTAATTTATTTAAACAACTTGGATAATTAAGAATGCTACCTCAACCTAATGACAATACATATATGTTCAGAAAGAAGCAAGGTCATTGGTTTGAGTTATTTAATGTAAGAAAGTTGAAAAATCACAGAAGTTGATCATAGGACTGGCTTCTAGATAAGGTTGACGAAAGTAGGAGTTTGAAGGTCACATCTCTAAAATCATCATCTGCATGTGTACTTTGGATTCAACCGGTAAATTTTTTTGGTGATAACGTTTGTTATTTTTATTACATTTGAACTGTTACTCGATGACCCGAACTGTTAGAAGGCGACACAGAAATAGGATACAGCTCATCTATAGATCAGTTTCTTTCTAGAATTTGTTTTTCGTTTTTGGGCAAAATATAACATCAGAACACATTAATGCACGCATGGAGACGAGGGAATGATGATCTGTAAATAGGAGAAACCCATGAAATTATACAAGAAGACACACGACATGAATGTTGTTAAAACTATATGTATTGGTGACGAGATGATGAAAAACATACATACATATATAAAACGATCACAACTTATTTCTTTTGTAACAACTTATTTATCTAATAACATAAGAGATATATATTTATATATAGATATAGATATAGATATCTAGTAAGTTAACCCCAAAAGTTTAAGCTTTCAAGCATTAACAAAGGGATATATCTCATATCGAAAGTTACAACTTCCACTAACAACTCTTCCTCCTTCTTTCCCATCACAGCAGCTTGGAAGTTCACCAATTATCCCATCGAGACACTTCTTACAATCAACGCTAGAAAGATCCCTAGTGCATTGAGTCAGTCCATAGAGTTTCTGTGATTCGCCGAGCTTCATTTCTCCTACTGCATACAGTTTGGGAGTTACATAAGCTTCCTCCGCCAGATGGCTTAACAATTCTTTTGCCTTTGAATTGAAAGACACCGGGTCGCTTACAACTCTTAAGTTCCACATATA
>JAXCLQ010000001.1:2118932-2183469 GCA_035584115.1 Cedrela odorata | reverse complement strand
GGTCTATCGATAACCCTAAACTAGCTATTTGCTCAACATTCTCTCATTTATACAAACAGAAAGTTTGATTAACATGCAACTTTTAATCGTTTAAACACAAATGAAGGAAATACCGTCGTGTATTCTAAGTAGAAAGACGACCAGTCTTTTCTATTGCTGTATCTTCTGTCTAAATTATCCTGGAGCTGAAAATTGGTTTACCCATCTGGGCGTGCACGTCTGATATGCTTCTTTAATGCAAAACCCATTAATTTGTATGTTTTTATTTTCTTAAAAAAACCTCAATTAATAATAAAATCTACTACTTATACAACAACACACATGTTATTGTAACACTATATATTTATATATTATTGATTAAACATTACATCACGACGTGAAAATCAAACATCTATATAGCTAGGGTTTGCAAGTCCATCTCAGTAACAAGACTCACTTATTTCTTTCAACAATTTATTTAACTGCGTGATGAGTGATCACTGGACCAGTACAGAATTTCAAGCACTAACAATGGGGTATAGCTCATATCTAAAATTGCAACTTCCACTAACAACTCTGCCCCCTTCTTTCCCAGCACAACACCTTGGAAGTTCACCAATTATGCCATCAAGACACTTCTTACAATCATTCATAGAAAGATCTCTAGTGCACTGAGTCAATCCATAAAGTTTCTTTGAGTCTCCGAGTTCCATTTCTCCTACTGCATACATTTTGGGAGTTACATAAGCTTTCTTTGCCAATTGGCTTAACAATGCCTTGGTCTTTTGGTTGAAAGGCCGTGGATTGCTAACACTTTGCAAGTTCCACATATAGAACTTGTTTTGGTTGTCAATTTTGCCAAAGAAATCATTGTCCGAGTACTTCAAAAGACAGTTATCGTACCAAATGATTGCAGCTTTGTTGTCAGGGCAACGCTTACGAATCTCAACGCTTGCATCAACAACACAGGTCTTGCAGTCAGAGATTGAGACATCACCTCTGCAAAGAGCAAGCCCATAATTTGCTGGGTTTGGATTCTCACCCATTTTACCCTTACCAAAACCAGTGGGAGGAACTTGGCAGTAGAGATAACCCATGAGTTTGTTCCAGCTTGCTTCATATCGGTCATCGGCGGCAGTGTTATTCTCGGAGCTCGAACAAATGTGAAAGATAGGGTCAACTCCTAAAACAGTTTGGAGAAGGAAAGCAAAGGTTATCAAATAGAGAGAAGAGGAAAATTTTGAAGAAGACATTATTGCAAAGCTTGGTTTTAATCTCGCTCAGCCAATGCATCATCTATTAATAGAGAAAATTTCCAAGGGCTGGCATTTTCTTTTTTGATATATGCCGAGTTGTAGAAGGTAACAAGAACGTTACTTCCACTGTGGCCGTGTTCTAGTCAGGAAATTTAGTAGTGGGGAAAGCTGAAGCGCACTTCAGTCAACCGTCCTTATGGAAATGGTAAGATAATATTATATTAAAAGATAGTGCTGGACAATATTAGGCAGAATATTAATCCTAATCCAGTTCGGTTCTTCTTTATCATTGCTTTTAAATATATATGAACACTTGAAATAATTAATAATTAAGGCTTAAATTATATTTTGATAAAATTTATAAATTAATTTTATTTTTTAAAATATGAATTATTAATTATATCATTTATCAATATTTACTAAAATTAAGAATAAAAAAGATTAGAAGAAGATCTTAATCTATATTATATATGGTGAATTTTTTTTAACATAAAATTTTTACATATAATTTTTATCATTATGTTATTGAATGTAATAATCAAGGAGAGAAGTATGTAATAACTCAATTAAAATAAATGTATATATACCTAATATAATATTACTGAATTATATTATTGCGTAAGTAGATTGATTCAAATGCTTCATGATTAACTGAATTGAAACTCGTACAAATTTTAATTAGGTCATTGTGCACAAGTATTGCCGACTAGATTTATTATTACAATTAATGTGCTAAAGATATTTTTAACACGTTTTGTAAAAAGTTATGAAAGCTTACATAATTAAACTTTTTTGTTTCATTTCAGATAATAGGAGTTTTAATCCATATATATATATATATATGTGTGTGTGTTCTTACCATCTGACCAAATAATTAAAAAGAAGAAGAAAACATTTGAAGAATTTTATTGAACAATATTCGTGTAAATAAACAAAAGGGGCCATAGTCCATCCCCACAAAGAAGAATTATAAATACATGTGTGTTCCTGTGGAACTTTTATTTATCTATAATTAGGTGGGATAACCATGCCTAATCACTAATTGAATATTGATTTAACAAATGGGTATATCTCATATCTTATAGTGCAGCTCCCCGTAATAACCGTCCCTCCTTGTTTTCCATCACAGCAACTCGGAAGATCATCAATTATCCCATCAAGACACAACTTACAATCACCATAAGAAAGATCTCTTGTGCATTGAGCCAAACCGTAAAGTTTCTTTGATTCTCCCTGCAGCTCCAAATCTCCTGCTGCATACATATTAGGGTTAAAAGAAGCTTGCTTGGCCAAATGGCTCAACAACTCTTTGCTCTTTTGATTGAATGTCACCGGGTTGCTCACGTTGTTCACGTTCCATAAGTGCCACTTATTTCCATTATCGATTTGGCCGAAGAAGTCGTCATTGGAGTACTTCAAGAAACAGTTATCGTAGAAAATCATTGCTCGTTTGCTGTATGGGCAGCTCTTTCGAATCGTGCTGCTTGCATCTGCAACGCAGGTTTTGCAGTCTGCGGTTGAAACATCGCCTCTACAAAGAGCAAGCCCGTGAACTTGGATAGGGTTTTGACCCAATGAAGCGAGACCAAAACCTGTAGGAGGAGCTTGGTAGTAGAGATATCCCATGAGCTTGTTTAAGTTTGTTTGATAGGGGCCATTGGCAGTGAAATTTTCATTTGAACAACGGAAGAGGGGATTGATATCGTTTCCGAAAGCAGTTTGGAGAATAAGAGCAAAGCTTAGCAAATAGAAGGTAGAGGAAAATCTTAGGGAAGACATTACTGGAATAATCAGAATTTGGAAGTGTAATAGGATGCGATGGTTTTGAGCTTCAGACAAGCAGCTATATTTATAGTTAAAATCATTCTGAAACTTTGTAGAAAGGTTCAAGAGGTTGAAGTTTTCTTTTCATATTGTAAGATTGTTCAAGGTGATGACAAGAATTTTTCAACTTCGATGGGATGTTGAGAAATTCAATAAGGGATAACTGGTAAGCTATAACGGCACATGCGAGCTGTGAAAATAATCAAGAAACAAAATTATACATAATATATTAACTAATAAGACCTACATATATATATATATATAATAGTAAATTAATTGTGCACTAGCTTTCTGATCCATTGATATCGTTTATGTAATTTTGAATTAAAGAACTCAAAATTTAAACCAATGTGAGTGAGTTATTATTACCTTATAATATTTAAAGTTGTACATGCAAATTAATGGAGAGATTTATAGAAATATTATATATATATATATATATAATTATTGCTATCTCTAATCATATTAGATACTAGATAATGGCGGGCGGTACATAATTTTTGTTAATGTCAACTACTGCAATTGATATTTTCTGTGAAATACTTTGTCGTGTAACCTGTCCAGTGCTTAGCATTATTGATTATAAGAATCCCAGCAGTAATGTTAGGTGGTTGCTTGTGCACAAATATTGGATGCGTGATAAGAATAGTCGATGACTTGCGTGATTGACTTGGTCGATTTCTAGAAAACGAGGGGAAAAAATTGATTTACTATAATAAGCTTGCTGTTTCGCTGTGGTGTTTTACAAATTAAGCTCTGGACCTGCAAAATCGCAAGAACAAGATTTGTTATGTCTATCATGTAAATGTTTCTAAATATTAAAACAAGATTTATATCTATACATTGCTCACATTTTGAATCCAATCAAGTAAATATGATTCACTTTTAAGTTTTACAGACACAACTTAGTTTATATTAATGGATTTAATTTTAAGCAGCATACAAGTGTGTGTATGTGTGCGCGCGCGTGCGCGTGTGTTCCACTTAATTATGCCACTTCAAACATGTAAATGAATTTAGGCTTGCTTTAATTAATTAATGATGTAAGATATAAACCATTACCAACTGAAACCTGGAATTTTTGGCCCTTTAGACGTACGATAAATTAATTGAAATGGATCATAAGGTGGAGTGTGGTGTCTTGAGTTTCGAATAGAGATAGTAGTTTTTCATAGAGTTTGAACGTAGAATTTTGGGGCTTCTCGAAGTTCTCTTAATTTCTATGGAAATAGGTTAAAGCTAGAGATCCAATTGATTAATCTGTAAAATGGGATTATGGGGTACTATTTGCTTGATGATCAGTTGGAAGACTTATATAGTTCAAAAGGAGGTATTTTCTTTAATAAAAAAATTATAAAACATATTCTCCATAAAAAAAAAAAAAAAATTGTTAATTGAGAAAACTTAAGAACAAGTACATGAAAGAAATGAAAGAGAATCATGAACTAGAGAAATTACAAGGCGTTTCCCTGTGTGTTTTGCAATGATCGATTTAGGAAGGTTCATAGATTTTTGTAGTTATGGACCAAGGAAGAAGAAGCCCTTGAAGACTTGTATATTTTATTCAATTACATGTACTAATTATTGCAAATTTACTTGAAGAAATAAAACATACACAAGAATAATAGTCCATGTCTCTTTTATGTTCCTACAAAGCTAGGAAATGACAGCAAGAGCAGGTGGATCGTGAGGAAGACATTGTTAGAACTTGGAATGAACAACGTATTGTCGGATATTCCAAGTGTAAGAAGATGATTTTGGTTTAGTAACACAATGCTGTGTTTATATATATAATGTGAAGACTGAAGATCTCAGAATGAGTCGGCAGAAATTTTTTAAAGGAGAGCTGACATTTTCTTTTCTAAATTGTAATTGTTAATTGTTCAAATGTGTCCTGCAGAAGTTAAATTTTATTAATTGGTTAACTCGAGCTCAAGTCGTCTGATTTTCTTAAGCCAATTTAAAGAATTAATCTGACTGACTATTATATTTTTATTTATGCTTTTCCTTCTTATGGTTGTTCATCTAATTAAGTAAAATCAACCAATTCTAGTAACTCTTTTTCAAGGAAAGTCTTTATCTGCTTGTCATGATAATCCGTTCATAGTCTAAAGTTGAATATAACGCTCAGCTAGCCACGAAGTTACTCACTCCCCATAAAATATATATATATATATATATATATATATATATATAAAATCAATGAATAGTTCTGACCGGTTCTCCCACTCAATAGGAAAGAAAATTAAAGCTAAAGAAAGGTTATCCTATTTTAATTTATTCATTAAACTAAGTCTCAATATTTGTGTGATATCAACGTTTGACCAACCTATTGAACAAATATTAAATAAAGCTACATACGAAGATCATGTTTCTAGTAGACATGTATAAACAAATCAAAGGCTTGAAAATAAAATTTTCGTAAAATACTCAGGTTTTTATAAAGATGTTTCATAGACCATATCCCAACCAGCGTAGGAATACGTGTCTTGAATTTTAATAAATTGTGCATTACTCTTCATAGGGAACACAGTATCATTTAAATCCAAATGGGATAAAAGATGTTAGCGAGAAGAGAAATCTTCTCAGTTACCTTGTCTATCGTGGATCTAACTCACTAATTGTAACGTCATTCACAGATTGTTGTGACCACGCCGGATTTGATTTATCAGATTGAGATGCTCGAGTGTCCTCTGTATCTAATCCTGAACTTTCCCTTGGGACAAAAAATGCTGGTTTTGAGGGTACTGGAGAGGTTATGGAGTAACTACTAAGCATAGTCACAATCTCTGATATGGTAGGTCTATCAGCAGCAGCCTCTTGAACGCATAATAAACCAATGTGGATGCACTTTAATACTTCATATTTTGGCCATTCTCCACCCAGCGCTGGATCCAACAGCTCCTCGGCTGTTTCATTTGTCCAATGTTGCCATGCCTGTAACAAGTTTGAACCATTTGATTTAGATCAATCACGGTTTACTAATCATTTCATGTACACTGAGGAGAAGAGAACACAGTATGATAGTACACTTACATAACTAGAAAGATTTATTGTGCGGAAACTAGAGCTCTTTCGACCAGTAACAATTTCCAAAATCAGAACGCCATAGCTATACACATCGGATTTAGCTGAAAAGTGCCCATTCTTAGCATACTCTGGTGCCATGTACCCACTTCATTCCATCAACAAACAGATAATGGTCAGTGAGACTTTATAAGTGATTAATGTAAACATAGTCGATAGTAAGTAATTTTGTGTGTAAAATGTGGACTTACTATGTCCCAGCAATCCGATTTGTGTTTCCTTGAGTCTGGCTTTCACCGAATAGTCTTGCCAAACCAAAATCAGAAATTTTAGGATTCATGAATTCGTCTAATAGGATATTACTGGCTTTCAAGTCTCGATGAATGATTCTGAGCCGGGAATCTTCATGCAAGTAAAGTAGCCCTCGTGCAATCCCAACAATGATTTTGTACCGTCTTTCCCATTCCAAGCTAAAACATCTGTTCTTATCTATCCCATCCAAATACTTTCAAATTATTGTTCGTGTAGATGAAAAGGTACAAGGGGAAGCAGAAAAAAAAGTCTCACCAAAGCAAACAAGGTAAGTATCATTGACATAAATTGTACAGTGAAATTGGTTAGCTGAGAGGGAAGAGAAACAAAAATGGCAAAAATGTTTATACCAAATAAAATTTTATCCAAGCTCCCATTGGGAAGGTATTCATAAACAAGTAGCTTCTCTTTCTCCTCTAAGCAGAAACCCAACAGCCTCACAAGGTTTCGATGCAGCAGTTTAGCAACCAAAATTACTTCTGTTTTCAGCTCTTCTAGACCTTGCCCAGAGTTACTTGACAGCCTTTTCACAGCTATTTCACGCCCATCAAGCAGTTTTCCCTGCAGGTTATGCAGATGGTGCCATGTAAGAAGTACAAAGTGTTATGACATAGCATGTATAGTAAGTACCCTCAACAAAAGAGTACCTTGTAAACTGGACCAAAACCACCTTCTCCAAGTTTATTTTCACCAGAAAAATTTCTTGTTGCAACTTTAAGTGCATCCAGTCCAATCAAAAGTGATTCCGTGCTTTTATCTCCTTCCTCGAGAGCAATATCTGCATGCCAATATATATTGGAAAAAAGAACATCGTTTGAGATTGCCTAAACTTTTGAGCAGCATCCTAAGGGGATTATAGTTTCTAGATCTCTTGTAACCAAGCAAAACTTCTAGAGATCAATCCTCCTCACTCCAACCTTGAGGAAGGGTTGAGATTAATTTGTGTCAATGGACAAAAATCGTAAGCACCACTAACAATATTGGCAATAAAAAACAAAAAACGAAAAATGCTTTTTGAGCTGGGAATACTGAAATTGTACTAATGCAATATCATCTGTTTTGACACTACTGACAATTATGTCAGCTCTAATAAACTTAAAGACTAGAGCTTTATGGAAATTTAAAATTTTTGTACTCAAAGATTCATGGTATTAAATTAGAGAAATAAAGTGATTACCATCTGTTTTTTTCTTGCCCTTTCTCCAAAAGAAGCAACCACAGAGTATTAATGGTAGTGCAACAGCTACAGGTATGACCACGATGACAGTGGTTCTTGAAGTGCTCTTCTTCCCTGCATTAACAGGATATAATCATAATTCCATTAGTTCTTCCATTGACAAATACTATCATCGATTCATGTTTCTTTGACAAACTGTCTGTAATATTTGTACAATCTTGATTTTTGAATGTGGATTTATTTGGATAAAGGCAGAAACACAAATTTGATTCAAAAAAAAATCAAGTAAAAGTACCAATTATTACCTTCAGGGCTGGTTGATTCGGGCTCAAGCAGAGGAGACGAAGGTGGCCTGGCTTCTGAAGGGGGTGGTGTTGACCGCAGAACAAATGAATATATTTCAAACCGGAGGTTGCAACTCATAGAGAGGATCTGACCACCTTGTTTCCCATTGCAGCACCGTCTAATATAACTGCTGATATTTTCAAGGCAAGCAGAGCAACCATTTTCTGCTAAGTCTCTGGTGCACTGCACCATAGCATATATATCGATAAAATGAGTATAATTGATGCTCCCAGCAGCAAACTTGGAAGGACTAGATGCAGCACTGGAGGATAATGTTCTAATCAAATTCCGTAACTGCCGGTTAAAAAGACCGGGCTCTGTTACATTATAAATATTATATGCCATAAATATTAGAGAGGTGGAAACAGTTGATAAGAAGCGCTGATCTGAATACCGCAATGAACAATAATCATAGGCTATAAATGATTCCTTCTGATTGCCACATAGTTGGGTAATCTCTTTAGATGCAGCATTTGCACAAGTTTGGCACTCCTCATTGGAGATATCACCTCTGCACTGTATTAGTCCATAAACAGCACTAACGTTCTGTCCCACGCTAGTGGTGTAGAAGCCTGTTAGGGAAGCATTAGAAGCTAGTGAACTGAGGGTGAGATTCAGATTTCGCTCATAAACACTCCCGGAAGTGTAATTATTCGCATAATTGCAATAACGGTATCTTACTACTAGTTCTTGGGCTTGAGTCGGACAGTACAAGTATAAAAGACATGAAAATACGAATAACTGAAGGGCTGCTAGTGTAAGAGATTGCATTATGTGATTGTGAAGATAGGTCCTGAAAGCAGAGGAAAAAAGGGTGCTGAATGTCAAAAAATTGACACAGAGATACAATACTGGGTCATCTTCATATTCTAAAGGAAGAAGGCTATGAACATATGTTGGGATTACTATCGTGATCCATCACCCAACACACTTATTATATGAAAAAGATCAACAAAAATAAGAGTGTCATACAATCTGAACAAGTTGAATTTTGATGACCAAAGACCAAGCGGATGCAAGAATGTAAACGTATACTTTTTTGCAATTGGTGTACATGTGAACAAGTTCTGAGAAGAATGATAAGACTTATAATCATACTGACTCAGTCATATTCTCAACAAGTATATAAATCCAACCACAAAATCCAAATGACCTAGAGCTGATTTAAATGTTAAGGTACTCTGGATGACTAGAATCGACAAAAGAATAAGATTAAATATTCTCAAATCAGTTTTTAATTTCATTCTGGTAAAACAAGCAACCGTTTTTCATAGTCAAAAGCGAAGACTTGGAAAAAATAGCCTGTTAATTTTCTCAGTAATATATATTACAAACCCTTTGCTAGAGACAGGTTTCTAAACAACAGGCCGGCCTCGTGAATAAGACTGTATAATTAAAACTAATCAAAACACCTCCTCAGTTCAGCTAATATATTCTGACAGTGATACAGAATAGAAACAATTGTTATCGTCAGAATGGAGTTATGAGAACTTCCCTTGCTAGTTTAAGTACCATCAACTTGCTCCAAGGCTTCATTTCGCACAAAGAGGAGAGTTTCCGTTTCCATTCCAGCCAAGGCCGCTACTCTGCGAGTCTGCGTCGAGCGGAATAATGAACGTTTTTAAGTTGCATACAATACAATGAACTCACAGTCGCAGAACAGAACTACATGATCAAAGTAGCAACAAGCCCATCCGTTTACATGTTTTGATTTGCTGTTGGGCCTGACCCATGTCTCCTTGTCCCATAAAATATAACAATACTAAGATCACCCACCAGCTTCTTGTTACACCCTTTTCTTTTATAATTATTTTTTATCCTTTACGATTTAATAGACTTTATACCAAAATACGTATAAAAATACGAAAAGGGTTGTTTTTGATATTTTATTAAGTATATTTACAAAATACGATAGATTTTAAATATTAATGGGAAGTTTATAAGTGGTATGCTTTTACATAATAAATGAGCAGAAATATCATCATGCTTTCTAAGGCGGCACAATCTTTTCATTGCATGAAAGTAGGTGTGTTTATATATACAAAGAGTGCATTTAGATTCAATTTACTCGGGCAACTTAGCATACACGTAGCAGAAGTTGTAAGTTACAAGACAAACAGAAAACTAGAACGTGGGATAGTTATAGATTATGTATATGATGATATTGATATGATATGTCCATTTTTTAATCCTCTTTAAATTGACCAGAGAAGAAATTTTCATGGAGTTACAATTTAGGAAATGGTCAGGACGGCGACACTTGGCTTCAGCTAGAGCTATGAAACAGAACTTCTTGAACTTTCCAACATTGGAGAAATCAAATTTCTCATCAGCCTCCAATAAATATAATTAAAAATCTTCTCGTCCTTCACATAAGACAGAGTGAAGGATGCCCACGTTACGCTTCTTTTTGCATTGTTTTTAGTTGTGAATCCAACAGTGTCAGCAGCTGTCAAATAGTAAATTAAACGTCTTCTATGGATGCATGTGGATTAGCTCTTCTTGTTTGCATTCTCTAATGGCAATTTCCATTACTTGCCCAGCTGAAGATGGCAAAACATCACAACAGTGTCTTCTTGGAGCCAGAAACTGAGAACAAAGAATTAAATGACAAAGAAGTTTTGGGTTCTAACTATCTTGGTAATGAAAAATTAAGCAGATTAAAAAGCAATACCTGTTTGATATTAAGGTCTAGTTTCTGTGAGACCACTCTGATCTCTTCGAGTTTCCTTGAAGAACCCATGTAGTTTGAGCAATTTTGATACGATTTCTTGTAATTGCTTCTAATTCCATTCCTACCAGAAGAAACACTGTCCAGAAAGAAAACTGTGGGTCTCTTGCATGGATCAGAATGTTGCTCTCTTGTGTTAAAAGTATAAGCTCCTGCCAAAACTTTTCCTTTTTTCCATTGCTTGAACGTTTCTTGCACAGGAAGAACATCTGGTAAATATATATGCTTTCCATGCACTTGAACAGCATAACCCCATGACACTGAAATGGTCCATGAAAACCAGCGATCATAGCAAACTGTTTGTTGCAAAAGTCTCTCTGAATCAATGTTTGCAGCTTGCAATAATCGTTCCAGCGCCTTGATTGTTGTCATGTTGGGAAAAATAGGGTCCATGTGATCCAAGTGATGAATTGATACCAATGGAGTTGTTGGATGTGCAGTCAACAGACCAAAGATATTGCCCCGAACATCAAACTGGTCAAATTTGACATACCAAAATGAGAAATTAGAATTGCACAAAAATCGCTACAAGATTGTAAGCTAACAAGTTAAGCAATTGATACCTGATGGAAACCAGGCTCGTGTGTTAGCCCAACACCAAGCTCTGACAAGCAAGAGTAGACTCTGGAATCACTTCCATAAAGATGAGGATACCGTTGTATACATGAATCAAACACTTTTGCCAAAACTTTAGCCAGAGGGTAACTTATAGCAAAACCTGCTCCGCCAAAAGCCATTCCAAAACTGAAGTATCTGTTCTGTTCATAAATTTCTGAATTTGCCCCGATGTAGTACCAAAGCCCGTGATCATATTTTGAAAGAGTCTTGACCAGATTCTCTGGAAAGAAAATAGTGTCATCGTCACCGAAAACAAACCACCGGACATCAGAGTGATTAAGAGCAACAGTCTCCAAGACTACTCGTGCAACTCGAATTGCTGATCGTAGACCTCCTCTGTATGTGTAACGAAATCGTGAAGTGTCCTCAGAGATGCATACTGGTGGAAGAGAACTGCTACCATTCTTATAGGAATCTGCATCAGCCGGCATACTTTCAAGAAATACACATCCTCGCATTTGCTGCGGTTTCCACCAGAGTTTAACATATTCTTTCCGTTTTGTCCATGAATTCTTGTTTGAAGCGATTCCAAACACAATATGCTCCAGAGTGGTCGGTGCATAGACATCATGTGAAGACGAGAATATATGAGAAGGCTTGGAAGTACCAACCAGAAAGATTGAAACAAGAAGATATAGGATGCATACTGAAGAAGAAATCAAAATGAGGTTTAAGAAACGAGATAAAGATTGTGTTTTGAACAGGGAGCGGAGAGACAGCATTTTGCCAGGACAGGACAGAGAAAGGAAGAACTGGGTTCAGACAGACGGGATCCTCAATTAGGAAAATTTTTTAGGTTCTGAAAATGTAGGTGAAGTTGGTCAGCTAAAGAGAGTGGATAGGTTTGAATAATATATACCTACCTTTTACAAAGTACAAACCACAATCAAAGGCGGAACTAACTTACAAATTTTGACACACGTTAGTTATTTCTCCATCTGTCCTCCGGTGGGAAAGGTATGGTAAGTGTTTTTTCATAGAAGTCGTCTGGCCTCTGGGCAATCAGAGCCGTCCAGATGGGGATCATAGATAAAAGCTAAGCTCTGATGACATTGTCATTTTGACCAGAGGGAGAGAGTTAGGGCAATTTGTCTTAATTAAAAGACTTTGGGATTAGCTAGATCCGTTTAATGCGTTAAGTGGACCAATAAAAAAATTATGATATGATACCTTTCAGCATTCAAAGTTTGAAATTTTTTCATAAAGTTAATTGGTTGCAACATGCCAAGTCCCGAATCCATGTGCAAGGCCATCCTCGGATTGGAAAAATGGAGTCATAATTCAGCAAATCCACATCGTTGCTTTCCTTGTTTAAAGGAAGAAATTTGCAGACTTTCTTATTTGATAACAGATTGACCAGGATATTTCTAAAAGCAAAGGTTTAATTTCGCATGATAAAATTAACAGGATATCTTGAAAAGCTAAATACGCGAAACCATCAATGGGGAAAGAAAAAGTAGTGCAATATCTGAAATCAACATGCCTACATAAAAGTGGTCAAAGTCTAATTATGTACACAGGCTCAATGTCCTACCTATGTTTCCAAAAGCAGCTCATCTTGTGCCAATTTCTGACAAAAAGAAAAGATTCAAGAAAAATTTGTTAATGAGTTTATATTAACTGTAGTGTCAATTAGTCACCAGGTCTACATAGACCTTTACCAAACCGCTTTTGTAGGCATGCAGAGTTCTTATGAACTTAGATGTCTGCTTACATATCCCTGGAGCACGGAGGAGATAAGAGACTGGCCATCAATTCCATATTTGCAAATTCGAAATAAGATGCACAAGTTATTGCAAAGTTTCAGCTGACATATGTCAAAGACCCCGGATTGTTTTTTTTTTTAATTCTCAACTAACAGAGACAGTATGTTAGTTGAGAATTAAATGACTACCCATCAATCAATATACATTATTTTTCATTTGGAAACAAAGCACAAGAAAGCTGTAATATGATATATATCTCCAAGAATCTTATATGCTGAATTATTATATTTCACCAGACATTTCTCCCAGAAGTTCGTTGATGTTAATGTACAAAATCGATAAGATATTTTACCAACACCAAATCCTTCACGACATTACTCTGTCGTATCTGCCCCACTGATCAGCATCCTCTGACTATTCTTCCATGCTTGACTGGCAGTCAGTCAGGTCATAATATCACTCTGAAGCCTGCTTCTTGGACACGAATGACATCAGCTGACAGAAGACAGTTGGAATATTTTCCTTTTGAACAAGAACCGCAGCCATTAGAAACCATTGAAGAACGGCATTCATTATAAATTTACATGTATCTGCTTGATGCCATCATCCTTAAACATCTTTGTGCCCATTTTCCTCCTAAAATGAAGAAATAGCAGTCATTGGAAACCTTCGCAGGACCCTCAGAAATTTTCTCACCTTTCTGTGAGCTTATTATATCAATCTTCAAATCAAACTGTTTCATTTCAAAAGAATAAAAAACTCAAGATGTTTTTTTCCCCTTCCCTAGAGGAGGGGAGCAAGAGCTTACCCATGAAATATCCCAATCAGTCAAAACAACAACATTGAATTTAAGACTTGCAACAAACAGAATATATATATCAGGTTCATCAATTTTAAAAATGTAGTTATATTCCAGTAAACACAGTCGTGATATCTTGCAAAAGCCAAAATGACAAGTTAGCAAGATCATCGAAATTTCAACAGTGAAAATTTTCAAAATACCTCTAAAACGGCAACATAATAAAACATATATGAGAGGTAATAGACCTACATAAAATATAGAGTATGAAAACACAGAAAATTATTTATATTAGAAATTGAAAAATCGTAACAAGAAGCATGAGACGGTAACTTGATTGCAAACCCCAGCAGTCCCATAAGTTGATAACATAAACATTTCTCATGAGTTCCTAAGAACTTTCTCCTTAATATGATGAAAAAGCCGCACAATGAAGTAATTCTATGAGTAACTAATGATCCACAGGCCATGAAGCAGATTACCAATGCTTTCAGTACTTTGAATTTGAAAAACTGGCCACTTCAAAAAATTTAACAGCCATAATATGTTGATGTTGCTAGACAAGTTTTTTAAAGCACCCTTAAGTAAGAAGATATTACCTTGTAATTCAGCACAGAAATTCTAAAGATTATCCCACAACTGATTAGAACTCCTTAAGCTTTGTCTGATGCATCTCTTATCAGAAGCCATTTGCAAGATGCTAAAGATGCATTGAAATCAGCTCGTTGACTCCACATTGTCTAATTTTTACAACCATTGATTCATTAGTAGAGGGAAAAACATCACAGCACTGCCGACGGGGAGAAATCATCTGAAATACAGATGAAAATTTTGTAAGAAAGCAAGGACTCAAACAGTTAGAATATGAAAATGGCATGATAAGACAATCAACCTAAAACTATTTTAAAATGCTAACTTCTGAACTATAATCAAGCGTATCAAACCAATTCATTACTACCTCTTCAACATCAAGTTCTAGCTTCTCTGAAATCACCCTGATCTGTTCCAGATTCTTTACAGCGTTAGCTCTGCCACAATTTCCAACGACATGCTTCACATAGTTGCTTTGCACTCTGCTGCTATCAGACAAAATACTTTCCAAAAAGAAGACAATAGGTCTTTTACATGGATCTCTAGGATATTCTCTCACATTAAACATAAAGTGACCGTCAACATTTGCACCTCTCCTCCATGGTGTAAAGGTTCTCTGCAATGAAAGGAGATCTGGAAGAAGTCTATTGTCTTCATACACCTGAATAGCATAACCCCATGCAACCGAAACAGTCAATTGACTTGATTGATCATAACAAACTGTTTGCTGCAAAATTCTGGAAGGATCAACACTCAGAGCTTTGAAAAGATGTTCCAGAGCTTGCGTCCTATTCATATTAGGGAAGATTGGGTCCACAACATCCAAATGATGAAGAGACACCAACGGGGACAATGGATGTGCAGAAAGAATTCCAAACATATCACCCCTCATGTCAACCTGCTAAAATATAATAAAATCAGAGGTTTGACTCTCAACTTAACCACCTAAATGGCAAAAGCCTATACTTTAACAGAGGAATAACAACAGGACTAAGACAAACATGCAAGCATGACATCAACAGTTAATTTCAGTCAAATTAGTCAAAATCCAACTTAAAATAATCAACTCTTCCATATGGCAACCAACCCTAAATGTATTCTTTGATGGCATGTCCGCACAAGATAAACTTAGTAGTTCAACTAACACCAAATAAACAAATTGCGCTATTGAGATTAGAAAACAGAAAAGGTGAAAAGGAATAGGAAGGAATGGGAAGGAGAAAACATCTCAAATCTCGTCATAGCACACCAAAAAACTCGAAACACAACATGCCGGGTCCCCATATTTTTTGCTTAGTATCTACATACCCCAAGTAACAAAATTCATTAAAGCAAATACTAAACTATAGACTCAACGCAGATTTCCCATAAAAGTTTGAGGATTTTCTCAAGCAATGTCCAACGATGCAACCATTTATCTAATCTAAGAGAATAAGGCCAGCCAGTAAAACAATGTCATCACAAGCAACAAAACATTTCAGGTAAGCTTAGAGAATAACTTCAATTCTTTTTCCAGTTCTTTTATCCATTGTTGTTTTCTTATCCTCATTTCGGCCGAGCATTACATTCCTTTTTTTTTTTCTTTCTAATCTTGCTTTTCAAGATTTTATCTTATACCTATAAATTCCTTCAGCCCCACTTGCAAGTAGAACAGGTTCAAGCTTAAAACTTTTAACTCCATTTCAACATCAATATTGAGTAAACATCCAGTAAAATTTCTTTTACCTGATGAAAGCCGGGTTCATGGGTCAACCCAACTCCCAACTCCCAACTCGACCAAGCAGGAAAAGATCCTCGCATCACTACCGTACAGATGGGCGTACCTCATCAAACATGAGTCCAAGAATTTAGACAAAACCTTCGCAAGTGAGTAGCTAATTGCGAACCCACCTCCACCAAATGCCATGTCAAACGAGTGTTTCAGGTTCTGCTCGTAACCCTCGCTGTTGCTCCCTACGTAAAACCACCTGTGATGATTATACTTGGAAAGTGTTCTAACCAAATTGTCCACGAAGAAAATAGTGTCGTCGTCTCCGAAAACGAACCACCTAATACCCGCCCTCTCGTCGGTGAGGTCAACAGCCTCCTTGACCACGCGAGCCACGCGAATCGCGGACCGGAGACCCTTGGGAAAAGTATAAGGGAACTTAGAGGTATCGGCGGAGATTAAGACTGGTGGCAAGGTGGGGTCGACTGCAGATGAGTGGCCGGGCACGGCGTGGTCTAAGAAGGCGATAGCGCGAGTAGAGTTGGGGGAGTACCAGAGGCGGACATAGGAGTGGCGGCGACGCCAGGAATTGGAGGAGGAGGCAATTGAGAATAGGAGATGGCCGCGCGTGAGCGGAGAAGAGACGATGCGCGAGGTGAAGACAGGCCGGTCGTAAAGCGCGGGGTGGCAGAAAAAGA
This sequence comes from Cedrela odorata, assembly GCA_035584115.1. Taxonomy (NCBI): domain Eukaryota; kingdom Viridiplantae; phylum Streptophyta; class Magnoliopsida; order Sapindales; family Meliaceae; genus Cedrela; species Cedrela odorata. The sequence goes on along the minus strand of JAXCLQ010000001.1, from coordinate 2,166,698 downwards.
GGTAAAGTATGAGGAAGAAGGAGAGGAATAAGATAAAGTTCTTGAAGTTCGACGGGGTTAGGGTTTTGGTGGGCATTCTTGTGGAGAAAGAGAAGTGATTTTGTTGAGTATTAAGGAAAGAAATGATGGGTTTTCTTCTTCTGCTCTGGTGTTGGGGATTCATTAACAGCTCGTGGTAAAAGTAACTGATCGTCTTCTTCTTCGAGTGGTCGTCTAGTACAAATCGAACTTTTGTCACGTGTTCTGTCAGTTTGTGTTTTGTTTCCCGGAATAGAATCACTTATGTCCGGACTACGTGTTAGCGGAGCATGGCCGGATGAGAAACTCTCTCAAGGGTGTAATCTGTCGACACCAGGATCCATGAAATTAAGGCCCAAAATGAGTTTGAACTGTACTCTTTTCTAGCATTCTCCAGCCCAAGGCCAACAGTGATTTTTGTTTTGACTAATTTGAAGTTTTTGTTACAAATATGTTTACCAAATTTATTTCATATTTATGCCGTTAGTTTTAAGGCCAATCTTTCGAAGATTGACGACTAGACAGCAGCACCAGGTCATGTATTGTGTGTCATGATCATAAACCTAATTTCAATTTCGACAAGACATTTCCCAAAAGCAAGGAATCTACTGCACCAGAAAAACTTAAAGAGGACAGACCAAATTGTAATCTGGTGCATGAATCAAGCAAATCAAACCATTGTGTGTTCCCTGAACTGGGTTGAATTTCTCAAGAACAGACAAGAAGAAGCGATATACAGGCATATGGTATTTAATTTCTAGTATTCATTCTATGAGCAAGCACATGACAAAGGATCTCTAATATTTAATGTCTTAGAAAATTTCAGCTAAAATGCATGCATATTTCGTTAAATTATGCAGTGAGGCACCTCTTTAGCTCTATGAATATCAATTCACCAAGAATTGAAATTATAAAAATAAAAATAAAAATAAAAATAAAAATAAAAAACAGGTGGCAACATAGCATGCACTTGAATGAAGTGATTCTCACTGGAATACATGACACATCAAAACTATTTTCTCTTTTGTGGCCGGCCAGTAATAACGTGTTAGAACAGAATAGCTTTTTGCATTCTTATTATTATTGCAGATCATAGAGCAGTGGCCAAAGGAAGATCGTTTTTCGTCTATCTGCCTCCATATATCTCTGCTTTATGCTTACATCCAACATTTAGTCATTTGTTTGGATTCACCGAGTCTTCGAAATTGACCAAATACTCATCACAAATTGGACAATGGACGGCATAGAAGAGCTTGAAGCTTTCGAGTTTCAGCCATACAGGTGGACTCTAATATGTGTACATCAACTGTGAACAAACTATGTGGACAAGGACATCTTTTCCAGTTTTACCTCTACACGTATACTCCTTAAATTGAGGGTTGCAAGTGATTGGTATCAAGAAAAAAAATATGCATATCTGTGTCAAAATCACAACCACTTCCAATCTCAACGTGTCTTGCTTCCGAAAAACTCTGTATTGAGTTTGTGGGTACCACTCAGAAGTGCTTTAATTTTAGACCATACAAGCACTTTCTTCTTTAGTAAACCAAAATTGACTTGGTAACCACTCAACAAGAGAAATCATGGTTCATAACCTCCCTTGAAGCATCTATTAAAGCTTGTAGCTTAATCATGTTTTAGCTTTTCCTGTTCTGTTAGAAATTAGTGGACTCACAATTGATTCTCTCTGCTGATCAATTACTTGATAGTCCTTTAAGTACTGCTATTAATACCTCAGATTCCCTAATTAGCTTTACTCAACTTACCGTAAAAGTATTTTCTGACCACAACTTTTTAAGTTTTATGCTTTTAATACGACAGATAAGCTACTAAGAAAGGTAATGACAAGTTTGTCATTTAGTGGCATTCATGTCACCATGTTGAAATTTGAAAATTCCAACTGCTTGTGAAATACTTAAATACTAAAAGCCAGAAACTTTATATAAGGCTAGCTACTATCAATCCGATTTCCCATCTGTGCTATATTCAGTTTCTGCTAAAATGTGTAGAGGAATAGAAGAGGCAAACCGATCAACTTCCTGCTTAAACAAAAACACTTCTGTGTTGGTGTCTTGTGAGCTTTGCGGTTTGCGGGCATCATTGTATTGCCAAGCTGATAACGCATTTCTCTGTCGAAAATGTGACAAATGTGTCCATGAAGCTAATTTCTTAGCACTCAGACATGTTAGGTGCATTCTCTGCAACACATGTCAAAACCTCACACATCGATATCTCATCGGAGTTTCGGCTCAAGTTTTGCTTCCGACAATGGTGAGTTTGATGGAGAGAAGGCAGTGTAATTCCAATGTTGAAAGAAATTGCTCAAGAACGCTTAAAAGGCCTTTTCAGTTTCTTTGATCTTCTTCCTTTTCTTTCTTATGCAATTTCTATTGATGGGATTGTTTTGGGGTTGGGGAGATGAGAAGTGATATGAAGAGATCAAATTTTACCATAATATGCCACATATCCGATTGTAGAGACAATATATAGCAGCTTAAATTCCAGTGAGAAGAAGAGAGAAAAGGGAGGCTCGGAATATAAATACCGGAACTTGATAAGATAGCCTTGAATTTATCATCTGTATGTAATTCTGAGAGTATTGTAATCCCGAATGACGCGACTATGTATGTATAATTGTTCCTTTCTCTTTGATAACGATCACGATCACAATCGCACATCTCTTTTCTATTTTTAATTTTGTTTAGCAAGCATCGTGTTATGATGATCAATTTGATGTGTCTTATACTCTTATGACTTTCTGTTAAAAAGATGAACCTAACAATCTACAGAGAATTGAATGCATCAGTACAGAGTAGGTCTAAACATAAAGATGGCCATTGCAAGAATCCACTCTGATTCAGATGATCACATGATCTGAGACTGGTGGTTTCAGCAGTCTCCATCTTCTCTCCCAGAAGATAACATAATCCCGAATCTTTTATGAAGAATTTAAATTTACTTCAGATTTAAAAAAAAAAAAAAAAAAAAAAAAAAAACCCTGCCCACAAACATACAACAAGATCATATACTCAAATTTCTCTCTTCAGCATCAATTCTGCAATGTGCAATATCCTTTTGCTGTGGTACATACCTGAGATAAAGTGTTTTTTATTTTCTAATAATATATGGAACATCATTGAGACACCGAGTCATCCAAGTTCATCATGAAAGCTTGGCGTTTCTTGTGGTTGATGTTACTAGAAAAGATATAAGACAAATCGGTTTGCATCAGAAAGACAGATGCCTAGTGAGAACTACCGTCAGCTTAAAAGAGTATGTACAAATGCGCGTAGCATTATCTGATGTTTGTTTAGCTGGTGGTCCATGGAATAAGATGTTATGCATTATTTTCTTTTATGATAGTACCTTATCTTGTTGTTGGGTATTCTTTCTATAGTGCAAAAGGCCAAGATAAGTTATCGTCAGAAGAGAATTCAAGTAATCTGATGATGTTAATATTGTTAGATGTCCTCAGAATTTCATAGCGAAACTACTCTGTCTTATGAATAATGATGGTAACATCCCTGTAGTTCAATTCTCTTTGTGCTTTAACCAATTGTCAAACTACATAATCACCTATCTATCTCCCAAAATTCAATTTCTTGCATCTTATTAACCCATTCTTAACAAAACGAGGGGAAAAATGAAGAAAAAGATTACAATACGGCACTACTACAGATTCGTGAAGAATCTGCTACATGAACATAGCCTGAACATTGGATCAAACAAAACCTTTTTCTGAAAAACATAACATACTACCTGGTAACGATACATGATTCACTGAATCAGGTATAACATATATTTTAAAAAATTATAACATGATCTCAAAAAACAAGAAACTCTAATGGGCCTTTCCATTAGGATCCTTATTGGTAGGAAATTTTAGCTATCTTGACAGGAATTTGATACCTTCATGTATGTCTCAACAACTAAACTTTCTTCAATATCAATCAAGTACACTAGAAATATAGAGGCAAAGGACAATTTTTTATTCTAAAAAATAGTACCTATAATTCTGTTTTAAATTGACAAGTATGGATCCAAGTTTATTATTGGAACAAAAATTGACAGGCAATATAAATGCATATATTGCACTCAAAATTTAACTTGCAATAAGAAATTTCCATATGGAAAGAGTGATGGAGGTGGCAGCAAAAGCAAGAACAGGATCTACTTTGGGCGAGGCAAAAGAACGTGGAAAAACCATGTGACAGCATTGTGGTGGCATATTAGCAAGTGCTTCTTGAAGGAATAATTCAGGTCAAAGTTACCATAACCCATCGGAATGCAAGGAAAAACTATTACTTAGAATGCTATCGAGGCAGTTCCGCATAGCCATGATTCGTTGCTCCTCTGACCACAATCCAAATAATTCTCTGAAGTTTTCACCACCACTGATCTGCCATTATGCAAATGAATGTGCTTATATATCAAAGACAACAAATAAAACCTAAAACAGGCTATAAGATGGTGAATGCTTAAGAATTATTATTTTGTTAAAAGGTAACATGTAGTAGATATTATCAGGGTTTTCAAAGAGAGAGTAGAAACCTGTAGAAAATGAAGCTTTAATCCACTATTTACAATCTTTCTTTGAATTTAGTGAAGAATAATTAATTACCTGCAAAGATAATGTCTAAAGTCTGGCAGATATATTCAAGTACGGAATGAGAATGAGTAAAACAAATAATCACAATCTCATCTTTACAGCATTGAGTAATGGCAGTTAGTGGTTAAATTCATTTTTATGAAAAAAAAATGGTGTAATCTCCATCAATTCACAATTTTAACTTAATATCTTTCTCCTCAACAATGTAGGGTACAATTTTACATTTCCTTATGACCACCAAATGAATCAGTAAAAAGTGAGATGTGAATGAAAAAAAAAAACTCTAAATTGTGCAAATGCTCAAAGTTCTTGAACATGGAAGGCATCTTTGAGTTGCGTATACATGATTAAATCCTTTAACATTACAGGGAAAGTAATCGATGTACATTCAGCAGGAGGAGAGACTTTTGTACCTTATAAATTCATCTTCTTTTTACAAACTAAGAGACAAAATTCAGTGGCTCAAAAGTTCCTCATCACAGGAGGATCATGATTCATGATCATATGCTTCACCCGCTTTCATAAATCTCTCTTTCACACGTTTTCTATTTTCAGCTCTGGTTTTCCAAAGTAGTCCCACAATCATTTGAACAAGTGGAATCAAGAACTGGAGACCAAATACTTGTAAAATCAGCCAAAGAAGGACATCCTGCGTAACAATTCAAAACCTGACATCTATGGCCTAAACTGGAGCAACCAATTACCATTCCAATCACAAGCTTGACAAACAGACAATTTCTCATCCTAAACACCGGATTATTGCAGGCTGAGAATACCTATAGCACAAAAGAGACCGAGAATGCCTTCTGGACAAAGAATTGGCAGAGTGTACGCATCCATCACAATGCAAGCAAAGCCTTGCCATATCTGATTTACAACACACCACTGCTCTCACAACCCCCATAAAATTCACTCAAAAGGTTCCATTTTTATTATCCTCTAAACAAACTGTAATCAATGAATTTGCTTACAAATAAAACTACTCCAACTTCAATCTCATGGCCAGAATCTAATTTTATTGATTAAATTCTCACACCATAATCCGATTTCTTGCATTAGTTAATGCCTGGATATGATTATTGATCGTTTTGTATAATAATTACATTACCATCCATTATTTAATTTAAATTATAATTTTTTTGAAGTAATTAAGATTGTTATTAAGCATGGATTATCATCTTTTATGGATCTATAAAATAATTTAAATTTATGATTAAAAAAAAGAAGCAAAATCACACAGTATTATTAATAACTACAATACAAGTGACAAATCCTTCAATATTAAAATATTCAAAAGAATTTATACAAAGGTGAACAAAAATTATAATCCATTAATTATTTCTAAAAATATTATTAAAAAAGAGAGAGTAGATAATAGAAGTCCTGCAAGGTTCGCCAAGATGTATGGTTCAAGGCTATGTTTTTGACGGCTTGGCCTGGCCCATACTGGTTTCGGAATATGCCGAAAGTGGGTTCGGTCCATATGGAGATAATCTCACTACCCTGTCTCGTAACTTGTCCAAACGAAAACCATGGGTTGCGCCTGGGTGATACCCAGACGGAAGATGCTTCGTCGAGATATGGGCTTGGTATTCCCTGAGATTGAATTTAGCATGCGGTGGAATCACGCTCGGTCCGGATGGAACTAATCTCAGCATCCTGACTCGTAACTCGTCCCAATAAAGACCATCGGGTGCACCCCGACCAGACCCTGATGGCAGAATATGCCTCCTTGGCTCAGCCGAACGGCCGTGAACATTGGCAGTGACCAGCGCTGCTGCTGCTACGAGGAAGACTATCAGATGTCTCACCATTTGATGATCTTGTTCTTAACCAACCAATTCGGTATCATACGACAAATTAGATTTCCTATTAGCTATATTTAAAGGCCGGGGCACGATGTTTTAGGGTGACAAAAATGGAATAACAGATGGTGTCGATTAAGATTTTACCTTATCTGAATAATTAATGCAGATTTCTTTCACCTATAAGCAGATTTGGGCATGCAATATTAAGTTCAATGGATTTGGTTATTTGGCACAGCGCGAATCCTACCATTTTAATGTATAGGACATGCATGAATTAGCGATTCAACGTTATTACAAATAAGTCAAAATCGGAAAGCCTAGCCAAGCCAAACGCAGCCTTTAATTCCGCGTTAAACGAAACGGCCAAACCAAACTTCCTTAAATTTGCTAATTAGTCCCGCAACTACCGACATTTTGCCTCCTCTCTCCCGCTTCCTTAAATCTTACTCAAAATCTCTCCAAATCACATTTTGAGATCCAGCGAATCGCAGTAAGGTTAGCATTTCGCAATAACGTTCAATCAACGCCACTGTTACTGTAAGCATATTATGATCCGATCTGCATTCATTAGATCCACTGAGTTAACTTCATCTTCAAGCTCTGAGAAAATTGCATCCAAACAGATAGGGAATTTGCATTACAGTTCTCGTTTCCGCGGTAATTTACGTTTCTTAATAAGTTGAATTCTTCACTTCTTCTGCGTTTTTATTTTATCTATCCATTTCTTTTTTTCTTTTTGTGCTCGCGTAATTAAACCTAGCGAAAAGTAGAATAATTTGTGTTTATATTCAAGATAACTAGCTGTATTTTCATTGAGTACTTTGTTCTACTGAATTCAGTTTTTGAAGATTGTTTGTGCGGGCTTGGTGGCGTTCGTTGATACGTTTACTATCTGCTGTATACATCTATGTTTGGAGGTTTAGCAACTGCTCCTGTTAATAGTCCGCATCTGAGAAAGTCTGGAAGTAGAGCCGTAGTTTCTGATTTTGGTACAAGAGAGTTATCTGCTTTTTCGAGAGTTGATTTTTTATTAGTTAATATTTATTTTGCATTGGTGGATAATTTGTGGTACTGCTCATTGTTGTATAATGTCTGTCACTGTCAGGCGATGAGGTGGGAAATGGTGTTGAGGAAGGTTTCTTGCAATTGGAGGCAAATGAAGTGAAGAGCACGGGTACACCGATGAGTACTGTTGCTATCATGCCATCTCCTGTATTGTTATGGAGATTCAAGGTTTCGTTGCCAGTGATACATTAGGATTTACTTTCAGAATGTTGTTTAATTCGTTCTGAGTTTGTATTTTTCATGGATGTGTAGTGGCTCAACTTAACAAGAAGTTATGACAGCATTTAGATTCATTTTTATGTAATTGCTTTCTTCTGAAAAAAAGAAAGAAAGATAAAATTATAAGCCATTTTTCATTTACTAGTTTTCTAGTAAGTATGTGGCATGATTACAATGAGTATTGTCTCTGCTTGATTTTAAACAAATGTTTTTGCTTTCCCTTGTATTCTTTTCTACTTATGGAAATGTTAAAATATATTTCTCTGATCCTAACTTGTGATTATGTCCAGGTACTGCTGTTCTTTGTTTGGGTTTTCATTTGCTGCAAGGTCAGCCTTATTTATTGATTTTCAGCCTGCAGACTGAAGGTTTCAGATCTGATGGCAACAATATATTATTTGATGAGACAACTGCTTTGTTTTTATTGGTAAAATATAAAATTTGCAGGTTGGATGGGATTCTGTTATGAGGATGAGTGCAGATTTACGGGATCTTTTTCTGTACGAGGCATTTTTGTATTATAATCCTCTTCTTCTTGTGGTTAGTTATGATTTTGTTGTGTACAATGAAATATTATAAATGGATTCCTACCTCTCCTTTTCTAGAATAATCACATTTCCTTTTGGATTTGATATGGCAGACTATGATGGTTTGGCTTTGGGGAGTTAATTTATGGGTTTTTGCCCAGGCTAATGTCAATTACGGAAAGATTTTTGATCTCGATCAAGATCATCTTACGCACAGAGCAATATGGAAGGTATCGAATTGCTTTTCTAAGCAACATTTGAATTTTCTTTTCTAAGCTGTACTTGATAAGATTACTTTTAAGGCATCAGTATTTCCGAGTTTCATTTGTTATACCTCAAAATTCCTTCTCTTTTCTGGCTTGAATTAAGTTTATTTTTAGGGTGATAATATACAATCCCATCTTTTGTTGATTTCATTACTTACGCAATTACAGAGTAATTCTTTTCGCGATGTATATCACACCAGAGTAACTTCTTGTACCCTTTTTGACCTTTGCAGTGTGCTACATGGATGACTATTGTGGTCCCGACTAGCATGACGGCATATCTTTATCTTTATTCACACGGAGAAGTATCATTGGCAGCTTCACAACCAGTGTAATAGATGCATCCTCTTTTACTAATTATTTATAAATGTTTATTTTCGTAGTAATTAATTGTTTGATTCTTTGCAATATTTCTTAATACCACGAGGCATTCCAGTTGAATATCTGTTCTCTATGAAAAATTGATATTAATTTGAATGCTTCCATTAGTTAACTGAGCTTGTTTAAGTTTATGTACATGGTGACTGTTATCATTGAATATCTCATTATTAATTGTAATTTTTCATGTTTTGTGATAACTTGAATAACATGTTGAAGATGTATTAAGTTTTACATGCTTTGCACTGCAGGTGCTTCTATATATTGCTGTTGCAATGATTTTGATATTCCCTTTTGATATTTTTTATTTGTCATCACGCTACTACTTGTTAAGGACTCTTTGGCGGATAGTTCTCCCACTACAGGCACGTATTTCACTTTTTATTTATTTTTTCATATTGTTGGTAGGACATGCTAATTTTGTTCTTTCTAATGAGTTTATACTATGCCTATGTTAGTTGAGGAAATTCACTGTGAAAGCTAGTTTTCTTGTCTATAAATTGTCTTCTAAAGTCACTAGTCGAAGTCCTTTTTTTTTTTTTGGTTAGGGGGAAGGAGGAGGGTGGTGGAGGGGTTGAAATTCATCGAACAACAGAGATGGAAACAACATAATCAATACATAGCATACTTCAACTGGGCCAATATTCAAGTATAGAATTTAAAAAGAAAGAAGCTAAAAGAGCTTAGAGTCCTCAAAGTATAAGGTGTACAACATGCATGACTGCATGTATTATTATATCCCACATCGCTGGTGAAAATGAGTCTGGGGCTAGGTTATAAGCTTCAGGCTCTCTTAACTTATTATATGCATTTTAGGTTGTAAAGCCCAAGAATAAACCATGCCAAGCTATGTGCCAAAAGCAATGATATTTACTTGGTTGTTGTGCCCGGCTTATACATGTTTGCAACATGTTCAGATTGTTGCCATTTTCCAAACAACTTGGCTGAAGAAGCCTGTAAAAACTTGTTCTCCCACAGCCTCCCATAGTGATTTGTAACAAAGTGGCGTTGAGCCACTATATTACTGAAAGATAGTCTGAATTTCAAGTAGTCTTTGTACTACCTTATACTTAAAATATATATATTTTTTGGTGATGAATACAGGCAATATCATTTTCGGACTTCTTCTTGGCTGATATTTTGACCTCCATGGCAAAGGTTTGTCCATTGTGTCCTAGTGTCAAATTATCCGTTCTTCCCTAGACCAATTGTCTCTTGCATTGTATGTATCTTATCCCATGCGTGCTGTAGTGTATATGTATGGTCTTGTAATGCTTTTAATTGCTTCATTGATGATTAAAACTTTTCCTATTTTCCAAGAGTTGATTCAAAATGCGAGGTTTAAAAATTGTGAAAATTTTACTGGTTTGATTGATGGTTCAAGAAGTTGAGTTTTTTTGGCTTGGCACAGGTATTGAAATACTGTCAAAAGACTGTTTCCCTTGATACTAGGATTAGCTGATTTATGCATACAGTAAAGATTGTTCTTGGGTAATTGGGATAGATACAAGTTATTTCTGATGATTTTATTTACTTCTGCTGGTTGGAACCAAATATCTGATACTTGCTGAATCTAATAGACAAAAAAGGAGAAATGTAACGTTAGTCATATATATTAAGTAATCTAGAATCTTTATGCATGGGGAAAACCAAATCTGTCCTTGCAGTGAACCATTCCTTTGCTAAGGATCAACCTCCAAAATTAGTCAAATTGTTAAAGATGGTTTTGCAACTAAATCAATTATCATAAATTTGAAGCTGTGTTTATTTGTTCAATTTTATGGAAATATAATAGTTTTTAAATATAATTATCCGCCAGTTTCCCTGTCTTTCTCACACGTTTACTTGGGAACAACTGACAGTATAATGGGCAAACTATAGGATGGATGGTTGTTTCAGAATATTATATTTAGCTTTACTTTGGGAGTGAGAGATCAGAAATATTATATTGGTCTCACTTTACTTTATATTTGTGGATATATAACTGTCTTTTTGTTAGTATCTCTTCTTGGTGATTTGTAATTGTCAATATTGTGCAGGTGTTTTCAGATTTGGAGCGTTCAGTATGTCGGATGGTTCATCAACAGGTCAGTGTTTTGTTCATGGGCCACTCAATTAGCTTGAATATTAGTTCTTCCCAAGTTTCTATTTGCTTGTCCCCAATCGGATTGGTGTTTGTTATGAATTTCTTTTGTTACTCTCTATATATTAGTATTTATGTTATTAGTTATTCCAAAACAACTTAAAAAATTGAAATGTTATGAGTGACCAAAGTGATGCACTTTCATTTAAGCAACAATTGTTTAACACCTGAAGTTGTTAGAGTTGAATAGTGCAAAATACTGAAATCGGTGTCTAGAGCCTCTACCAGCTTGCAGGCAATTGGAATAGGTATCATACTTTGATCTGGAAGGCGACTCAGCCAATGTGTTTCTCTGGCAGGAGGAGGGTGATGGATGGATCTATGTGATATTTATGATATGGTTGTACTTCTTACTGTCATACATGATTTTCTTTTTTGACATGTATGTATATAGCTACAAAAGATGGTGCTGTTCTTGTTAAGAGATTGTTTCAACATGCAGGTTGCCACTATTGCGTGGTTTGAAGCTGATTCTGTTTGTGGAAGTCACTCCATTGCAATTCCTTTAGTTCTAGTTTTGCCTTACCTTTTTCGTTTGTGTCAATGTCTTCGACAGTACAAGGATACTAGGGATAAAACAACCCTTTTTAATGGTAAGATCACTCGGAACTTAAAATTTGAATGCACATGCAACCTTGAATCATCTTAAGATTCTGTTTTTCCTTTCACTTGCATATCCTGGGCTAAAAAAGTGACACATGTATGAATCTTTTTTCTTTTTGGTGGTCGTCAAATTGCATTATTGGGTATAGGTAGTTCATAAGTAATTTCTTTATATGTACCTATTTATATGTATGTGTGTAAGCATTTATGTATGTAATGAAGTACTGTTTTGTTTTGTTTTATATACCATCGTAACTTCACTGCTTTATATGGTTTCAGCTTTAAAATATTCGACCGCGGTGCCTGTGATTTTTCTTTCGGCTCTTAAATATCATGTCCTCCCTGATGGGTGGACAAACTTTTATCGGCCCCTTTGGCTTCTCTCTAGTGTTTTGAACTCTTTGTACTCGTTCTATTGGGATGTGACCCGAGATTGGGACTTGAGGTATGTCAAATGCTATTATATTCCCCCAAAAATATTATTAATTTGGATATCTTTGGCTCTTGGACTTAGAGTCCCTTGATTGTTCAGCCACATTATATCACACTACTGAGAGTTAGAGATCAATAAAGAGAAAGCTTTTCTTCAACAAAGGGAGTAATATTATATGTTACTCCTGTATATACCAATATTATATGTCACAACTGTTTATTTTTGAAGACTTTATTGGAGGAAAATCACTAGGTTTCTGGTTTAGATGATTGGATTTCATCATTTGTGATAAAATGTATCATCTTGTGATGCTTATATGCTTCTTTTGTTTTGTATTTTGTATTTTGTATTTTGTATTTTGCACTTGGATGTGTGTGGCAATTTAAGCCATGATTAGACCATAGAAGACTGAGTTTTTTGACCTTATACTAAAACATATTTTAGTGATGTGCCTATTAATATTCTTCCATTCTCCAGTTGCTTCACTCGGATATTCAAGTTCAGCAGATCACATCTGTGCTCATACCTTTTATATGGACGCAGATGGGTAAGAATTTGTATTATTGCATTTTTCAGAATATTATCTCCCCTGCCTCTTCTTACTTTTTCTGGTTGGCCACAAATGAAACTCACCTGATTTAAAATCAGTGTAAGCATAGAAGTCAGTGTAAACAGTTGAGGTTCATACAATTTTGCATCAAAAATGATATTGAAGATCTAATAGTAATTAATGCCATCATACCGTTTAAAACCTTTACTAACCTGTTGATTGAGTCAACCTCTTCTAATTTGGTTTTGTTGCTGGTCTGGTTTTGTAAAGTTTTTCTCATGTATTCACACATTCATTATTCGTATATGTATTTGCAGGTATATGTTTGGGTGATAGGAAGCAATTTGATCCTGCGATGCACCTGGACTTACAAGCTGTCTGCCCATCTCCGGCATAATTACCTTACTGTATTCACAATCACTGTTTTGGAGATGCTCCGTCGCTTCCAGTGGGCTTTTTTCCGTGTGGAAAATGAGTGGAACAAAATGAACTCCAAGTCGAATATTCAGCTTTCCGAGAAAGACATCACGAATGAGGAAGCCAAATTACTTGTTTCCAACAACCACAATGTATAGACCACCAAATGGTTTTCTTGCAGCAGGATCCCAAGCCTTTTTATTACGACCATCATTCTTCATGAGAACTTTTGAACCTCAATTCTTTATGATGATACCGTAATTCTTTTGTTCATAGAAGATTGATAATTAAAATTTTGAATTGTCAATAGAAAAACTACAATTCATTTTGATTTAATGTCGTCAATGTATTAGAATATTTTCCATGGGGCGCGTGGTGACTGTACAACATTAATAGTGCCAGATGGTTTGGACATCGGATTTCAGTCGATCATTTTTCTGGTTAAAAAGCAAACAAGGCAGTTTGGCGACCAAGTATTGCAGGAATCGTTGCTTTCCAACAGCTCAGATTCACCAGACGCCATTCACAACCCCCAATCCAACCGTCCAAATGCTTTGAATACCAGAACATACATCTCATCATGTACACGTGTCAAAAACCCATTTCATCCCTCCATTTCAACCCAGAAAAATCCACATCCACATGCTAACACAATGGATACACCCACTCTAAACCACCCAAATGCCAAAGAAATTCTCGCACTCCCAATCGGAAAAACCACTACGATGGCCTAAATGTTAGCCGCCACCCATTACACTAACCACCAAAGCCGGCTGCCGGAGCCGAGCCAAATAGAGTCGAGCACACCAAGAGTCCTAACCATAGTCTCTTCTGTGCTGGAGAAGCTAGTAGCTAGAAATGATAGACTAGCGGATAGCTTGAGCCAGCAGCTGACGTCGAATGGGGTGAACAGTGTGAGTGGGTCGGATAGTCTTGGAAAAAGCTTGAATGCATTCCATGGCGTGAGGGCACCTAATATAAACATAGCAAAGTACTTGGAGAGGATATACAAATACACAAACTGTAGCCCGTCGTGTTTTGTGGTTGGTTATGTGTACATAGACAGGCTGTCGCATAAGCACCCTGACTCGCTTGTGGTATCGTTGAATGTGCACAGGCTGCTTGTTACAACGGTCATGGTTGCTTCTAAGATGTTGGACGATGTGTAAGTCTTCTTTTTCGTTATATCTCTTCATGTCTAGCATAAGCAATGGTTTGAATAGAAATTTTGTGATAAAAATAATTTCATCCTTAAGGTTTGCTTCAAGTGTCAATTTCACTTTGAATTGGTCCAGTTTGGTTCTTCAAATGCTGATATTGATCAATCAGCCGTTTGAATTAAGCATGAATCTTCAAGCATCAACTTGATGTTTTAATCTTGCAGTTATTGAACTCTTTTGTCAAGTTCTCTTTCTATAGGAAGTGGGTTTACAATAAATGTTGTTTCATTTAGCAGAATTGGCTAACTCCACTTGGAAATGAATTGCTAAATAATAGAATCTTGAGTGATTGCAATAAGTACACATACATTCCTCCAGGCTTGAGCCTTAGCTACATCATCAATAAACTAAATTCAATTCCTCATCTTCTATGGTGATTTTGCATATATAACTGATTCTTTTCGTTGACTTTGGAATATGCAGGCACTACAACAACGCATTCTACGCTCGGGTTGGGGGAGTGAGCAATGCTGAATTGAACAGGCTTGAACTGGAACTGCTTTTCCTTTTGGATTTCGGATTGACAGTCAGCTCTAGAGTTTTTGAGAGCTACTGCTTGCACCTAGAAAAGGAAATGCTTGTGAATGGCACATCCCCGCACCAGCAGAAGATCGAAAAGGCTTTAATCTCCAATACTGTAGATGATGTTTCAGAAATATAAGTGGAAAATACAGAGAGCTGCTCCCCACCATCAAGTACTGGACTCACCTAAATTTTCTTACATTTCTTTTTGTTCTGTCTACCATAACTGCAACCTTGAGTGGTTGAGCTTGAGTAATTTCTATCCTACCTTCCCTTATGTCACTCTCAGTTTTATGTTTACTAGGAGAACTACGATTCAATACAGCACTTCATGGATTGATACATCCATCCATCCATCCATCCATCTAATATATATAATCAAATATCAATGGCCTATTCTCAGTTACAACGCAGCGTTTTGCATGAGCCCATGTTCTCTACAGTACTCTATTTCGATTATAATTCCAATTAACTAACCATATCTATACACGCTATCCTCGCTCAACTAATTAAATCCGTACTACCAAACAAACATACCCAACCCAACCCAACCCAACCAAATCAATAAATTAATTTAAGAAATAACAGAAAATATAACCAAAAGGGTCAATAACGTATAGGTCATTATCATTTATGTTTTATCAAAGAAGGAATAGTTTATTCATCTGTATTAAATAGGCCCTTAACCCCTATGAAAATGACATAAATACACTTGTTAATCCGACAATTTTAAATAGATGGTCGGTCAGGGACCTATTTGATATAAAATTAAAAAAGAAAGGGAAAATCCCAAAAAAGAAAAGAACTAATCGCAGAGCAGAAGAAAACTCTCTCTCTATCTCTCTTCTGGATCGTTTCGTTGACGTGAAAGTGGCAGCGGTTTTTACACCGAGCTAGGTGTACGTGTATTTTAAAGCAAACGAAACATCTGAAAGGGAGAATCTGAAATCCCTGAGCCACAAGCAAAATCGATTTGATTGCTTATTTAATTATTATTGTTACTTTTAAACGACGTCGCGTTCGGTTTACTGAGACGAGCCATGGCAGAGTCGTCGTCTTCTTCTTTATCATCGAAGGAAGACCTAATTCAGCTGATCAAGCGGTTCGGGGCTTATCTTACGGTCAAGATGTCCAATCTCTTCTCGATCTCTTTCCATAACCTGGTACTTTCTCTTTCATCTCTACCTTTATTGCCATTAATTATGTTAGTTTTATGGCGGATCTGAGACTTTTTGATTGCTAAAATTTTACTGGAATGCGAATTGGAGTACTAATTTTAGTGAACGTTGTTTAATTGGTGAATTAGTGGGTTGCTGCAAGTAATTTGGTATTCAGTATAGAACGAAAGATACTAAATTTAGAATTTGGGCGAAATTGATACTCATTTTCAGTTTGAAAGAGCTTCAAATATGTGGTTAAGTCCAGAATATTTTGCTATGCTGGATGTTTGTTACTGCGAGTACCAAACGCAAACATTAACTGGATGCTAATATGATACTGTTTCCGTATAGGACTTATATTGTCAGTTGAATGGCAAATCAAACGAAATGAAACCGTTGTTTCCTTTGGCTTTCTTTATATAAATATGGATATATGTTGTGTTTTAATTCAAAGAAAAAGATCTGATTTTTCACCCTCAAGGTCATAGTTACTGCATTGTAGTAGACTTTTACATGTTTTTAGATGATAAAGATGTTTATTTATTGAGGAAGATTGTATTTTGCATGATTTGTTTAAGCTATCCCAACTCATCTTGAAGCCAACTCTGATTGTGGGCAAGTTAGGATTTTGGCTTGGTTTGATGAATCACGGCTTGACAAAAGCTCAAGTTGGCTAAAGTTGTTATTTTCTAACCACGTCTATATACTATGCTGTAGATACGACCCATTATAGTTATCCCTCCTCGTTTCAGTTTTTTCTAATTAGCTCTTTTCTGTAAAAGAGTTGTTTTTGTGCTGTTAGAAAAGGATGCTGGTATCTTAAGTTGTTCTTTATATTAATGATAGTCTCAATGCAAACAAACCAGTTGTAACTCGACCTAATCTATCCCATGAAAACCCCACTTTAACACAATCTATGCATAGAGAATCTGAAATAAGTTGGGAATCAGTTCAGATGCATACCCCAAAGCTCAGGTTGGGCTTTGTGTGGGGCTAGATTGGAATGATTCTACCTGGGTGCAACCTTGGTTGCCCTTTTAACCTGGCCCAGGTTTGCAGTTTGCATCTCTAGAAATTTTAGCAATTGGTATCATTTATTTTATGGTTTCTTATCTGCATAGTTTTATATAGGTGAATTTTGTAGCTTCAGATTCTGGTATATATGATCTTTCCCGAACCAGTTAGTTTCTGTCCTATAAAAGTAGAGTTTGTCCTTTTTAAATGCCTCCTTTTTGTATTCCTTTTGTTTTTTTATAGGGAAACATGTCGCATCCGTTAGAGCGAAAACTAATAATTCTAGGACTACCTGGTATGTGAAAAAATATATAACCAAAAGAAGTCCATTCAAAATATGGGGCAGGTTTGCTGTCCAGTGGACAAGTCTAAATTAGAAAGTGTACTTGCTGGGATGCTGTTATTTATGATTGATGCTATGATCCATGGATTCAACCAAAATATTATCCTTTTCTTTCTTAAAGAACCATTGAAGGAAAAAATTACTCATTCAGACTGATACCTTTCTATTTGTTTCTGGATATTCCCTCTTAATGACAAGTTACTGTTGATATTGCAAATTTTGGTTTTCTCTTGCCTGGGGAATGAAAGAAACACGTGCAGTGTTTTTCAGCATATTTTGAGTTCTGACACTTTTATCTGGTATCAGGATTCACGATCACTTGGGGCTATTGCGGGGCTTGCCCTTGCAATTGCCTTTACCTGGCGGATGATCAGATCACCAGGAGGACCTCAAAGAAGACAGCCGAAACGACCAGCTCCTTCAACTAGTAATTCTGTTGCAAGCCCGCAATCTAATGCAACTTTGATGCCTTCTGGAGTTAATTCATCATCAGAGGATTTAAGATCACAAATTGTTGATGCACTATTCCAGCCAGTGAAGGTAAGCATATATCTTATTGTCCAACAACTGAATATGTACTTACACTTTTGATAGGGTTCATCACTTATATGCCCTTGCTCCCAATTTTTTTTTTCAGCCAACTTTGGGACAGGTAGTTAGACAGAAATTGAGCGAAGGAAGAAAGGTAACTTCCATATCCTCTCTGTTATGCTAAACATAATATGAGGTCTGCTTTTTTCATGTTATCTTTGTAAAAGTGATATCTCAAACCTTTTTTTTTCTCTTCATGGACTCTACTGTACGCATATGCTGTACGATAGCTAGCTGTGTTTGCTTATTTGTTTTATGATGGCACTAATTGATTAAAAAGCTAGCAGATTTTGGATATAGTATAAGGGGAAAAGGGTTGAATATATTTGGAATTAGGGCGGGCTGATTTTATGTGAATTGCGGTGGAATTTATACGGTTTGATCTCGGGGTTATTAGTATTATGATGGTCTAGTAGTTGAGAATGATTCTGGGCTGCAATATCTGGAGATAAGCCAAATCAGTAGAGGCTGTACCTCAGTAGTGAATGGTACCCTTGAACGGTACAAGTGATACATTTGCAGATTTTGGAGTGCAAGGGTTTGTGTTTGAAGAAGGGTTTGATAGGGATTTTCAAAATAAATGAATTCATGTAAATAGAGGTGCCTGGGATTTGGTTGCAGGCAAAATACCAAGAAGAACTAGAAGTAGAATATCAAGAAGAGTGAAGCTGAAGTAGTGAACAATCACAGGCAACCGTCATTGTAGTAGATTGCTGAGCTTGGACTACTAAAATATTGTCACCCTTGTATTTGGAAGTTATTTTGCTTAACTTCGTAATTTTACTTGTCGTTGAGAAATTAGAAATTTGTATTCCACGATGCTCTTAACTTCTTACTGCACATTATGACATAATGAAATGCGTACCGTACGATTAGCTAGTTGCTGGATAATGCCCTGATCTGAACTCCACCGTTACCTGTTTTTTAGGTGTTAATTATTAAGTTTCTGCAGACAACTGTTGGGAGTATTCTGGAAGTTAATAGCTTACTAATCCATTCAGTTAGTATAATGCAATTTTAAGCAAAGCCATGATTGAATTTGTAAGTCTTACATTAAGATTTCATGCTTTGATGACTCAGGTGACTTGTCGTTTGCTTGGAGTAATCCTTGAGGAAAGCAGTCCAGAGGAGCTCCAGGTGGTTATATTCTTTTTCCTGTAAACGCTGTGCTTGATATAAAGTTCAAGAGGATTAATTCAATTTATTTTCTTCTGTGCAGAAGCAAGCAACAGTGAGGTCCTCAGTGCTGGAGGTGCTGTTGGAGATCACAAAGTTTTGTGATCTTTATCTCATGGAAAGAGTTCTTGATGATGAAAGTGAAGTGCGTTCAAACCTTGTTACTTACAACATTGCCATTTGATCACTCTGCAGTACTACCAATTTTGCTAAATGTGTCGCTTTCTGAAACAAGCTTCATTATTAATTTTGCTTGTTTTGCATTTAATTGTGGTAGAACAAATGGCTAACAACTTGTTGATGTCTCTATTAATCATAAGTATTAATCTCTCTGTTTGAAAAATAATTGGAAAAAGAAAATTTGGGTGTGGATTATATTATTCCAACTTACTCAGGTTTTAGGGTCTTTCTTTATGCATGGTGCACATCAATTCCTTGGAAATTTTGCTTCTGTTCCAGCATGGTTTAATGAACTCTTTTGTTGCCTTGTTAAGTGTTAGCGTAACATAAAGTTTTCATGTGTTAGCTATCTTACTATATTGTATCCTTACTGGGTACAAGTGTCATTTAGTTATTGAATAATCAGTTGTGACCTGTTGTCTGCAGAAAAATGTTATTCTGGCTCTGGAAAATGCAGGGGTTTTCACTTCAGGTGGATTGGTAAAAGACAAGGTAAAATTTACACCAGTTGGTTGGTTTTGAAAAGTAAAATAATGGGTAGATTTCTAGTTAGATTAAATAAATAAATTGAGCCTGGCTTTCTCTCTTCAAGCGAACTTGCTATGGGATGAATACCGGAAAGATGCTTCTGTTGTTATTAGAACTTGGATACAGCAATAATTGATTTCCATGGCATTTGTCTATTATGTCTTACTTGATGCAAACCGTCCATACAGGTTCTCTTTTGTAGCACAGAAATCGGGCGGTCATCTTTTGTTCGGCAATTGGAACCAGATTGGCATATTGACACAAATCCTGAAATCGTTACTCAATTAGCTGTATGTCTTTTTATGACACTGTCTTATCTTCCTAAATTTGGTTTGGCCCTGTTATGTTCTATTTGATATGATGCTGAGTTATCGCCTGTTTATGTTACAGAGATTCATCAAATATCAACTTCACATTTCTCCCACCAAACCTGAACGGAGTGCTTCCAACGTGTTCAGTTCTCCATCCTTGGAACAATTCTTTGTATGCGTTTGACTGACGAATCAGTAAAACAAAGAATTTTAATCTTATCCCTCGCCCCATTTGGGATCATGTGTTGCTGCTCATTACAAAGTTTTTTTTTGGCACTGTTCCTAAATTTGTTTGAAAATTTGTGAAATAGCTATGTCAACTGGAAAATCTAATGAATATGCGATTTTGAACAATAATTTGGTTGTTACTCTAATACAATTGTTGTGACCCTCTTGCTAATTAGCATTTAAAAGTTCGCTGTTGTTGAATCCCATCCATATTTTTTAGTACAAGACAATTGAAAAAGCTTCTTTTCCGTTTGTACTAATGAAATTTCAAGCATTGAAATGCAATTAGATTTTGATAAAATAAGCTCAATCACAACAAATCAGAAATTTCAACTAAATTCCAAGAATAAATTGAAGTTAAGTTGTAAAATCCAGAAAGAGAGGAAAATTCAAGAAATATCAAGGAATCTACGGAACACTGTTTATTGGGGGTGAAAATAGGGGGACCAATTTGGTATAAATGAAAAACTTGCCTCCTTATTTATAAAAACATAAAAATTTAGATACTCAAATGTTATTATACCTTGTTTAATTAAGGAAATGTGTCGACCTTAGCAGTCCAGCGGCGGGTGCATAACAAAAACACAGCACAAGAGAGGAGTGAGAACATTGTTTATAGCCGTCACTACTCAACATTGTTTGTAGCCTTCACTACTCGGGTGTCTATTACACGATGGAAAGTATTTGCCCAATCGACGAAAAGTGCGTTGGTGAAGTCTCTTCTCTTCTCCAACCTCCTCCACCTCACCAAGTGCAGGCAATTCAAAACTTCTGTTTTAATTATCTGAAACTTCCACTTAATTTTCTTATAAACATTTTTGAAAGTGCTTTTAATTATAACCTGCAGGAGTATTTCGACCAGCTAATATTGTCAAGGAATTGCAATGGTCTCAAAGTCGAACAAAATAGCGAGCTTGGAAAGGGTACTATTGTTTTTGCTTATCTATGCATTATTATTGCATATCTGTCTCAGACTCTCAGTGGCCAAGTTTATGAGCTTTAAGCACTGTGTTTAATAATGCATTATTATTAACTTCATTTATGTGTATAATTTCTTTTTTTAATTTTTGGGTATTGAATGTGTAACGATCATAGTTCAACATGGTACAAATAACCTCTTAGATATTTGTTTTATGGCTATATTACGAGTAATCAATATACATAACCATCAGATATTTGTGTTTTTAATGAAATTATTTAGCTTTCATATATTGTTCATTTCTCTTTTTCTAATGCATATCCTTGGTATTTAATGCGTTTTAAAATTTTTCTCTTTGCAATTGTGAACTGCAGGTGTCTATGCTGACACAGACTTTAATGAAGAGGAACTTGTTTTGAAGGACCAAATGCTTGCGGGAATTCAGCATTCTTCAAACAAGGTCTTGTGGATCATCCTTACACTTTTACTGTTGGTTCTTTGTGTTTGCTTCACTTTTGAGTTCAACATTTACCATATTTTTTCTTTCCACTTTGCAGATGGACTGTCTAGTGTGTAGCTTTTGTTTTCAATTTATTGGTTCTGTAGAACTTCAAATTGGGAGGAAACTTTATTTGCAAAGGCTAGGCGATTTTTCAAATAATGGATGTCAAATGGGGACCTCTTCACATGTTTCTGAAGATTGTTATGACACTGATTCATCTGACATGGAAGATGATTCTCACATGAAAAATCATAGAGATGTAGAAAATTGTGCTTCCAGCAGTTCCAAAGATAATATCTCTCTGCCTGACAGGGTTGTGGAATCGTTGATGAATGGTGAATTGATATTACCTTTTTCCAACAAGTTTTCCTTGCCTTCAGTCATTCCATGCCCTGGAGGTTGTGGAGAAGCTTATTACTGTAGGTAAGGCAATTTAATTTATTTTTTTTTGTAATGTGGAATTAGAACTGTAAAGACAAGTAACTTTAAGTGAATACCGTTGAGATTTCTAAATATTTTCCTTTTAATCCCTTTTAGTAATCTTGTCAACATGCAGTAAATCATGTGCTGAGGCTGATTGGGAATTGATTCATTCTTTACTTTGCTCTGGAGAGAGGACAGAAGCACTATCTAGGGAGGCATTATTGAAATTTATAGAGCATGCTAATGGTAAAGCCCTAACATTGTGGGCCTCTTAGCATACACTTAACCAAGTAAATATTTCTTTGTTACTGATTTCTGCTTCGCTGCTCATTATTTATTCATCTTTTAAACCTCAGGAACAAATGATATTTTTCTTCTTGCCGCCAAGGTATGTTCTATTTGGTAAATTTGTGGTCTGTATATGATTATTGACTAGCTGGCGTTTTCTATTGTATTTCTATGCAAATCTTAATGTAACAAATCACTTCTTTTCTTTTCTTTACTATTGTTCCTCATTTTACTCTGTATTGCCTTCATTTATACAGTGAAACTGTTGATCTGAAATTACTATGTGCTTTTATGCACACTCTAACAAACAATAATTCAACTATTCTGCTGCTTACTTTTGACATTATTCCGGTCCTGGTGTAACAAATTTTTTGGCTTCCATTTTCAGGCAATTTGTTTCACCATTTTAAGATATAGGAAGATAAAAGTAAAAGCAGCCCATCTTGAAGAACGAATAAAAAACAATTCTTTGGAAATTTCTAATCTTTCTTTGCTTTTGGAAGCATGGAAGCCATTATCCATTGGATACAAGAGAAGGTAGTGGTTAATGTTTCTTCTGGATATCATGCCTAGAGACATTTTTTTACCTGTCTTAGGTTGGATTACAGTCAAAGGTTCTAAATATTACTGTTTTAACACTACATCAATCTTCAATTACCGCAACATGAAAAGAGTATGAAACAGTATGAAACAGTATGAATTAACACTACATCAATCTTCATAAACACTATATGATGTTTAACCTGTTGCATATTTTTAAAGCATGGAAATTTGTTTTGTAGATGAGAAGAATTTTTTCATGGCTTGCTGTAAATCAGGAAACTCACTGACACTTGTCATTTTGGTAGGTGGTGGGACTGCATTGCTTTGCCAGATGATGTGGATTGTTCTGATGAAGCCTCTTTCAGGATGCAAATAAGAGAGCTTGCATTCACTGTAAGACCACCTTAAAAAGATGATGCATGCAAGAAAAACCTGATTGAACATTTTTCTGATCAGTCTTTTTAGTAATGTGTTCAAATACAGAGGGATGATTGTACATTGTCCATGTTCTTGTCTTTGATTCATATAAAGGACAGAATTGGTAGTTTCTTGCTGAAATGTGTCATGATGCAGAAAGTAGAAAATGATATTAAATTGAGGAACTAGGAAGTTGTTTGATCCTTTGAATGATTATTCTCCTCATTTCTTGCTTTTTGTCCAACTGTGCAGTCTTACTTTTCCTATGCCTAACTCAACATTTCTTTCACCATACTTATAAAGTAGATCTCATTTCACATTTTATTGTCATTATCCAAGACACATCTTACTTTAAATTCAGTAATTGGATTGATAGGAGGTAGCCTTTATCCACGTGCTTATGAAAATATTGTCATTTTCCTCATGTTACTTGATACTTCATTTATCCCCTCATGTTCTTGTGAATTCATTTTCTTATATTTATTAACTTTAGTGTCCTAAACATCATTTTCAGTTTCTGGCACCAGTAGTTGGCTGTTATAAATATCAAATAATATCAAAGTTGCTTTTTACAGTATGTGTAACTTTTTATCTTTTTAAATTGTTTCAGTCACTGCAGCTCCTGAAGGCAGCCATCTTTGACAAGGAGTGCGAGCCATGTATCCTTCCCAAAGTTCTGATTGAATTGCCATTACTTCTTTTGAAGTACTGATGCATCTTACCATGCTCAAAGCTTATAAATTGAATTTCTTGACTCTACAAAGTATTCTCCCTTGAAATCTACGGACATATTATTGGCATGTTTGAGCTAAATAATCTGTAAGCATCCTCTTGATCTTAGGCTTATGAGGAGTCATTTTTGCTTATTTAATTAGTAGTGTGCATGCAGGAAGAATGTCACTATGATGGCATATTAATGGGGATCATATAGTCTGTTATTTTCTACATTTTATTTTATTTGGCTTCCAAATAATTCAAGGCTCTAGCCTGTCATTTTCTATGGTATTTAATTTGGACTTCGATGTAATAATTCAAAGTTATATATTGATAGTGATTTGGTTGTAGCATCTCCAGTGGAGGATTACTTTTTGCATATCGATGATCTTCCATTTCCTGAAAAGGTCAGAATGCATCTTGTGATTTTTTGATTCGTATCATTTTTTTATGTGACATACTTCTGGTATTATTCCTTTAATGGTTTATTGCAGAAAGAGGCTGAGAAAATTACACGACCAATTCTTGATGCTCTAGGTGATGACTATTCAATTTGTTGCCAAGGTATGTGACCCAAATAAAGCTTAGTCAGTTACTGCTGAAAATCATCATAATTGGTGAACAATTCATCAATTTATTTTATTTTTATAAATACTGAACAACTTTGGGTGAATGTGTCTTGTTGGTAATAGAACAAAATGTGTTTTCTTGTATATGCTGTAGCAAGAGGCTCGAGTTTTGGTGATAAGTGTGTCTCACAGGTGTTAGTGGGTAAGCGAAAGCTTAGTGGTCTCAAAACTGAGAAGATAAGGAGAGCCAATAAATTGAATTTTTTTTTTCGCAATTATGATGACCTTTGGAAGTCATTTGGACCATCTGAATCATCTGATTTCCAGGAAATCCCCTCTTAGTTCTGGGAATCAGAATCCTTTTCTTTCTTTTACACACACGGTGCATTTTTATTCAAACCTTTCTTTTGGGTGGGTTGGGGTGTGAAATGATAGCCATACAACATTTGACATACTGCATTCCTTCTGGATGAAAATGTTATTGATCTCTTTATGCAAGCAGAATCTCTAATTTTTACAACACAAGAAATCTCAACTCTTGTGTTCTGTGATATATTATTTTTGCTTATAATTTTCCTGAAATGGCAACTAAAAATGTTAGCCATCTTTTTATATCTTAATGAAATGAGATAAACGGCATACTAGAGGCTTTTAATGCAATGCTGCTTCTTTGTCACACTTGTTGTGTCTGCATAATATAGTTTTCTAATTGATTCTTGATAATTGGTGTGGCAAATTGATTTTTTCTTTTACTATCCCTTTTCGTTGTGGAAATTTCTACATTTCAATTAATATATAAATTCTTCATAATGATCTAATTTTTTTCTTTAATTTTACTTTGCATCAGGGACTGCTTTCTTTCCTTTGCAGAGTTGTATGAATCATTCCTGCTGTCCTAATGCAAAGGCATTCAAAAGAGAAGATGTATGTCCAAATTGTAATCTACATGCATATACAGGGTGTTTGGTCTAGGTCTCAGTGCAGATGCACGCAATTTGATTTATTATCTTCACGAAGGATGTACCTCACTGCCCTTTTCGCCCAAGTAGTTAACTTTCCCAAGTTATCTGCTTTCAATCGGAGATTGTCTTCACAACACAAGTTTATGGGAATCATTTTAGTTTAGTTTCTTTCTATGATTTTATATCTCATTGATTTTTGGTTCTAATTTACAGGACAGAGATGGCCAAGCAACAATTATTGCACGTAGACTCATTTGCAAGGGAGAAGAGGTAATATATTCACCAATTTCAGATCATCAACATCTTGTGAGCTCCGATGCAGAAGTTTTTCATTATCCAATATGTTGTGATATTGAGCATAATAGATTTAATTGGCGCTATCAGGTTACCATTTCGTATATAGATGAGGATCTTCCTTATGAAGAGAGACAGGCACTACTTGCAGATTACGGTTTCAAATGTAGATGCCCAAAGTGCTTAGAGGAAGAGCCATAACCCATAGAAGTGCTTCTAGAAAATAATGCATTATACATTAATGTCATCGGACTTGCAAAATAGGGCTTACAAAGGAACAACTGGAAGCCATGGAGTTGCCCTTCTATAATTTATCACGTCCACAGCTGTCACCATGCGCTAATCAACTTGCCCCAGGTTGGGCTCCATGAAAGAGTTAAATGTGTCTCAAGTCCTTTTTGATCCAGCAGTTTTGGCTCTCCTGTTGTACTTTCTTGATATGTGAATTCCTGATTGCCATTGTTATGCGCAAGTTGCATTTCCTAACTTTCGGTTTTTGAGTTGCACAAAAGAAAACAGATTGCTGAAAAATAAGCCTTGTAGAAGAAATAAAGCTGAGTTAAAAGGAGTTTTATTAAAGCAAGGCAAACAGTTTCCGTTTAGTAACAATTCATGATCTCTCTTCTAATTTTTGGAATTTTAATATATTTTGATGTGAATATGCATCATTTATGCAAATTACTTTGAAAATGAACCTGAATGGCTTCGCAGGCAAAAACAAAATTTGTAAAGGTAAGAGCATTTCTCCTTCACTTGGTGAAATATATACATAGAGCTCGCAATTTTCTTGTTTCACTATTTCAAAGCTAATTATTTAATTTAAAAATAAAAACAAAAAGGATTTCTGAGAGGAATATTTTATCATACGTTTAACCACATGCATATAGATGCCAGCAAATCTTAACATCAACCATCTCCTTCAGCCCACCACGTCTACATTCTCATCATCACCCTGGAACTGCAAATCAAACTGCTCAAATTAGATGCCTAATTAATTTTTTTTTAAGTTAATAATAATAATAATAATAATAATAATAAAGAGATAGAGAAACAATAAATGCAGATTACAGTTTGATATAAAGCCAAATCGCCTTAAAGATATTCTATTAGTAAGCGCAAGTCTTTCAAGAAAAGAAGAAGTGCAAATGTGAACAAATTATAGACACAAGAAGCAATGCTCAACAAACTGACCTGTAAATAAGCATTACGGGGGACAGGAGGAGGAGGTGGCAGGCTAAACGGCAAACCTTTGGCCATGTAAGTTGCTCCTTTCTCAATTCCATCTGAATCCATATCAACCTCAATCTTCTCCACTTCAATTTCTACGTCTTCAATAACTGCGTGTGCAGCCATGCCGGTTGATGGCAACATATGTGCTGATCTCAAACTCTTCAACTGCACATTTTAAATGTGCAACAGTTTAAATCTTTTAGACATTAACATAGTCTTTTTGATCTACTTTTCCTTGGGTATCCTATATAACTTTTCATTTTAAATTGGAAATATCCTAAATTCATCAATTTATAAAATCACATCTAACATAACTGATGAAACTCTGCATCTTAGTGCCATTCAAGGAGTTAAAACTGCATCAACATTAGATATCAGGTAATGTAAATAAATTCACCTCCAAAGAAGTAAAAAATATATTAATAATAACATCACCTTATCTACAGTGGTGAAGCTGGTTGAAACATTCTTTCCTCTCTTCAGTTTACCTTCATCCGCTACAGGTCCATGATTACTATTTCCATTGTTCATAGCCTCAACTTCTGTGTCAACATTAGACTTAGCAGGATGCAGATTCCAGCGAGAAACTTTCTTCAATTGAATAGATTCAGCTCGCTGTCCTCCATCTTTTGTTACATTGGCTAAAATACCCAAAAATGCAGTGTAAACAATAAAAGTCAAACATAATATGACACTTACAATTAAGTGACACCAACTGATATTGAAGCAAAAGGAGAAAAGAAACAAATAATGAAACAAAACAGCAACTTCCTTCCCTCATAACTAGGGTCCACAAGTTCACATAACACATAATCAAGGGAAAAAAAATCTGAAAGAAAATAGCCACAAAAAAAAAATGAGGATTTTCATGCGAAAAAATTACAGGACTAATGCAGGCGATCAATTGCATGATTTTTCAGGCAGCAACAGGGCCACAAAATGCAGATAAGTGGGGAGAGTTATAGGGTTAACTAATGTCAGTTAGTCGTTATAGATAAAATTGGGAAATCATAAACATTTTCACCTCCAAGCACTTCATAGCAATTTGACAAAAAGTTCAGGAACTGGGAGTAAGTTTTTCAGATTTTAAATATTCAACAAAACCTTATAGGTAGATATGTCAAACAATGTACCTTCTGGCATTGATTCATCAGCAGTGTCCCAATAAGCATGTGGCTTTTTCTTGTTCAGAGAAGACACAGTCTGCATATTATTCAGGGGGCCAACTAGATGGTAATTAGTAGTCTCTCCATCACTCACAACATTGATGCTTGAATCCTCTTCATTGCCACCAGGTTTAATGGCATCTGAGCCAAGCTGATCTCCCAACTTCTGAAGTCGAGCTTGTGACCTACAGATTTACAAAGTATAAACTAAAATGTAAATACTATGCAATTCTAAGAAATGATTACCAAATCAGAGAATTGCGAAGAGGTAAGCAGTTCAAAGCAAACCATAACTTGCCTCTTAAGTTCATCTTGAATCTGTGAGTGATGATTATGTGCTTTGACGAACTTCTTGATTTTTGAAACTATCCTGAATATTAAATTGTCCAAGCCAACTGGGTGAGAGAGGGATAACCACCCATAAATATATAAGGTATTGATAGACAAAGATAATAACAAATTAGAGTATTTACAATACCTTCTGCATTCCTCTTTCTCCTGCTGCAATTGAGTCTCGAGCTCATTTATCCTAGAAGAAAGAATATCTGCTTCTTGAACCTTCTCTTCAGCATAGATCTTTGAGACATAAATACATCAAACACTGAGTGATGTGGCTTAAAAATGAGTCACCATCATAAAATGAAACAGCGTAAACAATTAGCAAGACATAAACATCATAAAAGCAGAGAAAACCATCCAGTAATGAATATAGATATCAAAACATTCGTACTACAAAATAAGATGAGAAGAGATTTCAAAAAATAGACCATCTAAAATATATTGATTCCATCAACAAACTTGACAAAAATTAAGTGGCCAACAAATCAAAAGAATCTTGATGAATAAATTTGGCACGATAGCTCACATAAACTAACATAAATAATTGAAAACATCACATGTTTGGCCACACTTCTAAGCAACAAGTAATAACAACTACAAGGAGATTGACTGACCTCTAATTGATGTTTTTGTTGCTCAAGCATGTTGATTTCCGACCGCACTTCTTTTAACTGCACATGGTTCTGAAAAACAAAACCATTTTTTTTTTTTTTGGCCAAAATAAAACAGGAGAAATGACAATAAGAAAAATAAAATAAAATTGAATTTTTGACCAGATTGTTCAAACCTGCTCCTGAAGAACAATTTTGGAATCAGAAGGTGTAACTTTTCCTTCCTTAACTTGATCTTCAATCCCATCTGAGATTTTCAAACTTCCCGAAAATTCACTTTGGCCATCAAGGTGCTGTTTCTTCCTGCGTTTTCTGTCACTGAGATAGAATATGCATTTTGAACTACAATTTTCAATATACTGATAGGATAAGAGAATAAATATATAATAAAATGTTAAAACTATTTTTATTGAATCCTTTTTCCCATAATTGTCCACTGATGCTATTATTCTCAGTTGACCTTATAAATCTGGTGTATCAGATAATGAACTCTAGAACTCTGCATAATTCAAATCATGCACATGTTACAAATAATCTAATCATTTACTTTCTAAATTCTGGAAGAGTTGTGGCAGGGGAAGGTCCTCTTAAGCATTATTGCTTTTGATTTTGATTTTTTTCATTTTTTTTCCCGTGAAAGCATATTAAGCATCTTTCTACCATTTATTTACATTAGCCCCACTTGCACTCCTGAAGCATCCCTCTTTTCTTTTAAAGATAATAGAATTAAAACCCGGTATTCAATAAGTAACAATAGTATGTATCATCCCAGGTACAAACTTAAAAGAGAAAGTAAATCCAAGAAAACAAATAAATGAAGCTTTCAAACGAGAGAACAAGTAAGTCAATAATTTCCTCAAATAAATAATATCAGGAACTGAAAACTGATTGCACAAAGGATTCTTGTTTGGTTACCTTTTCTTCTCAAGGGACCTTGAAGAGCTATGTCCTGCAATTAAAAATTTGATTAGGAAATGCACACAACAAGAGGAACAAAATAGAGACGCTAAAGAAGAAAAGGCTCTATTGGAATAAATCATCAACAGGCAAAAACAGGATGGTCAAAGAGCAATCACTTCTATCTGAAACACCAAATGGTACTCATTTATGGCCAAGAAAAATAAAAGTGAGGATTTTGGAATAATTATAATTACTTACCACGTAACTTGTGTTGGTCCCGAGCATCTCTTCTTGGAGAATAACTTCGCTGTGGAGAAAGCCTTCTATCAAGCTTATCCCTCAAGTCGCCAACACGAGAGTCCCGCCCACCTGCAATTGTGAAAGCAGAGAATTTCCAGTATAGCAGACTAGTCATCTTCAATTCACATTTTCAGTCAAAAAAGCACCTACAAACAGTAATGAGTCTAAGCTTACCATCACATAGAAAAATACGAGTAACACAATAATGAACAGTAATAGTACATCCTTGCCATTTCCAAAGGGGCATAGAAACAAGCTCTCTCATACAATGAATAGAAACAGAAACCCATATTTGAACTTTTATCCATCATATATCAAAGTAGCATCGGATGAATAATAACTGACATATCCCAGCTTCCTGTTGAGCAATAAGCAGCGTTGATTTGTGCCTGATGTCATATTATGATATAGTTATAAATCATCCCACTCCCCAGAATATTGTATTCAATGATTTGTTCTCCATCCGGGAAATCCCTTCACAACATCATTCAAGGAGAAATAATAAATTAAGTGGATGCCATATGCTTCGCCAACAAATAAAACAAAGAACTAATCACGAATAGCAGTCGACTGTTTCACCAAACCGGCCGGTGGTCTCAATATTATGGAAGAATATAATTTCTGAAAAAATTTAATGCTGATCCCTCAACAAAACTGAGGTTACAGGGATGCATAATGATAAACCAAGATAATGTTCATCATGAGAAATACCATACGCCTCTAGGAATTATCAAACAGAAAAATCCATTCTGATGAAAAAAACAATACTAAGGCTGTCAGTAGATATTTCACTTGTTAAAGACAGCCACACAATACAACAAGTATCTCAACAAAATATGTCATAAACATCTAAAATCACTAAATATTCTCCTCAGATACATGCCTTCATCATGTAAGTGAGCCCTTTTGAACTGAACGTTGCATAGTCATTTAAAAAATTATTATCCGCCACATTTAGATGGCACCCAGTAAGATAAGAACTTCATACAGTGGAAATTTCAACAAAATGTACACAATATATGCTTAGTGAGACAGAAAAAGCAAAGAAACTCATGGAAACAGAATACAAGCAATACCATAGGAGGAACCTATAACTTAGAAATTAGATTATCATTAAACAGTTTGGCATTTCTGTACTCCCAACAAGTAAACTCACACCACATGAAAAACTCCTGAGAAGTATGCATTGGTTGATAATAATTGTTCCTTTTTTACAGAAATAAAGAAAAATTTCCGGGGAACTGAGAGCATGAAACAAAATGATTCTGGAATTTAGAAAGAGCCATCAAAGGAAAAAACACACTCACAAAAGTTTCCATTAACTGATGTGGATTCATCTTATTTTTGAATAAGTCTTCAAAATGTAAATTGCGGCTAGCAATCCCTATTGTAAAACTTCATCAAACCCTTTATCTTCATTATAACAAAACATAGCAAAAAGTTTAAACAATCCAAAAAGAAAAAATTAAACCCACAATTACAATTCATTAATTGCTTCAGCTCACAATATCAAGCAAACGTAAATAAACTTCAAATATTTAAGGGACTTAGTTATCAGTTAATAAGCAAGTAGAAGCTAAGTTACCGATATGGGACCCGAAAGACCGCCGAAGTTCAGCATCTCCATGCGCAAACGAGCAACTCGAGCGCGTGCAGCGGCCCCTTTGATACAGTACGCAGAGCTTCGTCTTGTAGAGCTTCCGTTCAACCATATGTGATACACGTAGAATATTATAAGCATAGAGAACAGGAATTAATCTTCAAAAAAAGATAAACCAATCGTCCACCAGCATGAGACAGCAATTGCATAAACAATAACAAATCAACAGAATTCTTTAAATTATAGCTGAAATTCTATCTTGCCCAAATGAAAATAATCAGAAGATGTGACGATCACTGAGCTGATCTGAATGCGGAGGTAGTGAACTGAGAAGCGAAGAAAACCAAGGGGTGATTTGATAAAGTGTTATGAAAGCTAAATCTTTTGGAATCTAATCTAAATGATACGGGAAAATTCTAAAATACCCTTCAATAATAAGAAGCTAAATCTCTTAAAATAAACTCATGAGTGACATCGATCATCATATGCTTCCATACATGACAGAATAGAAAGATAATTTCAAATAATAATAATATTTGAACTTTCAGCTTGAATTAGAAATGGTTTAGACCCAAATAAGAATCCCATTACACTCGGGTAAAGTTTTATTAAATTTAGAAAGGAGGAGGAAGCTAACAAGTAACTTTACTACTGCAATTCGTTATTCCAGTGATAACAAATGTCACTATGAATGTTGTTATCTCCATTGACGATGCATGGACCGTCTGCTCTTATACTCCACATACAAAATCCACAGAACTCATAATCCCTATTTTCAACGTAAATATCAAACCATTTCAAATGATTCTTCCATGCAAAGCTGCAGAAGTATCGCGTTGTCCCCCAAATATTTGGTGTAAAATCGAAACTGAAATCACCCGGATAAGAAAGCAAGTGTTTGTGAAGATCATCATCCTTTGATTTGCAATGAATCGTCAGATCTATTTCTCTATCAATGTCATTTATAAGTTGTAGGAATACATGATGTTTCCATCCGATATCACCTGCAGGTCTACTTCCACCATTGCAGACGATTACCAACATCACAAATGATATCAGAACTAACAATTTCTTCTCAGAAGAACCCATTTTCGTTTCAGCTTTTAGCTCAGTATCCATATTTTTCACAATGCACGATATATGTACGTATACTAAGGAGGGAAATTTCATTTTGGAAAACGATAATCAATTACAGGATTTTGTCTGTTTATTTTTATAGTAATTGAAAACTGGATTGTTCTTAATGCGAATACATGATGAATATATTCCTTTCGGAAGCATATTATATTTCATTACTACATGATTGCAAATCGTCAATCCTTCCAATCATAACAAATATCTTTACCCTTTCCATTCAAGATACATGGACCATTTTGTCTTATACTCCAGTTACAACCTCCGCAATAAAAGTAATCCCTACCTTGTACGTATATATCAAACCACCTATACGTATTTTGCCATGCAAAGCTGCCGTAGAATAGAGTCGATCCCACAAAATTCGGTCAAAAAACAAATTTATAATTACCTTTATGAGGGATTACATGTTCTCCAAGATCGTCGTTTCCGGATTTGCAGTGAATGGTGAGATCCACCCCCACCCCCACCCCCATATCATTTACAATGTTTTCATGCACCCTATGTTTAAAAAGCTCAGCATTGCAGATTATTGGGAGCATGAAGATCAACGATATCACAAGAAACAATTCTCTAATGAAACCACTAATGATTTTAATTATTTGTTGGTCATTTTGTGTACTACCATTATGTAGGATATGTATTATATAGTGTAGTAGCATTGCGTAAGATAAGGGCAACGGAATAACGTACATAGTTAACTCCTATTTACACAAATTAATTACACAATTAAGAGAGAAATAATTAACAACTATAATCATGGTTGTTTAATGGCTATTATGTAAATTAAGTGAAGCTACCTGATTCTATCATAGAATATTTTTTGCAGGTTAAAAACTCTCAAATAATCTCACAATGAGCAGAGAGTAGTAAGAATTAATTAAAAGATTTTTGACAGTTACAATTTACTCTTATTACCCCCCATCAAGAGTTCACCTGTAAAAATTTGTTACAGCTGCAGTTCAAGTTTTTTAAACACAGTAAAAATGAAACAAACGTCTTTTTATTTTTTATTTTTTTATTTTTGCGAAAGTAGATACCTTAAATTGAACTAATGTAATCACGACCACGAAATTTACACATCTAAATAGTATTTGAAGGCATATTTTTTGTTTATTATTTATTTGCTATATATAGCCTTTAGAATTTCGAAAATTTATGACAATGGGTTAAAAGACTACCTCTATTCTCTTGAATATGATCAAGGAGAAAAGCTGACAAAACTATTTTTTGCATTTAAGATAGACTCCCGAAATGATGGCTACACCGACAACTGCAACACCAAATGAAGTGAGAATTTTTGCCACCGAAATTACTGGCTTTGGAGAAGGAATTGTCATAAGATCATTTACCTGTCACACAAGAACACAGGAGGAGGCATTCAAGAGCATGAAAATCTAGGAATGCATGATATAAGATCTAATTTAAGTTTGCCAAGAAGAAATGTCTAGAATAATTCCATGAGTAGAAATCCTATTGGCTGTTAGATAAAGCTAACAGTTCATAAGATAAGAGACCTAGTATTGAAAAATGCCAGTACCATATAATTGTTCCCAGTAAATTCATATTTGCCTTTCATCAAGAGCGTAACAAAAAAATCATCAAGCAATTAAGCCATAAAGCATATACAGGTCTTGTTAGTTTTAGAAGTAGGACAATAGCTTAATGAATACTTTCTACACAGGTTTTAAGTGCCAACGGACTGGTTTGAAGTGTTAAGGGTAACAATGTAAGCAACAAAATTTTCTATGAAAGATTTCGTTAACCTACCGAAACAGGTTGCTTCCAATGATTCTTAATTCCTTGTAGGTGTCCCTTTCCAACAACTGCAACGACTGAACTATGCTCAGTAGCTACTCTTAGCAACGAGGATGACATGTACCTGGATGTTCATGCAAGTTAGTCCATGTGCTAAGAGGAGTTCATTTAACCCCAAACAAATGGAAACATGTCTTCGCAACTGACGTTTACGATAATAAAATTATAAAAAAACAAGAAGAAAAAAGATAAGCAGTGTTGCAACTAAGGCAAACCATCCTCTTCAAATCCTTTCTTATTGTATATTCTCCTAGCATAGTTTCAGTTGCCGACAAACTGCTACACTTGCATTCTTTCTTTTCATTTCCTGAAAAATGAAGCGGCAGTTTGTTGCCGTTTTAAAGGGGATGACTCTTCTACACATTCCTGAGTTACTATTTTGTATTTTTAAAAATTGACATCCTTTTACATGCAACCAAAACCAGAAAATATCACCCACAAAATCTGGGCTTAACAAGCATACAAAAGATCAGAATAGGCGCTACAAGGTTGCGGAACATTTATTGTTAACTTAATTCAAAAAGTATCTCCTGCCACCACACCTCATTCCTTTCAGAGTGAAGTCATGCATGCTACAGACATCAATTAAGGGAGATCCTAAAGGCAACAGCCCTTCTTTTTTTTTTTTTTTTTTTTGTATCTTTACCTTCAAATTCCCACTTATCAGAGCAGAAAAATAAAGAGGCCAAGATGAACCAAAAGTATACATCACTAGAGAAGATTTAATGACATGAAGTCATCTTTTGCAACTAGAAGAAATATGAAATTTCATAAATACATAAGCCAAGAAAATACTTACTGATCTCGCTCATGAACAAGAGTTTCCATTAGAGTTGGAAATTCTTTGCTCATCTCTTGAATCACAAGAGTCAGCATATCAACATCATCCATTTCCTTCAGCTGTAGACAGCAATACCAAATTAGCATCAGAAACAATTTTGCAACATTAAATGGACCCTTGCATTTATTTTTTCTTCCTCAGTGTGTGATCGGTTGATACATTTTTACAACATACCACTATTAATGCTGATAATAAAATATGAGGATAAGAAAGATTACCATTCTGTTAAGATCCTCAGGGTTGGGCAAGAAGAATGCTTGAAAAAGGAAGGAATATAGTAACTTTATCTTATGCCAAAGTGGCATCTTTCCCCATGTCCTCCGTAACGTAACCTGTTACAATTAATTCCAATTGTAATCACCATAATAAAATAAATATAGAAAGCACTGACACACAAGTGCATAAAATTTAAGTAAACAACAGCTCCTGAAAGCAACCAGAAGTCTTTCAAAAATAGACATCAAAACACCTTTTGGATAAATGAACCATTTAAATTTTGTATGAGAATCAAAAACAGGCAGGATTACTAGCCTCAAACCTTGATATGGAGGGATCATTATTTACTTAGATCCATATGAGAGCTAAGTTCCTTACTACATATCACAGTCAACAGTACTTCAATGTCATTGTTCCAACAATTTAGAGAGGAATTTGCTCACAGCACTAAAATGAGACATCACTACACTGCCATTCATCCAGCATTAGTATTTTTATGGTCTATCAATATTAGAAATCTACACTGATGATTATGGTTACTTGTGGCGATAGGTATATCTTCAGCTCATAATTTGAATGGCACAATGATTAATATATAGATTACCCTAACCATTAAAAAGAAGCAAAAACAAAGAACCATAAATAATTCTTTCCAGCAATCAGCCAAATATCTCACCTGCACTGGACGATCTCCGAGTACCACCTTGCCACCATATTTCATTGCTTCTTCAAATGCCACACGAAACTCAGAACCAGGAAAAACCTCAAGTTTACTTGCAACCTATCAGAAAATTTAGGAATAAATACACTGTACTTGACTGAAAAGCAAAACCAACAACAGACATGGATAAAGACATTAGAACAAAGACACATACCTTGGCAAGAAACCAACTGTAAAGTATTCCAAACAGGTTATGCTTTTTCTTCCACATTTCTACCATTTCTCCCAAGGTAGGTACCTGGACTTGAACAAAAACTATGTAAGTAGCATTGATTTCAAAACGAAAAGAGGAAAAAAAAAAAAAGTGAGAAACTGGTAATAAATTAAGAAGCGTACCTTCAAATTCTGAGGAGTAAGCACAGCCACTCGACTTGAGCATAATTCTAAGAAAACAGCCTGCAGTTAATGGAAAATTTTTTTATAAATGTAAACCAACTTCATAGCAAGTTTGAAATTACTAATGCAAGACATAAGTTTCTAAATGCAGGCAGCTAACCTGCTAAAATGACCCATCCATCAATCAAGTGTTAATGAATTTCAAAAGAGTAAGCACCTGTGGTTTCAAGAAATCAATTATTGCTTCCACTTCTCTGCATGATTCCTGCAAGCACACAACCATAAAAAAAATAAATACTAATAATACAAGTGAGTGAAAGTCATTTCAAATAATTAAAATTGTTCTGTGTGCTTGGTAACATTAAGCTAGTAAAACTTTTAAGTGCTTTTTAAAGAAGCACTTGACAGAGGCTTTTGCAGAAGTGCTTTTGAAAAAAAAACACCCCCAAATGAACCCTACAGTATTGATCAATAAAAGCAAGGCAATTCAATAATAGATTCATCTTGATTAATCCACAAGTTTTAAAAAATTCTAAATGAATAATCAATATGCAAATATTATCAGTTTAGTTGCTATTAGCTATTCAAATGGTTCAAACAAGAACAGAATTAAAACAAGAGATTACCCGAGAAACATGGGCAGTACCAACAACAAACACATCGCACGCGCCGCCCTCAGCGGATGACTCGCACGTGAGAAATACGACGCTCCTCGACAGCTCCTCAGGCAGCACCTTCTTCGTATCTTCAGCAACGGCATCGTCGGTCTCATCTCTCATCTCATCACCCAAACTAACAACGCTCTCATCTCTCACCTCATCACCCAAACTAACAACGCTCTCACTCAATTGATCGACGTGAATAAAGTCTTCACCCGATTCCGGCGGATTCGGGTCCATGTTCGGGAATTGGGGGTCGTTGTTGGTGGCAAGCGACGTAATTAGCAAGGACGTGAATTTTCTTTTGAGGGCCAACGGAAGGTAACAATGGGAACGAAGGAGGGGGATCTCAGTTTTTAACGGTTGTGTTGTGAACTGTGACGAGTTGATTCGGGGTGAGTGGGGTGGGCGAGTCAAGTCCGATTCATTAATTAGCATTTGGCTGACGTGTATATATGTGGGTCCCACATATTATTTATTTATTTTTCCCAGAAGCTGACTGAAATTACTGACCTCTCCTCTCCGACTGGTGGCGTATTCAATAATTATTTTTGTTAATTGTATTAAAGCCCTGATTAAATATTGGCAACAAAGGCACGTCAGGAACATGCTGAAGGCACGTCAAGAATAATAATAATAATTAAGCAGCAGTTGTCAATTGGGGATAGGGGAGTTTGTTGAGTTCTCTTATTATTCTGATTTCAAAGTTATATTTCTCTGCCAATCTTTATCTTCAACCCTAACCTAGACTTGTAATTTTATAGTTATACTCTTAATCCTTTCAAGCACAATTCCGCAAAGAGTCCAAAGTCCAATTACATCACCATTCCGCTATGGATTCAAAATCAGTGTCCATCACCGTGTTGTGCTGAGGTTACAAATCAATCTCAGGTCTAATTACACCATGTCAGAATGTTTGTGGTGTTTCCAGGATTGAATGACATCAAAAAGACCACCAATCAGGATGACCACATTTGTATTTGATATTGCGTCCAAGCCATTATACCAAGTGGAACCAATTATCCCTCAGAATTGGTAAATGGACGCACCCCTTTTTTCTACAATTCGTTCGCTCTCAGGTAAACAAACAAACAAGAAAACACATGGGATGGGATTAGAGCTCAGTGGAAGGAGAAGTCGTTAACAAGATGGTTCACGGCAAGTCCTTATAAGGACTCGTCCACTACCCTGGACACATTTAGTGCTTAATCTCATCACAGCATCAAACATCCCCTTCAATTCAAACATGTATTTTTAAGAAGATAAATAAATAAGAGAAACAAAGAGCTTCAGTCTGTGTAACAATCAGATCATTGACAAAAAAGCCTCACTGAAATCCGCTAAGATAAATTTAACTTATCATCATAAGCTCTGTTCAATCATGGAATGTACAGTATATCATAATAGAACAAGAGAAGATGAACTGGACCTGATGAAGAGAAAAGAGCTCTCCCCAAAGTATCCTATGGTTGTCAATGGGTAAATAAATCACTAATATAATTGGTTAATTGAGAAAGGTGCTCAGACAGCCAAGGGTTAGTCTTCAACTTCTGGGAATGAAACCCAGATCAGAAACTCTAGTCCACAAAATATGCATCCTCATAGCACTCTTCTTACAAACACATGAATAAATTCAAATACGTCAAAGCAGAGATCAAACACAAACAACGAATTAAACCCTAGATTTGAATCTGAGAAAGAGGTAGCGTACAGATGGGGATGATTGAAGAGTCTGACTCGTGTTGAATATATAGGCACTGTCAAATGGTTAGCGGGACTGTAAATTAGGGTTTCGAAAAAAAGCCGTGTGCTTCACTTGGGTTAGGGTTTTGGTTTTGTGGGTGGCTAGATTTTATCACTGCCCTTTACTTTGATAATTGAGCCCAAATTTTGATACCAGCCCGGCCCATGTACTTGTATCATCTTTACAAACGTGGAAAAGAAATAAGGGTTGCACTAAAATCCTTGTATAAATGGAGCTTATTCAAAATTCATTGTTGTTATCGAAGTTCATTCCAGTATGTAACTTGAGATCAAGACAATATTTGTTTTCAGAAACTTACAAGAAAACACCATAATTAAAAACCACTATTCATGAGATTCCTTCCACACCAATTATTGCTTTTTCATTACAAGAACACTAGTGCTACACAATTTTCTGAAAATTAAGAACAAAGGGACATCAAAGTTGGGCTAAATTATTATTCACACGACAAGCAGAGCCCAAATTTACCAATTCAGTTTCGAGAACATTGGTCATTCATAGAGAAACTCGCCCATTTACTTATGCTCACCACCCAAATAAGAAAATCAAAACAACAACAAAGCCAAAGCCTCTTAACTCAGTTAATTGACCAGAGCGCATTGCTTCCTGATCTCACCATCTGATCCAGTTTTAACATTGATCCTTCCCATTTTCTCCATAGAATTAGCAAATTCAACAAAGAAGTTTTTCTGTGATCCCTGAAGAAGTTGGTTGATGAAAGACAAAGTGACGGAGTTTGTAGTCAAAGCAGCATCAGATTGAAAGAGACCTCTTCTCTTTAGTAAAAGAGTGTAGTAGCTAAGATCAAAAGTCTTGCGACTTCCAGGATCCATCTCAACTATTGTTGTATTATCATTTGGACTTCTGCACTTATTTGCCTTGAGATTTGCTGCGTATTCGCTGTCAAGAGCAGGGTCTTGATCACCTACTCCTGTGAAATTGTACAGCCTGTTTGAAAATGCAGGACAGTGAGAGACCCCAATTGTGTGAGCACCTGAAACAAGAAGAAAAGCTAACAGTGAATTGTCTGATAGGAAAATGTTAACTGGGAAGCGATGACTTTTAGCTTACCAGATAGCAGAACCAGGTCTTTCAAATCAAGTCCTTGATTAGCAAAACGCTGTTGGAGAATGGCGAAGTTGTTAGATGGAGCTGGGATGTTGTTTTGGGCTTCTGCCCGAACTGAGATCCGCCCATCTCTGCGTCCAGTCGGAACTTTCCAAAAAGGACCTCCCTGTAGTCATCGGTACCAAGTAAAATAACACAGAAATAGAAGCTGTAATCTTATTATCTTTGTCTCAAGAAAATGAAAATGTAAGTGTACCGTGGCTACGATTGAGTCTCTTGCAACTAATGCAATAATATCCGCACAAGAAACTATGCCAGGGCATTCATCTTCAAGTAGGCTCTTCACTCTGTCAATGAAGTCAAAGCCTCTGAGTGTTTGATTTGGAATCGCATCCCTTTCAGCATTGCCCGGGGTGGAGTTTAGAAGCACAGATGCATCACAACCCTGGCAAGTAAAGTATTAATTAGCAGCAGAAGAAAAAATTGCAGAGATTAAAAAGGTGAAATATTTATAAGAGGAGAGACAAACCCTGACAAAGCAATCATGGAAATGCATTCTGATGAAAGATGCTGCTAATGATGGAGCGTTGTGGATGTGCTTGTTAACATAGTCAAACACAATCTTTTGAGCTTTTGGGCAGCTCTTTGCATAAAATCCCAGCTGCAATTGAGCTTGACTTAAGCCTATAAGTCCTAAAACACATAAAAATACAATACCCAGATGATTTATTCTTCCCATTGTTATCTGGTTTGGGAGATATATTTGAGTTCTCTTAATCACAATTCTATGAAATCTCTTTGATGTGGTTGTTCTGTAAACACAGAAGATTTATAGAACTTAATTGTAGCTACATGATAAGAAGCAAGATGATAAAAATGGTCCATACAGCTAGCCAACGTGCTATCTTTTGGAAGCTTTAATATATTTTAACCAAAAGTTAGCGAATAAAAATATGATTAGTTAGGCTTTGTCTCTGGTAGAATAAAATGAAATAAGACAACCAGGGTTAACAGTGCCTTTAATTTGTTTAATCAATACCAGCGTTTTGTTCTCAAATTCTGTTTACATAGCAAATATTGAAATCTTTAAGTATATCATTTACATCAGAACAAATCTTAAGATCTATTATCACAGCTGTACGTGGCCGCTGCTTAAGGTATATGCAAATGGATTTGGTGATGTGTCTTACGAAGGCGGACTAAAAATTATTCAACAAAGGAACAAGAATTGAGTAGAATAATATCAATTGGTTTACCTGCTCTATGATGGCTATGCTTGTCACAATGCTGAACTGTTCATATTTCATATCAATAATTTGGTACCTGCTGCAATCCTAGGCAACCGACACAGTTACTGATGCATCCCAAACAATTAAGAAACCTTGACGCATGAAAAATTTTAAGTGTGTAATGAGCTGTTACATGGCTTGCTTTATCATAGAAAATGAATCCCTGTTACACATGAATGTATTATACAACGGAAAGAAACAAATAGAAGGAAGGAATTGAGGGGAGCAAATCTATAACAAAAAGACATGCACTACAAAATGGATGGATCTCTGTTTCTTTAACAGAGTTAAAGATTATCCTCGTGAGATATTCTTTGTTTTGTCAGGCAAAGCAATTGATTTATGTGCGTTGAAGATTATGAATAAGCCTAGCTATGCTTTTGTCAATTGATCAGCAATCCTGCCGGAAACTATGCCTTGAGAATTTCTTTTTGGCAGACAACTTGCACAATATTCACAAAATGATTACTAGCTTCACAAAAGCATAATTAGGATAGTATAATACATGCTTCAACACAATATTGCTAGAGTTAGGAGTGCATAAACTATGTAACATTTAGAGTTGGCAGCTCTTTATTCCCAATCCAAGTACATTTTATGGAAAATGTATACTAGTAACGAAATGAATCACATTTGGAAATTCAAAAGAACTGCAAAACTGAGAAAAAAAATCCTGAAAGAAAAAGTTATGAGCACCCAGCAAATAAGGAATATCGAAAGCTAAGTATACTCGTAATTTTCTTTGATTTATAATAAATTAACCTAAAAAAATATATAGGGGTTCGGTGATTATGGTGCTTAGGAAGAAGGAACGACTTCTAAAGATTCTGTATGTACTTTAGAGAGCATGAAGGAAACTCCTTTTGTCAAATCTTATCATTTTTGCCACTTGCTCCAAGCATGTTGATAATGACATTTTTCCAGTCTCTCTTTCTGTGCATTTGTGGACATGACATGTACCTGCTTATGAGAATTTCTGAATGTTTCTTAGCTATTGAAGACAATTTACTCCAGGACATTTTCTTGAGTATTTACAAACTTTGGAAAGCTACAGAATTTGCTTGCACTTAATCCCCACCACGAAGGAATGCATCATAGGGGAATGGCTACTGATAACGACAAGAATCTCATAATTAGCATTTCAAATTAAAAGAAAAGCAAAAGCAAAAGAAAACCCTGAAAGGAAATAAAGTCATAACACAGCTGCAAACAAGTATTATTCTAAAAAGCAATAGTATAATTAGTCTAATATCTGTCATTTACATTAAATTAAACCTGAAATAAAATTAAGAAGTTTTTTTATTGGAGTGCATTAGAAGGTCTGGAGGAATTGCTCTATGGATTCTTTGTTTTGTTTAGCTAGCAAAGGGAAATTCCTCTCTCTCTGTCTTACATCTGTGAGCAGGTGCCATGCATTTAAGAAATTCCGAGCAATTTTATATATGCATATGCTGGGTAATTAAAGACCAACTTTGCATAGTGAATAGCCCTGCGGTCGCTGTGCTAAAAGCTAGCTTTACCATAAGTTGAAATGTGAATCTCTTTGGTATATGCAGGGAATGGAACAGAGCCACTGGCCGTGGAAAGTTGTATGGTCATAGTACCAAGTTATAACCACTTCGATACACAAAAAGCATAACAAAAAGTTCAAATTGATCTCCAATTAATCCTTCCTTTGCAGTGGTTACTTGTTTTGTAGTTTTAAATTTTTTCTTGGTTTTGGAAGGAGTAACTTGTTGCTGCATAATTTCCAATGGGCAATTATTGTCCTATGTAAAGAAATGAACATTATGAAAGTGAACACAATCATCTTATTATTAGTTGGAGGGTATCCATTTAAATACAATAGAATACAAGAAATT
The DNA here is from genome assembly GCA_035584115.1 of Cedrela odorata. Taxonomy (NCBI): domain Eukaryota; kingdom Viridiplantae; phylum Streptophyta; class Magnoliopsida; order Sapindales; family Meliaceae; genus Cedrela; species Cedrela odorata. The sequence goes on along the minus strand of JAXCLQ010000001.1, from coordinate 2,122,903 downwards.
AAGCTGCCACAACAAATTGTATATTCTACAACCGAAATTTATTCAACGACAAGAACAAATTAATTGACAAAAGCACATTGCTTCCTGATTTCACCAGAATTGCCAGTGAGGATTCCAATTTTTCCCATCTTAACCATGGATTCTGCAAAATCTTTTGCGAAGGTAGATCCATGAGTATTTGCCTGGAGTTTCACATAAGCTTTTGTTTCATTGTCATCAAGAAGAGCTGCATCAGATTGGAACAGCCCTCTTCTTTTAGCAACAAGAGTGTAGTAATTTTCATCAAATGTTCTGAAGCTTCCAGGATCCATTTCAGCAAGTGTAGTTGTGTCCCCAGGCTTGCATTTTCTCTTCAAATGCACAATATAATTGGGATCCAATGTCGGGTCCGTGTCAGTGTCCCCTTTACCAGAGAAATTGTACAATCGATTCTCGAAGGAACTGCAATGAGATGTCCCAATAGTATGCCCTCCTGTATGAAAAAAGAAGCTCAAGTTAGGATCTCCTGAAAAATTCTTTAAGAAAGTTTAGGTTATAAATTTTTAGATTACCTGATAAAACCACAAGGTCTTTTACGCTTAAACCCTTTGCTGCAAACATTTGCTTTAGCAGAGTTATGTTGCCAAAAGGAGGCGGTAAGTCTCTGGTCTCCGAGGCAATTGACATTCTTCCATCTCTTCTTCCGGTGGGAACATCCCAAAACGGTCCTTTTATCTGAAAGAAAATGATAGAATTTCATAACTATAGCTGCGTAGATCAGTCTGTTTAATTTTGACTAAAGTACATGCAGCAGGACAATTTGTTACCATCACAACTGCATCTCTTGCTACCATAGCCAATACATCAGCGCAGGAAACCACACCAGGACACTTCTTTTCTAGTGCAGATTTTGCAGCATCGATGACTTGGTATCCTCTCAGGCTTAAGTTGGGGGCCGCATCTTTCTCAGCTTTATTGTTCTTTGTAGAATTCAGTAGAACGGAGCCGTCACATCCCTGCCAAAGGAAGTTATTAATTACACTATAGGGAGAACCTCTCTTAACATATATAATCAAGTTGCAGGATTATTAAACAGTACTTACAAACATTAGCTAGAGATGACTATTTATTTTTGTAATGACTGCATGCCTTAATTAACAACTTACCCTAACGAAACAATCATGAAAATGCATTCTTAACAAAGGAGCAGCAAGAGTTGGTGCCAGAGAAATGTGTCGATATGTAACATTTTTAATAATGGCTTCTGCATCAGGACAAGTCTTCTGGTAGAACCCGAGTTTTAAATCCTGGGCATTTGCGAAGCGTAAGACCAGAAGAACATGAACCAGTTGAAGAAAGAAAAGTGACAGATGCTTTTGGGTAGCCATTGTTAACTAAAAAAAGTATTGAACTGGAGAGCTGGTGCTGAGATTGTATGGAACAAATGTACGTATTTATAGTAAGCTCAGGTCTTCATTGATTTGAAAATGTCGTGAACAAACTGTACTCATTGTATTTTATTGATGTATTAATTATTATAATTGATTTGATAAGTTCTTTAACAAAACTATCCATGCATATCTCTTTCTTTCAGTAATTAATGAATAAGGGATCACAAATCCAAATTATTTATGAACCCACAAGATGACTTCTCGTTGTTAAAAATAATCTGTTACTCAAAATAAAAAGAAAACAATATTTTAGCAAAGCAACAAATTTTGCCATTCTTAAAATCTAATTAACTTGAATCGTGTACGCTTCAGCAATGAAGGTGTGATACAACATAGGACAATGGAGTCTGTACAACCATCGGTCTCTTGTGTTATTGAACTTTACACAGTGAGTGTTTTGAAATGATTGAGAATCTTGAGATGAGTTGACCCTGCAAATAATTATTTGCCGTAACAAATGCGTGATTAGCTCAATGAATCTTTCATATTATAATGTTGATATATAACATCTCAACTTTGCCATTAGTATTAAATCTCCAATTGGTAGTCAATGCGACTGCTTGACAATCTGATGTAACATACTTATCATCATATGTAGGAAATTAAGGACAAGTTTTACATGCAAAGATCTGACAAATTTCCGTTGGTAATTTGCAGCCTTTACAGTACACTAATATAATGATAACTGCAGAAACAATTAGATTTTCATGATTCGATATTAACTTTCTGAGCGACAAACAGCCTATATTTTGGCGGAATTGTGTATAATGTTTCAATTATGATAAAGAATGACTAACTTCCAACCAGACAACTGTATTAATTTATCCCATGTTATTGGCTTAATTTGAGTGTGAATAGCCAATTAGTCAAGGATTCGATCGAGAGTTAGTTGGGACAGGGCACGAGAAATACATTAATGAATGGGAATATATGGCCAATACATAAGCTCGTTATGGTGTTTCACCCGTGGTATAGTTTATGCTGGAGCAGCAAGAGAGCTGGGTAAGTTTGGATTTGGACTCTTGCGAAGCTGGCAACTAATTAATTGTGAGATGATTATTATAATAAACCGACAACTCTTATGGACGTTGCTATTGCTTAGGTGATAAGTCATAATTCATTCATGGCAATAGCGGAGAAGCAACATCATCATTAATCGTCGGAATTAAGTATTGTATTCCACACATGCAGATGCTGTGGAGCCCGATCTGGCCAAGCTTCAGAATCCTCGACAAGAGCTGACTCGATTTTGGAAAAATAAACATTCTTTACAGTGTTAACAATAATCACATGCAGATTATTTTCATTAATTTGCTCATGCTAAGGTTAATCATAGTAGACTGTTTCCACAAACTACAGCCGAATTTCCAAACTGGGTAATCATTATTGGCTTCCAATAGTCTAATTTGTACATTTTTAGGTATTCCAGGTTCTCCCAGTTATTCAATGTTGGCAGGCTGCCATTATATTTCAACACAATTAATATAATGTGAAGCAGATCCATGCATACGATTATAATGTGGTCCTCCTTATTATAATTATATATTGAAATAAAATTACACAAACTTGCAGTAAGCCTCGTTAGTTTTGCCAGGAATGTTTCTAATTAATTACTTGTTAAAAACAAGTTTATTCATAAACATAGATATTTGCTTGCTCTTTATCGCCACCCATGGAAATATTAACTGATCCAAGACGACAAGAATCACATAATTCTGATTTGAAGTTTAATAATTCAACAAGAAAAACTTTTTTAGTCGTTAATTGTCAGTTGCAACTCCTTCATTGAATCTTTGTTTGATTGTTTCCTTTATAAATTAAGCAAGAGATCTGTCTCTCTCTGTCTTGCATCTGTGTACACACGTTACACCTGCCATGCATGCACGTAAGAACGACCAACCAATTTTAATATTTCAAAATTTTAAATTTTACATTGAAGATGTATTATGATAAGCTTTTAGTGAATTAGTAACATGATGTGGTATACATTTTTCACTTAAGGTTTTCTCCTGTAATTAAACATTCATAGTAAATCTTGTGTAAGCAATTAGTATTACCATCACAACAAGCTTTTTATTTTTATTTTTATTTTTCTCGAGAAAATTTTATATAAGACCATTTTAATAAGATCATCTGAAAATTATAAAGGTAATATAGCGCGCCCCATTTTAACTAAAACTTTCTTTAAAAAAAAAAAAAATTATATGCTTTAGCATATGAATAATACATCATTTCCCAAATTTTCATTCTAAATAATATAGTGTATGCTATATTTTACAAATTTTAAAATAATTTATTCCACGTTTGCTTTTTTTTTTTTTTCTAAATTTAAACCAACAACTCTTTATATAAAAAGCTGCATAATTATTAATTTGTTTTTATTTAGTAATTTTATGTATAGATCAAAGCTTAGGCCCAAATTTTAATAATAATAATAATAATAAAAGAAAATAACAACATCAGACTTCTCAAATTGTATTAGAATTATCATATTTCAAATGACAACATGACTTTTATTAATCGGCTAGTAAAATTAAGTAA
>JAXCLQ010000001.1:1827686-2116218 GCA_035584115.1 Cedrela odorata | reverse complement strand
TTTGACCCAATGAAGCAAGACCAAAACCTGTGGGAGGAACTTGGTAGTAGAGATATCCCATGAGCTTGTTCAAGTTTGTTTGATAGGGGCCATTGGCAGTAAAATTTTCATTTGAACAAGAACGGAAGAGGGGGCTGATATCGGCCCCGAAAGCAGTTTGGAGAAGAAGAGCAAAGCTTAGCATATAGAAAGTAGAGGAAATTCTTAGGGAAGACATTGCTGGAATAATTAGAATTTGTAAGTGTACGAGGATGATGGGTTTGAGCTTCAGACAAGCAGCTATATTTATAGTGAAAAATATTCTGAAACTTGGTAGAAAGGTTCAAGAGGTTGACATTTTCTTGTCATATTGTAAGATTGTTCAAGGTGATGATAAGAAATTTTCAATTCTGATGAGATGTTGAGAAATTCAATAAGGGATAACCGCTAAGCTAACATGTCACGCGGGGTGACAATAATTAAGAAAACAATATTAGCTATAAAATTATATATTTGATTAGAATAGAATTTGAATATTGAGATTAGCTAATGTGCTCCTGTCAAAAAAGTGTCACCCATGGGTTTAGAAAAAGTAAAATAAACCCAACAACTCAAATGACCTTTTCAGTTTAAGTACTTTGTCGTGATTGAGTGCTTAATCATTATTGAATATTAAATAATTAAACTCCCCGACTATCAAATGTTAAATGTGCCAAATGTCTGTTTATCAAATTAATAATTAATTTTCACAATTAAAAACATATAAATTAATTGAGGCTCGCCCTTTCATAATTAGCCCTAATAATACAATATGTATATAGGAATAGGATGTGATAAAATAATATATGGATATATCAAATTAAAAGAAATGAAAGAACGTTTCCCAGTGCGTTTTGGAAGGTTGCAAAACAAGGGTTATATATTTATCGATCAAACAAGGACTTTATACTATCGAATGAAGACAAGGTATTTTATTCAATAATGACATACTAATTATTACAATTTACATCAACAAGTATAGTCTATAGACCATACGAAAATAAAATTGATATTAATATAATCCCTACAGGACTACCACTTCTTATTCATTTATCTGCAGATATTGAATAGGACTTGATTTTTGAATATCGATTTATTTGGATAAAAGATGAAACACAAATTTGAATGAAAAATTTATAGTGAAAGCACCAAATGTTGGCCTTCAGGGCATGTTGAGAGCTGCGGAGATGGAGGTGGCCTGTCTTCAGAAGGGGGTGGTGGTGACTGCAGAACAAATGAATATATTTCAAACTGGAGTTGCAACTCATAGAGAGAATCCAACCACCTGATTTCCCATTACAGCACGGTGTAATTTAACAGTTGAAATTTTTGAGGCAAGCAGAGCAACTATTTTCTCTCCAAGTCTCTGGTGCACTGCACCATAGCATATATATGGCCAAAATTTGTATAATTGATGCTCCCAGCAGCAAACTTGGAAGGACTAGATGCAGCACTGGAGGAGAATGTCGTAATCAAATTCCGCAACTGCCGGTTAAAACGATCGGGTTCTGTTGCATTATAAATATAGATGCCATAAATATTAGAGAGGTAGAAACGGTTGATAAGAAGCGCTGATCTAAATACCGCAATTGACAATAATCATAGGCTATAAATGCTTCCTTCTGATTGCCACATAGTTGGGTCATCTCCTTAGATGAAGCATTTGCACAAGTATGGCACTCTTCACTGGGGATATCACTTGTGCACTATATTAATCCATAAGCCGTACTAAGGTTCTGTCCTACGCTAGTGGTGTAGAAGCTTGTTAAGGATGCATTAGAAGCTAGTGAACTGAGTGAGGATGAGGTTCCGATTTTGCACATAAACACTCCCGGAAGAGTAATTATTTGCTTAATCACAGTAGCTGTATCTTGCTACTACTCCATGGGCTTGAGTGGGACTGTAAAAGTATAAAAGACATGAAAATACGAATAACTGAAGGGCTGTTAGTATAAGAGATTGCATTATGTGATTGTGAAAATAGGTCCTGGAAGTAGAAGAAAAAAAGGTCTAATGCTGAATGCTAAAAATTTTACATAAAAATACAGTACTGGCTCATCTGCATATGTTAAAGGAAGAAGGCTATGAACATATGTTTGGATTATTATGGTGATCCATCACCCAACACACTTATGATATGAAAAGATCAACAGAAATAAGAGTGTCATATAATCTGATCAAGTTGAATTTTGATGAACAAAGACCAAACTGAGTTGAAATATGAAGCTGACATTGAAGACAGCTCAACCTAGTGTTCCTGACATAGCAGACAGATCAGCATTCCTTCATGGCGCAGCTCTCATCCTCAGCAAAACACAATTCTCACCCTTTCTCCTCGCAACAGCTTCCTTGGTAACCAAGGCAACGAGCACAGCACCAGGACCACATGCCAGCCTTACTGTCCTCAGCAGCAAGACACTGTATAATTAAAATGACTTAGACCTGATTTAAATCTCGACATACTCTGGTCTCTGGATGACTAAACCTCGTTACAAAGAGCTCAGGAATAGACAACCCTTTGCTAGAGACAGGTTTTTAAACAATAGGCTGGCCTTGTGAATAAGACAGTGTATAATTAAAATTAATGTCAAAACATCTCCTCAGTTCTGAGAAGAGTGATACAAAATAAAACAATTGTTATAGTAAGCATAGAGTTATCAGAACTGCCCTCGAGAGAAGAGTTGAGAGCTTAAGTACCATCAATTTTCTCCAAGAATAAAATTCCATAATAATACTTGTATAAAAAATAAAATAAAGAATACATTCGTACACACATTATACTAAACGTATTTTTTTAATAACCATCCATTACTCATCGTTTATAATTTTTATAAATGCAGAGTCACCTCTCTACTTCCATCATAAAATTAGGAATGAAACGAGCGGCCCATGCCCGTTAAGGAAAAGCCCATCCGTTTTGACAGTTATGATGTCCTTTGCTATTGGCCTAGCCCATCCGGCATATTACACATGGCAAAAGTTGAAAGTTACAAGAAAATAAGAAAACTAGAACGGGGACAATGATTATGTTTAAGATGATTTGATATGTCCATTATTGAATCCTCCTTAAAAGTGACCATTTATGAAATTTTCCTTAACCAACAGTTGAAAATGGTCAAGACGAGGACAATTGGCTTCAGCTAGGCTTTGAAACAAGACATCTTGGACTTTCCAACCTGGAAGAAATCAAAATCTTCACCAGCTACATACAAAAATAATTAAAAAATTTCTTGTCCTTCAAATGGGACAGAGTTCGTGATGCCCACGATGTAAAACTATCTTGGTTTTCTATTAACCGTGTCTTCACATTTCCTGTCTTGAATAGCACAACGAAATGCTTCGTTTGGCACTGTTTTGGATGAGAGTCCAACAGTGTCAGCAGCTGTCAAATACTAAATTAAACATTTCTATGGATGCATGTGGATTAGTTCTTCTTCTTCGCATTCTCTAATGGCGATTTCCATAACTTGCCCAGCTGAAGATGGCAAAACATCACAACAGTGCCTTCTTGGAGCCAGTAACTGAGAACAAAGAATGAAATCACAATAAGTTTTGAATTCAAATTTCTAAATATTTTGGTACCGAAAAATTTAAGCAGACTAAAAAGCAATACCTGTTTGATATTAAGGTCTAGTTTCTGTGAGACCACTCTGATTTCTTCAAGTTTCCTTGGAGAACCCATGTAGTTTGAGCAATTTTCATACGATTTCTTGTAATTGCTCCTAATTCCATCCCTACCAGAAGATACACTATCCAAAAAGAAAACTGTGGGTCTCTGGCATGGATCAGAATGTTGTTCTCTTGTGTTAAAAGAATAAGCTCCTGCAGAAACTTTTCCTTTTTTCCATTGCTTGAATGTTTCTTTCACAGGAAGAACATCTGGTAAATATATATGGTTTCCATGCACCTGAACTGCATAACCCCATGACATTGAAATGGTCCATGAAAACCAGCGATCATAGCAAACTGTTCGTTGCAAAAGTCTCCCTGAATCAATGTTTGCAGCTTGGAATAATCGTTCCAGCGCCTTAATAGTTGTCATGTTGGGAAAAATAGGCTCTACATGATCCAAGTGATGGATTGACAACAATGGCGTTGTTGGATGAGCCGTCAACAAACCAAAAATATTGCCTCGAACATCAAACTGATCGAATTGACATACCAAAAACAGAAAAAAAAAATTATAATTGCGCAAAAATTGATAAGTTTTTGAGAAGTAATTGTGAAGTTACAAGTAAACCTTGATACCTGATGGAAACCAGGCTCATGCGTTAGCCCAACACCGAGCTCTGACAGGCAAGCGTAGACCCTGGAATCACTTCCATAAAGATGAGGATACCGCTCTATACATGAATCAAACACTTTTGCCAAAATTTTAGCCAGAGGATAACTTATAGCAAAACCTGCTCCGCCGAAAGCCATTTCAAAACTGAAGTATCTGTTTTGCTCATTAATCTCTGAATTTGACCCGATGTAGTACCAAAGCCCGTGATCATATTTCGAAAGAGTCTTGACCAGATTCTCTGGAAAGAAAACAGTGTCATCGTCACCGAAAACAAACCACCGGACATCAGAGTGATTAAGAGCAACAGTCTCTACGACTACTCGTGCAACTCGAATTGCTGATCGTAGACCTCCTCTGTATGTGTAACGAAATCGTGAGGTGTCCTCGGAGATGCATACTGGTGGCAGAGAACTGCTATCATTTTTATAGGAATCTGCACCAGCCGGCAGACTTTCAAGAAATACACATCCTCGCATTTGCTGCGGTTTCCACCAGAGTTTAACGTATTCTTTCCGTTTCGGCCATGAATTATTGTTTGAAGCGATTCCAAACACAATATGCTCCACAGTGGTTGGTGCATAGACATCGTGTGATGAAGAGAATATATGAGAAGGCTTAGAAGGACCAACCAGAAAGACTGAAACTAGAAGATATAGGATGCATACAGAAGAAGAAATCAAAATGAGGTTTAAGAAACGAGATAAAGATTGTGTTTTGAACATGGAGAGGAGAGACTGCATTTTGCCAGGACAGGACAGGACAGGACAGAGAAAGGAAGAACTGGGTTCGGACAGACAGGATCCTCAATCAAGTAGCTTTTTAGGTTCTGAAAATGTCCGTGAAGTTGGTGAGCTGGAGCTAAAGAGGGTGAACAGATTTGAATTGTAAATACATACCGTCTGCGAACCGCAATCAAAGGCGGAAGCAACTTACAAATTTTTGACACGCTTACGTTAGTTATTTCTCCATCTGTCCCTCCAGCGGAAAAGGTATGGTAAGTGTTTTTGCATAGTTGTCAGGCCTCTGGACAATCAAAGCCGTCCAGATGGGGATCATCAGATATAAGCTAAGCTCTGATGACAATGTCATTTTGACTTGCGGGAGAGAGTTAGGGCGATTTGTCTTAATAAAATACTTTGGGGTTAGTGAGATCCATTTAATGCGTTAACTGTTTGATAAAGTTATTTGATTGCAACATGCCAAGTACCTTGGATTGGTTGGAAAAATGGAGTTATAATTCAGCAAATCTACATCATTGCTTTTCTTGTTTAAAGGATGAAATCTCAGTACTTTCTTGTTTGATGCCAAGGGCTTAAACTGGAAACAAAAATTATTATTATACAGAATATTAGGTGCTTTTATATCTAAAACCAAAGGTTTAATTTCACATGATAAAATTAACAGAATATCTTGAAAAGCAAAATACGGGAAACCATCAATGGGGAAAGAAAAAGTTGTGCAATGTCTGAAAGCAACATGCCTATGTAAAAGTGGTCAAAGTCTAATTATGTACACAGGTTTCAATGACCTACCTAAGTCTCCAAAAGCAGTTCATATTGCGCCAATTTCTATCGAAAAGTAAAGATCTAAGAAAATTTGCTAATTAGTTTTTTAACTGCGGTGTTCCGATTTTATAAGCATCCAGAGTTATTAAATCCCTCAAGCATGGAGGAGATAAGAGACCGACCATCAATTCCATATTTCCCAATTCAAAATAAGATGCACAAGTTATAGCAAAGTTTCAGCTAACATATGTCTAAGACGCCCAGTTGTTTTTAAAATTCTTGATTAACAGAGACTGTAAACAGACTTAACTCTCCGTTCCCAAAATCAGAACTGACTATCAATCCATATTTCTTTAATTTTCATTTGGAAACAAAGTACAAGAAAGCTGCAATATGATATCTAAAGGCAACTCCAAGAATCTTATCATACTTTAATAAGCTATTATAGCTTTAAGCTGAGATGATATATTATTTAAGAATAAATCAGTCACATGAATTCTTATATTTAACCAGGCATTTCTCCCATAAGTTTGATAATGTTAATGTACCAATAAACTGATACTTTAGCAACACCAAATCTCTCACATTTCACATTACTCTGTCGTATCAGCCCCAATAGGGCATCTGATCAGCATCCTCCGAGTCTCTGACTCTTCTTCCATCAATTCTGTGCTTGACTGGCCGTCAGTCAGGTCATAATGTCACGCGCTATGGCCTGTTTCTTGGACCCGAACAATATTTGCTGGCAGAAGATGTGTGGACTGTCTTCTTTTGAACAAGAACTACAGTCATTAGAAACCATCGAAGGGTAGCACCCATTAGAGATTTACAGGTGTCTGCTTGATGCCATCGTCCTTAAACATCTTTGAGCCAATTTTTCCTCCTAAAGTGAAGAAACTGCAGTCACTGGAAACCTGCGGAAATTTTCTTCAGTGAGCTTACAATATCAATCTTCAAATCAAATTGTTTCATTTCAAAAGAATAAAAAACTCAAATGTTTTTTCTATTTTCCATTTCTAGAGGTGAGCAAGAGCTTACCCATGAAATATCCCTATCAGTCAAAACAACATACGTTCAATTTAAGAATTGCAACAAAAAACACAAAAATATCAGGTTCATCTATTTTAAAAAGCAGTTATATTCGAGTAAACACATCATGTTATCTTGCAAAAGCCAAAATGACAAGTTAGCGAGATCATTGAATTTTCAAAAGTGAAAATTTTCAAAATCTCCTAAAACAGCAACATAATAAAACATATATGAAAAGGAAATAGACCTACACAAAATATTGAGTATGCAAATACAGAAAAAATTTTATATTAGCAAAAGGAAAAATCGTAACAAGGAGCATAAGACAGTAATTTGAGTGCAAACCCCAGCAATACCTATCAGTTGATGACATAAACATTTCTTATGAGTTTCTAAGAACTTACTCCGTAACATGATGAAAAAGCCACACAATGAAGTAATCCTATGAGTAACTAATGATCCACAGGCCAGGAAGCAGATTACCACTGCTTTCAGAACTTTGAATTAGAAAAACAGGCACTTCAAATTAATTTAACAGCTATAATATGTTGCTAGAAAAGTTTTTTAATGCACCCTTAAGTAACAAAAATATTACCTTATAATTCTGTGCAGAAATTCTAAGGATGATACCACAACTGACTAGAACTCCTTAAGCTTTCTCTGATGCGTCTCTTATCAGAAGCCATTTGCAAGATGCTAAAGATGCATTGAAATCAGCTCGTTGACTCCACATTGTCTAATTTTTATAACCATTGACTCATTATGAGAGCGAAAAACATCACAACACTGCCGACGGGGAGAAATCATCTGAAGTAGAGATGAAAATTTTGTAAGAAAGTAAGGGCTCAAACAGTCAGAATATGAAAATGGTATGACAAGACAGTCAACTTTAAACCAGTTTAAAATGCTAATTTCTGAACTATAATGAAGTGTATCAATCCAATTCATTACTACCTCTTCAACATCAAGTTCTAGCTTCTCTGAAATCACTTTGATCTGTTCTAGATTCTTTACAGCAATAGCTCTGCCACAACTTCCAACGACATGCTTCACATAGTTGCTTTGCACACTGCTGTTATCAGATAAAACACTTTCCAAAAAGAAGACAATAGGTCTTTTACATGGATCTCTAGGATATTCTCTCACATTAAACATAAAGTGACTGTCAACATTTGCACCTCTCCTCCACGGTGTGAAGGTTCTCTGCAATGAAAGGAGATCTGGAAGAAGTCGATTGTCTTCATACACCTGAATAGCATAACCCCATGCAACCGAAACTGTCAATTGACTTGATCGATCATAACAAACTGTTTGCTGCAAAATTCTGGCAGGATCAACATTCACAGCTTTGAAAAGATGTTCCAGAGCTAGCGTCCTATTCATATTAGGGAAGATTGGGTCCACAGCATCCAAATGATGAAGAGACACCAACGGTGATAATGGATGTGCAGAAAGCATTCCAAACATATTCCCCCTCATGTCAACCTGCTAAAATAAAATAAAATCAGAAGTTCGACGCTCAACTTAACAACCTAAGTTGCAAAGCTTATACTTTTAACAGAGGGATAATAAGACTAACACGAGCATGGCAGCATGACATCAACATTAATGCCAGTCAAACTAGTCAAAATCCAACTTAAAATAATCAACTCTTCCATGTGGCAACCAAACTTAATGTATTCTTCTATAGCATGTCCACACAAACTAAACTTAGTAGGTCAACTAACACCAAATAAACAAATTGTTATATTCAGATTAGAAAACAGAAAAAGAGAAAAGGAATAGGAAGGAATGGGAAGAAAAAAACATCTCAAATCTCCTCATAGCACACCAAACTAATAGAAACAAAGCATGCCAGGTCTCCATATCTTTTGCTTAGCATCTACATACCTGAGTAACAAAATTCATTCAAGGTTCAAGCGAATACCAAACTCTAGATTCATTGCACATTTCCCATAAAAGTTTGAGGATTTTCTCAAGCAATGTCCAAGGATGCTACCATTTATCTAATATCTATGAGAGTAAGGCCAACCAGTAAAACAATGTCATCACAAGCAATAAAACTTTTTGGGTAAGCTTAGTGATCAACTTTAATTCTTTATCTATTTCTTTTATCCATCCTTGTTTTCTTATCCTCATTTCCATCTGAGCATTACATTCCATTTTGTCTGATCTTCTGGTTTTTCAACATTTTGTCAACATTTTATCTTATATCCCATCTGATCTTCTTGTTTGCACAGTAGGTTCAAGCTAAAACCCTTTTAACTCCTTATTCCAACATCAAGAGACACTGAGTAAACATACATATGACCAAAAACTACAATTCCTTTTACCTGATGAAAGCCGGGTTCATGGGTCAACCCAACACCCAACTCGACCAAGCAGGTGAAGATCCTCGCATCACTACCGTACAGATGGGAGTACCTCATCAAACACGAATCCAAGAACTTAGACAAAACCCTAGCAAGCGAGTAGCTAATGGCGAACCCACCTCCACCAAATGCCATGTCAAACGAGTTTTTCACGTTCTGCTCGTAACCCTCGCTGTTTCTCCCCACGTAAAACCACCTGTGATGATTATACTTGGAAAGCGTTCTCACCAAATTGTCCACGAAGAAAATAGTGTCGTCGTCTCCGAAAACGAACCACCGAATACCCGCCTTCTCGTCGGTGAGGTCAACAGCTTCCTTGACCACACGGGCCACACGAATCGCGGACCGAAGACCTTTGGGAAAAGTATAAGGGAACTTGGAGGTATCAGCAGAGACTAAGACTGGTGGCAAGGTGGGGTCGACTGCAGATGAATCGCTGGGCACGGCTCGGTCTAAGAAGGCGAGGGCTCGTGTAGAGTTGGGGGAGTACCAAAGGCGAACATAGGAATGGCGGCGAGGCCAGGAATTGGAGGAGGAGGCGATTGAGAATAGAAGGTGGCGTCGAGTGAGCGGAGAAGAGACGATGCGCGAGGTGAAGACTGGCCGGACGTAAAGCCCGGGGTGGCAGAAAATGAGGTAGAGAATGAGAAGGAGGGATAGGAATAAGAGAAAGTTCTTGAAGTTTGATGGGATTAGGGTTTTGCTGGGCATTTTTGTGGAGAAAGAGAGGCGATTTTGATGAGTTTTAAGGAAAGAAATGATGGGTTTTCTTCTTCTGCTCTGGTTTTGGGGATTCATTAACAGTCGCGGCAAAAGTATCAGACAGTATTCTAGTGATCATTTAGCACAAATCGAACTTGTGTTACTTGTTCTGTTAGTTTTTTTATGTTTGGTTTCCCAGAATCGAATCACTTTGTGTCTGAACCCGACGTGCCAGGAGAGCAGCAGTTTCGGGATTATTCTGGGCCAGATGAGAAGATGTCGGCAGGATCCATGAAATGTAGGCCCAATATGGGTCTTTTGCTGGATTAGATCCAACATACTTTCTTGCCCCATTTTTCTTTTTTGGACCCCTGAAATTACTAGGACTTCGCACTGCCCTTGAAAGTGGGTCTGCGAAGATAAAATAGAGACTGAATAGTAACATTCTTCAGCCCAAGCACAACAGTGATTTTAGTTTTGACTAATTTTGAAGTATTTACATTTGCAAGACCTTTTTGTTTTTTCTTTCAGGTATGGTCTGTTCAAGATCTGAAAACTCTTGTTACCGAATTTATTTCATAATTAGGTCATATAAAGAAATTTCCATACAAATAAACAGCACCAGGTCATCTATTGTGTGTCATGATCATAAACCTAATTTCCACTGCAACAAGACATTTCCCAAAAGCAAGGAAGCTACCTACCTGCACCAGAAAAACTAAAAGAGAACAAACCAAATTGTAATCTAGTGCATGAATCATGCAAATCAAACCATTGTGTTTTCCTGAACTGGGCTGAATTTCTCAAGAACAGACAAGAAGAAGCAATATACAAGCACATGACAAACAATCTCCAACATTTAATAAGTCTTAGAAAATTTCACCCAAAATGCATGCATCTTTCATCAAATTATGCAGTGAGTCACTTCTTTGGCTCTATGATTTCAGATTATATCAGTTCACCAAGAATGGAAATTAAAAAAACAGATGGGAGCATAGCATGCACTTGAATGAAGTAATTATCACTAGAATACAGCACACATCAAAACTTTTTTCCTATTTTGTGGCTGACCAGTAATAACGTGTGAGAACAGAATAGCTTTTTGCTTTCTTATTATTATTACAGATCATAGAGCAGTGGCCAAAGGAATATCTTTTATTGTCTATCTACCTCCATATATCTTTGCTTTTATGTTCACTTCCAACATTTTGTCATTTGTTTTGATTTTCCAACTGAATCTTCAAAATTGACCAAATTCTCATCACAAATTGGGAAATGGACTATGTATAAGAGATTGAAGCTGAGTTTCAGCCACACAGGTGTACTCAAATACGTGTGCATCAACTGTGAACAAACTATGTGGACAAGGCCATCTTTTCAAGTGTTAGCTCAACACGTATAATTGATGGTTGCAAGTGATTGGTATCAAGAGAAATTATGCTTCTGAAAAACTCAATATTGAGTTGGTGGGTACCACCCAGAAGTGCTTTAATTTCAGACCATACAAGCACTTTCTTCTTTAGTAAACCGAATTGACTTGGTAACCACTCAACAAGAGAAATCATAACCTCCCTTGAAGCATCTAATAAAGCTTGTAGCTTAATCATGTTTTAGCTTTTCCTTTTCTGTCAAAAATTAGAGTACCCACAACTAATTCTCTCTGCTGATCAATTACTCGATACTCCTTCAACTAATGTTATTAATACCCCAGATTCCATGGTTAGCTTCACTCAACTTACTGTAAAGGTAGTTTCTGACCACAAATTTTAAGTTTTATGTTTTTAATAGCTACCAAGAACGGTAATGACAAGTTTGTCATTTAGTGGCATTCATGTCACCATGTTGAAAATTTGAAAATTCTAACTGCATGCGAAGTATTATATACGCTCAAGCCAGCAACCTTATAAAAGGCTGGCTATTACCATGCCAATTTCCCATCTGTGCTATATTGAGTTTCTGCTAAAATGTGTAGAGAAATACAGAAGGCAAACAAATCTGCTTTCTGCTTAAACAAAAACATTTCTGTGTTGGTGTCTTGTGAGCTTTGCGGTTTGCGGGCTTCATTATATTGCAAAGCTGATAATGCATTTCTATGTCGAAAATGTGACAAATCGGTGCACGAAGCTAATTTCTTAGCACTCAGACATGTTAGGTGCTTTCTCTGCAACACATGCCAAAACCTCACACATCGATATCTCATCGGAGTTTCGGCAATAGTGAGTTTGATGGAGAGAAGGCAGCGTAATTCTAAGGTTGAAAGAAATTGCTCAAGAACGCTTAAAAGGCCTTTTCAGTTTCTTTGATTTTCTTCCTTTTCTTCTCCTTTCCTTTCTTATGCAATTTCTGATCATGGAATTGTTTTGGAGTTGGGGAGATGAGAAGTGATATAAAGAGATAAAACTTTACCGTAATATGCAACACATCCGATTATAGATACAATATTTTGCAGCTTAAATTCCAGGGAGAAGATGAGAGAAAAGGGAGGCTAGGAATATAGATACTGAAACTTGATAAGATTTCCTTGAATTTATCATCTGTATGCAACTCTGAGAATATTGTAAACCAGAATGACGCGACTATGAATATATAATTGTTCTTATCTCTCTGATCACAATCACAATCGCACCTCTCTTTTCTATTTTTGTTTTGTTTTGTAAGCATTGTGTTGTGATGTTCAATTTGAAGTGTCTTATACTCTTATGACATTCTGTTAAAAAGATGAACCTAAGAATCTACAGAGAATTGAAGATGCATCAGTACAGAATAGGTATAAACACAAAGATGGCCATTTCATCCACTCTGATTCAGATGATCACATGATCTGAGCCCGGTGGTTCCAGCAGTCTCCATCTTCCCTCCCAGAAGATAACACAATCCAGAATCTTTTATGAAGAATTTACATTTACTTCAGATTTCAATAAAACCCTGCCCGCATAGATACAACGAGATCATATACTCAAATTTCTCTCTTCAGCATCAAGTCTGCAATATGCAATGTCCTTTTGGCAGCAGAACATACCAGATAATAAGATAATGTGTTTTTATTTTCTAGTAACATATGGAACGTCATTGAGAGTTTGAGACACTGAGTCATCCAAGTTCATCACGAAAGCTTGGCGTTTCTTGTGGTTGATATTAATAGAAAAAGATAGAAGACAAAAATCGTTTTGCATCAGAAAGAGAGATGCTTAGTGAGAACTACTGTTAGCTTAAAAGATTGTGTACAAATGCGAGTAGCATTATATGATTTTGTTCCGCTGGTGGTCCATGCTATAACATTATGCATTATTTTTATATAATTGTATGTTATCTTGATGTTGGGTTTTCTTTTTGTAATGCAAAAAGCCAAGATAAGTTATTGTCAGAAGAGAATCAAGTAATCTGATGATGTTAATATTGGCAGATGGCCTCAGAATGTCATAGCGAATATGATCTGGCTTATGAATAAAGATGGTAACATTCCTGTAGTTCAAAACTGTGTTCTTTCACCAACTGGAATTTCTGATATGCAGTTCATGTCGAACTACATAATCATCTATCAATCTCCCAAAGTTCATTTCCTTGCATCTTATTAACCCCTTCGAAACAAAATGAGGGGAAAATGAAGAAGAAAGTTACTAATTCAGCACTCTTAACTACAGAATCACGAAGAATCTGCTACATGAGCATAGCCTGAACATTGGAAGTTGGAAGAAACAAAACCTTTTTCCCGAAAACAGAACATATTACCTGGCATAGATACATAATTCACTGAATCAGGTATCTACGAATCGGCAATTAGAATAACAGGATCTTGAAAAACAAGAAAGTCTAATGGACCTTTCCATTAGGATTCTTGTTGGTTGGAAATTTTAGTTATCTTGATAGGAATTTGATACCTTCATTTATGTCTCATAAATTAAACTTTCTTCATTGCCAATCAAGTACAAAAGAAATATGGAGGCAAAGGACAATTTTTTATTCTAAAGTATAGTAAGTATAATTCTGTTTTAAATTGACAAAGTATGGATCGAAGTTTATTCAGTGGCTCAAAAGTTCCTTGTCACCAGAGGATCGTAATCATATGCTTCACCCGCTTTCACAAATCTCCCTTTCACACGTTTTCTAGTATCAGCTCTGGCTTTTCGGGAGGCATATCTAATCTGTTTACCAAAACTGCATATGATAAATATGCAAAATGTGTTAGGAGGTGCACTTAAAAGAACTATTGCATAGATCAAAATGTTAAATTGTTGGTTTTATATGCAATATACAAGTATCATATGCCAAGCAAGCTGCTGCAACTGAATCATATGAATCTAAATGATAAACAATATCCGGGCGAGGGCCAATATCATCTGGCAACATATTACACTGTAATCAGGAAAAAAAAGCTCTACAACCTTTAGGATGATGAGAATCTTAGTAACATTCTAGAAATGCATGCCAGACTTTCTCAGATGATGTTTATTAAAGTAATATTTTGCTCGTCCAAAGTCTAGCTTTTCCCTTCTGGCATTATTTGTCAAGCAACTCAAATTACAATAAGTAACAATGTGCAATAGGATAAAAGACTCAAAACATATTAAATATCAATAATATATAGTATACTAATCTGAGGTATCATAAAAGCATTAAATCCAGGTAACAAAAAAAGTGGAAAACAACACGAATATCCCACAAGGTTTTTTCTAAATGTCTCATTCAAATTTACCTAAATGTAAACCATATTCTTTTAAGTAAAATAAATGGAGATAAAGCACATACGTTCTTGTTTTCTTTTTCTCGTTGTATCTCATCTTTGCTTTATCCCTTGTTTGAGGGCAACTAACTTCCAAGTTTGATTCCCATGGTGATTCACCTGTTAGAAACATCGGTGACAATCCACAATCTTGATAATCAGCGGCTGTACTTTCACCAGTGAGATTGGATAGTGAAAGTGACATGCTAGAATGGACTTGACCAGGACCAGTAGGAAACCCAAGGTTGATGTTTCTGTTGCAGCTAGGATTTACAAGCATGCAATTAGAACTAACATTCATGGCATGCATCACACTGGGTGTCCCACCAATATCTGACGACTGAAAAGCCATATAGTTCTGTTGTCCTGATGATGATGCCTGACAAATAATACACAAGGGTGAGAAGAAGCCATGATTCAACAGAACTTGGAAGGACAACAAATATTGTAATATTTTCAATTATGTTCATTATATTAATAATATTAGATAATGTACTGGATAAGTAATGAACACGGTAGATATTGAACTAGACTATCACTAATAATATAAATTATAAAGTTCCTTTTCTTTTTCTCATTTACTGGCTATCATATATTCTTTTGAGCTAAGTGAGATATCTGGAGTTGTAAAAGGGCACTAAAAAATACTGAAGGAAAAGGTTTCATGTTTCCATACGTGAGACACAACTGAACAGCATGCTTGGGTGCTGATGGATATACGGGCAAAATGTTATTTCTCAAACAAGAACACTAAATTAAATATGCAAAACAGGAAGAAATCTTTTTTATGGAAAAAGCTACAAGAAAATGCAATTTAGAGCAAACCTCTACAGCATTCTCGATAGGACCATCGGACTCAGCAACTGATAAATTATGCTCCAATAATACGTGATCAGTCTCTACATCTTCAAACTGGTATTTGGAATGACCTTGTGAACAGCCAAATATCTCATCATCGCCAGCTTCAGAATTTAACTGAACATCATCTATGTTGAGACCTTCACAGAGATCATCACCATCTGGAAGTTTAAGATCTTTGAAATCGGAACAATCCTGCAACAGGTGAATTAAAATACAATGTCTTGAAAATTAGTACAGTAATAGATAGTCAAGATCAAAACCTCTAGACAATAATCTAAGAACAGAGTTGTAAAATAACCTTAGGCCCGTTGGAGTCCTCAGAGAAAAATGGTGCTTGATCATTACAATAAGGCATGTAACTTGGATTCGGTGGAATTGTAGAAGAATTCCCTATCCAAGGCTCAAACTTGGAACAAGATTCTAATTCATTAAACTTGTCGTTCGCTAATCCAAATGACCTTTCATTATTTCTTTGTTCCAAAGAAGAACTCCCACAATTCTCATTTAATGTCAAAGAATTGGGCTGTCCCCAACCAGTAACAGAATCATTTGAACAAGTGGAATCAAGAACTGAAGACCAAATCCTTGTAAACTCATCCAAAGAAGGACATCCTGTGTAATAATTCAAAACCTGACATCTATGCCCTAAACTGGAGCAACCATTACCGTTCCAATCACAAGCTTGACAAACAGACAATTTCTCATCCAAACACCGGATTATTGCAGGCTGAGAATAGCATTTATCGCACAAAAGTGAACGAGAATGCCTTCTTGACAAAGAATTGGCAGAGTGTACACATCCATCACAATGCAAGCAAAGCCTTGCCATGTCTGATTTACAATACACCACTGCTCTCACCACCCCACAAAACTCACACAAAGGTTCCATTTTTATTCTCCTCTAAACAAATTGTAATCAATGATTTTGCCTGCAAATAAAACTACCCAACTTCAATCTCATGGCGGGAATCCGATTATATTGATTAAATCCTCGCACCACAAACCCCCCTTTAACCCTTTTAATATTAATAAAACAGGATCAAAAAATTAGCAAAAATAAAATAAATCTTTGATATTATGAAAATCAAATGCCCAGAATTATATTATTTTATGGCTTTTTAGAGATTACTATCACTTACCCGACTGAGAAATCCGAATAAAAAATGCAGGTGAGGTTGATGAAAAAAAAGAAAGAGACAATGGATCTAATAGGAAGAGAATGTTGTAAGATTAATACAGCAAGTAGTTGTGTCTGTTGGATTTTGAGTTCTGACACTGTTGAGTCAGTCCAGTTCGGTAGTTCTGTTTATAAAACTTTTTTTTATGCACGTTTTACCTAGGTTCCCTGGGTCTTTGCCACGTGAATGATGACGTGGACGGTCTCGCCAGTTATTATGGTCAGCCTTATTACTCGGACTCTTGATAGGAGTGATGGCAAGAGCAGTAAATAGGTTGATAGAACGAGGGTTAGTTCAATAGGGAAATAGGTCGCGAACGGATTGAGAAATCGGCTTCCGAGATTTTGGTATTTTACCGGAGACGAGCGTGAAGCTCCGAAGCAGGCGGTCACAAGCGCCCACGTGGATCTTCTCGTTGATAGCTTTTTGATTTTGTAGCGAGTGAGGCCGACGATGTATCATCTCTGTCTGATGACGTGGATTTTCTGTTTGTTATAATAATAATTATTTTTATTTTATTTTTGTGGTGAGAGAGTTCTGACGTGGCATCTGTATATGCTAATATTGCTTATTCATTGGTCCAATGTTCAAGTCAAATTACTTATCCTTCCATGTTTGACTATTCCTGTTTTCATGGTATTCTAATCTTATCTTCATGGTGAACAAACAAAACCAACACAAATCTTGATTTATCATAATTATTAAAATATATGTAACACGAATATCTCCACCATTTTCTACCATTTATCCCACGTGCTGCATTATTTTTTTTATTAACATGCAATGCAAATTAATTGTGAAAATAAAATAAAATATAATATAAATTAAATTAAATATGCCGTATTTACCGACAAACGTATTTGGTTATTGAGAAAAAATCAATATACTTCTAATGTCAAATTAAAATTATATAGGACAGAAATAAAGAATTGGGTCAAATTCTATTTTAGTGTCAAGGTAATAGTTATGAATAATCATTAATTCCTCAAAAAGGATGAAACCTATTATTATATGACATACAATATATTACATACGTATAATCATTACGCTTTAAACGGATTATTTTATTCTACGTTACATGACAATGTCAACAAGTATTTTATTTTATAGTGGACTACAAGGTTCGACTAGATGGGTTATGGCTAAGGCTCTGTTTTTGACAGACTGGTTCTGTCCATACTGGGTTCGGTCCATGCAGATAATCACCCCACCCTGGATCGTAACTTAACTTGTCCAAACGAAAACCAATGGGTTGCACCCAGATCAGACCCCGCTGGCAAAATATGCCTAATTGGATTGAGCCCTGGCGCAGCGGAACGGCCATTATTTCTTTCACCTATAACCGGATTTGGGCTTGCTATATGCCAATATCCATGACAAGAAGAGACAGGAGCGGATTAAATTTAGTACGAATATTTTTAAATTCGTATTTATATTTAGAAAAAAATTAATATTATATTTGTATTAAATCTACAGTAAATTTAATAATTTATTATTAAAATTCATTTAAATCGATATTTAACATTTATTAAATCTGCGGCGAATATCTGTGAATTTTTAGTGTATTTTTAATAGAATTTTTGGTATTAATTTAAAATAAAATACATCACTCACATAAAGTTAAAAAAATTATGAATTAATAATAATAATAAATAAATAAGTTAGAGAAATTAAATTTTAAATATTAATTTATGTAAATTTAAAATTAAAAGTTAATAAATAATATTTAATGTTATTAACTTATTATTATTTTTATCTATTATTAAATAACATGTATCAATAACTCAAAATTAATATATTAAATTTAAATTAAATAATTTAATTTAAAAGTTTATATATATATATATAATTTAATAATTATAGTAAATAAATAAATATGTATTGTATAAAATGATTGTTATAGAATAAAAATATTTTAAAAAAATAATTGACAATGAGATAATATAATAAATAAATAAATACAAATAAATGTATAAAAAAAATAAGAATATTAATATCAAAACGACGCCGTTTTGATAGTTTTTAAAAAATATATTGACAAATTCATTCGCGAATATTTATCCTTACTTATATCCGTCATAAACTCATTACGGGATTTAAATTTATTTACCAAATCATTTTTAAACTCACTAAAATATATACTAAATTAGTACCATGAAAATCGGGTACGAGCATATTTACAGATAAAATTGTCATCCCCCATTATTCATGAAATAAATTTATTTTAAATCATTAATTAATTAAAAAAAGAAACTTTCTCATTGGACAACAACATAATTAAATATTATCACTATCATATTTATCTCTCTTAATTTTCAACGTTATTATAAATAAATCAATGAACGCACTCTCGGAAAGCCAAGCCAAACGCAGCCCTTAATTCCGCAATAAACGGCGGCCAAATCAAACTTCCTTAAATTTGCAAATTAGTCCCGGAACTACTGACATTTTGCCTCCTCTCTCCCGCTTCCTTAAATCTCCTACAAAAGCCCTCCAAAACACGTTTCGAGATCCAGCGACCAGCTTAAGGTTCGCATTTTGCAACAACGTTCGATCAACGACACTGTTACTGTAAGTATCTTCTGATCCGATCTGTATTAGTTAGATCCACCGAATTAACTTCATCTTTAAGCTCTCATAAATTTTCCCGGAAAATTAATTCCATCCAAGCAAATAGGAAATTAGCATTACAATTCTCGTTTATGCGGTAATTTACATTCTTAATTAGTTGAATTTTTCATTTCTTGCGCGTTTTTATATTGTTGATCCATTTTTTTTGTACCCGTGTAGTTAAATCTAGCGAAAAAATAGAATAATTTGTGTTTGTATTCAAGATAACTGGCAGTATTTTCACTGAATACTTTGTTGTACTGAATTCAGTTTTTCAAGATTGTTTGTGCGGGCTAGGTGGTGTACATTGATACGTTTACATCAGCTGTATACATCTATGTTTAGAGGTCTAGCAACTGCTCTTGTTAATAGTCCGCATCTGAGAAAGTCTGGAAGCAGAGCCGTAGTTTCTGATTTTGGTACGAGAGAGTTATCAAATTTTTCGAGAATTGATTTTTTAACAGTTATTATCTATTTTCCATAGGTGGATAATTTGTGAGTAACGTTCATTGTTGTATAATGCCTGTCAGGCGATGAGGTGGGAAATGGTGTTGAGGAAGGTTTCTTGCTAACAGAGGCAAATGGTGTGAAGAGCATGGGTCCGCCAATGAGTGCTGTTGCTTTCATGCCGTCTCCTGTATTGTTATGGAGATTCAAGGTTTCGCTGTTAGTGATACACTAGGATTTACTTTCTGAATGTTGTTTATTTTGTTCTATGAGTTTGTATTTTGCATGCATGTGTAGTGGCTCAATTTAACAAGAAGTTATTGCAGAATTTTGATCCATTTTTATGTAATTACTTTTTCCTAAAGAAAAAAGAAAGATAAAATTATAAGCCATTTTTCATGTAGTAGTTTTCTATTAAAGTATGTGGCATGATTACGATGAGTATTGTCTTTGGTTGATTTTAAACAAATGTTTTTTTTTTCCTTCCCTCGTATTATTTTCTACTGATGGACTTTTTTAAATATATTTCCTCTGATCCTAACTTGGGATTATGTCCAGGTACTGCTGTTCTTTGTTTGGGGTTTCATTTGCTGCAAGGTCAGCCTTTTTTTTGAATTTTTTTTTCTGCCTACAGTCTGGAGGTTTCAGATCTGATGGCAACAGTATATTATTTGACGAGACTGCTGCTATGTTCTTATTGGTCAAATGTAAAATTTGCAGGTTGGATGGGATTCTGTTATGAGGATGAGTGCAGATTTACGGGATCTTTTTCTGTACGAGGCATTTTTGTATTATAATCCTCTTCTTCTTGTGGTTAGTTATGGTTCTGTTGTAGACAATTAAATATAATAATTGGATTCCTACTCCTTTTCTAGAATAATCACATTTCCTTTTGGATTTGATATGGCAGACTATGATGGTTTGGCTTTGGGGAGTAAATTTATGGGTTTTTTCCCTGGCTAATGTCAATTATGCTAAAATTTTTGATCTTGATCAAGATCACCATACGCACAGAGAAATATGGAAGGTATCAAATTGCTCTTCTAAGCAACATTTGAATTGCTTTAATAAGCAGTACTTGATAAAATTGCAATATGGTGGTCCCATATGATTAACTTTTAAGGCATCAGTAATTAGTTTCATTTGTAATACCTCGAAATTCCTTCTGTCTTCTGGCCTGAATTAAGTGTATTTTTAGGGTGATAATTTACCATCCCATCTATTATTGATTTCATTACTTACTCTATCCCAGAGTACTTCTTTTCATGATGTATATCACCCCAGAGTAACTCCTTGTACCCTTTTTGACATTTGCAGTGTGCCACATGGATGACTATTGTTGTCCCGACTAGCATGACAGCATATCTTTATCTTTATTCACACGGAGAAGTATCATTGGCGGCTTCACAACCAGTGTAATAGATGCATCCTCTCTTACTAATTATTTATGAAACTTTATTTTCATTGTGATTACTTGTTTGATTCTTAGCAATATTTCTTTTTAGCACGAGGCATTCTAGTTGAATATTTGTTTTCTGTGAAAACTTGATATTAATTTGAATGCTTCCATTAGTTAGCTGAGCTTGTTTAAATTTATGTATGTGGTGACTGGTTATTATTGAAATATCTCATTGTTAAGTGTAATTTTTCATGTTTTGTGATAACTTGAATAATATGTTGAAGTTGTATTAAGTTTTACTTGCTTTGTACTGCAGGTACTTTTGTATATTGCTGTTGCGATGATTTTGATATTCCCTTTTGATATTTTTTATCTGTCATCTCGCTACTACTTGTTAAGGACTCTTTGGCGGATAGTTCTCCCACTACAGGCATGAATTTATTGTTTTTTTTTTTCTTTCCATATTGTCAGTAGTCCATGCAATTTTTGTTGTTTCTAATGATTTTATACTATGCTTATGTTAGTTGAGGAAATTAATCCCAAAATCTAGTTTTCTTATTTATAAATTGTCTTCTAAGATCACTAGTCAAAGACTGTTTTTTTGGTTAGGCGTGCAGGGGCAGTGTGTGTGGGGGTGTGGTTGAAATTCATTGAACAGTAGAGATGGAAACAACATAATCAACATGGCATACTTCCAACTGGGTCATTATTCAAGTATAAGATTTAAAAAGAAAGAAGCTAGAAGAGCTTAGAGTCCTGTCATAAAGGAAAACTTCATTCCTATATATAGCTACCTTGTAGAGCCAAATTCTTGCACTTCTTCCTCTTGTACCCTTATCTGAAGTTTGTCCTCAAAGTATAAAGTGTACAACATGTATGATTGCAGGTATTGTATTGCCGCATCCCGCATGCTAGTGAAAGCAAGCATAGGCTAGGTTATAAGCTTCAAGCTCTCTTAATTTAGTAGATGTTTTTTCCATTGTAAAGCCCAAGAATAAACCATGACGAACTATGTGCCA
Source organism: Cedrela odorata (assembly GCA_035584115.1). Classification (NCBI taxonomy): domain Eukaryota; kingdom Viridiplantae; phylum Streptophyta; class Magnoliopsida; order Sapindales; family Meliaceae; genus Cedrela; species Cedrela odorata. Next base: position 2,094,073 of record JAXCLQ010000001.1, on the reverse strand, counting down.
AAAGCGGACAATATCTACTTAGTTGTTAGGCTCGGATTTTACCCTTATACATGTTCACAACATGATCAGATTGTTGCCATTTGCCAAACAACTGGCTGAAGAAGTCTGTAAAATCTTGCACTCCCATAGCCTCCCATAGTGGTTTGTAGCAAAATGTTGTTGAGCCACTATATACCAAAAGATGGTCTGAATTTCAAGTAGTTTATGTTCCATCTTGTACTAAAAATAAATTTTATGTGATGAATACAGGCAATATCATTTTCGGACTTCTTCTTGGCTGATATTTTAACCTCCATGGCAAAGGTATGTCCATATGTGTCCTATTGTCAAATTATCCATTCTTTCTTAGACCACGTGTCTCTTGCATTGCATGTATCTTATCTCATGCGTGCTATAGTGTATGTATATGGTGTGTAATGCTTTTAATTGCTTTATCAATGATTAAATGTTTGCTATGTTTCTAGAGTTGATTCAAAATGTGAGGTTTAAAAATTGTGAAAATTTTGCTGCTTTGATTAATGGTTCAAGAAGTTGAGTTATTTTGGTTTGGCCCGGGTATTGAAATACTGCTAAAAGACTGTTTCCCTTGATGCTGGGATTAGCTGATTTATGCACACAGTTACAATTATTCTTGGGTATCTGTGATAGATACAAGTTATTTCTGATGAGTTTAATTACTTCTAATGGTTGGAACCAAATATCAGATGCTTGCTGACTCTAATAGAAAAGAAAAGGAGAAATTTATAATGTTAGTCATATATACTAAGTGATCTAGTATCTTTATGCATGAAGATAACCAAATTTGTCCTTGCAGTGAACTATAACTTTGCTGAGGATTAACCTCCAAAATAGTCAAATTGTTAAACACGTCTTTGCAATTAAATCAAGTATCATAAATTTGAAGTTGTGTTTATTTGTTTAATTTTACTTAAATACTACAGCTTTTAAATATAATTATCCGACAGTTTCCCTGTCTTTCTCAACATTTACTTGGGGACAACTGACAGTATAATGGGCAAACTATAGGATGGTTGTTATTGGAATGTTATATTTAGCTTTACTTTGGGAGTGAGAGATCAGAAATATTATATTGGTCTCACTGTATATTTATCTATGCTTAACTGTCCTTGTGTTAGTATATCTTCTTGGTGAATTGTAATTGTCAATTTTGTTCAGGTGTTCTCAGATTTGGAGCGTTCAGTTTGCCGGATGGTTCACCGACAGGTCAGTGTTTTGTCCATGAGCGACTCTATTAGCTTGAACTTTAGCTCTTCCCAAGTTTCTATTTGTTGTCCCCAATCGGATTAGTGTTTATCATGAGTTTCTGTTGTTGCTCTATATATCAGTATTTGTGTTATTAGTTATGCCAAACCAACTTAAAAATATGAAATGTTTTGTGAGTGACCAAAGTGATACACTTGATGAAGGCTTTCATTTCAGTTAAGCAACAATTGTATGACACCTGAAGTTGTTAGAGTTGAATACTGGTGAAATACTGAAATAGATGTCTAGAGCCTGTACCAACTAGCAGGCAATTGGAATAGGTATCGTACTTTGATCTGGAGGGCGACTCAGCCGATGTGTTTCTCTTGCATTGTGGGAAGATGGTGTTGGATGGATCTATGTGAGATACTTATAATATGCTTGTACGTAGTCTTTCAGAAGCCATGTTTAGGAACTTTTAACAGATTCTTGGCTTGAAGAGACAGAAAGATGATCAAATGATCTACTAAATGGAGAATTGAGTAGATGTTTTTTCAAACCTGCAGCTACTTGTACTGTTTTAAAGTGGCATACTTGATTTTCTTTTTTTTGACATGTATGTATATAGCTACAAAAGATGGTGCTGTTCTTGTTAAGAGATTTTTTCTTAAATCATGCAGGTCGCCACTATTGCGTGGTTTGAAGCTGATTCTGTTTGTGGAAGTCACTCCGTTGCAATTCCTTTAGTTCTAGTTTTGCCTTACCTTTTCCGTTTGTTTCAATGTCTTCGACAATACAAGGATACTAGGGAGAAAACAACCCTTTTTAATGGTAATATCACTTGAAACTTAAAATTTGAATGTACATGCAACCTTAAATCATTTTAAGATTCCATTTTTCCTTTCACTTTCATATCCTGGTCCGAAAAAGTGGCACATATACGAATCTTTTTTTCTTTTTGGTGGCCATCAAATTGCATTATTGGGTATAGATAGTTCTAATTTCTTTATTTACCTATTTATATGCATGCGTGTAAGCATTTATGTATGTACTGAAGAATATTTTGTTTTGTTTTATATACCATTGTAACTTCACTGCCTTATGGTTGCAGCTTTAAAATATTCGACCGCGGTACCTGTGATTTTTCTTTCGGCTCTTAAATATCATGTCCTCCCTGATAGGTGGACAAAATTTTATCGGCCCCTCTGGCTTCTCTCTAGTGTTTTGAACTCTTTGTACTCATTCTATTGGGATGTGACCAGAGATTGGGACTTGAGGTATGTCAAATACTATTATAGTCCTCCAAAATTATTATTAATTTGTGTCTTTGGCTCTGGGCCACATTATATCACACTACTGAGAGTCAGAGATCATAAAGGTAAAGCTTCTTTTCAACAAAGGGAGTAATATTATATGTTACTCCTGTATATACTAATATTACTTGTTACAACTGTTTATTTTTGGATACTTTGTTGGAGGAAAATCACTAGGTTTCCGGTTTAGATGATTGGATTTCATCATTTGTGATAAAATTTACCATCTTGTGATGCTTATATGCTTCTTTTGTTTTGTATTTTTATTTTGCACTTGGATGTGTGTGGCAATGCAAGCCACGATTAGACCATAATATGACTGAAAGCATTTTGACCTTAGAAGTTATACTAGAACATCTTTTAGTGATGTGCCTATTGATATTCTTTCATTCTACAGCTGCTTCACTCGGATATTCAAGTTCAGCAGACCACATCTGTGCTCACACCTTTTATATGGACGCAAATGGGTAAGAATACACATTTTGTATAATTGCATTTTTCAGAATATTATCTCCCCTACCTCTTCTTTACTTTTCTGGTTCGACCACAAATGAAACGCCTCACCAGGCATGTATAATACCTGATTTAACGTCAGTGCTAGCATAGAAGCCACAGCGCAAACAGTTGAGATTCATACAATTTTGCATAAAAATAATATTGAAGAGCTAATAGTATTTATGGCCATTGTACCCTAAAAACCTTTTTTAACCTACCTGTTGATTGAGTCGACATCTTCTAATTTGGTTCTGTTACTGGTCAAGTTTTGTATAGTTTTTTCTCATGTATTCACACATTTTTATTATTCTTGCATGTATTTGCAGGTATATGTTTGGGTGATAGGAAGCAATTTGATCCTACGATGCACCTGGACTTACAAGCTGTCTGCCCATCTCCGGCATAATTACCTTACTGTATTCACAATCACTGTTTTGGAGATGCTCCGTCGCTTCCAGTGGGCTTTTTTCCGGGTGGAAAATGAGTGGAATAAAATGACCTCCAAGTCGAATATTCAGCTCTCCGAGAAAGACATCCCGAATGAGGAAACCAAACTACTTGATTCCAACAATCACAATGTATAGACTATAGACCACCAAATGGTTTTCTTGCGGCACGATCCCAAGCCTTTTTCCTACTACCATCGTTCTTCATAAGAAATTTTGAGCCTCAATTCTGTATGATGATACCAAAATTCTTTTGTTCATAGAAGATTGATAATTAAAATTTTATATTCTCAATAGAAAAACTACATTTCATTTTGATTTAATGTCGTCAATGTATTGGAATCTTTTCTATGGGGCGCATGCTGACTGTACAACATTAATGGTGCCAGATGGTTTGGACTTTGGGTTTTAGTCAATCGTCGTTCTTGTTGAAAAGCAAACCAGACAATTTGGATTGGAGCAATCATTTTGTGAATTGTTGCTTTCCAAAAGAAGCCCATCTTGAATTCATACCAATCACACACGTGGGACCCTGTTAAATCCAACGGCTCAGATTCATTCGACGCCATTCACAATCCCCAATCCTACCGTACAAATACTTCGAATACCAGAACATACAGCTCATCATGTACACGTGTCAAAAACCCATATTATCCCTCCATTTCAACCGAGATAAACCCACATGCAAACACAACGGATACACCCACTCTCAACCACCCAAACCAAATGCCTAGGAAATTCTTACACTTCCCATCGGAAAAACCACTACGATGGCCTAAATGTTAGTCGCCACCCAGTACACTAACCACCAAAGCCGGCTTCCGGAGCCGAGCCAAATAGAGTCGACCACACCAAGAGTCCTAACCATAATATCTTCTGTGCTAGAGAAGTTAGTGGCTAGAAATGACAGACTAGCGGATGGCTTGAGCCAGCAGCTGACGTCGAATGGGATGAACAGTGTGAGTGGGTCGGCTCGTCTTGGAAAAAGCTTGAATCCATTCCATGGCGTGAGGGCACCTAATATAAGCATAGCAAATTACTTGGAGAGGATATACAAATACACAAACTGTAGCCCATCGTGTTTTGTGGTTGGTTATGTGTACATAGACAGGCTGTTGCATAAGCATCCTGATTCGCTCGTGGTATCGTTGAATGTGCACAGGTTGCTTGTTACAAGTGTCATGCTTGCTTCTAAGATGTTGGATGATGTGTAAGTCTTCTTTCTCTTTATATCTCTTTATTTATATCTAGCGTAAGTAACTAATGGTTTGAATAGGTATTATGTGATAAAGAGAATTTCATCTTTGAGGTTTGCTTCAAGTATCAATTTTACTTTGAATTGGTTCATCTTCAAATGCTGCAATTGGTTCAATTTAGTTCAGCCGTCTGAGTTAAGCAGTTTTGAAGAACTAAATTGGGAAACCGAAGCAATCTTCAAGCGTCAACTTAGATGTTTTTATCTTGAAGTTATTGAACTCTTTTGTCAACTTCTCTTTTCGATATGAAGTAGGTTTTGCAAAAATATGTGGTGTCATTTAGGCAACTCCACTTGGAAATGAATTGCTGTAAAATAGAAACTTGAGTAGTTGCAATGAACACAAATTCAGTTCCCATATCTTCTGTGGTGATTTTTGCATATATGACGGATTCTTTTTATTGAATTTGGAATATCCAGGCACTACAACAACGCATTCTACGCTCGGGTTGGGGGAGTGAGCATTGCTGAATTGAACAGGCTTGAACTGGAACTGCTTTTCCTTTTGGATTTTGGAGTGACAGTCAGCTCTAGAGTTTTTGAGAGTTACTGCTTGCACCTAGAAAAGGAAATGCTTGTGAATGGCACTTCTCAGCACCAGCAGAAGATTGAAAAGGCTTTAATCTCTAATACAGTAGATGATGTTACTGAAATATCAGTGGAAAATACAGAGAGTTGCTCCCCACCCTCAACTACTGGTCTCACCTGAATTTTTCTTACATTTCTTTTTGCTCACTTAGTCTGGTACTTGAAAGTAATATTTGCTATGAAAGCTGTGGGTTCCATTCTTGCTCGTGTCATCTCGTGGTAGAGTTACAGCAAGTTGTAATTTAATCATGCAATTGTCAGATCAGATACAGATAAGGTGACAAGTGAAGCTGGACAGTTGGGGCTTGCTCACATATCTGTCTAACATAACTGCAACTTTGAGTAGTTGAGCTTGAGTAATATCTATCCTCCCTTGTGTCACTCTCAGTTTCCTACTTGGATACTGCGATTTTTTATGATAATACATGTTGAATATGCATTTTTATGTTTACAAGGTGAACTACAAATCAAGGCACCACCACTTTATGGATTTGATGCAGACATCCATTGCTTTCATGGATTTTGAAACCGTGTATATGATCAATGCCCTCTCAGATTTTACATGTACTTGTAACTTCAATTATGGCTGTAGAACATTAAAGTATGTACATAATGTAAATGTCCATATAGGCTAGAATCGACTAATTTAGGTTAAGTTGATTAATTAAAGCCATATTAAATGGAATTTTCCATTATCCAAATTTTATTCTCAGTTACTACGATGCGTTTTGCATGAGCTATGTCCTCTACAGTACTCTCCTTCCATTATAATTCCAATTAACAAACCGTATCTATCCACGCTATCCTCAACTCAACTAATTAAATCCCTACTACCAAACATACCCAATCCATATAAATTAATTAAAAAATAACAGGAAAAAAAAAAAACTAAAGGAAATAGTTCACATGTATGTATTGAAAATGACTTAAATACCCTAAGTTATTAAGTTACATATTCGATTCAATAAGGGTAATCTCACAATTTCTGATTACGGTCGTGGACCAATTTGATAAAATGTAAAGATTAGGGACCCAAATGTTATTATCCAATAAAGTGAAAATCCCGAAATGAAAAGCTAATCGCATGGCGGAAGGAAACTGTCTCTCTCTCGTGGATCGTTGACGTGAAAGCGCCGGCGTTTTTTCTATCTATCAAGAAGAAATTACAGTGCGTCGAGCTAGGTGTACGTGTATTTTAAAGCAAATGAAACACCTTAAAGGAAGAATCTGAAATCCCTAAGCCACAAGCAAAATCGATTCTGTTACTTATTAATTGGTATTATTCTTTTAAACGACGACGTGTTTTATTCACTAGTACAAGCCATGGCAGAGTCATCGTCTTCTTCTTTAACATCGAAGGAAGACCTAATTCAGCTGATCAAGCGGTTCGGAGCTTATATTACGCTCAAGATGTCCAATCGCTTCTCGATCTATTTCCATAACCTGGTACTTTCTCTTTTATCTCTACCGTGTTATCGTCATTGATTATGTTAGTTTTATGGCGTATCTGAGACTGTTTGATTGCTAAAATTTATTGGAATAGGATTTGCAGTACTAATTTTAGTGAGCGTTGTTTAGTTGGTGTATTAGTGTTTTGCTGCAAGTAATTTGATATTCAGTATAAAACGAACGATGGTAAATTTAGAATTTGGGCGAAATTGACGCTCATTTTCGATTTGGAGGAGTTTCAAACTTGTGGTTAAGTCAAGAATATTTTGCTATGCTCGATATTTGTTAGTCCGAGTATCAAAGGCATACATTAATTGGATGTTAATATGAATCTGTTCATATACAGGACAAATGTTGTCAGTTGAATGGCAAACCAAATGAAATGAAACCGTTGGTGTACTTTGGCTTTCATTATATGAATATGTATATATGTGGTGTTTTAGTTCAAAGAAAAAGATCTGATTTTCACCCACAAGATTATAGTGACTGCATTGTAGGAGATTTTACATGTCTATATATGAGAAAGATGTTTATTTCCTGAGGAAGATTGTATTTTACCTGATTTGCACAAGCTATCCCAGCTCATGTTGAAGCCAACTCTGATTATGGCAAGTCAGGATTTTGGCTTGGGTTTATAAATTGCAGCTTGACTAAAGTTCAAGTCGGACTAAGGTTGTTATTTTGTAACCACATCTATATACTATGCTGTGGATATGACCAATTATAATTATCATTCTTGTTTCAGTTTATACTAATTTGCTCTTTTCTGTAAAAGAGTTGTTTATATGCTATTAGTCATGGATGTTGGTATCTTAAGTTTATTTCTTGTTTGCATTAATGATAATCTCAATGCAAACAATCCAGTTGTAACTCGACTTAATCCAACCCATGACAATCCTGCTTATGCACAACCTATGCATAGAAAATCTGGAATAAGCTGGGAATTAGTTCACATGCATAGCCTGAAGCTCAGATTGGGCTTTCTGTGGGGCTAGATTGGAATGATTTCTACCTTAGTGCAACCTTGGTTGTCCTTTTAACCTGGCCCAGATTGCCAGTTTGCAGCTCTAGAAATTTTAGCAATTGCTGTCATTTATTTCAGTGTTACTTAGCTGCATAGTTTTATATGGGTGAACTTTGTAGCTTCAGATTCTGATATATGTGATCTTCCTCGAACCAGTTAGTTTCTGGCCCCAAAAAATTAGAGTTTGCCCTTTTTAAATGTCTCTTTTTTGGTGTTCCTTTTGTTTTCTTATAGGGAAATATGTGCCACATCCATGTAAGCTAAAACTAATAATTCTAGGACTACCTTGGATGTGGAAAAATATATAACCAAAGAACTCCGTTCAAAATATGGGGCAGGTTTGCTGTCCAGTGCTCAAGCAAGTCTAAATTAGAAAGTGTACTTGCTGGGATGCTGTTACTTATGATTAATGCAATGATCCATGAATTCAACCAAAATATCATCCTTTTCTTTTTTAACGAACAATTGAAGGAAAAATTAGTCATTCACTGGTAACTTTCTGTTTTGTTTTTGGATATTCCCTCTCAATGATGAGTTACTTTTGATATTTGTAAATTTTGGTTTTTTCTTTCTTGGGGAATGAAAGAAAACTTGCAGTGCTTTTCATTGTATTTTGTGTTCTTACACTTTTATCCGGTATCAGGATTCACGATCAGTTGGGGCTATTGCTGGGCTTGCCCTTGCAATTGTCTTTACCTGGAGGATGGTCAGATCACCAGGTGGACCTCAAAGAAGACAGCCGAAACGACAAGCTCCTTCGACTAGTAATTCTGTTGCCAGCCCTCAATCTAATGCATCTTTGATGCCTTCTGGAGTTAATTCATCTTCAGAGGATTTAAGAACACAAATTGTTGATGCACTATTCCAGCCAGTGAAGGTAGGCATATATCTTATTGTCCAACAATTGTATGTACTTGCACTTTTGATATAATTCATTACTGATATGCTCTTGCTCCCAAATTTTCTTTCTTTTTTTTTTTTTCCAGCCAACCTTGGGACAAGTAGTTAGACAGAAATTGAGCGAAGGCAGAAAGGTAACTTACATATCCTCTCTGATATGCTAAATATTGTAAGTGGGATCTCAAACCCTGTTTTTTTTCTTCATGGACTTTACTGTAGGTGTCTGCTGGGGGATAGCTTGGTGTGTTTGCTTATTTGTTTATGATGGTCACAAATTGATTAAAAAGCTAGCAAATCTAGGATATAGTATAATGGGAATAGGGCTGAATATTTTTGGAATTAGGGCAGGCGGATTTTATGTGAATTGTGGTGGAATTGATATGGTTTGATCTAGCAGTTAATATGATTATGAAGGTGTAGCGGTGGAGACTCATTCTGGGCTGCAATATCAGGAGATAAGCCAAAGTAGAGGCTGTACCTCAGTAGTGAATGGTATCCTTGAACAGTAAAAGTGATATGTTTGCAGATTTTTGGAGTGTGAGGGTTTGTGCTTGAAGAAGAGTTTGATAGGGATTTTCAAAATAAATGAATTTTATGTAAATAGAGGTGCCCGGGATCTGGTTGTAGGCAAAATACCAAGAAGTACTAGATGTAGAATATCAAGAAGAGTGAAGCAGAAGTAGTGAACAATCACAGGCTACCTTCACTGTAGTAGATTGCTGAGTTTGGGCTACTAAAATATTGTCACCCTTGTGTTTGGAAGTCATTTTGCTTAACTTCATAATTTTACTTGTCATTGAGGAATTAAAAATTTGTATTCCATGATCCTCTTAACTTACTGCATATTACGTCGTAACAAATTGTTGAGATTATACTGGAAGTTAATAGCTTACTAATCCATTTAGTTAGTATAAGGCTATTTTAAGCAAAGCCATGATTGAATTTTTAAGTCTCACATTAAGATTTCGTGCTTTGATGACTCAGGTGACTTGTCGTTTGCTTGGGGTAATCCTTGAGGAAAGCAGTCCAGAGCAACTCCAGGTGGTTATATTTTTTTCTGTAAATTCTGTGCATGACATAGAGTTCAAGAGGATTTATTCAATTTTTTTTTCTTCTGTGCAGAAGCAAGCAACTGTGAGGTCCTCAGTGCTGGAGGTGCTGTTGGAGATCACAAAGTTTTGTGATCTTTATCTCATGGAAAGAGTTCTTGATGATGAAAGCGAAGTGCGTTTAAACCTTGTTACTTACATCATTACCATGTGATCATTCTTCAGTGTCTTTTCCTGAATAACAAGCTTCATTGTTAATTTTGCTTGTTTTGCATATGTTTGTGGTAGAACAAATGACTAACAACTTGCTGATGTCTCCAATAATGTCAAGTATTAATCTCTCTGTTTGAAAATAATTGGCAATTTTGCTTCTGTTCTAGCATGGTTTATGAACTCTTTTGTTGCCTCGTTAAGTGCTACTGTAACATGAAGCTTACATTCACTAGCTATCTTATTATAGTGTATCCTTATTGGTTATAAGTATATCATTTAGTTATTGAATAATTACTTGTGACCTGTTGTCTACAGAAAAAGTCTCTTCTGGCTCTGGAAAATGCAGGGATTTTCACTTCAGGTGGATTGGTAAAAGACAAGGTAAAATTTACACCAGTTGGTTGCTTTTGAAAAATTAAATAATGCATAGATTTCTACTTAGACTAAATAAATAATTTGAGCCTGGTTTTCTCTCTTCAAGAGAGCTTGCTATGGAACGAATACTGTAAAGATGCTTCTGCTGTTGTTAGAACTTGGACATAGCGATAATTGATTACAATGGCATCTGTCGATTATGTCTTAATTTATGCAAACTGTGCATACAGGTTCTCTTTTGTAGCACGGAAATGGGGCGATCATCTTTTGTTCGGCAATTGGAACCAGATTGGCATATTGACACAAATCCTGAAATCATTACTCACCTAGCTGTATATCTTTTAATGACGCTGTCATATCTTCTTAAATTTTGGCCTTAATCCTTATGTTCTACTTGTTATACCCGTCATCTGAGTTACACTTGTTTTTGTTACAGAGATTCATCAAATATCAACTTCACATTTCTCCCACCAGATCCGAACGAAGTGCTTCCAATGTGTTCTGTTCTCCGTCCTTGGAACAATTCTTTGGATGCGTTTGACTGAAGAACCAGTAAACGAAAGAATTTTAATCTTATTTTTCTCTCCGTTTGGGTTCATGTGTTGCAGATCGTTACAAAGATTTTTTGGGCACTGTCCTACGTTTGTTTATTTCCAGTATGAAAGGAGAAGCTTCATTTGTTTGAAATTTGTGAAATAGCAATGTCAACTGGAAAATCTAATGAAATATTTGACGTGGGTTAAAGAATGAATATGCGATCGTGAACAATAATTTTGTTGTTACTCTAATTCTGTTGCGACCCTTGCTAATTAGCATTTCTAATTTTGCTGTTGAATCTCATCCATATTTCTTCTTGTGTTCATATTGCCAAAAGCTGAGCCATGTCTACAAGAAAATTGAAAAAGCTTCTTTTCTGTTTGTACGAATGAATTTTCAAGCGTTGAAACGTAATTATATTTCAACAAATTCGAAGAAGAAGAAGAAATGCATTCTGCGGAAGATTGTCCCTCAAATATTAATCAACCGTTTATTGGAGGTGAAAAAAAGGTAGGGACCGCAAAAATTCCTGCAGGACGTGGCCGGCTTGGGACGGGATGAAATTATCCCCGAATTTAAAAACTGGGTGGGGATAGGGATGGAAACCCATCCGATAAGGACGGATATGGGACAATTTCAATCTTCACCTGTTTTTATATGATAATATATTTAAAATTAAAAATAAATATATATATATATAATTAAATTTATTTTTTATCAATAAAATATATATAATAATTAATTAATATTAAATTAAATAATTAATTATAATAATTGAATTAAATATTTTAATATATTAATACAAGATTAACAAATAAAAAAATAACTCTCAAAATTTTATTTTTTTATTTATTAAACAAAATATATATATTTTTTATAAAATTAATAAAAAGATTTAATATTTTTTCTATAAAAATTAATACAATTTAACAAAACTCTAAATATATTATTATTTATTTTAATTTATTTTTTAATTTAATTTTTTTATTATTTTTATTAAGAATTGATATTATAATTTATTGATATATTAATTTATTAATATTTGTATATAAATTAAAATAAATAATTTATTTATATATATATATATTAATTTATTATTTAATTTTATTAATATTTTATATAAATTTTATTTATTTATTTATTTATTTAATATTAATATACGGGACAAGCTGAGAATAAGGATTCTCAATTCAAAATGGTTCAGGTCGGGAAATGATATCACTTCGAAAACGGGAACGAGAGGATGGAGATGACCATTTTTAACCTGTTGCCGTCTCTAAAGAAAGGGACATATTTGATACAAAAAGAAAATTTGTGTCCTCATTTATAAAAATGTATAAATTTAGAGACTCGGATATCATTATATCTTGTTTATTAAAGGAAATACGTCCCCCTTGCGGCGGGGGACATAACAAAAACACGGCACAAGAAGAGAGGAGTGAAAACACTGTTTGTAGCCTTCACTGGTCGGGTCGGGTGTGTAACTGTGTATTATACAATGGAAAGTATTTGCCCAATCGACGAAAAGTGCGCTAGTGAAATCTCTTCTCTTCTCCGACCCCCTCCACCTCCCCAAGTCCAGGCAATTCAAAACTTCTGTTTTAATTAACTGAAACTTCTACTTAATTTTCTTATAAACATTGTTGAAAGTGCTTTTAATTATAATCTGCAGGACTATTTCGAACAGTTAATGTTGTCAAGGAATTGCCATGGTCTCAAAGTCAAACAAAATGGCGAGCTTGGAAAGGGTACTTTTGTTTCATATCTCTGTTTAATTATTTCATGTCTGTCTTGCACTCTCAGTGACCAAGATTATGAGCTTTAAGCACTGTGTTCAATAATACTTCATTTATGCGTATGATTTCTTTTAAATTTTTGGGTACTGAAGAATCCCACTAATGTCTAATGATCATAGTTCAACATAGTAAAAATAACCCCTTATATATATATATATATATATATTTGAGGCTATATTAGGAGCCAACAATGTACATAACCTTCAGATATTTGTTTTATTTAATGAAATTATTTAGCTTTCGTATATTGTTCATTTCTCTTTTTCTATGCCTATCTTTGGTACTTTTAATGTGTTTTAAAATTTATCTCATTGCAATTGTGAACTGTAGGTGTCTATGCTGACACAGACTTTAATGAAGAGGAACTTGTTTTGAAGGACCAAATGCTTGCAGGAATTCAGCATTCTTCAAACAAGGTCTTGTGAATCATCCTTACATATTCTTATTGTTGGTTCCTTGTATCTGCTTTTCTTGAGAGTTCAACATTTACTTATTTTTTCTTTCCACTTTGCAGATGGACTGTCTGGTGTGTAGCTTTTGTTTTCGATTTATTGGTTCTGTAGAACTTCAAATTGGGAGGAAACTTTATTTGCAAAGGCTAGGTGATTCTGCAAATGATGGATGTCAAATGGGGACTGCTTCACATGTTTCTGAAGATTACTACGACACTGATTCATCTGTCATGGAAGATGATTCTCACATGAAAAACCAGAGAGATTTAGAAAATTGTGCTTCCAGCAGTTCCAACGATAATATTGCTCTGCCTGAAGGGGTTGTTGAATCGTTGATTAGTGGTGAATTTATATTACCTTATTCCAACAAGTTTCATTTGCCTTCAGCCATTCCATGTCCTGGAGGTTGTGGAGAAGCTTATTACTGTAGGTAAGGCAATTTAATTTAATTTTTTTCTTTTGTGGAATTAGAACTGTACAGACAAGTAACTTTAAGTGAATAGTCTTGAGACTTCTAAATATTTTCTTTTTAATCCCTTGTAGTAATCTTGTCAACATGCAGTAAATCATGTGCAGAGGCTGATTGGGAATTGTTTCATTCTTTACTTTGCACCGGGGAGAGGTCAAAGGCACTATCTAGGGAGGCATTATCGAAATTTATAGAACATGCTAATGGTAAAACCCTTGCATATACTTCATCTAGTAAAATTTCCTTTGTTACTGATTTCTGCTTCATTGCTCATTATTTATTCCTCTTTTAAACCTCAGGAACAAATGATATTTTCCTTCTTGCCGCCAAGGTATGTTCTATTTTGTACATTTGTTGTCTGCATATGATTTGTCACTAGCTGGCAATATTTGTTGTCTATTGTATTTCTATGCAAATCTTAATGAAACAGAGCTCGTCTTTTCTTTTCTTTTCTTTTATATTGTTCTTTATCTTACTTTGAATTGCCTTCTTTTATACAGTGAAACTGTTGATCTCAAATTACTATGCGCTTTTAGGCACACTCTAATGAACAATAATTCAACTATTCTGCTGCTTACTTTTGACATTATTCCAGTCCCAGATTAACAATTTTTTTGGCTTCCATTTTCAGGTAATTTGTTTCACCACTTTAAGATATAGGAAGATTAAAGTAAAAGCAGCTCATCTTGAAGAACAAAAGAAAAGCACTTCGTTGGAAAGTTGTAATCTTTCTTTGCTTTTGGAAGCATGGAAGCCAATATCCATTGGATACAAGAGAAGGTAGTTGAATGTTTCTTCTGTATATCATTCCTAGAGACATATTTTTGCACCTCTCATAGGTTGGATTGCAATCAAAGGTTCTAAATATTACGGTGTTAATGCTACATCAATCTTTAATCACTGCAACATGAAAACAATATTGTATTATAAGATGTTTGGCCTGTTGCCTATTTTTACAGCATGGGAATTTGTTTTGTGGATGAGAAGAATTTTTTTATAACTTGCTGTAAATCAGGAAAACTCACTGGCACTTGTCATTTTGGTAGGTGGTGGGACTGCATTGCTTTGCCAGATGATGTGGATTGTACTGATGCCTCTTTCAGGATGCAAATAAGAGAGCTTGCATTCACTGTAAGACCCCCTTATAAAGATAATGCATGCAAGAAAAACTTGATTGAACATTTTTCTGATAAGTCTGTTTAGTAATGTGTTCAAATATTGAGGGAAGATTGTACATTGTCGATGTTCTTAGTTTTGATTCATATTAAGGACAGAATTAGTAGCTTCTTGCTAAAATGTATGGTGATGAAGAAACTAGAAAATGATATTAAGTTGAGGAACTAGGAAGATGTTTGAACCTTTGAATGATTATTCTCCTCATTTCTTGCTTTTTCTCCCAATGTGCTGTCTTTCTTTTCCTATGCCTAATTCACCATTTCTTTCACCATACTTGAAAAGTAGATCTCACTTCATAATTTATTGTCATTAGCTAAGAGTAGATCTCTCTTCATATTTTATTGTCATTAGCTAAGATGCATGTCACTTTAAATTCTGTAATTGAATTGATAGGAGGTAGCCTTTATCCGCTTGCTTAGGAAAATTTTGTCATTTTTCCTCATGTTACCTAATACTTCATTTATCCACCCATGTTGTTGTGGAATTCGTTTTTTTTTTTTTTATATTTATAACTTTAGTGTCATAAACTTCATTTTCAGTCTCTTGCACCAGTAGTTGGCTGTTATAAATATCAAATAATATCAAAGTTGCTTGTTACGGTATGTATAATTCTTTTATCTTTTTGAATTGTTTCAGTCACTGCAGCTCCTGAAGGCAGCCATCTTTGACAAGGAGTGCGAGCCATGTATCCTTTCCCAAAGTTCTGATTGAACTGGCATTACTTCTTTTGAAGTACTGATGCATATTACTATTCTCAAACCTTATAAGTCGAATTTCTTGACTCTACAAAGTATTCTCCCTTGAAATCTACGGACATATTATTGGCATGTTTGAGCTAAATAATCTGTAAGCATCCTCTTTATCATAGACTTATGAGGAGTCATTTTTACTTGTTTAATTAGTAGTGTGCATGCAGAAAGAATGTCACTCTGATGGCATATTGACGTTGATCATATAGCCTGTCATTTTCTACATTTTATTTACTTTGGCTTCCAAATAATTCGAGGTTCTATCCTGTCATTTTCTGTAGTATTTAATTTGGATTTCTATATAATAATTCAAAGTTCTATATTGACAGTGATTTGGTTGTAGCGTCTCCAGTGGAGGATTACTTTTTGCATATTGATGATCTTCCACATCCTGAAAAGGTCAGAATGAATCTTTTGATTTTTTGAGTCCAACTTTTTTTGAATGTGACATAGCTCTGGTATCATTCCTTTTATGATTTATTGCAGAAAAAGGCTGAGAAAATTACACTACCAATTCTTGATGTTCTAGGTGATGACTATTCAATTTGTTGCCAAGGTATGCGACTCAAATAAAGCTTAGTCAATCACTGCAGGAAAATCATCATAATTGGCGAACAATTTATCAGTTTATTTTTCTTACAAGTACTGAACAACTTTGGGGGAGTGTGTCCTTGTTGGTAATAGAACAATATGTATTTTCTTGTTATGCTGTAGCTAGAGGCTTGAGTTTTGGTGATAAGTGTGTCTCACAGGTGTTAGTGGGTAAGTGAAAACTTAGCAGTCTCAAAACTGAGAAAAAAAAAAAAGGAGAGCCAATGAATTGAATTTTTTTGGGCAATTATGATGACCTTTGGAAGTCCTTTTGACCACCTGATTTCCAGGCAACCCCTCGTAGTACTCGGAATCAGATTCCTTTTCTTTCTTATACACACACGGGGCATCTATATTAAAACCTTTCTTTTGGGTCGGTTGGGGTGGGAAATGCCAGCCATACAGCATTTGACATACTGCATTCCTTCTGGATGAAGATGTAATTGATCTCTTTATATAAGCTGAATCTCTATTTTTTACTACATAAGAAATGTCAACTCTTGTGTTCTGTGATATCTCATTTTTGCTTATAATTTTCCTGAAATGGCGACTAAAAATGTTTGCATTTTTTATATCTTAATGAAATGAGATAACCAGCATAATATAGGCTTTTTGTGCAATGCTTCTTCTTTGTCACACTTGTTGTGTTTGGATAATATAGCATTCTAATTGATTTTTGTTGGTAATTGGTGTGGCAAACTAATTTTTTCTTTTTCTCTCCCTTTTTATTTGACAGATTGCTAATAATATTGTGAATCTGCATTACAATTAACATAAAAATTCTTCTTAATGATCTACTTTTTTTTTCTTCAATTTTATTTTGCATCAGGGACTGCATTCTTCCCTTTGCAGAGTAGTATGAATCATTCTTGCTGTCCTAATGCGAAAGCATTCAAGAGAGAAGAGGTATGTTCTAATTGTAATCTACATGCATATACAGGGTGTTTGTTCTTAAACTCGGTGCATACGTACGCAATTTAATTTATTATGTACATGAAGGATGCACATCATGGTCCTTTCAATCCGAGATTGTTTTCACAACACTTTTTCTTATTGGTATTAGAGTATCTAGTTTTATGTGTTACATGGAGAGCACCTGGGAATCATTTTAGTTTAGTTTCTTTCTATGATTTTATATCTCATCTATTTTTTATTCTAATTTACAGGACATAGATGGCCAAGCAACAATTATTGCACTTAGACCCATTTGCAAGGGAGAAGAGGTAAATATCTCCTATTTAAGATCATCATGTTTTGAGCTCTGATGTAGAAGTGTTTTGTTAACCAATTTCTTGTGATATTGAGCATAATAGATTAATTAAAATAATTGGCGCTATCAGGTTACCATTTCATATATAGACGAGGATCTTCCTTATGAAGAGAGACAGGCACTACTTGCAGATTACTGTTTCAAATGTAGATGCCCAAAGTGCTTAGAGGAAGAGTCTTAACACATACAAGTGCTTCAAGAAAATAATACATTGTACATTAAGGTCATTGGACTTGCAAAAAAGGGCTTACGAAGGAGCAGCTCCCTACTCCTTCAGAACTTATATCGACCTCAGCTGTCATCATACGCTAACAATTCATAGAATCTTCCTAAGAGTTTTATTCAAGCAAGACAAACCGTCTTACTGCAATAACAATTCATGATCTCTCGTTTAATTTTTTGGAATTTTATTATATTCTGATGCGAATATCAATACGCATCATTTGTGCAAATTATTTTGAAAATGAAACCATCATTGATATTCATTGAGAATCTTAATGGCTTGGCAGCAAAAAGAAAATTTGCACATATAAGATCATTTCTTCTTGGCTTAAAAGAGAAATGTACACATGGAGCTTGCAATTTTCTTGTTTCGCTATTTCAAAGCTAATTATCTAAATTAAAAGGAAAAAAAAAAGTTTCTGAGGAGTATTTTATCAGATGTTTTAACAACATGCATATAGATAGATGCCAGCAAATCTTCACATTAATAATTTCCTTCAGCCCACCACGTCTACATTCTCATTATCATCCTCATACTGCAAATCAAACTGCTCAAATCAGATGCCAAATTAAAATGAAAAAAAAAGAGTTAGAAATAACAAAGAAAAGGATAATCAGTAATTGCTTGAGCTCAAATTTAATATACAAGTACAAATCTTCTAAGAAAAAAATCATATTAGGGTTTGATATAAAGCCAAACCGTCTTAACGATATTCCAGTAGTAAAGCGTGTGAACAAATTATAGATACAAGAGGCAAAGCCCAACAAACTGACCTGTAAATAAGCATTACTGGGGATTGGAGGAGGAGGAGGAGGTGGCAACCTAAATGGCAAGCCTTTGGCCATGTAAGTTGTTCCTTTCTCAATTCCAGCTGAAGCCATTTCAACCTCAAACTTCTCCACTTCAATTTCTACATCTTCATCAACTACGCGAGCAGCCATGCTGGTTGACGGCAATACACGTGCTGACCTCAAACTCTTCAACTGCACATTTTAAATGTGCAACAGTTTAAATCTTTCCGTCCTCAAAAACAGATAGCTAGACATGAACATAGTCTTTTTTATCTACTTTTTCTTTTGGCAACTTTTTCTTGCATATCCTATCTTACTTTTCATTTTAAATTGGAACAATTCAAGATTATAAAACTCTGGCATCCATGTGCCATTCAAGGAGTTAAAACTGCATGAAAATTAGATACAAGTTAATTTAAACAAATTCCCCTCCAAATAAGTAAAAATATATTAATAACAATAAAAGATCACCTTATCCATAGAGGAGAAGCTGGTTGAGACATTCTTTCCTCTCTTCAGTTTACCTTCATCTGCTACAGGACCACGATTAATATTTCCATTGTTCACAGCCTCAACTTCTATGTCAAGATTAGACTTAGCAGGAAGCAGATTCCAGCGGGAAATTTTCTTCAATTGAATAGATCCAGCTCGCTGACTTCCATCTTTTATTAAATTGGCTGAGATACCCAAAATTGGAGAGTAAACAATAAAATCAAAAATATAATATGACACTTGAAATTAAGTGACACCAACAAATATTGAAGTAAAATGGAGAAAAGAAACAAATACTGAAATAAAACAGCAACTGCCGTCACTCATAACTAAGGTACACAAGTTCAGATAAACACAAAATCAAGGAAATCTGCAAGGCGGAAAGGGAAAAAAAAATTAAAAAAAATATACACAAAAAATGATGAATTTCATGTGAAACAATTACAGGATTAATGAATTTCAGGTGGCAATAAGCCCACAAAATGAGGATAAATTGGGAGAGTTATGGGGTAAGCTAAAGTCAGTTAGTCGTTATAGATAACAAAATAGGGAAATAATAAACATTTTTCACCTCCAAGTACTTCATAGCAATTAGACGAAAAGTTCAGGAAGGGAGCAGATTTTTCAGATTCTAAATATCCAACAAAACCTTATATGCAGATATGTCAAATAATGTACCTTCTGGCATGGATTCATCGGCAGTGTCCTGATAAGCATGTGGCCTTTTCTTGTTTGGAGAAGATACAGTCTGCATATCATTCTGGGGACCAACTAGATGGTAATTTGTTGTCTCTCCATCACTCACAATGTTGATGCTTGAATCCTCTCCATTGCCACCAGCTTTAGCAGCATCTAAGCCAAGCTGATCCCCCAACTTCTGAAGTCGGGCTTGTGACCTGCAGATTTACAAAGTACAAACAAAAATGTAAATACTATGTAATTCAAAGAAAAGATTACCAAATCAGTGAATTGTGAAGAGGTAAGCGGTTCAAAGCAAACTATAACTTGCCTCTTAAGTTCATCTTGAATCCGTGAGTGGTGATTATGTGCTTTGACAAACTTCTTGATTTTTGAAACTATCCTGAATATTAAATTGTCCAAGGCAATTGGCGAGAGAGGGATCACCCACCCATAAATACATATGGTATTGATAGACAAAGATAACAAATTATTATATTAATGATACCTTCTGCATTCCTCTTTCTCCTGCTGTAATTGAGTCTCGAGATTATTTATCCTAGAAGAAAGAATATCTGCTTCTTGAACCTTCTCTTCGGCATAGATCTTTGAGAAATAAATACATCAAACACAGAGTAATGTGGCTTAAATCATGTAGATATGACGCGCAGGAAAAGAAAAAGAGTCACCATCATAAAATGAAACAGCATACAAAACCAACTAGACATAAATATCATAAAAGCTGAGAAGATCATCCAGTGATGAATATAGATGACATTGAAAACATCACATGTTTGGCCACACTTCCTAAGCAACAAGTAATAACAACCACAAGGCAAAGATTGACTGACCTCTAATTGATGTTTTTGGTGCTCAAGCATGTTGATATTCAACTGCACTTCTTTTAACTGCACATGGTTCTGAATAACAAAACCTTTTTTTTTTTTGGCCAAAATTGAAAAGTAGAAAAGACAAAAAAAAAAAAAAAGAGAATTTAATTTTTGACCAAATTGTTCAAACCTGCTCCTCAAGAACTTTGGAATCATAAGGTGTAACTTTTCCTTCCTTAACTCGATCTTCAATTCCATCTGAGTTTTTCAAACTTCCGGAAAATTCATTTTGGCCATCAAGGTGCTGTTTCTTCCTGCGTTTTCTGTCACTGCAATAGAATATGCATTTTGAACTATAATTTTCAATATACTGATAGGATATGAAAACAAGTATATAATAAAATGTTATACTATTTTTAGGCTACTCATACTGAATCCTTTTTCCCTTAATTGTCCACTTATGCTGTTATTCTCAGTCGACCCTATAAACGGGGAGTGTCAGATAGTGAACTCTAGTCCTTAGCATAATCCAAACCACACATGTCACAAATAATCTAATCATTTGCTTTCTAAATTCTGTAAGAGTTGGGGCAGGGGAAGGCCCTATCGGGGATGATTGCTTTTATTTTTTATTTTTTCATTTTTCTTCCATGAAAGTTTATCAACCAATAACTAGTGCAGTGGCACAAAAGGTGAAGTCATTCATACTATCAGATGGTTAATGTTAAATTTATAGGTGGTATTGGTGGCAAGGCCTGGCAAAACTTTCACTAGATGGGACTTATATTTTCTCAAAATTCACTAGAGAAAGACTACTCCACTCTAAACAGAAAAAGAAAAAATTGTATGAAATCTAGAGAGAAATGAGCCATTATTGTCAGCTTCAGTGTCACCTTCCGTTAAAAACTTAAATTGCCCAAAACAATCCAGAAAGGTCTTTTGTACATAATACAAGTCTCACAAAGACTTAATTGGAGTTTTGATGTCCCCTTAATTTTGTTGTTTTGCTTGCCATGACCCTCTCTTCATGTCACAGCCATTTTGTCTCCTTTAGTTCTTTCTACCATTTATTTACATTAGCCCCACTGGCCCTCCTGGAGCATCCTTCTTTTTCTTTTAAAGATAATAGAAGTAAAACCTTGTATTGCATAATTAACAATATTACGTATCATCCCAGGTACAAAATTAAAAGCGAAAGTAGAAACCAAGAAAACAAATAAATAAATCAAAAGAGAGAACAGCTATGCCAACAATTTCCTCAAATAAATAATTTCGGCAACTGAAAACTGATTGCATAAAAGATTCTTGTTTAGTTACCTTTTCTTCTCAAGGGACCTAGAAGGGCTATGTCCTGCAATTAAAATTTTGATTAGGAAATGAACACAAGAAGAGGAACAAATTAAAGTAACAAAAGAAGAAAAGGCTCTACTGAAACAAATCATCCACAGGAAAAAACAGGATGGTCAAGAGCAATCCCCTTTGTCTGAAACACCAAAATGGCACTCATTTACGGCCAAGAAAAATAAAAGCGAGGAATTTGGAATAATTATAATTACTGACCGCGTAACTTGTGTCGGTCTCTGGCATCTCTTCCAGGAGAATAACTTTGCTGTGGAGAAAGCCTTCTATCAAGCTTATCCCTCAAGTCGCCAATCCGAGAGTCCCGCCTGCCTGCAATTGTGAAAGCAAAGAATTTCCAGTATAGAAGACTAGTCATTTTCAATCCAACATTATCTGTCAAACTAAGCAGAAGACCTATCAAAAATCACGAGTCTAAGCTTACCATCACATAGAAAAATACGAGTAACATAATAATGAACAGTAATAGTACATCCTTGCCATTTCCAAAGGGACATAGAAACAAGCTCTCTCATACAATGAATAGA
This sequence comes from Cedrela odorata, assembly GCA_035584115.1. NCBI lineage: Eukaryota > Viridiplantae > Streptophyta > Magnoliopsida > Sapindales > Meliaceae > Cedrela > Cedrela odorata. Next base: position 2,071,823 of record JAXCLQ010000001.1, on the reverse strand, counting down.
AACAGAAACCCATATTTGAACTTTTATCCATCATATATCAAAGTAGTGTCTGGTGAATAACAACTGACATATCCTCAGATCCCTGTTGAGCAATAAGGAGCGCTGATTTCTGCCTGATATCATATTATGATATAGTTATAAATCATCCAACTCCCCAGAATATTGCATTCGATGATTTGTTCTCCATCCGGGAAATCCCTTCACAATATCATTCAAGGAGAAATAATAAATTAAGTGGATGCCACATGCTCCGCCAACATATAAAACGAAGAACCAATTACGAATAGTATTTGACTGTTTCACCAAACCGGCCGGTGGTCTCAATACTATGGAAGAATATAATTTCCGGAAAAAATTAACTGCAGATCCCTCAACAAAACTTTGCAGTTTCAAAGATTCATAATGATAAACCAAAATAATGTTCATCATGAGAAATACCATATGCCTCTAGGAATTACCAAGTGGAAAAATCCATTCTGATGAAAAACCATACTAAGCCTGTCAGTTGATATTTCCTTTGTTAAAGAAACAGCTACACTGCACAAAACAAGTGTCTCAAACAATATGTGCCATAAACATCTAGAGTCACCAAATATTCTCCTCGGATACCTGTCTTCATCGTGTATGTGGGCCCTCTTGAACTGAACTTTGCATAACCAATTAAAAAATTATTATCCGCCACATTTAGATGGCACCCAGTCAGATAAGAACTCCAGATCAGGGGAAATATAACAAAATGTACACCATATCCGCTTAGTGAGAACAAAAAAAGCAAAGAAATTCATAGAAACAGAACACAAGCAAGACAATTAAGGGAAGATATAACTTAGAATTTAGATTATCGTTAAACAGTTTGGGATTTCTGTTACTCCCAACAAACAAGTAAACTCAAACTGCATGAAACACTCCTGAAAAGTATGCATTGATTGCTTCATTATAACAGAACATAGCAAAAAATTTTAAACAATAAATAAATTAATAAACCCACAATTACAGTTCATAATTGCTTCAGCTCACAATATCAAACAAACGTAAATAAACTTCAAGTATTTAAGGGATTTAGTTATCAGCTAATGAGCAAGGAGAAGCTACGTTACCCATATGGGACCCGAAAGACCCACGGAGCTCAGCATCTCCATGCGCAAACGAGCAACTCGAGCGCGTGCAGCGGCCCCGTTGATACAGTACGCAGAGCTTCGTCTTGTAGGGCTTCCGTTCAACCATTTGATAAACGATATAATATTATATATACAGGGAATATGAATTAATCTTCCAGAAAAAGATGACCAACAGACCACCACCAGCTTGAGATAGAGAAAAGCGCAGTCCACGCAGATGAAAATAATCCAAAGATATGATGGATCACTGCACGTTATAATGCCCAACAAAATGTTAAAAGAAAAAGGAAAATTAAAAGAAAAGAATCCGCTTTACTGAACTGAGCTGAAGGAGGAGATCGTAAACCGAGAAACGAAGAAGACCAAGACCCTTGGTTTTTTATCAGAATGGCTCAATTTTAAGGTCTATTTACGTTTGTAGCTCGAGTTTCAAGTTTTTTTTTTTTTAATTTAAGATTAAAAATTTAATATTTGAATAAAATTATTTCTAACACTTTATTTTGCATTGTGCATTTTTGTGCATTTTTGTTAGTAGTATAATAATTCTTATTTTATACTGTCATTTTATTCATTTAAGTTTTGTTAACGTACGTAAAAACTTTAAAAATAAATTTGTGTCAGTTTTTATGTACAATTTATTTTTTGAATGTAATTTAATAATTCTTTTAATAAAATTTACAATGAATTCTGAAAGATGGTGATAAATAGTATCGTTTCGATGAATTTCATCCATAGAATATTGTTCAACAACATAGAGATGGCAAATTATTTATTTATAATCAAATAATTTTAATTATTTTATTTTAAATTAATAAAATTATTTTTTTAAAATTTTAGATGGGCTATTTAAGTCGATATAAATATTATAGACTATGTTCAAACTCCTCTTTTTTATAAGGATTAGGCTTAGCCCGCGAGTCCTCATTGACTTTATTTTCGCGAGTCAGGTGCTTGTTTGTCATTTTTAACTAATCAGATATAATTTAGATGAACTTTTGATTTTAAATATAACAAAATTCTAAATCAGGCTATAAACATAAATTGATTTAGCCATTGAATTATTTTCATCAAAAACCCTAAATCTTTGGGAATCTAATGTAAATACTAAAGTAAAATTCTATAATACCCTTTAAGAATAAGAAGCTCAAAAGTGACATCAATTTTATGGAATATTGGTAATGCAATTATAGGAAATGTTTTAAATATATACAGTAATGTAATCCAATAAGGAAGTGCCACCCATCTATAATAGTTAATCCAACTCAACCTATTATAATTGTATATTAATGTGCATGTGTTCATTAATATTAATCTTTAGATGGGATGTTTGTTTGTTAACTTGTAAGCATTCATTTTGATTCCTTTCTTAGAATATACATTATAGTACATATACTATCATAATTTTGAACTTGCTTTGTTCAACAAATATGAACCGGTCGATCTTTATACAGTAAACAACAATCGAAATGTTAATAACAAACCCATTACTCGTTTCATAAATCTTTATTCTTTGATAGAATAACAACATTCAATGATTCCAATCATAACAAACATCAGTTCTACTACCTTCTCTACCAACGATGCATGGATGATCTGCTCTTATATACCATTCACAACGTCCACAATAATGGTAATCTCTACTATCTTCCTATATATTAAACGATTTATACGTATCCTTCCATCCAAATTTGCAATAATACAGCGTTGTCTTCCAGATATTTGGTCGAAAATCAAAGCTAAATACACGTTGATAAGCGAGTACGTATTGTCCAAGATCATCATCTGCAGATTTACAGTGAACTTTGAGATCTATTCCGGCACCTAAATCATTTACAATGTTTACGTACACCCGATGTCGAAAATGAAAAGACAACGACGCACCAACATCCCACCACATGATCATCAGGAACATCACAATTACTGAGAAATTCATTTTCAAATAACCCATGGAAACTAGCTTTCTATGCACAATGCAGCCAGCATATTGATATAAATAGCACTTCCATTGTGTGCAAGGTTGATATTCTTACCATATATAATTATAAAAAATTATTACGTAAACTGAAATATGACAGATGGGATGTGATGTGATGTGATGACTGAGTGAATAATAATATATTTGAACTTGCTGGAATTGTTGAGATTTCATACAACAATCAAACACATCACTGCAGTATGCTGTTCCAATGATAACAAATGTCACTATGAATGTTGTCATCTCTATTGACGATGCATGGACCGTCTGCTCTAATACTCCACATACAAAATCCGCAGAACTCGTAATCTCTATTTTCTACGTAAATATCAAACCATTTCAAATGATTCTTCCATGCAAAGCTACAATAGTATCGCGTTGTCCCCCAAATATTTGGTGTAAAATCAAAATTAAAATCACCTTGGAAAGAAAGCAAATGTTCATGAAGATTATCATCTTTTGATTTACAATGAATCGTCAGATCTATTCCTCTATCTATGTCATTTGTAAGTTGTTCGAACACATGATGTTTCCAACCGAGATAACCTGTACTACTACTTCCACAATTGCAGACGATTAACAACATCACAAATGATATCAAAACCAACAATTTCTTCTCAACAAAACCCATCATCGTTTTAGCTTTTAGCTTAGTATCCATATTCTTCACAATGCACCATATATATATATATAAATACATAACACTTTCATTAAGTGGACATATCTCAGGGTCGGATATTGTTACCATATATAATTATAAAAAATTATTACCTAAGCTGAAATACGACAGATGGAATGTGATGTGATGAATGAGTGAATGATATATTTAATTTGCTGCTGGTAGAAACAAATTTTGCCATAATTCGCCAAAGACAAATTCATCATGTTCTATTTAATAGCACTTGATTATTAAATTGTTTAAATGGTTAAACACGATATAATACAATTAATAATAGTATTAGATTCGAATTTAAAATTTTTTATACATAGATTCTCTCGTGACATAATTAAATATTTAATTAATTATAATGTATTATCTCATTTATAATTTAATAATTTTTTTAAAATAATTATATTTCTCACATTTTAAAAAATATTTAATTATATTTAAAATAAATTTGATTAATATTTGAGTATATAATATAATAAGTATTATATATATAATATGTTAAATAAGTGACACGATGTCAAATTATAATTTTTAAGATAATAGAATTCAAATTAATCACTATTTAATTCGATGTTGAATTATAATTTTTAAATTTTAGCATAATTTTTAAAATAATTAAATTTAAATTAACCACTATTTAACTCGATACCTGCAATAATTTGAATTGTCACTATATTAAATTAGAAATGAAAACAACCCCATTACATTTCGTAATCCTTTATCAAGATTTCATACAATAATCTAACACATCACAACAATTTGTTATTCCAATGATAGCAAATGCCACCATGAATGTTGTTATCTCTATTGACGATGCATGGAATATTCCGTATATCTCTATTGGTTTTTCCATGCAAAGATGCAATACTATTGCAAATGTTCATTCCTTCAAATTATAACAAGTATCTTTACCCCTTCTATTCAAGATGCATGGACCGTCGGATCTTATACTCCAATTACAATCTCCACAGAAGAAGTAATCCCTACCTTGTACGTATATATCAAACCGCTTATACGTATTTTGCCATGCAAATCCGCAGTAGAATTTGGTTGATCCCACAAAGTTTGGTCGAAAAACAAATTTATAATTGGATTTATAAGGGAGTACATGTTCTCCAAGATCATCATTTCCAGATTTGCAATGGATGGTGAGATCTATCCCGACACCAATATGATTTGTAATATTTTCATGCACACGATGTTTAACAAGCTCAGCATTGCAGATTATTGGGAGCATCATGATCAACGATATCAGCAGAAATAATTCTCTAACAAAACCACCCATGTTTCGATTATTAATTGATCAAGGAAAACTATAGATTTTATTCTTTGAAGATTTTGTGTTTTTTCTTTTTTAATTTTTTTTATAAAGAATCAATGCCAATGATTTTTCTAATTATTATTTCGCTTAACACTCTTTTCGGGTTTTTTATTTTATTTCATCATTTTTTTTAGCATTTTACTATATTTTAAGGGTTAAATCTTATTTCGTTTAACACATTTTTTTTCTGGTTTTCTTATTTTATCTTGTCATTTCTTTTAGCATTTGACTATAGTTTAAGCATTAAATCTCTTGTCCCTCTCTAAGTCGTACAATTTTTTTTAATTTATATTCCTCGTCCATGGATATTACTTAAAAATAAAAATAAAAAATAAATTAATTATCTATATAACTGTAAAATATAGATTAAAAGAAAAAGTAAAAATATGTTTATTGCATTGTGGTCAATCCCTTACTTATAAATTCAGGAAGGAAGAGCTTCAATCCTTCCAATTATAACAAATATCTTTACCCATTCTATTCAAGATACATGGACCGTTTGATCTTATACTCCAATTACAATCTCCACAGTAAAAATAATCCCTTCCTTGTACGTATATATCAAACCGCTTATACGTATTTTGCCATGCAAAGCTGCAATGGAATAGTGTCGATCCCACAAAATTTGGTCGGAAAACAAATTTATAATTACCTTTATAAGGGAGTACATGTTCTCCAAGATCGTCATTTCCGGACTTGCAATGAATGGTGAGATCAGCACCCACGCCTATATCATTTGTAATGTTTTCATGCACCTTATGTTTCACAAGCTCGGCATTGCAGATTATTGGGAGCACGACGATCAACGATATCAGAAGACAGAATTCTCTAACAAAACCACTCATCATTTTAATTCTCTGTTTGTAATTTCATGTTGTATGATATGTGTATATACGTATATATATAAATATGATCTAGTCCTACTTGTGTGTAATGTGACTACCAAAAATGTTTTACCCAAAATTAATGGCACGATTAAAATGGAAACTAACAACTATAATTACGGTTGTATAATGGCTATAATGTAATGATTTAACCTTTTTGGGAAAACAATAATCAATGTTTTATATATATAAATGGAAAGTATACAAGACACAAGCGATGGATGATTTTGTCTGATTATTTTATAGGATAAGGATACTTTACTCTAATACTACATGGAATCAAGATTGAGTAATCTATCCTTATCTCTTTCAGAAATGTTTCTTTTATGTCATTATGTTTACGGGGTTTAACATCAACATTTATCTCTTCTCTTTCAGAAATGTCTCTTTTGAATATGATCAAGGAGAAAACCTGATAAGCTAATTTTTGCATTTAAGATAGATTCCTGTAATGATGGCTAACCCGCCAACTGCAACACAAATGAAGTGAGAATTTTAGCCACAGAAATTACTGGCTTTGGAGATGGAATTGTCATAAGTTCCTTTACCTGTCGCATAGGAACACAGGAGGCATTCAGGAGCATGAAAATCTACGAATGCATAATACAAGATCTAATTTAAATTTGGCAAGAAGAAATATCTACAATAGTCCATGTGTAGAAATCCCTATGGGCCTTTGGATAAAAGGTGAGAGATAACCCTCCTTGCTAGCTGTTCAAAAGAGACCTAATATTGAAAAATCCCAGTACCATATAACTATTCACGGTAAAATCATATTTGCCTCTCATCAAGAGCATAAAATAAAATTCATCAAGCAATTAAGCCATAAAGCATACACAGGTCGTGTTAATTTTAGAAGTAGGACAATTGCTTGATGAATACTTTCTACACAGGTCTTAAGTGCCGACGGACTGGTTTGACGTGTTAAGGGTAACAATGTAAGCAACAAAATTTCTATGAAAGATTATGTTCAACTACCGAAACAGGTTGCTTCCAATGCTTCTTAATTCCTTGTAGGTGCCCCTTTCCAACAACTGCAACAACTGAACTATGCTTAGTAGCTAATCTTAGCAACGAGGATGACATGTACCTGAATATTCATGCAAGTTAGTCCAAGTGCTAAGAGGAGTTCATTTACCCCAAACAAATGGAAACATATCTTTGCAACCGATGTTAAGAAAAAAAAATTAAAGAAAAAAAAAAGATAAAAGATAAGTAGTGTTGCAACTAATGCTAACCACCCCTCCATATCCTTTCTCATTGCATATTCTCCTAGCTTAGTTCCAGCTGCCAACAGCCTAATACACTACATTCTTTTTTTTCATTCTTGAAAAGGGAAGTGGCAGTTTGTTGCCATTTTGAAGGGGATGACTCTTCTACACATTCTGGATTTACTATTTTGTAATTTTATAATGTTGCATCCTTTTACGTGCAACCAAAACGAGAAAATATCAGCCACAAATCTGGGTTAACAAGCATACTAATGATTAGAACATAGGTGCTACAAGGTTGCTGGACAACATTAATTGTTTTACTTAATTCAAAAAGTATCTCAAGCCACCGCACCTCATTCCTTTCATACTGAAGTCATGCATGCTACAGACATCAATCAAGGGAATCACAAAGGCAACAGCCCTTTTTTCTCTTTATCTTCACATCTCACATCCCACTTATCAGAGCAGAAAAATAAAGAGGTCAAGATGAACCAATATTATGCATCACTAGAGAAGATTTAACGACACAAGGTCATCTTTTGCAACTAAAAGAAATACTAAATTCCATAAATACATAAGCCAAGAAAATACTTACTGATCTCGCTCATGTACAAGAGTTTCCATTAGAGTTGGAAATTTTTCGCTCATCTCTTGAATCACAAGAGTCAGCATATCAACATCATCCATTTCCTTCATCTGTATATAGCAATACCAAATTAGCATCAGAAACAATTTTGCAACATTAAATGGTTCCTTACATTTATTTTTTCTTCATCAAAGTGTGATCGGTTGATACATTTTGACAAAATATCACTCTTAATGCTGATAAAAAAACACAAGGATTAGAAAGATTACCATTCTGTTAAGACCCTCAGGGCTGGGCAAGAAGAATGCTTGAAATAAGAAGGAATATAGTAACTTTATCTTATGCCAAAGAGGCATCTTTTCCCATGTCCTCCGTAACGTAACCTGTTACAATTAATTCCAATTGTAATCACCAGAATAAAATAATTATACAAAGCACTGACACACAATTGCATAAAATTTAAGTAAACGACAGCTCCTGAAAGCAAGCAGAAGTATTTCAAAAATAGACATCAAAACATCTTGGATAAATTAACCATTTAAAGTTCATATGAGAAACAAAAACAAGCAGGATTACTAGCCTCATACCTTGATCTGGAAGGATCATTATTTACTTAGGCCCATATGAGAGCTAAGTTCCTTGCTACATGCCACAGTTAACAGTACTGTAATGTCACAACATTTTAGAGAGGAATTTGTTCACAGCACTAAAATGAGACATCACAACACTGCCATTCATCCAACAGTAGTATTTTTATGGTCTATCAATAGTAGTAATCTACCCTGATGAGTGATGAATATGCTTACTTGTGGTGATAGGTATTTTCTTCAGCTCATAATTGGAATGGTACAATGATTATATATAGATTACCCTAACCATTAAAAGGAAGCAAAAAAAAAAAAAAGAACCAGAAATAACTATGTCCAGCAATCAGCCAAATATCTCACCTGCACTGGACGATCTCCTAGTACCACCTTGCCACCATATTTCCTAGCTTCTTCAAACGCCACACGAAACTCAGAACCAGGAGAAACCTCAAGTTTACTTGCGACCTATCATAAAATTTAGGAATAAATTAACTGTACTTGACCAAAAAGTGAAACCAACAACATACATGGATAAAGACATTAAAAGGAAGATACATGCCTTAGCAAGAAACCAACTGTATAGTATTCCAAATGGGTTATTCTTTTTTTTCCACATCTCTACCATTTCTTCCAAAGTAGGTACCTGGACTTGAACAAAAACTATGTATACTGAATTGATTTCAAAAATGAAAAGAAAGAAAAAAAAGAAAAAAAAGATAGAAACTTGTTATAAATTGAGAAAGCATACCTTCAAATTCTGAGAAGTAAGCACAGCCACTCGACTCGAGCATAACTCTAAGAATACAGCCTGCAGTTAATGGAAAACAAATTTACAAATGTAAACCAACTTCATAGCAAGTTTGAAATTACTAATACCGGACATAAGTTTCTAAATGCATGCAGCTAACCTGCTAGAATGACCCATCCATGAATCAAGTGTTAATGAATTAGAAAAGAGTAAGCACCTGTGGTTTCAAGAAATCAATTATTGCTTCCACTTCTCTGCATGATTCCTGCAAGCACACAACCATAAAAAATAAATACTACTAATAATACATGTAAGTGAGAGTCATTTCAAATAATTAAAATTTCTGTGTGTTCATTCGTTTGGTAACATTAAACTAGTAAAACTTTTAAGTACTTTTTAAAGAAGCACTTGACAGGGGCTTTTGCAGAAAGTGCTTTCGAAAAAAAGCACTCCCAGATGGACCCAAGAGCATTGATCAATAAAACTAAGGCAATTCAATAAAAGATTCATCTTGATTAACAATACTCCACAATTTTTTAAGATTCTAATTGAATAATCAAAATGCGAATATTATCAGTGTACTTGCTATTAGATAATCAAATTGTTCAAAACAGGAACAGAATTAAAACAAGAGATTACCCGAGAAACATGGGCAGTACCAACAACATACACATCGCAAGCGCCACCTTCAGCTGATGATTCGCACGTGAGAAATATCACGCTCCTCGAAAGCTCCTCAGGCAGCACCTTCTTAAATTTGTCACCCGATTCCGGCGGATTCGGGTCTATCTTCGGGAATTGGGCGTTGGTGGTGGTTGCAAACGAGGTAATTTGGGTGTTCAGCAAGGGAGAGAATTGTCTGTGGATGGCTAGCGGAAGGTTACAATAAGCACCACGGAGGCGGATCTCGGTTTTGGCGGTGGTAAAAAATCGGCGGCACTGGGGCGAGTTGATTGGTGGGGTGACTAGGCGAGTCAAGCGATTCATAATTTAGCATTTAGATGTGCTTTTTTATTTTCGAGCGTTAAACGTTTTAACGTGAAATTCATAGCTGACGTGTATTTATTTGTGGGTCCCATGGACAATGAGGAATGACTCATCATCTCTTAACATTAAATTGCATAGCTGACGTGTCTGTGTTTGTGGGTCCCATGGGCAATTTAGAAATGACACATCATTTCTTACGAATGCACTCTTTAATATGATTAGAATATTTAAATCATTAAGCAGTTGTCAAATTAGCTAATGGGCTTAGGGTCCAAAACTTGCATTCTTGATTTAATCAAACCCGTAATCCACCAATTATTATTGGATCCGATCCAAAATCAGTCTCAAGCCCAACTCCAAGCTATGGGTCCAAAATCAATCAAAAGCCCAGTCCAAAGTGCATTTCCACCATTCCGATGAGGATTCAATATCAGTCTCAGGCAAATATTAATCAGGGTAAGAACAAACTAGTAATGTTTGAGGCGTTTCCAGGATTGAATGGCATCAAAAAAACCCACCAATCAGGATGACCACATTTATATTTGATGTTGCGTCCAAGCCATTATACCAGGAGGAACCAGTTATCCCCCAGAATTGGTAATGGACGCTTTTTGTTTTCTACAGTCAAATAAAAACGGTTTTCAAACAAGGAAGAAAAAGAAAACAGGTGGGATTAGAGCTCAGTGGAAGGAGAAGTCGTTAATAAGAGGGTTCACGGACTTTGTCCACTACCCCATACACATTTAGTGCTTAATCTCATCACAGCATCAAACTTCCCCCCTTCAATTGAAAGCATTTTAAATTAATTAATTAATTAAAAAAAACAAAAAATATAAAGGGCTTCAGTGTGTGTAACAATCAGATCATTGACAAAAAAGCCTCACTGAAATCCGCTAAGATAATTTTACTTTATCATCATAAGCCCTATGATTGATGATAGGGCAACCAATCAATCTAACAAGAGAGAAAAGATGAATTGGGTTTCTCTCCATCTAATATAATCTATAGATCAATCAAATACCAGATGAAGAATATCCTCTGGTTATCTATTAGATTAAATAAATCACTAATTAGCGAATTGAGAAAGAGAAAGGTGCTCAGACAGCCAAGGGATAGTCTTCAACTTCTGGGAATGAAACCCAGATCAGAAACTCTAGTCCACAAAATTTGCATCCTCATAGCACTCTTTCCACAAACACATAAAAGAAAATATACAGAAGAAAAATACAGAAGTAAACCCTACATCTGATTATGGGAAAACCTAGAGAAAGAATGAGTGAGCTATAGAAAGACGCAGCTAACCGAGAAACGATGGAAGGACAGGACTCGGTGTTTGAATATATAGGCCTGGAAATTAGGGTTTCGAAAAGTTGCGGTCAGATGGGCCTACTTGGATTCAATCACTGCACTATCTTCATAATTTAGCCCAAACTTTGATATCAGCCCAACCCATATACTTCTATCACCTCCAGAAACGTACAAAGAAATAGAAAGTTACGTGATGACACTTGCAATCAAAATATATGTCAATAATGAATGGATCTGATTTTATATTATGTGAAGAAAATTGTCAGTTTTAAATGTGTTGAATACGTTCACTTCACGTGTAGACACATGAAGAATCATGGTAATGGCAATGATTCGATTGCCAGCAGCATAGTTGGAACTTGGAAATCAGGCTAAACTCCTTTTATCTACGGACCTTATTCAAAATTAATTGTTCATATTAAAGTTAATGTGGGTATTCAAGTTGACGTCAAATCAAAATTTGTTTTGGGGATCCAATAACACTTTTTTTTTGTAAGAAAACACCATGTTGGAAACTACGATTCATGAGATTCCTCGCACTCAAATTAAGAACAAAGGGGCATAAAATGTTGGGCTACAATATTGTTCCGAGATTCAGTTCCGAGATCATTCATGGCGAAACTCACCCGTTTACTTATTATGCTCACCACCCAAATTAGAAAAAAAAAAAAGAAAAAAAAAAAGAAAAAGAAAAAAGAGAGAGAGCCAAAGCCTCTTTAACTCAGTTAATTGACCAGAGCACATTGCTTCCTGATCTCACCATCTGATCCAGTTTTAACATTGATCCTTCCCATTTTCTCCACAGAATTGGCAAATTCAGCAAAGAAGTTTTGCAGTGATCCCTGAAGTAGTTGGTTGATGAAAGATAAAGTGACAGAGTTTGTAGTCAAAGCAGCATCAGATTGAAAGAGACCTCTTCTCTTGAGTAAAAGAGTGTAGTAGCTGAGATCAAAAGTCTTGCGACTTCCGGGGTCCATCTCAACTAGTGTTGTATTATCATTTGGAGTTCTGCACTTATTTGCCTTGAGATTTGCTGCGTATTCGCTGTCAAGAGCAGGGTCTTGATCACCTACACCTGTGAAATTGTACAGCCTGTTTGAAAATGCAGTACAGTGTGAAACCCCAATTGTGTGAGCACCTAAAACAACAAGAAAAGTTTACAGTGAGAATTGTCTGATTGGAAAATGTTAGCTGGGAAGTGATGAATTTTGGCTTACCAGATAGGAGAACCAAGTCTTTCAAATCAAGTCCTTGATTAGCAAAACGTTGTTGGAGGATGGTGAAGTTGTTAAATGGAGCTGGGATGTTGTTTTGGGCTTCTGCGCGAATTGAGATTCGCCCATCTCTGCGTCCAGTCGGAACTTTCCAAGAAGGACCTCCCTGCAGTCACCAGTACTAAGTAAAATGACACAGAAATAAAAGCTGTATTCTTATTATATTGTCTCAAGAAAATGAAAATGTAAGTGCACCGTGGCCACGATCGAGTCTCTTGCAACTAATGTAATAATATCTGCGCAAGAAACTATGCCAGGGCATTCATCTTCCAGTAAGCTCTTCACTCTGTCAATGAAGTCAAAGCCTCCGAGTGTTTGATTTGGAATCGCATCTCTTTCAGCATTGCCCGAGGTTGAGTTTAGAAGCACAGATGCATCGCAACCCTGGCAAGCAAAGTGTTAGCAACAGAAGCAAAAAAATGGAGACATTTAAAGAGTTGCAGAGATGAAAAAGGTGAAAGAAATATTTATAGGATAGGAAATTGAGGAGAGACAAACCCTGACAAAACAATCATGGAAATGCATTCTGATGAAAGAGGCTGCCAATGATGGAGCATTGTGGATGTGCTTGTTAACGTAGTCAAACACAATCTTTTCAGCTTTTGGGCAGCTCTTAGCATAAAATCCCTGCCGCAATTGAGCTCGACTTAAGCCTACAAATCCTAAAACACATAAAAATACAATACCAAGATGATTTATCCTGTCCATTGTTATCTGATTTGGAAGAAATTTAAGTTCTCTCGATCACAATTCTGCGAAACTTCTTTGATGTAGTTGTTGGTCCGTAAACATCACAGAAGATTTATAGAACTTCATTTTAGCTACATGATAAGAATCAAGATGATAAAAAAGGTCCACATTGCCAACTAGCATGTGCTATCTTTTGAAAGCTTTAAAATATTTTAAACAATAAAAATAGGATTAGTTAGGCTGTCTCTCGTAGACTAAAATAAAGTAAAATCTACAACCAGAATTAACGGTGCCTTTAATTTGTTTAGTCAATACCTGTCTTTTAATCTCAATTTATGACTGCCAGGGCGAACGTGCCTTTAATTTGTTTACTGAAAACCAGTCTTTTAATATCAAATTATGACTGCCAGGGCGAACGGTGCCTTTAATTTGTTTCATCAATACCAGTCTTTTAATCTCAAATTATGACAACCAGGGCGAACGGTGCCTTTAATTTGTTTAATCAATACCAGTCTTTAAATCTCAAATTATGTTTACATGGTAAATATTAAAATCTTTTAGTAGATGATTTACATCAGAATAAATCTTAGAGCTATTAGCACTGCTTTACGCTGCGGCTGCTTAAAGTATATGTGCGTGGATTTGGTGATGTGTCTTGCGAAGGCAGATTAAAAATTATGCAACCAAGGAACAAGAATTGTGCAGAATAATATCATTCGGTTTACCTGCTCTATGATCACTATCCTTGTCATAATGCGAAACTGTTCATATTTCATATCAATAATTTGGTACCCGCTGCAATCCTTGGCAGCCGACACTCTAAAGAATATGTCACAAATAATTAACAAACTTCTACACATGACTTGTTTTATCTCAGAAAATGAATTCCTAATACACATGTATGTATTATAAGATGGGAAGAAACAAATAAAAGGAAGGAATTGAGGGCAGCAAATCTATAACAAAAAGATATGCAATACTAATAATGGATGGATCTCTGTTTCTTTAACAGAGTTAAAGAATATCCTCATGAGATATTCTTTGTTTTGTCAAGCAAGGCGTTTGATTTATCTAAGTGGAAAATTATGAATAAGCCTAGATATGTGAAAGTTGGTATAATTTGTGTTGCATGACATTGCAATTGATTATCAATCCTGCAGTTTCTGAAACATTCTCAATGGGATACTATGGGTTGAGAATATCTTTTGGGAGACAACTTGCATAATATTTAGAAGGTAATTACTAGTACATCTTATGGAAGGTTTATTCCCAATCCAAGTATATCTTATGGAATGTTTACTAGTAAGGAAACGAATCATATTTCAGAATTTAAAAGAACAGCAAAAGTGAAAAGAAAATCCTCAAAGGAAAAGTCATGAGGCTGCCAGCAAACAAGGAATATTGAAAGGTAAGCATAGACATAATTTTTTTTCTTGATTTATACTAAATTAACCTCGTAAAATAAAGGGGTTCAATGATAAGAGTGCTTCGGAAGAAGAAATTACTTTTAAAGATTCTTTGTGTGCTTTAGAGAGCATGAAGGAAACTTCTTTTGTCAAGTATAATCATTATTGCTTTTTGCTCCAAGTATGTTGATAAAGACATTTTTCCAATATCTCCTTCTGTGCAATTGCGGACATGACATGTATCTGCATATGAGAAATTCGGAAATGATTGAGCATTTATAATTCTCTTGTTGCAGCTACTGTGTCACATTCATTTTACCGTGAATGTTTCTTAGCTATCGAAAACAGTTTACTCCAGGACATTTTCTTGAGTACTTACGAACTTTGGAAAGCTATAGAATTGGCTTGCACTTAATCCCCACCATGAAGGACCTCATATGGGAATGACTACTGATAAAGACAAGAATCACATAATTAGCATTTCAAATTTAAAAAAAAAAAAGGAAAAGGAAAAGGAAAAGAAAACCTTGGAAGGAAATAAAGTCATAACACAGCTGCTAAAAAGCATTTAACATTCGGAAAAGCAAAAGTTTTACAAGTCTAATATCTGTCATTTTCATTAAATTAAACCACAAATAAAATGAAGAAAGTTTTGTCATTAGAGTGCTTTAGAAGGACTGCAGAAATTGCTTTATGGATTCTTTGTTTTGTTTAGCTAGCAGAGGGAAATTCCTTCTGTACATGAGATGAGATCTGACCATTGTCACTTCATGCTTGAGATTTTATAATAATAGATTTCCTGTCTCTGTGTCTTACATATGCGTGCACGGGTCATGCATGTAAGAAATTCCAAGCAATTTTATATATGCATATGCTGGGTAATTAAATGCCAACTTTGCATGGTGAATAGCCCTGCGGCTGCTTTGCTAAAAGCTAGCTTTACCATAAGTTGAAATGTGAACTGCTTTGATGCAGGGAATGGAACAGAGCCACTGACCATGGCAAAGTTGTATGGTCATAGTTCCAAGTTCTAACCACTTCAATGCACAAATCGCATAACAATAAGTTCAAATTGATCTCCAATTAATCCTTTCCATGCAATGGATACTTGTGTTGTAGTTTCAATTTTTTTCTTTGTTTTAGAAGGAGTAAGTTTTTGCTGCTTTCCAGTGGGCAATTATTGTCCTATATAAAGAAATGAACATTGTGAGAGTGAACAGAATCATCTTATTAGTTGGATGATATCCGTTAAATACAATATAATACAAGGGATTAAGCCGCCACAAATTACACATTCTGCAACCAAAATTTACTCAACGACGAAAGCAAATTACAATCAAGTAATTGCAATTAATTGACAAAAGCACACTGCGTCCTGATTTCACCAGCCTTGCCAGTGAGGACTCCTATTTTGCCCATCTTTACCATGGGTTCAGCAAAATCTTTTGCGAAAGTAGATCCATGGGTGTTAGCCTGAAGTTTACATAAGTTTTTGCTTCATGGTCGTCAAGAAGAGCCGCATCAGATTGGAGCAGCCCCTTCTTTTGGCAACAAGAGTGTAGTAATTTTCATCAAATGTTCTGAAGCTTCCAGGATCCATTTCAGCTAGTGTAGTTGTGTCCCCAGGCTTGCATTTTCTTTTCAAATGCACAACATAATTGGGATCCAATGTTGAGTCTGTGTAAGTGTCCCCTTTACCAGAGAAATTATACAATCGATTTTCGAAGGAACTGCAATGAGAAGTCCCAATGCTATGCCCTCCTGCATGTATACAAAAGGAAGCTAGCTCAAGTTAGAATCTCTTGAAAAAAAAAATCTTAAAAAAAAGTTTAGGTTACAAATTTAAGATTACCTGATAAAACCACAAGGTCCTTTACGCTTAAACCCTTAGCTGCAAACATTTGCTTTAGCAGGGTTATGTTGCCAAAAGGAGGTGGTAAGTCCCTGGTCTCGGAGGCAATTGACACTCTTCCATCTCTTCTTCCGGTGGGAACATCCCAAAACGGTCCTTTTATCTGAAAGAAAATGATAGAATTTCATAAACTATAGCTTTGTAGATAAATCTGTTTAACATTGACAAATTATATGCAGCAGGACTATTGGTTACCATAACGACTGCGTCTCTAGCTACCAACGCTAAGACATCAGCGCAGGAAACCACACCTGGACACTTCTTTTCTAGTGTAAATTTTACGGCATTGATGACTTGGTATCCCCTCAATGCTTAAGTTGGGACTGCATCTTTCTCAACTTGATTGTTCTTGGTAGAATTCAGTGGAACGGAGCCGTCACACCCCTGCCAAAGGAAGTTATTAATTACACTATAGGGAGAACTTCTCTTAACATATATAATCAAGTTGCGGGATTATTGAACAGTACTTACAAGCACTGGGCAGAGAGGACTAATTATTTTTGTTAAGGACTGCATGCCTTAATTAACAATTTACCCTAACGAAACAATCATGAAAATGCATCCTTAACAAAGGAGCAGCAAGAGTTGGTGCCAGAGAAATGTGTCGATAGGTAACCTTTCTAATAATGGCTTCTGCATCTGGACAAGTCTTCTGGTAGAAGCCGAGTTTTAAATCTTGGGCATTTGCCAAGTGTAAGACCAGAAGAACATGAACCAGTTGAAGAAAGAAAAGTGACAGAAGGTTTTGGGTAGCCATTGTCACTAAAAAGAAGTATTGAACTGGATAGCTGGCACTGAGATTGTATGGAACAAATATACGTATTTATAGTAAGCTCGGGTCTAAATTAATTTGAAAATGCCATGAGCAAAACTGTACTCATTGTAGCCAAAGAATTATATTAAATTAAGAATTCATGTGCAATCTCTCCTTGTGTGCATATTATTCTGAAATGATTGAGTTAATTCTTTGATGAAAGTCACATCATTGTATAGTATAGAGAAAATTGTTAGTGACATCTAGTACTACTTAAAAAACAAATATGAAACACAAAGAAATAAAGACAATTAAAGAGACGGTTCCATTGCATTACAGTCATTAACATAAACTAGCATCAACAAAAACATAAAAGGATTTCTCGAAGTTTAAAAACTAGTACCAGTCGTCCTTCCTTGCCCTCATTCAATAATGTTGTCTCGTCTAGTCTCGTCTAGTCTAGCTGGAAAAGCCAGTCCTAGTGAACTGAATATCAGAACCCTCAGAAACATAGTACTTATACAAGGGCTTATCATCCAGCATATTCTTAGACATGTACCAAAGAGTAACATATTCTGTCGGGATGCTGAAAATCTCCCCAATTTTCTGCTTCAATTGAATCACTCTATGCACTTTGTTAACCCTCAGACGTACCTTAAAAGCTGGAGAAGAAACTGTTATATCGATAACTCTTTCATGAGGATATAGGTCAACTGCGAGAATAAGCTCAGCAATCATCCCGAAATTGTATTCATTGATGTTGGTGAGGTCCATTAGCTTTATGTTGTCGTAAAACAGGTTCTGCCTGCCCACAGGAACCCCTATTTCTTCAGCTATCTTCTTTTTCAGTTGAAAAATTGTTGCAGAGGTTGATATTGTGATCACTGGCTTCACTTCGCCGCCTGAAATGAGGAAAGTCACTTCGCGGTCGTCCATGGTGATGATCTGAGCAGCTGAAACATAAAAAATAAGGAATGCTTTTCTAGTAAGTTGGAAGATTAATGTCAAAAATGAAGCTTCGTGGATGCATGGTTAGTGTGTGTTGAATGATATTAGGATGCCGTGAAGATTACATATATATATTTTTAATTAATCCTACAATGCTAAACACATATTATGTTCATATAATTAGGATTGAAATCAAGCAATTAAACTAGAGAATGAACAATATATAGTAAACAAGATATTTTAATTAAGTGCAAAAAATCAATGAAGAGAAATGCAAAATATATATAATGTATGTATTCACAAAATATCACATATGTAAATGAATATAATTATAAATAAATAGGTATGCGAGAATGAATAATATCATCACATCACATCAAGAATATATACATGTAACACTAAAATTCATATACCTATTCATGAAGGAAAACGTGTAAGAAGAACAATAATAGATGAGCAATCATGTTAAATTGAATAATACTATCTCACACGAAGAATATATGCATACAAGAACTATATGTAATAATTATATATATATATATATATATAGACATGAACGATAACGTGTACACTGATACAATAATAGATAAATAAACAAGAATTATATACTATAATTATGTAATAATTATATATATATATATATATAGACATGAACGACAACGTGTACACTGATACAATAATAGATAAATAAACAAGAATTATATATAATAATTATATTTACATTCATGAACGACTACGTGTACACTAATCAATAATAGATAAATAAGCACATGAGAATGAATGTACTATCACGAGAAGAGCATATAACTATTAAATACAACAAAGAACAACAAGAATATATAATGTTTTCATGAACAACCACGTGTAAAAGAGTTCAATAATAGATAAATAAACTCGTGAGAGTAAATAATATCATCATGTGAAGAATATACACATAAACATTAAATGCAACAAAAGCATTAAACAATTTATGTATGTGTTTAAGATCGATCACATGTAAAAACAAAAACTTAACAATGACTAAATAAACACAAGAATAAATAATACCATCATTTAGAGACTATACACATATCAAATGCAATAAAAAAAAACTTAAATTTTACATATTTTATCATAAAATTATGTGTAAAATAAAATAATGATGGATAAATAAACAGTTGATAATGATAAAATTATGTGTAAAATAAAATAATGATGGATAAATAAACAGTTGATAATGAATAACATCATCACATCACATGAAGAATATATATATATATATATATAGACACAGATGAGTGAAAAGAACAAAGGATCAAGAACTTTAGACCAAATTAATATATAATAACAAATGATGAAGAAAATTAATACGAGAAGACAACAAATTAAAATAATTATCTATTCGACATACATGAAAATATTGAGATTGAGTAGTATTATCATGTGAAGAATATATTGAATAATGGACATGATCTATATGATATGAACAAAATTCATCTAAAAAAGAACCAAACATCATAGGGTTTTTCTAATCAAAATCAAAATCATAAATAATTGAACAGTCTGACAAATGGAGAATAAACATTATATCTTTCCTTAGAGATATATCAATATTAATGGGTATTCAACTCGATTTACATACCTCTCCTCACCCAGTATTTTAAACACAGTAAAGCCGCTGATGTCTGAGAGGATATTCAACAAAACCCATAAATAAATAAATAAAATTGATTAAATAAGATAGTATATAGCAGATATTCGTATTGATTATGCCAGTAAATTTTCTTTTCATATGAGCAAACGATATGGGTCTCTAACCTGAGGTTGCTAGCTACTACTCACAGAGCTACAGAATAATTGTTAGCATAATGTATAAAATCATATCTGCTCATAATATACTGAATTGTTCAATACACTAATTTAATTAAATTGAAGCTCAATGAAAATTAAAAGAAATGTAAACTGAACAATTCACCTGTGCAAGAAGAATAAATGTTTGTCTATAGCAATAGGCAGTTGCATAAGCAAACAGCCAATGCATAGATATTCGAAAAGTAATGTGCCCTACTGCCAGATGGGCATTTTGGTCGCAATAATCAAGTTTTAACTCCATTAATTGTCTAAGAACTAAATTATCAGGTCATTTATTCCGATATTTTATATTTCTATTTATTTATTTTTGTTTTTTTTATTGATTATTGATGAATTTATTCTACTTAAATGCGAGTTGCCTCATAAAGTAAATCTAGTCGAATTGAACTGTCAATATTTTGATATCACCTTCAAAGATTATCTCAATAATTGCTTAGCCATCTGAGGATCACAATATTATATCTTAGATTTTATCCCAACAAAAGCCTTTCTGCATTACAACTCTCTAATATTGCAAATAACAAGAAGCCCACTATTTGCTTAACTATGCAGCCGAAAAGGCAAAGGGCTTTTTTCTGAAGTGCTTTTGAGATAGTGCTTTCTCAACTCAAAACAAAAGTTGGACTAGGGGATATATATATATACAGTACGGAACGTTGAAGCTAAATGGGTTAGCATAATCTCGTTGATTTTTTTCGAAGGACGAACAATTGAACCAACTACAAATTACATATCACCATCAATTTGGCAATGTACTCCTTTTGGGAACAAAAAAAGAAGTTAAATCCTGTTCACACAAACATCTGCAACTACTTCGTTGCAAATACAATCACCACTTGAAATTAATTTACAAAAGCACAATGTTTCCTGATTTCACCAGCTTTGCCAGTTAGGACTCGAATCTGACCCATCTTCATCATGGATTCAGCAAAATCTTTTGCGAAAGTAGATCCGTGGGTCGCAGACTGAAGATTCACGTAAGCTCTTGTCTCTTGGTCGTCGAGAAGAGCAGCATCAGATTTGAACAGCCCTCTTCTTTTAGCAACAAGAGTGTAGTAATCTTTCATCAAATGTTTTGAAGCATCCAGGATCCATTTCAACGAGGGTAGTTGCATCACCAGGCTTGCATTTCTTCTTCAAATGCATCGTGTACTTTGGATCCAATGATGGATCTGTGTCAGCTTTGTCACTGAAGTTATACAACCGATTATTGAATGAACTGCAGTGAGATGTTCCAATGGTGTGTCCCCCTGTTGACAAAAGCAAGCTCAACTTAGAAACTCTTGAAAGTTCTTAAAATTGTCTGTTTTCGGCCTTAGATTAGTTACCTGATAAAACAAGAAGGTCTTTCACCCTTAAACCTTTGTCAGCACAGCAAACCTTTGTTTGAGCAGAGTTATGTTGGCGGAAGGAGGCAGTAAGTTTGCAACGGTCTCGGCAGCAATGGACACTCTTCCATCTCTTCGTCCGGTGGGAACTCCCCAGTACGGTCCATGAATCTGAAAGGAAAGAAAGAATGATTTATTAAACAATTACGCCTTTTACTTTAATTCATGGTAATCAAACTTATGCCGGACGAATTGTTTACCATTGCAATTGCATCTCGAGTAACCATGGCTAGAACATCAGCACAAGAAACCACACCAGGACACTTCTTTTCTAGTGCAGTTTTGACAGCATCAATGACATGGAATCCTCGTCATCCTAAATTAGGATTTTCGTCTTTTTCAGCTTTGTTTTCCTTAGTAGAATTCAGTAGCACGGAGCCATCACATCCCCGAAAGCATATTAGCATGTTAAAATTTGTGACATGAAAACTGAAAATACTTAAAGCAATTAATAATATTGTTGCCTGAAATTAAGTAGCATGATAAAACTTAATTGCCCTCACAAAACAATCATGAAAATGCATCCTTAATATAGGAGCTGCAAGAGTTGGCGCACGGGAAATGTATTTGTATGTTGTTTTGGCAACGATAGCCTCCATATCCGGGCAAATGTTTTCGTAGAAGCCGAGTTTCATGCAATGTGCATTACCGAAATCCAAGAAAGAAGCACTTAAGATAATCAGTTGAAGAAACAGAAGGGATGAAAGAAGCTTTTGGGTAGCCATTGCTTCTACCTAAAGAGAGAAATTTAGAAGTTAATTCTAAGCTTAGAGGTGGTACAGAACACATGACCGGATAAGGGTTTTATAATGAAGCTGAGGGCTTTTGAAAATGTATGGACAAGCTTCGGCTGAAGTATATGATGACATATAATAGATTTGATAATGTCACTAACTAAAAGCATAATAAAATTTTAATTTAATGTGTCTTCGAAAAAGAAACGTGATTCAAACTAACAAATTATGTGTGTGTTTTCAAATACATTGTAGACTTAACTGTACAAAAGCGGAAAGACAAGAACGATTGCAGCGTTGTGTTACGCAAAATACAAAACAAAAGTTGAAAGACTTGAGATTGGGTGGACCTAGTAGCATACCTAAACCTGGGTTAGTTCACAATAAGGAATTACATTTGTAAGTTCTAACCCAACTTGCATTTATTATTCTTTTCAAAGTAATATATTCAATCCAACAAAGATCCTATTATTCTCATTTGGGGAAAACGACAAGTTTCACACGATAGGACCCAGCAAGAAATTATTAGTTTTCTGAAGGTTTTAATCATCATACCAAACTGTAAACCCATACCTAGAAGAATAATGAGTGCAAAGTTTATAATATTGTATTGTTCGGCTACCCACACAATTATGAATAAACATCTGCAATGTTTAGTTGGTTAATCATGAACAACTACTCCTGCAAGTATGCTTTCTGGCTTCAAGTGTAGCAAAGTCATTTCAAGAATTGTTGGGTTGTAATAAGGCCGCCAGGAGGCTCAACACAATATATATAATAACTAAATAATCAATTACAAAGCGTGGCAGGGTTAATGTCGGTTTTATAGAGTATTTGACACATTATTATGCCACAATTAAGTCAATATTAGATGAAATCATGCTTAATTGAAACAAATGCAAAATGCCTTAAGAATGAACTCAGCATGCAAATACTTGCACTCATTGAATCAACATGACTATCAATATTAATTACCTGAAACCCCGTCCCTTTTCTTCTTTTGATCTGAATTCAAGTAACTCCAATATGCCACCAGCCACAAAATTAATGCAAGTAATTAGTTAAAACTTTAAATTTCACCAAAATCAAGTCCTTTCAATTTCTCCATTCCTACTCTTTGGTAATCCAACAGATCAAACAAGTAAGAAGCTTGTAATTTTAGCCACACAATGAGGATCATCGTTGTAGCCTGGGGACATGAATTTGCCCTAGAAGTTGGTCTTCGGGAACCTTACCTGGAAATCAAAATGAAGATGCAACAATTCCTGATTGGGAGCTCTGTTATTAACAGACTCGACATGAAAGATTATCGAGTTTTTAAACATGAAAGATTATCGAGTTTTTAAATGTTGTGGTTCAATTTTTAGGCTTAATTATATTTTTAATCTCAATAAAAAATTTTTATATTTGAGATCAATTATCTGTTTTTATGATAAAAAGTGAATTGCGATAAAGAATATATTAATCAAAAAAGATGTTCATCTTAAAAGAATATGAATTTCATAAAAAAAAAAATAAATTTTATTAAAAGAATATGAAACTTCCTCGAGAGAATATATAGCTTAAAAGATCGATAAATTTAGAAGAAATCAATACAAAGTATTGACACATAAACGTAGAAAGGTTTAAAAACGAAACATAAAGGATAAATATATTTACCAATCTAATGAATACGAATCGATGCATTTATACATACATCGGTACTTTTATTTTAGTTTACGTTGAATTGAAAGAATAGACGAGATAAAGATATTTTTGTTCAAAATATTTATAATTAACTCAAATATAACATTAACAGCTAACCTAAATGGGTATTTTTAAGGTGTACCTGTCAAAAACCATTGTACCATTGTCAGTAAGGTACAAAAATAGACCTCACTATCAAATCAATATCCGAATCTCCAATAAACCCACATGGCAAAATCGAAATCCTAATAAAATTTTCTTCCAGAAAGTTTAACATCGAAGTTGACAGTACAGATACTGTCCGTAGCTTAAAAGAAAAAATCGACATAGTTGATGGAACATCTATTAAAAGAATGTTGCTTTTGTTTTCTTGGATTGAGTTAAATGAAGATTTCCTAATCTTTCATAGTACGGTAAATCTTCTTAATCTACGTAAATCTAGAGAACAATGACAATAATTTATGATCAGGAAAATAATCAGAGAGAAAAAATAAATCGTTAATGGTAAAAATCATGCTCATTTCCTACCCTAAAAGAGGATCAGGTACAGTGAGCACAAGAGGCTGAGTAGTAGGACCATCATCGAGAGGTTTGAAAAAGAGGTAGATATGGGAACCATCTGCGACCCCAGAATCAGCCAAAGACACTTCGTCTTGATCTTGACTCATCAGAGGGCTCTGATCATTGTCCAGAAGTAGGAAAATCAGACGGTCACAAGGGAGTTTCTGCTGGGATCCAATCTCTCTTTTTAGATCAGCAACCGTGGCATCATTTCCCACTTGAATGTAGAAGAGTGTTCCTGTCAATATCTCCACCGCCACCTTCATTGTTATGAGTTAACGAATAAAATGAAATTCTCCATTTGTTTTCACCTTAATTTAAGAGAGAAATATAAGGGAGATGAGATTGAGAAAGAGAAGAGAGATCAAGAATTGAAGAATTCAAGGTAATCACGTTTGCTGCATTCTCGTAGCATGCTTTTGATATGGAGATTTTATTTTTGAATTTTGGGTAATAAGCTAATTGAACTTTTGCTTTGCCACACCACATGCCCAAAAGATGAAAATGAAACGTAAAATACTATGCCTCCTTATTTGATGGGATGGGCTTGCCATGCAAATATTAACTGTCTTACCGAAGATAATCATATTTAATGCCTATAATTAGTCATACCCAACAATAGTCAAGGAACGTATTATACTTCCATTGGTTTCGCTTGGTGCCGTGATTGCCTGACTTACCAATTTATTCGGAAAACTGTGGGGGCTCGTGTAGGCCATGCCGGATTAATCGTATTTTGGGAAAGAGCAATGAAGCTATTTGAAGTAACGCAGAGTATTATCGTTAACTTCATTATTAATTTGTGATTCGGTTTTAAATGCAATAGATATATTACTTATTATGCTCGAGGGAAAAGTTTCAAATACTGAATCCATTTCCTTGCTTGGCCTGAAACAAACGGTCCTAAATGTATCGACTTCTTTAAACTCCAGCCAAATACACCGTTGAACTTACCAAAAAAAATCCTCTCAATATCAAAAACATCACTACTCAGATACATCACAGTGAACAAAAAAGAACACATTTGTTAAAAAAAAAAAATTAACAGAAAAGCATATACTCCACCACCTAGGTTCAACCAAATATTAGCACAACACGCTTTGGTTAAGATTTTGCAATAACGCAATGCATTCAACCCAAAAACCTGAAATACTTCATTGGTGAAGTTTAGCAGTTGTACATTTGTAAGGACAAGAAAAATCTCCTTAAACTAATCAAAATCAACATAAACATAACCTATTCGTTTCAATTTGCATAAACTTAGCATCATACATTTTGGTATACAATTCCAACAGCGTAGCTCATAGGTCACAAGGGGAATAACATACAAAATACGTCTTGCTACATACATTTTGGTATACAGTTCCATCGGTGTAGCTCGTAGGTCACAACTGCTGGGAATAACATACATAATATGTCCTGCTACATACATTTTGGTACACAATTCCAATGTCGTAGCTCATAGGTCACAAGTGCTGGGAATAACATACAAAATAAGTCTTGCTACTGTGTATACTGAAACTAAATTCATAAACACTAGATAAAAATAGAAGAATTACCCAGACTGTCAATAAAAACTGTTGTTCAATGGAGTGTAAGTGCTCTAATGCTTTTGAAATCCTCTGCCTTAATACTTCTCACTGCACATTTTTATGGATCTGTGTCTTAGATGGGTTGTGAGACCCACTTGAAATTCCAACTTGCAGATATCCTCAAAGTTCAAATAAAAAAGGTGCTGATAGACCTTGAACTTTCATCATACAGTAATACTTCTTCGGAGGAATAGCACCAGCCTGTGTACACAAATCCACTATTGTCGGTGCATGCCCATAATATTCCCGTCCTTCATTCAAAAGCACATGGGGATCCTGAGGGCATCAATGCCAAACAATCTTTCGAGGCACCAAATCATCAACCTCAGCCTTCTTCCAAAAGTGGCTTCCTCGAAAGCTCTCATATTTAAACATGCCACAAAGCCAGGCCTTGTGCCCAGATGGCCCAACATGAACCTCTGAACAATGCTCACAAACTTTTACCGGATAAGCCAACAACAATCTCTGAACACCAGATCTTAACACCTCCCATGCCTTCAAAGTTCCATTGGCTATCAATGTCAGATCCTCGGGTTACAAAGATTTAACCACATGAACACCATAAGCAGTGCCATCAGAGTCCCAAGTGCTTGAATGCAAATTTACATTCTTGGTATAAGCCCCTGCCTGCCAGCATAGTTCAACAACAGCAGGAACACGGTCAAAATCGAATCTTTGGTTGTATTCAATTACAGGTTGAAACATGTTATGAAGGTGAAAAGTTTCTATGGGGATAAGTATATCATTTAAATCACCACTAATCCATTCATGAACCTAGTTCTTGGCTCAGCGCCTAAACCCACGACAAGTTTAAATTAAGTGACCTTTCTCTCCAATACACACTTCTGGGCAGAACCTGCATAATCATTTCATATTTACAATAAAAACTAATTCCTTACTTGAATATAAACACTACATCTGCTGAAACAAGGTGAAAATCACAACCCATTTGAATAAAATCTCTTTCAAATGATTATACTAAATATATTTGTATTCTGTAATTACATAAAATTGAACATGCGAATTATTCAACAGTCACATGCCAGAACATAAAATTTATTGTATTAACATAACTTGAGAGGCATTTGTAGGAGAAACTTAACAGACTTACTTACAGGCCTGCACTGGGAAAACTTTAAGAAGGGTGGAGACGCCTTGAATCAATAGAGCTCTGGCTTTAAGAACTTCTTCTGCTACCGGAACCATGCGACGAGCGGATAGTCCTTCGCTCGATTTTCGATTCTTTTAAGAATCATCGGTCTAAGTTTCTTTAAGTCATATTTCGAACTGTAAAACCGCTTTCCACCCGACAACTCTCTCAAAAGATCTACCCATAATTTCTTCCTCAAGGCCATCAAAATTAACCTCTGTATTGAATATATAAGATACATAAAGTATGACGCTTGCATATGATATCTCTATTTGATCAACCCGTAATTAAATCAAAACATAACAAAAAAAAAATTACCCAGATACGAAAACCAGAAAAAGCTTACCTTATACAATGATGGTAAATCAGACGACCATAAAAAAGCGCAAGAAAAATATGGACCGATGAAAATTGTAGTATGGGATAATTTCAGCTGCAAGTGAGAGTCTTATAAGTGTTTCGACAAAATATGTCCTATGACCGGGAGAGAGAGCAGATATCTGGTCTCGTTTTTCTACTTCGAACCTTCCATGGAAGGGATGTGGAGTCGATGCTCAGTGCAAAATCAGTCGAAATTCGATTGGGTCATTCGGGTCGATCCGAACTAGAGCCAGCCAGTTCACGGGATGCTATTTGGGCTGGATTTGGACATATGGTTTGGCCCGTAGAAACTCAGTCGTCATTCATGTATTGTTTTGTCTTTTCTCTCTCACGTTCAATTGTTTGTAATTTCGATAAAGTCCTTAATTTTCATAAAAATATTATTCTAATCTAATATTTATAAAAATCCTCATATTAAGTATGTCTTTATTTATAAATATTAAAAATATAGGGACTTATATGTCATTATCTCGCTTCTTTGAAAAAGTGATTGGCGCGTAGAGTGCGGAGTAGGACCACAGCACAATTAAGCGTTAATAGTACGCACAGCATCATTCATGGACCGTTCAGTCCTTTCGACGATTCCTATTAATCCAAAGCAAGCACTAGCACGTGAAATAAGATCTCAACCGTCCGTTCAAAACACATCTCTTAATCAGAACCGTAAAAACACACGAAACAGAACCGACTTAGATACGTTCGGTTGTCAAGCAAACTGTCTATTATAAAAGAAAGAGTTGTGCGGCCAAGGGAAGCCGTATTCACTTATATAATAACCTTCGATCCAAATACAATCCTTATCCCTAGCTCTTCCTTTGCCTGCGTTCTTTTAAGGTTGTCTGATTCCCCATCTTCCTATAAGGTAATCAATTTATCTTCTTCTGCTTGGCTAATTGTTAATTTTAAATTTGTTTTTAGGGTTTGGATTTTTATTTTTGGTTATGTTTTTTGTTTGTTTATGCGTTGATCTCTAATTGATGTATGATATTTATTAGGTTATGCATCATTTTTCAATTCCGTATCTGGGTTTGTGTTCATGGTAGCAAGGGTTGATGGGGTTGGGTTTTTGGAGAATTTCTTATTATATTTGTTGTTGTTGTTGTTGTTGTTGTATGTGTTTGATTTTATTGTGTATCTTGACGATCACGATTGGGTGCTTCCTTGGTCGATTGATTTATTTTCTTCTTTTTTTAACGTAATTTTGTTTCCAATTTTATTGAATGTTGTGTGGAAAATGCATAGTGATTGTAAGTTTATTTTATTGAATGGTTGATTGAGCTAGGGTTTTAGATCGTGAATGTTTGGTTACTTAAATGAATGGGAAATAATTGTGCTTATGGTCTTTTTGTCATTCAGATGATCAATTAATTCTGTTAATTTTTTTTATTGGGGAATAAGCGGTAATGTGTGTTTGGAATTGGCTTAGAAATATTTTGTCTGTTTGCAGCAGTTTGATCAGCTTGTTAATGAAGAATAAATGAATTTAACGGAAGGGTCACATGTTTCAAGTGATGATGATAGTTTGTGATGTTGGGATTATTTTTATGTAAGTTAGAGGGAGTGGAGGTTTGGGATTTGATAGGCTTGTAAAACAATGAACTTTGAAGTAAATTAGTGCTTTGTACCTGCTGTGTGTCCATAGACAATCAAGTTTCAATTATAAGATTATATGTATAGGCTGAGAAAGTTCTTGGTACTCATAAAACTTGTTATCGTCTAGCTGAATTTAATTAGATGACATGAGTGAGTAACATATAGGAGGAGGATATTTGCAACTTAACTTTATGGATTTTGCTCTACTTTGGAGGTACTTAAAGAAGAACATGAATGTGACCTGGGAATATTTGATTGCCAATAACATTAGTAAGAGAATCTGACCCTAGAAAATTAAGAAATAGATTTGTTAGCTAATTTGAATAGAAAACATTAGTTTTCTTGAATTGAAAAGGTTTGATAGTACTTAATTGTTATTATTTCTGAATTTTGACTGATGATTTCCTCCTGCCTTTGTTTCAGTTTGGCAATTTAATTGAATAAAATCAGATTATTTGTGGTTACGGACTTCAACTTCCAACAACCAAGTTTCATGTCTGAATTTGACACCCAGGTTCCATCTGCCTTTGGTATGTTATCTTTATCTATATCCTTAGGCTAAGGCTGATTTATTTTTATGTGCCTGTGATTTTAGTGATATAACTTTTGACTGATAGATATTTGTTTTGTTTAATTGTGAGGCAGATCCCTTTGCTGAGGCAAATGCTGAGGACTCAGGTGCTGGGGCAAAAGATTATGTCCATATTCGTGTACAGCAACGTAATGGGAGGAAAAGCCTGACGACTGTGCAAGGTTTGAAGAAAGAATTCAGCTACAACAAGATTCTCAAGGACCTCAAGAAAGAGTTTTGCTGTAATGGTACTGTTGTCCAGGACCCTGAGTTAGGCCAGGTTAGTCTCAGACCCTTTAGTCCATGACTTATGATGTGTGTGGTTTATTTTGGAGCAAAGCCCAAATTGACTCCTTGCGTTCATTCAGGTCATACAACTTCAGGGTGACCAGAGGAAGAATGTCTCCACCTTCCTTGTTCAGGTAAAACTGTGTTTACATTAAGAAGTGATTATGTGTGATATACATTTCTGGTCTGTATCTAATATTTTTTTATTCATCTTGAATTGAACAGGCCGGCATTGTGAAGAAGGAATTTATCAAGATTCATGGTTTCTAAATAGCCAGGAGTCAAGTTACTACATGTAATTTATTGGTTGCAAGAAGTATATGATCTAAGATCGAATATTTAGCCTTAAAATCTTACATAATATTTCTCTATCGAGTATCGAATCGTATCTGTGTTATGTGCACGGCAAAAAAGTTTGATACAGCGTTGTTGGTGTGTTAAGTTTTTTCTAGCTTGTTCTGTTTGGGAGGATTGATGGTTTCTTCCAGGACATTTATTAAAATAATAATGTATTCCTGCTTTGTGTTCATATGATTACTTAGCACTTATCTTTTACTGTTATCTTTCTTGCTCCCACATCCCCTCTTTCCTTCCCAACACTACGTATTGGTTAATTTTATTGTCATCAATCACCCCGAATACAATTATGAAAGTACACAAGAAGTAATATATATATATATATATATATATTTTATGGGTAATAGGTAACAGAATCAATACTAGTTTGGTAAGCACTGTAGAAAACTTCAACCTATTTGAGCAGTAATTTTCAATCGACAGACGTTAAATGTTGTCACGAGTGTTTCTGGAAAATATTAATTGTAATTATAATTATAATTAAATTCACAAATAATATGTAAAAGTTGAGTAGTTAAATTGATTGAATTATAATGTAGTCCAGCAAGTGAAAATACTTCTGTCTTGTTTGTGGGCTGCCCCTATAAATCCTCAATCAATCAGGGATGATAAAAACATTAATCATGCATGTATCATCGCTTGATCCCACTTTTTGCTTGATGGTTTGTCCGAAATATTCTCTGTTGCATACTGCTTTTTTATATTTTTCATTAACTATACCATGTTTGCTTTCTCCTTTGGCCTCTTATTAATTACTGCTAATACAATATTTATCCGTCATATTCTACTTTCTATTACTCCTACCAAACATTTCCAATCAGCACAACACTTGCCTGTATATGACTCACACTAAAGTAATATATTTTGGTATCCATATACTAATAATAAGACAGAATCTTATAGTTGGCCACGTGTCAATGAATGATTGCAATGATGTGTTTGTATAAAGTTATGAGAAGTAGTACCTAAGATAAACTAGCGGTAGAAATCTATACCAACCAACAGATAAGTGTTCCAAGCCAACTACCCATCAAAGTTGGACTAAAATCCCCATCCATCAACTACCATTCTTGATAGCTTTTTGTTTCACACCGCCCATTCTTCTTATTTCTTATGAATCTTTTTCTCTTCTATTAATACGACTCATTAACTACCTTCAATTTCACACACCAGTTTCTTCGCAGACCTTAAGAATTTTAGCTTTAACTGATTGAATATTTTCTTGCTGGTCTTTGCATTTTCAACTCTTTATTGATGGCTGACTTGGATCAAACATCTGATGACAATACCTCTGCGGATTCTACAGGTACCCATTTGAAATTAGTGGTTATATATTTACATAGATTACTTGTTTTCTACTTTTCTAGTTGTTAATGGCTGACTTTCATTGCTTTACTTATGATACTTTTGTGGATTTTAGGAGGTCAGCGGTTTGAAATTAGTTGTTCTTCTGATGACATCTCTGTTGAGTGTTGAACCTTTTGCTATGTTATTAAAGAAATTTGCTTTTTTTTTCTTGGGGTGTTTGTTGCAGATCAATCCAGTCAGGATTCTAAGGTTGAATTCTCAGAGGATGAGGAAACCCTTATCGCTCGGATGTACAATCTGGTTGGGGAGAGGTGGGGTTAATTTCTTTTCTCCTGTTTGCTCAATTTCATTATTAATCTCATTGAATCTTAATAATTAAGTAGTAATGTTTCAGGTGGTCTCTAATTGCTGGAAGAATTCCTGGAAGAACAGCTGAAGAAATTGAGAAGTACTGGACATCAAGATATTCCAATAGTGGATGACAGACCAAGAAAAGGGCTGGCTTTCTCTTTATTAATAGACCTCGAAAATTTTGGGGGAGTTGCAGCAAAGTTCAAGTAGTATGGGACTTTGCTAGTTTTCTTTGCTATAGGAAACAGCAGCTATGAGCTTAAAGTTGTAGTCATATGTTTGTGACATCGTTTTTCTTGGTATGACTACTAAATGTTTTGATTTGTAAGTTTCTGTGACAGTGATGCAATTTATGAGTTCTAGGGTGTGTGAATGTGAATATGGTCAAAAATCATTTGGAAGCCTGAAATGTTGTGCTCTGTATTATGTGAAAGTATTTTCTTGTTCTCGAGTTCTTGAATATCATCATTTACATAGTATAATTCTAGGAACTGGGCAACTCTGGAATGAAATGTAGCTTTTATTTGGTGCGAATGCTAGAATGCCCAGAGAAAATCAAATTATAAGAACGACATGAATTACATACAAAAGTATTCTTCATAAATTTTGAAATCCTTCCCTGCACAATCTCTCGTTTTGGATCATGTACTTTCAAACAGAATTATATATTCAATCAATGCCTTTGAGATTGTGTTGTTGCTCAGCTAGAATATACCATACAGTATTCCGAAGTACAGAACTGCATGAGCAGACTGATAGATAATCTCACTTCTGATATTCAATAATGTGGCTAATTTGTACAAAGCCATGATTCATCAATGCCACTGATCAGAATTACAATATTTCAAAGGAATATGCTTGCATTTATGAGTTAAAAATAATTTGTGTTCATCTGTTCGTTGTTTTATATATGTTGAAAGTGAAGTGACTGTGACTGATAACCTACGAACAATGTTTGGGTTGATAATGATCGTACGCTTTGTTCAGTGGATTGAAGTCCAACAGAATTCAGCAGTAGACGTCAAACTTTTTTACTACATGCCCAATATTACATCCACAAAAGCCCACAACAAAGCTACTATATGCATGCAATCTATAATCTGACCACACCATTTTTGAGTTATACCATCACAGAAGGGGTGCATTTTCCTACCCTTTTCTAGCATCCAACCGCAGAGTTAGAGACTTACAGGTCTTCAACCTGCATTATTATCTCTGATCTGATGATATTATTTATTAAAAATGGTTGGAAAATGAGAAATCTCCAAGGATACGTAGGAAAAATGAAGGTTCCATTCTATTATTCCTAGAAATGCTAAATGGTTTACCTTTCCAGGCAGCAATATCTGCATCTCAATTTTAATTTTGAGGACCATCGCAAATTCAATCACCAAATCTCCCACTTTCATTGTTATTGCCTCAATTCGGCGAGACAATATTGCCATGTGGTGTTTAGTCATCAACCTCTCAATAATAAATAATTAAATAAATGCATCACAATCACAAAAAAGAAGTGACGATTCATAATCTTTCTGCCCATGATCGACGGAGCAATATCTATAAATAAACAAAACAAAGTAACAAACCATTTCAGGATAGAATTACCAACTTGTAACAGAGACCTATATTCATTCATATTGTTATGGTGATAGGCTTACCTCTTAATTCCTTTTCTCGGGGATTTCAAATTTTCAACTTTCCGTCGTCATCTCTGCGTCCTGCACCACAGCACCCTTCCCGCCCAATCAACTCCTCCATTTTCTAAAATAACGAAAAGAAATTAGGTGGTGCAATTCCAGCAGATAACTACTAAACTAAACTGTGCTTACTTTAATCTTTCCTTCACAGGCTACTGACATGTAATTCTTGGATGTTAATTTTTACTACGTGTTGCCATTTCTGGGCAGCCACACGTTTGAAGAACATGTTCTTCACCGACTGGTTCAGTTTATTAAATTTTGAATGAATCAATTTTGTAAATAATGATTGGACTAGGCTTAGGTATGATTCAGAAGGTGTTGAATGTAATAACTCGGGAGCTGCTACTGATGCTGATATGTTGTTGACAAGGATGCTGATGTGGTTGAAGATCTGGTTTACAGCAGAACATGGTGAAGACCTGGTTTCCAGAGTTTGTTAGCTGTTATTAACTAATTGTCATAATTTTAGTGCCATAATATTCTTCATTTTATGCTCATATTCAGGTAACATTTTTGCTGTATAAATAGAAGGTTATGATTGAATAAAGCTGTGGACTTTTGTAGTTCAACAAAAGGGTCTTGTTAATTGTTGTTTCTGCTAAAAACTTCAACAGAAGGACAGGAATAAGGGAAAATATACAAGATAATGACATCGGGTTGGCAACATCGGACCTGATTTCCTTCGGAGTAAATATTTGACCATAATTCCTGATTACATGTTTTCGGATAATATGCCGCCTTCTTGTTTTGTTCTTCTAATTTATTCAAAATTCAATGTGCTCAGGTTCTCAGTCATATCGATCTACGTCGTTATCTTTTGTAAACATATTTTTCGGACAAGAGAAACTTGCTCATCAGTTTTTGTTGGGAAAATTATGTAACACAAGAATTTAAAAGTAAACAAAATTAGATTAATCTCAGCATTTGTGTTTTATACAAAATTTACTTATAATCGATCTCTCACCCCAAATGAATTGAAGAAAAGTAAAAGTGAATTAGGTTTCTAACAATAACAAAATCAATGCAAAGAAATTATAAATCGCATTATATCGTACCTCCAAACTATCAAGCTACTTAGATTCCTGGGTGCTGCTGCACTTTCAATTAACAACAGCATTTCGAAATATTAAGTGCGTTACTCGGATGATCATTTAAAAAAGCTGCCAAAAATAATAGAAACAGAAACAGAAAAACTGATATCACTTGAAATATTGATTAACAAAAGTTAATGGATGACTCATGCAAAATGGAAGAAGATAATAACATGTTGGCGTAGGATAGTTGGAGATCAAGTGCCATCACCCTTACGTGCCTGCAAATGCAGCTCCCAAGGGACAAGTTTCACAAACTTTCTGAAGACAACAACTCAAGAATACCTTTATTGCAAATTAAATTTCGATAAATATAAATGAAATGAAGCAAATTGGAAATTCCTTGGTATTTTTTTTTTCTTATCCACAAGGGCATCAGTAATTGCTATCTTCACAAGTCACAACCCATGACTTTTGTTTTAAATTGAGTAACTTGGAAAAGCTTTTGCATTCAGCTTCTCCTAGTCGTTAAGAGTACACATTCACAGATTTTCTACAAAAGCAAAGTTCTACCATCCTGTATCATTCTCAGTGCCTTCCATGGTAAGCTCAAGAGCAGCTATAATAGCTAGTTTTTCTCCTGATCTTTTCCGAACACATGCATGCATTTTCTTATAGCTTTCTTCTTTGTTGAGTGGAGTTAAATTCCGGGTTTTTATAACTGGATTCGAGCACCTTAAGGTTTTCATGCAATGGTTTTCCATAGATTTGGTTAAAACTTTGTTTAATTTGAGAGTTTCAGTTCCATTTTGCTTCGATATTCATGTTAAATATACTAATATGCAGGCCCTTGCAAAATGACATTACCGACCCTTGGCTTCCAATATGGTGTCCACTTAAATTCTCAGCTTCTAGCACTAGCAATAGATGTTGTTTTGAAGATCACATGCATGCTTGGGTCAAAACACAGTTCTATTAAACAATTTATTTCTGAATTTTTCTGCCGTTTGATTTGTGCTGGTTCACGTCTGTCTCAACTGTTGTACAACAATTAGTAGAAAATGACATCTTAATGAGTACTTTATTATATCACAAGGATTGGGTAATGATTTTAAGAGAAACTTCTTACATCAGAATGTCTCTTTAGACTTTTCCTGTTTTATTATATTGTTTCTTGTGAGAGATGATTATTTAAATTTCCAAAGACGAAAAGAAAAAGAAAGGGAAAAGTAATAATTAATGAAAAATGAATTTTCAGATGAAGACATGGCATTTTATATTTCTTTATTTTCCCTTACACTTTCAATAATGCTTTGATTTTTATAATAAAGCACAAAGATTTTTCAACACATTAACAACTTTTCTTCCTAAATTGGATTGGTTAAGACCAAAAGATAATTTGATAAACAAACCTTTAAAGGCAGTTTTGAGAAATTTCATGTCGTCTGTAACAGTGATTAATGAAAATGAAGAGATTTCAAATGAAAATAGAGCTCAAAACTGTCATGTTAGTCTAGAACTTTTTATCAGTGTAGAACAGAGTTTTCATACTCAGAGAAATGCATATGTTAATGAATATAGTTTGAATAATTGATGAGAGAATTTTCTTGAGCAGATAATGGAGGAAGAAGGGAGGTTTGAAGCAGAAGTTGCAGAGGTGCAAGCATGGTGGAACTCTGAGAGGTTCAAGCTAACCAGGCGACCATATTCAGCAAGAGATGTTGCGGCTCTACGAGGAAACCTTAGACAAACCTATGGCTCCAATGAGACTGCCAAAAAGCTGTGGCGAACTCTCAAAAATCACCAAGCCAACGGCACCGCTTCAAGAACTTTTGGTGCACTTGACCCCGTTCAAGTGGCCATGATGGCCAAGCATTTGGACACCATTTATGTCTCTGGTTGGCAGTGCTCCTCAACTCACACCAGCACCAATGAACCAGGCCCTGATCCCGCTGACTACCCATATGACACTGTCCCAAACTAAGTCGAACATCTTTTTTTCGCGCAACAGTATCATGACAGGAAACAGAAAGACGCAAGAATGAGCATGAACCGCGAAGAAAGGGCAAGAACTCCTTATGTTGATTACCTGAAGCCAATTATTGCTGATGGTGACACATGATTTGGTGGCACCCCAGCAACTGTTAAGCTTCGCAAGCTTTTTGTCGAGCGCGATGCTGCTGGTGTTCATGTTGAGGATCAGTCCTCTGTGACCAAAAAATGTGGTCATATGGCTGGGAAAGTCCTTGTTGCTGTTAGTGAACACATTAATAGGCTTGTGGCTGCAAGGTTGCAATTTGATGTTATGGGGGTGGAGACAGTTTTGGTGGCCAGGACTGATGCGGTTGGAGCTAATTTGATCCAAACCAATGTGGATACCAGAGATCATCAGTTCATTCTGGGTGTGACTAATCCAAATCTTAAAGGGAAAAGTTTGGCTACCCTTTTAGCAGAAGCAATGGCTGCTGGTAAAACAGGAGCCGAACTTCAAGCCATTGAGGACAATTGGCCGGCCATGGCACAGCTCCCTGAGTGTGTTATTGATGCAATTAAGAGTTCGAACATCGGTGAAAATGAGAAGAGGAAATTGAATGAATGGATGAACCACTCTAGGTATGACAAGTGCCTGTCAAATGAGCAAGGCCGTGAGATTGCTGAGAGATTGGGGCTTAGGAATCTCTTCTGGGACTGGGACTTGCCCAGAGCCAGAGAAGGATTCTACAGGTTTAAAGGGTCAGTGATGGCAGCAATTGTCCACGGCTGGGCTTTTGCTCCTCATGCTGATATTATCTGGATGGAGACTGCCAGCCCAGACTTGGTTGAGTGCACCAAGTTTGCAGAAGGTGTGAAGTCAAAGCAGCCAGAGAATATGTTGGCCTACAATCTTTCACCATCTTTCAACTAGGATGCATCAGGAATGACAGATGAACAAATGAAAGAATTTATTCCCAGGATAGCCAAGTTGCGGTTATTGTTGGCAGTTCATAACACTGGCTGGTTTCCATGCCGACGCGCTTGTCATTGACACATTTGCCAGGAGGCATGCTGGCTTATGTTGAGAGGATCCAGAGGGAAGAAAGAAACAATGGAGTTGACACGCTCGCTCACCAGAAATGGTCTGGTGCAAACTATTATGACAGGTATCTCAGGACTGTCCAGGGAGGCATTTCTTCCACTGCTGCTATGGACAAAGGCAAGTTATTTCCCAAATTCCAATATATTTCCTCCAATCTCCCCAATTCAAGGAAACATGGACGAAGCCAGGAGCAACGCACGTTGAAGATGGCAGCATGGTTGTTGCTAAGGCAAGGATGTGAGAGAGCTACTACAATTAAATATGGATAAAGGGTCTTATATATTGAGCATTTACCCAGTTCATTCATTGTGGAACTGGGGTTGTAATAATGTGTTGGAATAATTCAATTGGGGTCATTCTGGGCATTTTTTGGCCTCATTCTGCTGCTTAATTAGTAATTGTGTTTAGATCTCTAAGGCCTTCGTGAAGAAAGAAACTTGTTTATGTATTATTGTAATTTGTTTCATTGCTTATGTTTCTAATACAATTATCAAGTGTTTGTGTTTCCTTAAATATTTTCAGCTCAACTATAATTACTGCATAGGCATGCTGCTCATTGTTAGAACTTGAATGGACACTTAAGAGTATGTTCAAAAACGGTGCGTTTAATTCGGGCTAGGGGAAGCGTATTATTATTCTATCACATGATTGGATTTTTAACAAGAATAATTTAAAATTTTATTATATTTAAAACTAAAATTTTATTATTTAAATAAAATTACTTCTTATTGAATGATAAATATTATTCTCGATGAAACTGGTCAAGATGAATAGTATTTTTAACAAAATTCATCGAGATAAACAGTATCCTCAATGAAATTTATTGAGATAAATAATATTCTCGACGAAATTTATCGAAATAAACAATATCCTCAATAAATAGTAATCTCGATGAACAATCTATTCGTAAAAATTTATCGAAATAAATAATAGTTTTAAAGAAATTTATTGAAATAAATAGTACCATCGAATCTCAACGAAATTTGTTGAGATAAACTATTTTTATACTAATTTTTTTTACGAAATTTGTCGAAATAGTACTATTTTTCAATGAAAAACGTTGAGAGGAGATAAAAAACATCAAGAAGAGATAAAAAATATCGAGGGAAGATATAAATCGTGGAAGAAAAACAAAAAATGTCGAAAGACAATATAAATCATCAAAAAATTTTGTAATTTTTAGTTTTTTTTTAATATTTTAAAGATAAATTTAAAAAAATATATTAATTATATTAATAAAAGTATGTTACAGAATTCTTTTACTGTTTATATTATTTATAAAATATAAAATTGAATAAAATTTATTGAAACAAGAGGTAAAATAAAAAAAAATTATTCTATTTATAAAATACAAAATTGGATAAAATTTATTGAGACAAGAGGTAAAATAAATAAAAAATTTATCGAAATAATTAGTTCTTTCGTTTGTAAGGAAAACAAAAAAGTAGAGGAAAATGTGTATGAAAAGTATATTTTAACCGTAGATATAAGTTGAGACAAGGACATTGATATAATTGGGCCAGGAATTCGGCTATTTCTGCTAAAACCCCGCCGCCGCACCCCCCACCCACAACACACACATTATTTCCATCTGTTCATCCTCTCTCTATAACAAATACAGAGAATTGTCGGATCTGAAGCGCGATGGCATCAAGATCTGAAGTTTTAAACATACACTCGCTCTCAAATCACTTGGATTTAGGTATGTGCTTGTGTTTGTTATTAACATTTTCTACAGTTTATTACAATTTCTGCATTTGATCGCCGACGACGACGATCGCTTGGCTTATAAATTGAAGGATCCATATTGCTGTAACGAGATGATTTGCGTAAAAGATTAAAAAAAATACGAACTTGAAAACCTCAAATCAATCATATTTGGTATTTCTGTATGTATCCAATTACTGTAGTTTCTAGAAAATCTCTGATCTGAAGATTAATTCCTCAAATTAATCATGTTTACATGGTCTACGATCTTAAAAGTAGTTCCTTGATGAACCCTTTGTAGGAATGAATATCATCCAATGGAAGAAAGTTGGACTAAATTCCCATTTGGGAGCATTTTTTTGCAAAATGCTCTTCGTGTAAAAACGTTTTACCTAAAGAATACTTTAAAGCGCTTTTGGGAAACCACCTATGAGGTGCTTCTTAAAAGCACTTTCAAATGTACATTTGATCCCAAAAGACACCATGGAATAAACACAAAAGTGCTTATAGCCACACTTTTGATCAGCACCAAAAGAACTCGCAAGTGCATTTTTAACTCGGATAGTATGATTGATAAGTGCCTATGAATGCCATCCACAGTGCCTCC
Source organism: Cedrela odorata (assembly GCA_035584115.1). Lineage (NCBI taxonomy): Eukaryota > Viridiplantae > Streptophyta > Magnoliopsida > Sapindales > Meliaceae > Cedrela > Cedrela odorata. The sequence goes on along the minus strand of JAXCLQ010000001.1, from coordinate 2,031,509 downwards.
CTTGGTTTAGTGAAAGCATTCCTTGTGTGTGTATGAAAATCTAGAATTACATAGAGGTGAAGTGCAAGAATATCTTTTGGGAGTGATTATACAGGTTCTAAAGCAAATAGCTGTTCACTAATATGACATACTAGAAAGATAATGTTATTTGTATGCTCTTGGTGAATATCTGGGTGACACTGAACACAATGTACTTACAAAATATGCATTTGAGTTTATACTAAAAGTATGTTTTCAGAACACACTTTCTGGTATTAACGTGAAGAGATTGTTTTCTCTAAAGCATACTTTACTCTTTCCTTCTGCAAATTGAAATTTTGATTGAAATGCACTACATGATGTTCGGTCAGGGTTTCAAACCCAAATGCATGGTGGGAGACTGCAAACAGCGGGTGGTTTCCCTAGAAACAGGCTGTATATTGCACAATCCTATCTTATAGCCTTATGATGCTCTAAATGCAAGGAACTCTTTTTAGTCCTCAAAAATACAGAATTGGCACAGGATGGTGAGGTAACGACAACAATTGTAGGATAGAGTAATGTTGTTGAATGCATTTCCTATGTGATGAAACAAAAGAATCCGGGAAAGTCTACGGAAAGGCTTGCTTTCCTTTATTTATATCTACTGCTACTTGTCTTCCTTTCCTACTAATACTATTTACTTCAATCCAGATCAGTAAACTTTTTAGAAAATTTCAGGAATCACCTCAAGAGTTTGCAGGGCTTCAACAACTTTGGCATATGCATTATTGCCTGTAATCAACAGGTAAACATATGGTTGTTCATTAAAGATATTTCAAACAGAATTATGATAATCAGAAGAGTGTCTTGCAATTGTCAAAACTTGTATTATTTGGAACTGAGTCTCAAATAATAGAATACAGAAATCCAAACAAATTTATAAACAATAGAACCAAAAATGAAAACAAAACAAACCAAAAAAAAATGCACGCCACCTCTGTAAGTAATATCACAGATCCAAATGGATTATATAAGAGAACATTCAGGAAATTGAATTTTACTTTGCCTTTGCCTATTTCTTCCAAGGTTTCACAATAGATAGTACGACGATAAGGGCAATAACCAGAAGCAAGATAATAGAAATCATCATGCATTTTCTTGACTTTTTCTGCAAGTTCTTTGCAGTTCGAAGAGCATCTGTACCCAATTGAACATGGTCCACTGCATTTGTCACCTAACCATAGGAGGGTGCGAAATTCATTAGTGCCTGATCATTGAATATGAGTAGTGCTATAAACAATGGTACATTCAAATTCAATGTTGTCGAGGGATTTATGAGACTGACTATTAATGTAAACAATGTAACAATAACATAACAGCATAATATCACATCAAATTGTTTGTGAAAGTACCGAAGTTAAGTGTTTATTTTAAATGTAATAATACTATTGTTTGGTTTATAATGTTTTTCCACGAAAATAATTAAATTATAAATTCTAAAGTAGGTACAAATGAATACTTAATATGATATAAAAAGAAATAGAAACCCATTTCTAGAAGTATCATACTGATATGCGGTGCCCAATAAAGAATAAGAATAAGAAGAAAAGCAAAAGCTCAGGAAACAATTGGAGGAGAACCCCGAAAAAGAACAGGCCCCAACAAGAAAGACCAAGGGCCTATTCACAACCCACTCCGGTCACCGGAGAAAACGACTTAAATTGTGTTACAACTGTAAAATACTTCTCATTAACCCTTTGTATTTATTTGATTTTTATTTATTATTCTTTTAGACAGATGGGAAATAGTGCTGAGGGCAGAAAAGATTTTAATATCAACGTTTTCAGCTAATTAAATTCAACATGCATCGTGAGAAAATTTTCATTAAAGAGCAACTCCCTGTGTACTTATCTCAAAACCCTTTAGTAATTCACACCACCAAAAACCAAACCTAAGAGGTAGAATGCGATTTAGTCACACAATCATAAATAGAAGGGGCAGACTCAAGCTTTGCCACTCTTCCAAGGTTTGATGACACCGACAACTATGACAGCTACGATAAGCAGGAGAATTATAATGGCAATGCACATCCATTTTCGAGAATTCTTCTGGAGTTTCTTTGCATTTTGAAGTGCAGTTGTCCCTGACTGGACGCTAGTGACTGCATTTGAAACCTGAACAATATTTAAGTTAACACACACGACCAAGCAAAACATTTCCTTCAACATTCATGCAATGCACACAGAAACACAGGTCCACCAAAAAGGGTGTGAGCGCAATAGCAAACCTGACTTTCAATGTTGTCTAATATCTCTCCTTGGGCCTCGACCAGAACTGCCATATCAAGGTAAATCTGGAAAGGAATGGAATCATATGAGAAGAGTCGATTGGGTAGTCTAGACTTAGTCTACGTGCGTATATACCTGATGCAAGTCAAGAAGCTTTTTCTCAATTTCCTTGACAGCATCGTGTCTCTCCTGGATTTCTTCCAAGGTATTCAGCACCTGCAGTTATATTCCGGCCAAAAAATTAGGGAAGAAGAAAATGAATTCCTAATGAAGATGAAGGCAAAGAGTAGGCTGCAGATGAGAGCCCGTAAAGACATTTGATAAGCATTAAAATTGATAATTCTGAGATCAATCAGGGCTTGAGCATACAGTTTTAAGGAAAACTAAAGTATTAGACTTTAAACAAATCACCAGCTAGTAATTGAACAAATTAACATGAAACTCCCAAAAGATTTTCAGTTTTGCTTAATCCCATCTAAATCAATAATAAGAGCTAGAAAAAGGCTTTTAAGGTACTCAAAAACTCCTCTATTCAAACTTAAAATCATTTAAATTCCCTGAACAAGAATGACCTTGGTATTATAATAACTTATAAAACCTGATCTTTATATCAACGATTTCCCTCAGACCATAAGATATAATTGTATCCATTTCTAAATAACATAGAATTAGCCTTCTAGGAAACTTTTGCAATATAATTCTAAGGCCACAACTTAGTACACAAGCCAATACCACTATACCAGTGAGTACTAAAAAGAAGCCACAGATCCAATTCTCATAGATCTAGTGCCACACTTTTCAAAGTAGAGGAAGTCTTCAAAGACCATGAAAATAGAAATGTTAATGGGCGTACCTGTCCTCGTCCCTGCTCTTGAATTGCCTTCTGGAAGATTTGCTCGCTGTTTCCAGTTTCGATGAGGCGGTCAATTGTCTAAAACAGATTAAATTTTTGCCAGTTATGATGGCATCCATAAGCATTAGGATTTAGGGCAGAAAGTATAATTTCAGGATTCAGGCTAACCTTTTCATCTGGTCTGGTTCCGGTAACTGTTAATCAGAAATATTGAAACAAGAAGTGTAATGAATAGAGATTTTAACATTTATGTAGAATAGACAATGCTAGTATCATATGGCCAATATTTAAGTTTGTAGTTAGAAATTTATAGACTTGTAAGCGAAATATTCAAACCTGTAATGACTCTTCTCTCTACAACCTCACGATACTCGTCTTGGATCCGTTGTCTTAGAGTCTGACACGTAATACCACAATGAGAAGCCAAAGAAGAAACTGAGTACAGATATGAGTAGCATAGCTTGTAGACTTGCCTGAAACTCTGACATTAGATCCTTGAACCTTTTTGCCAAAGCACTGCAATTCAAACAAATGATTTATACATCAACTTGATAAAAGTAACTGTATGACCAGTACATAAAATTACTTCACCACACACTTTGTGACATTCATCCTTGATCTATCAACACTTGTTCCCTTTTCAAATCCAGGTTTTTGCCGATTGGCTAAGTTCTGACGATGAATAAAAAGGAATTAGAACATAATCTTAAAAAGCCTAGCTATTAAACAAAACATGATAGCAGATACAGAAACAAAGGAATGAAAGGCATATTGGTGTATTACCTCTTTGTTTATTGCTTCTAGTTTTGCTTTGACATTTCGTGCAATCTTTCCCACTTCATCAATATCTTTCTCCATTCGCTTCTTGATGGCTGCAATGATATAACATTAGTCTTTGTATGTAGAACAAAAATAAATATTAAATGTGAAAAGAAGCTCGGAAACCGAAAATAGATACTCAAGATTGTAAAATTATTGACTCATTTATCAAGAGCCTGCTCCCAAGTTTTCTAAGTGTTGCCTATATCAATGCAAACTATCAATAAAATTAGTTGCTGCCAAGGCTTTTACATCTAGATTCAACTGTTTAACTAGACTGCCATAGAACCAACACCACCAGTTACCTAGCCAACCTACTTCATAGTCCACACTCACGTTTGCAACTGACTCGGGGCAAATCCATTATGAACATACAACCAGGAAACTCCACAGGCATGTGAAATGTTTAAGTATAAATCTTAAAAATACAGCCATAGAACTGTACCTTTCATGGCAGATGCTTTTGTTACAGATTTTGACTCCTCATTTGCATCCTGCAAAAAGTTCAAAAGGGAAAATGATACAAGTAAATAGAATATTGATCAGCAATAAAATTATCCAGGATAAATCAAAGCCAGTAATGAAATAATTAATTACAAATTATCATGGTGGTTTACTCTATGTAATTGTCCCTGGAATATGCCGATACATCTTTTTGAACTTATGAAACAGGTTTAATAATCTTTCTTTGTTCTTTTTTTTTTAATCAGCAATGATGAGTATTGATAAAATTGAATAAAGATGAAAATATTAATTACAGAATCTGTATCAAAGTAGGCAAAACCTATTTTACACTTGGATCAAGTTCGGGGGATTTTACCATTTAGACCGGAAACCAGCCATCTCTCCTGCTGGCTGGATGGCTAGTTCTCAGACAACCCAAGTCCATCATTCTACACAATCACACATCATCATTTCTAATCTATAGCTAAATAATTAGCAGAAAATGAATACTGTATTATTTAGAGTTTCAACCTGATTACTACCTTCAACTTTTTTCTTCTACCCACCAGGCATTTTCTCCATTGAAGGACACGCAAGAGAACTAGCATTAAGGAACTGAACCATCAGAACAATGATTCCCTATCCAATTCAACCTTTCTTTTAGATCAAATATACCACGTGAAATAACTTTTAAAGATGATCGGATCATTTGAGAGCCAAAAGTTTGCCTTAAAAGAACTATAGTAGATAAACTCCACTTTCAAAGCCAAAATGTCTTACATCTATCACATCTATTTTCAGACATTCATAATAACTGTCTCAATACAAACCATAAACACAGATTGAGATGAGCATTATAAGTACCTTCAGTTTCTTAAGTAGCTCAGAGAGCTTGTCAACCTGTTTTTCAACATCTTGTATCTATATTACCAAGAAGAAAACAAGAAACATAATTAGAGGAAATGCAAACCACATCCAAAAGAAGTTATCAAAAGTATAATAAATAGGCGAAAAAAGAAATAGTGCAACTCAATTTCCCTAAGTGAGCTTTGCAAATTTCTGATGGTTCTGAATAAAACAGTAATAATAATGCAGCTAATCCTTAAATGCATTTTCCTTTTTCTTTTAAGTTATCCCACTGAAAAACATAATTCTTACAGATTTGCACGATACCTCTCAAGATCAAATGGGGTTTTATTAGAAGTTCATTTACATAGATTAAGAAAGAACAATAACGACTATGCAATACCTGCTTATTGAAAGCCTCCATTCCCATATCAGGGCTACCCCCAGGAACCCGCATGCCCATTTCAATATCACTATCTCTGGAAGGCTGGCCTCTAGCATCACTGACAAATGAATCCTAAAACAAAGAAACACAACAAAAACTGATATGAACTTGAAAGTCAACACCAAATCTTACAAAGATAGATGGACAATCACACTATCACAGCAAATAATGAATTATGCAAGTCAACTTTGAAGAAAAAATCATTCTAACCCGATTCGGTTCATAGCATATTCAAGTGAATATTGTTGGTTTTTCCAAAAAGAAATATACAAAGTAATTTCTGAGATTCTCAGGAAATTCAAACTAAAAGATGAAAACTCAACCATACTACAGGAGACTATGTAATGATCCTGATAAAAGTTTGGAAACAAAGAAGTTAAAACTCTCCAGTTGGTCTCTACTGAGATAAATTTTTAATATTTGAGAAATCAAAACCAACGATAATTATATTTTCTTTTCCTAAGTTCTCCCAGCAACCAAACAAAAGGATCAGAAGAAAATCATAAAAATTTACACTTTCGCAATCTTTGAGTCAATTCAATCAACAAAATTCTGACACCCTACTAGAACTTCAAACTCCCATATATAACGACACGAAAACAATCAAGCAATCAATTTTACAGAGCAACAGCCATTTCAGCTCCCAAAACCCAGAATTCAAATGACTAAATTCATAATCATAGACAAATTAAAACGCAACACAAATGAAATAAGAAATCAAATCAAATAACAGTTACATAATTCAAATTAACAAACAACAATCTGTGGTTGAAAATTACAAATACCCTGAACGCTAGCAGAGAGACGAAATGAAATGAATAAGAATTACCGTGAGCAAGTCGTTCATGTTGAATTGTTGATGGAATCACTGAAAGAGAGAATGACAGACGACTGGAAAGTCCAAAATGAATTGGGTTATTACATGTAATGTTGTTTACTTTTCAAATGTTTGGCCGGCTATTGATTATTGTGTTACACAAAATCATATTAAGACCAAATACGTTACAAGAAAAGACTTTCTTTCTTGTAATAAGAAGAGCTGTTGTTTTATTAGTATTATATTTTATTGTATTATTTTCGGTTGTTTAGCAGTTTTGAACCCCACCATACTCGGTTCTTTTCTTGTGTAGGTCATGTTCATCATTCATCAAATAAATTTTCTCTGTCACATATATTCATTAATACATAGATAATGTTAATTATTGGATGATTATTTTGACTTTCTGCTTATGCTTGTGAATGTGAAACACGGTTTTAATGATAAAACTACCTGCTGGTTTTTATGATTCCATGATTATTTTGACTATTGCCCATTCTCATGTAGCCTAGTAGCTGATATGTCTTAGTGTTACTCTTCTAATACGCAGTCTGATCAGATGGGCTCCCTCACAGTCATACCTATTACGCCATTTGTTGTAATACAGTGGTTGAAATCAACACACCCCACTTATTAAGCGACTTTTTGTTCTGTGTTGATTAATTATAAGTTTGAAGCTGCTAGGTTGATGTGATGGGTTGATTCACAATGAGGCCCATTAGGCCATTTGTAAAATCATCCTCTTAGAAGAGTTTCAATGTGGCCCATTAATCATGAATTATAGCAGGTTATACTTTAGAATTGGTGCCTAAGCAAAGCCGAAAATAGATGACAAGCATAGACCTCCGAAGCGTATCTGGCGATTTATCCAACTTTGTAGTCATACGTGATGTCTGTTTAGACTTGGATTCAAATGCCCACTTAATTTGAACCTTAATTTAGACCATTGTAGCAAAACAAACACATAATTTTGCATTCAACCTTCATCTTCTCCATGTTTTTGTTTATGTTTTAATACTTTATATACTTCTTGCATAGCCACACAAACATTCACAAGTCTCCATTACAATATTCTTGAAGCTTTATCAGAATATATCGACAATCGTAAAGAGCATGGCCACCCGGAAAGGTCTCAAAATATGCTGTGGAGGGACAGCAATTTTATTAGTCATACTAGTCATTGTTATCACAACACTATCACTGACCATCTTCAAGCCTAAACAACCTCAAGTCACCGCCCACCCTGTTGGCCTTGAAAACATTGCAGTCACCGGCTTTCCGAACGTGTCGTTCAATGTTACACTGGGCATGGTTGTCACCATTGACAATCGAAACTATGGAAGTTTCAAGTACAAGAACACTACAGCTTACGTAAACTATCGTGGAAAAATTGTAGCTGAAGTCCCAATTGAAGAAGAATTAGTGCCTGCTCGCGGAAAGATTAACATTACAACTTCTGCAGATCTTCTGGCGGATAAGTTGATATCGAATCCTAACTTTTGGGGTGATCTTGAAGCTGGTAGCTTGAATTTAACCTCGACGGCTAACTTGAATGGGAAAGTGACTGTGCTTAAGATTTTTACTTTGCATGCAAGGGCACTTAGCACTTGTGATATCTCAATTTGGATCAATACCCAGTATGTGCAGTCCAAATGCAAGTCTAAAATCAAGTTATAAATAATCATTATCCAGTTATTTTTCTTGCACTTCCTTCTACTTAGATATACTATTATATATATATATATATATATATATTTGCGGGCCTCTGCGCGCGCGTGTGTGTGTATATATATATATATTTGGGGTTAAATGTAGACTAAGCAGCTGTGACATTTCGGTAGAGTTAGCAGCAGAAACAATACGTCTTGATTATTTCGTAACGAAAAGAAATTAAACAAAAAAACAACCATTGATAGCCAACAATCTTGTTGCCCAAATGTTAGCGTTGAATTGATAGCTGACAAATTAGGAGTCAGAAATAAAAGCTAAACTAATAAATTGCTTACAACTACAAATTTGACTACAACTCAAACAAAATTTAAGAGAATTAATTGGATTGCAGACAATATATGTACATAAAAAAAATAATTAAGATCCGCATCGTGGACCTGATTCATATGATGATGTATCTCGTTGTTAGCTTTCAAATTTAAGACGCACAAGTCAGTGGTGGGCCTGTATATGTACTACCAAACTGTAAACGTAACAATGACATATGCTTGAAGAAGACAATGCTTCGCACGCCTCTGCGGAACATATAGTAAATAGAAAGCATTGTTGCATGGTAGATTCTTTTATATTTCTTCAGTGGTGAGTGACTGATTGGAGTGTCACGTATTTATATCATATCCATGTGCAACTGGACATATAATTTACTCTCGAATTTCCATTGAAGTACGACTGAAGAGATATCCTTTACTCCATTGTTGTCAACACACAAGATGCTCTTAATTGGTGTGCTTAAGGGGATTCATTTTCACGTATACAATTGGTTGGATGTTACGATCAGCTACAACTACTTTTAACACAAAAGAATTTTAAGATGATCAAAGAGGAGAATAATACAAATAATCCTTGAGGAACTCAAATTCCTTGCGAATTAATATTCTAAAATTCGGTAACCAAGTAATGAATTTTATTTGATGAAAAGATTATTGTATAATTTGTTTAATTATTATTAATGTTAAAGACGGTTGACTAACTACAAATGTATCTAATTTAACTAATCTCCAAGGATTTGAGGTGAAGAACATACCTGTGACTGGCAGTATTGTCCCTATACATTTTTCTATTATTAACATAAGAATTTTCATGAGCGTGACAAATGATTGAATGTAGACAATATCTTGAGCTACTTTCCTCCCGTTCTTCTCTCTCTTTTTTCTTCTTATTATTTTTATAATATGTTCTTAAGGATGCGAGATTTGGGTTTAAGATTTTATTCTCTTGTTAAATTTTTGTTTAATATAGAGGTTGTTGGATGGAGGCCAGCAAATATATACAAAGATTCTTAAGCAACGTTTGCAAGCAATAGAAATTTAGTACATTCACGGGTTACCAACAATACGTTCTTGTTGGGCAAGAAAGTGTATGTCCAAGTCCAATAGATATTCTATTAAAATTTAGACTAACAATCCTATGGATGGATAATTATTACAAGATTAGAAAGATCAATTTTGAAGTATTAATTAATGCAATAATAATAAAATGACTACATCATTATTCATTAATCGTAATTCTCTTACTATCATGATGTATTGGGAACATTTGTGTTTGTAAAAAAGTCATACTAAAACTGAGATTCAACAAATTGCACATGGTTTTCAATTAATGATTAAATAAACCTTCTTTAGTAGGACCAACCATAACTTCATCAAAATTTGCCCTTCTGAGAAGAATGACATGCCATGCCCTGCCCGTAAATCACGCTAGTTGATGATTAACGTATGCTTTCGAGATTTTCATAATTTCATCAAAGCAATTTACTATTTCAAGAGAAGCCATTTTCAGGTCAATAATGGGGGATAGTCATTCTTCCACGCCAGCCTGTTGCTGTTGGAACGTTCTGTTCTCTTCTTAGATAGACATATTAGACCTTCATTGTTAATATTCGATTTCAGTATAGGAGATAATGAATCAAACGTTAATGAATTCTCGATGGAGTAAGTAACACACTATGTCTTAAAACCTATAAATAATTTAAAATTTTGTGTGTGTGGAAACATTAAGCGTGGCTATGGACCCATTGAGTTTTGTTTAAGCAGTCTAAATACACACTAAAGTTGCGACACAAAAGCAGACATGTGTTCATAATATTTATCATAATCTTTAATCAAACAGTTTAGAAGGGAACTTTAAACTGCTTAATTGGATTATGATGTGATGACATGGACCATATTAGAGGTTAATTATTTATATCTTAATCATGCTTTCGTCAAGTGAATGAAACAAAAGGTCTATGTAGAATTATAACGAAAATCCTAAATTAATTCATCCTTCTAAACAAGTGATAAGGTAGGTTAATTGCTTTTGTTTTATAGTTCTTCTTATGTAAACATTTGATAATAATACCCATTTCTTAAAATAAAAAATGCAGAGACATTTTCAAGAATAATTTTTTTTATTTAATTACAATTTAAAGTATTTGATAGGGTTTTTTTGACAAAATCAAAATTATTTTTAAGAAACAGTATTAATAATTAGTATAATACAAAAGATTCTATATTGAAGATTTTGTAATCTTGTGATGTTACTGTTTTGAACAGATTTTGAATTAGACAAGTAATCTACCATTCCAAAACCCAAATCACATCATTAGTGGTTGTTAACCATTTGATTGGTCACCTAACTTGAAAACCTATGGTTCATAAAAAGATCACCCTTTTCAATTGGCAGCTAATTATTGTCCAATTAACATGGTTTGTGTATTATTGATGTAATGCAACTATCCAGGCAGCGACATCTCTTTATTTCATTTTTAACTCATAAACGCCATCAGCACAGTTCTAGTTTTTGCTTTCATATATTATATATTCTTATCCTATAATTTATGATGCTGACTTGAAAATATTAGATACAAAGTATAATATCCACAAAAATCGAATCGTTTATGAGTTTGAATTAAGAGGCACAGTATTTTAATTTCAAATAACCCTTAATCATATGGTCAAAAAGTATGAATAGAGTAAATATACAGATGATTAATCAACGTCCATATGCAATGCTCTAGGCTTCATTTTCTCTGGTCCATAGAAAGTTATCGTAATGCTTAGTAAAGAAGCAAGAGAAAAACAAAATTTTCAAACCGAACAAGCGGCTCAATAATTAAAGAATGTTGGGGAATTGTCAAATATTAGAACATTTTAGGTTTCACTCATTTGTCACAACAAAATTCCTTCTTAATTTATAGATTGTATGTGCTTTGTGAATATATATATATATATATATACACAAGTTTAATCTTGTCTGTGAGTAGAATCCTGATTTTCTTCGCTGTAAAAAGGAAAAAGAAATATAATCTTCTATCACGATCAACGTTGTCTAGTGCTGTAATTTTGCAGCAAATGTTTGAACACTTAATAGACTTGATTACTGTGGAAGAGAAAACAAAAGCAAACCATTTTCTCTGCCACAATAATCTGGAAAATCACCTTGTTTTCCTAAGGATTTGAAACTAGGTAATTTTTTTTTTCTTTTTAACTTTTTTGGGGGTGTTATGACTATTTGTGTAGACAGTGCGAGTTATTTCCTTCTCTCTAGTTAAAGGGCACCGAGTTAGCAAGGCAATTAATACCAAGCATAGACATACGCAATGCGTGTTTCGAATATGGCTAGCAATATAGCGACAAACATAACCTTAATTAGGTAAACTAGTTCTTTATTTAACACCAACTTTTGCCTTTCTTTCCACCATATACATTATCAACGTATATAGTTTTGCAGATAAAATTCTGTCGCAAATATCAAACTACTTAATACACATGCAAATATATAATATGTATCATATAACCTGAGGGTTAAGTTTCCTTAAAATAATGAAGTAAATTAATTACTGTCGTCAGGTAAGGAATCAGATAGAAGGAGGAGATCTAGAGGAATGTAATAGATGAAAAGAGTCAACCAGCTGCAGAAATAAATGGTGATATTTTAGCGGAATATTGTCCTTAACAATTCTCTGCTAAAGCTCGATCGCTCTTCTGTGTGCTTCACCTGCCTTTAATGCTTGTGCACATGGAGGGGTCTTTCTATAGCAGCTCTTTCTGCATAATTTAAATGAATGGCCTGCAAGAGGTTGGAGATGAATTAATATTTAAACCTATCAATCTACTTTTCCATTTTTATATTTGTTTAGTTTGAGAGTACAAGGAACTTCAATCTCCCTTTTGGATTCGGTTGTGATTCTCATTCCCATTTGTATTTTGTATCATCTTTGTATATACATATTTAACATATCCACTATCATACAATTTGTTCTATTTTTATTTCGTAGGGTCAATGAAGAATTTTCTCTTTTTTAAAAGGTTCGTTTTGATTAGTTGCCTGCATACCTCTGAGACCTGTTCTTGCTCTTCACCGCCCATCGATTTCTTCATTTTTCTTTGAGTTTATAACTTATTTCATGTCTGTGTTTTCATCATTTGATCACCAACATGATCGGATTAAACCCTTTTCTTTTCTCCTTTCGTATCATATTACAAGGTGCGTTAAGCTATTTGCTTTTGACTGAATATTTTACTAATTAAATTAAGTTAGTTATTATTGGTAATTAATTAACAAAAAAGAAGTCATACAGGAGAGATTAATGGAAAGGAATATGCATCATTTGTCAAATCTAGAATTAAAACAATTGTTTGTTCCATCTTAATTACTCTAACATTGATTCCCCGCTTGTCTAATATTCTAACAGTAAGTTCGCTGTATCTAGTTGAAGTTGAAGTGGCTCATTCGTCTCCCCCTAACCACCCATGATAAACTATTAAATAAAAAAAAATGGTTTCTCACCTGGCTCTCTTAGACTCTCCTTACAAATACACGTAATGAAATTTAAGGTCATCAGTCACATATATTTATTGAAAGCTTACCCTAAAGTGGTCCAGTTTAATGGAATTTTTTTTTTAAAAAAAAAAACCATATAATATATGATTTTATATTCTTAATGTCTTTCTTTCTTTCTTATCTTATTAGATGAGATTGACAGTAGTGAAAATGATATACACTTGCTTTGCTTTATCCTTTTTGTTAATATTTACAGCAAACAAAAGATTTGAACTGGGTTAAGCTACATACAGATACGAAGAGACATTAAGATAGTTATAGTACAGATATGTAATAATTAATTAGCATATATTGCTAGAAAGTTTCTTTATACAAGTCTGACAAGTTGTTCTACAAGGAAGACAAGAGAGGAGAGAGAGAGAGAGAGAGAGAATAATATGAAATTTAACCAAGGTAGTTAACTAACATGGACAAAGGAACCAAGCATAATCCTCTTCTCTTCAAGTCTGTACAATCATTCTTCCCAATATTGAAATTCATACTTCTTTCTTTTGGCTGCAGTTCTGAGTAATGTTCTGAGGCAACTCCTTTTCCCTACAAAATCATCACAACCCATGTAATTTGATAGGTTAACCATACAACACCAAACCAGTCTATACAAAGAAAATATTTGGAAGAAATTAAATTGAAATATATATCATAAGTATACCAGAGAACTATACATATGGTCATCAGTCTTCCTGGGATTCATATCAATCGGTTGCAAATCACTGACCTATTTATCGATATTGAGAAAGGTTAGAGAAGTTAATCACAGGATTAAAAATATATATCTAAACAAAGAAAAGAATTTCAAAAAAATGGTTTTGAATCTGACCTTGGGACTGTTGACAGGAGAACTAGCAGTATCCTCCAAAGAATCATCATCATCATAAATTTGTTTGGTCCTTGTTTTCTTAAACTTTAACTTCTTGGGAATATTTGGCGATCCTCCGATTGAAGAACAGGCGGGAGCATGATGTTTTTGGGATAGTTTCCATGCGGCACAAGAAGCAGCATCAGAAACCAAAGAAGGGCTATCAAAACTAGAGCAGTGACTTTGTTCTCTACTATTGTTTGATGAGAAATCTTCGAAGTAAGCGGTCCAACCGCTCTCTTCATCAGGAGAGTCTGATGTTGCTTTGGAAGCAACAAGATTGTGCTGCATATATGAATTCATAGAGTTCTCCATCAATCTAAACAAGAAGAAAGAGAAAGAAGAGAAATATATTTCTTTTGCCAGAAGTTGAGAAGCCTTTTTTGTGAAGAGAGAGGTTTTATAAGAGAAATAAAGATGATAAAAAAATGTAGAAAAGGGAACCCATAATGGAGAATCTTGGGTGGCCATTTGTGGGCCAGGAGAAGTTGAGGAAGTTAAAATCAGCAGTTGCAACAGCAAGGGCAAGGGCTAATTGAGAAAGAGAACGTGCAAAGAAGAAAACAAATGATAAAGGTAAAGAGGGGGTTGACCTTCGTGGTTGAATTCCACTCAGCCTTCTGGTTTTTGGCAGCCATTTTCTTTGTTAGTACTTACCTTTCGCCAAATACAGTTAATGAGTCCGTTGAAACCAAAAACAAAGTTTGGACAACTTCAGCAACGCTGACGCACACTCAGCCTGAATATGAATTAATGCAACGTCAGGTTCAGTACAGAGACTTCAGAAAGGGCTTCAACTTTCTTTTATGTTGCCTTAGCTTCCGGTTTAAAATGATTCCAGCCCAAGTTGACAAAGGGGATGGGCTTGCTTCTTAACATCAGCACATTAATGTTCATTAGGTAACACCACCATCTACCTTAAAAAACTACACTAGCTTAGGGGCAGATCCTCTGATCTGCAGTTCCTTCATTCTATGAATGCGCCTGGAATCCCGCTTTCATAATTATCGTTAGACAGCAAAGAAATCATCCAACAATCCTAAAGGCACAACACTGAAACTGTGTGAAAGCTCTGTTCAAGTTAAAATTGCTTAGGATGAACTGCAGCTAAAGCTTGGAGGTCTAATCCTGAGAGAACAACAGTAACCCATCTCGCATTGATTGAGCAAGTTGACCAGCTTTAATTATTCTATCATTCAAATAACATTAATCCAAATTAAAGCTGCAGCAGATTCAGTTTAAGTGAAGTTACCCACCAAATGAAAATGCAAAGGAAGAATTCACCTTTTCCCCCTATAGTTATTCAAGATTACCATGTTAGAACATGTAAATATCTTTCAGATATAGGAAATGATGATGCTGGATTTGTGAGTCGGCAGTTTTCACTCAATCTGTACTTTCTCTCTCATGAACATGTGTCAGGCAAACTCTGCCTAAGTCTATCTAAAACTCAATCAAATTGATTTGTGTCAAAAGCATGTCAGATCACGTGGTTGTTTTTTAGTGTATAATAAATTATGCATATTGAATAAAAAAGAGCAGGTATCATATCATACACGTTAATCTAAGATCGGTTAACGGCGTGCATAGCACCTGAAACATGTGTAATACATTACCCATTTCAACTCTTCTTTATAGCTCGTTGCTGGTATTTAAGAAACTGAGAAGAAAAACTTTTACCTCTACGACCCAAATTTGATTATGTCGTAATAAATTAGTCATCTTTTTCTGTGATGATTTCTGGAGGATTGCCAATTCTCGAACAAGCCTGCATTATATTATTTCTTAAACATGATTTTTCACACAAACTCTCCACAACTGGTATCATGAACTACATAGGAATACATGCTCAGACATGTATATTTGGCTTAAAGCAAACAAGAATCTAACAAGATGTTAAATATTTAACGATTCAAATAATAAATTCATTCGGAACAGAAGCAACTGATCGAGGATTTTATAATGATGATTACGAAACAAAGATTGTAATATCTATTTGAAGTATCCATTTCACTGCAGAAACAAATGGAAAGGCATTCCATTATCTTCCGCATATTGGATTCGTGTCTTAAATCTTAATCAAACATAGCCTACTAATTAGGATTACCCCCCAACTACTGAGATTTTGCCCACACATCAAAGCTCGTGTGCTGTGACACTAACAACAGATTTTAATTAAACAAACTAGAATGGAAAACTCAATTCATGTTTTTTACTAATTTTCATTCTCATTCCCACAGATCTTAATCGTGATTCTTGGGCTAATTGATATGCTTTTGGCTGGAATTAACAATACCGATGAAAATCACATCAATTTCTTATCTTATTCCTCCTAATTTGTTTTCATCCATCTCTTGATGATCCTATCATTTAAGCACTAAATAATTCCCAGTAACACATGATTATGGTCTGCCTAACCTCTGTTCCGTTAATTAAGCATGACTGATCTAATCATTCATTTGGCCATACAATTGAAGGCCTACGATTATAATTGTTTGTCTCTTACTGTCAATTTTCAACTTTCTTAGTATCTTATTCTCAAAATACACTCATCTAAAGAGAAAAATTCTCGCCATGGTCCTGGTTCTAGCTATGGAATTTGTCCCTCCATTTTGTTCTTTGATTGTCAAACACGTCGATCAAAGCCAAATTTCTCAACCTTAATTCACCTACCCTACATGTTTCAGGTTACATCATTACATTGTTCTTATCACGAGTCATGTATTCACCCTCACATCAATTGAATGTTATTACCCCACCCAGACACACCTAGGTTCATAGACCTGGCACAGCTTACTTAGATTTTCAAAAATATTTCACTCGAATTATTAAAGGGTAAAAGGCTAAAAGCTAGCAATCTGTGAAGGACACCAGTGAAACTGAGTGATGATTTGGTCCAAAATCTAAAACTGCATTATTGTTTGAGAAAATTGCAAGTCTCAACCTCTTCCAGAGGTACATCATCAACATTAATCTTCTCGCCCAGGCGATGAGAGATTGAATAGCTCTTGCTTTCAGAAGCAACCACAGTCACTTCATTCATGAATTGATGTCATTTCAAAGAAGTGTGGGAATTCTAAATAGTTCTGCTAACATCAATCATGGAGGCCTATTTGCAACCAGTTTCTGTATTCCTCCAGACAAAAACCCAAATATCACTGCTAACAAACAACCAACTTTTAAGAAGACTGTTTACAGATTCACTGATTTCACATTTCCTTTCAAATTGACATGACAAGCTGTCATTTTTTCTTCAATTTGAAAGTGCCCTCTATCCCATTTTCCCACGAATCCTGTAATACGTGGTTTTTTTTTTTTTGTTCAATTCGAAAGTGCCTTTATGATTATCACAGGCTAGGCCGTTCTCTCATGAACTGTGTAATGTGTTTTTCCTTTTGTTCCATTTGAAAGTGCCTTTATCCCATCTCTCATAAACTCTGTAATGTGAAAACTTTTTATGAAGATTTAAAACGCTTAATTCCCTAGAACTAAAGCTTTTTCATCAGCCAAAACAATGCTCCAGAAAGCATAGCGGCTGTATACCCATTCATTTACCACCAGAAGTGGACAAGCATACTCAATTTCTTATCATCTTCATCTTCTTCCATCTTATCAGACTCAAAACATTTTCCGACCTTCAAATTTATTTTCTCCCTTGGCTTGTGTCTTCCGACCTTCATAAATTTAATGTCAATTTCCTGAAACAATGACATGGTCAGAAACAGTTCCTACAATATCAATTTGTGTAGGTCGGTTACTTTCACTTAAAGACCACTAGAGTCAAAGAGTGTTGTCCTTCCCTATAAGTTATGCAATAGAAGGTGATACTGGAAGGATTGATTGCAAGCAATCAGGGACGACTTCCAGTTCCAGGGGAGAGTTTCGAAGTGGAATGACAAAGAGACTTGCGGAAGTGGCTCTGTTGAATCCAAATTGTGTAATTACTTTTTATTAAGTGCACTAATAATGCTTGATCAAGAGCTTACCTGCTTCATCATCTTCTCTTTGTTACTTTTTCTCAAGGAATTTTGCTCTACAAAAATTATAACATGCATCTTAAGCAATGGAGCAAAGAGCAAAATGAATGTAACTACGCAAGACCCCATAAAATGGAGCCGATTTCGCCCAATTCAAAAGGAGAGGCATGTAGTTGCAACCAAACCAAATAGCAAGATCCCCAGAAAATAATCTTTCCACTGTAAACCACCGTCTATAATTCCATGAAAATTACCCCGTGACCCAATTGGTTTTGGTATTGAAAGCTTATCCCAGAAAAGAGAAAAGCCCAACACAAATATTTCAGAACTTTAAAACTTACTTAGTAATAAGTATTGGACTCAGTTTAACTTGGGCTCATCAAGCCCACTACTTGTGTTCAATTACTAAAATATTCAATTAATTTCAATCCAACTTCAAATGTACTAAACTAGGTCTTGAGCCAGTTGTGCTTTAAAGTATATACAATACAATAAAAGTCCATGAAAAAGCTGAAAACTGAGTAAATGTAATGTAAGAAGGGAAAATGCAAAGAATCTCTAGTGATATTTGCAGGGTATGAAATGTTGTTGTCTCCCACTACATAAATGAAGTGAGGAAAATCAATTTCATAATTAAATCATCGACCAAAACCACAACAATCTTCAATGAAAATGCATTTAAAGAAGTCTTGCTTACATTAAAGATCATCAGATTCCATTATTCATTGACAATCATAAATTCTCTACTACTACTATGATATATTTATTTTAAAAGTATTGCAATTAATATTCTTGTAATGTTCTCTCTTTTGCTTGTTGTGTATGTCAATTTATTTGAAATATAGTCTTTTATAATTATAATTATAAGCTTCCGAATTTTAAAATTCAAAACACGTTTAATGTAGCATTGTCATTAACTTAATGTTTCAAATAATTATAGGTGAACAGATTTATGATATTCATCATTGAAAAACTACAAAACTGTTCTAGAAAACTTCCCACTTTACTGGGTATTTGAAAAACATAAAGCAAATATTACACTAACTACTCTAACTAGGCAATATTAAAATTAGTTTAATATTAAGCCGGCTTATTATTAATCAAACTGGGGACTGACAAGACAAATGGTGAGATGAAGAAAGAAGAAAGAAAGCTTCAATCGCGCCGGTTGATTGGAGTGCCAAACTAAGACACATGCAATTGTTATGCATAGCTTGTCTCGAAGAAATTTCAATTTGAAAGATAGACGAGTGGTGAGAGTGAGAGGAGAGGAAGTTGGTATTGCATTGTATTGTATAGTGCCCTTTCCCTCAAGGCCATGACAGAAGAAGGATCATATAATATTGGCCAGTCTTTCTCCCATGGTCCACTGCTCCTACTACCTCAGTAGAACTCTCATTTTTTACACCGTTCCATTCAGCTCTCCCCGAATATTAATTAACCATTAACTATTATTAAAAAAATACGAGAAGCATGTTATTTAAAGGTTTGTTTACCAAAGTGTCACGAGAACAATAAATTCTCTCGTTGGTAATTAAGGACAAGCTAAGCTTGTGCATTTCATTCAATCTTTTGCCTAGAAAATGACGCATCAATGGTGCCTATTCCTATTCCTATTCCTACATTCTCTTCTTATTCTTGTTTCTTATTTCTTAATATCAACACCACTTTGTTATTATATTAAAGCCGACGCTGATATTTGTGGCTACCATTAATATTAATATATTCAATCAAACTTTTATTATGTGTCATGCAATGCAAGCCATCGATGAACGATGATGAAGGCTGTGGACCGTGTGATTGAATCAAAAGGTTGGTTTGGTAAGCAGAGCAGCTACGTGCAGCATCAGCCATCGACTGGTAGGCCCCATTCTGCATGATGAGCTGCCATCACATGGGGTACGGGGTTCTGCTACAAATTTCAAAAATCTTTTATCTAGAATTATAAAATGAAATAAATTATAAGACGTCACATTTGCATGATATGATAAAGGTGGCGTGGACCCGTGACAGTTGACAAAGAAATGTTTGAGGCCATTGGTCAAGCCCCAAGCGCCTACTCCTACGTGTCTACTTTATTTTTCAAACGGGTCCACTCCTCCGTCTCCTACTTTATCTTAGACGACCGAAGTCAACGTTTTATACGTTGTATATAACGCCAAAACAGTGATGTAATCATCATGTGCTGCTTTGGGAATTTCCATCCTACGAAACGCAGCGTTTGACTAAACGTAACGGGCCGCAAATAAGACAAAAAGAGAAATCAAGCCTCATGATATATAATCTCACGCGCTCTGTCAACGCTCCATCACACGTCTCTAACGACATTAAATTCAAGAGGGACCCACACTCTTTGCCTTATAGACTCAGTTATCGTATCATGGTCCCACGTGAAAGGTGCACTAAACTAGAGGGCGTGGCGCGTGACTACCCTCACGAAGAAGCTACGTTTTAAAAAAAAAAAATTTTTTGAGAGTTAAAAAAACAGTAAAATATGGGTAAAAATACGTGAAGTATAAGAGAGCGTGCAAGGGTGGCATGAACGTAGTAAATGGCCTTCGCCTTCACCATGCAGAGTCTGTGCGTGCTCAGAATCACCATTAATAATGGCAAAGACACAACAGAGAATTGAGGTACCTTGTTTGGGCTCAACTGGAACCTCAATAGGTCCACCTGCAAAGATGATCTTACTTACAAACCCTAGTTGCTTTTTCATTGACAAAAACAAAATAAATTAAGATGACATTCGAAGGCAAATCTTTTCGACCAAACAAACTTTCATAAATAATCTTAAAAGTTTAATACGATAAGTAAGGATTCGATGATAATGTATGTTTGAGTTTTAACCATTTGTATGTTATGGGTTAGTTCAAGTGGCAATTTGGTGATGATGCCACGTTTTGAAAATGTGATATATATATATATATATATATATGGACATTAATTTTTTAAAAGGAAAGCTTATGTGGCATAATGACATATTTGCTAATCTTTATTGCCTTTCTTCTTTAAGAGATTACCATTAATACATATTCTCCACGTGGACAAATGACCAAATTTCATCATAAGATAGATATGTGCAATTCTTTACGAAAAATAACAGCATGGGAATTGACATAAACATTAACAATGCCTGAAGAAATTTCGTGTGAAACTGCGAAGTTCCTTGATGTAATAATTGATTCAATATATCATCTTTTCACTCTACGCGTAGAAGTTAAGTTAATAAAGAATTGGTAAACATATAGGTTAACTAAGTAGTATTATAAATAAAATATGCTTGGCAAGGTTTTCCAAGGAGGAGTAATTCAGCACGCATTGAGATGTTGAGATGTTCTTTCATGGCTAACAAAATTGTTTTCTTTTAACTAGAGTAATTGGAAACCATTCTTTTCTCGTGCTTCTGATATGGGCATGATTTCAACATTCCTAAACAAAGATAGATGTAAGATTATTGGGTGGTCTCAAAAAAGAATTAAATGATCAATGAAGGATTATAACATTTTCTTCCAAATTCAAGGTCGTTATTGGTATTGTCATTATGTAGCCTGACAGCCCAATGTTACTCAAGATGTATTTAATTCATATATCCTTCTTCACACTAATAAATGCATAATATTTGATACAATTATGATTGTGGATTATCCTTCAAATTTGTTTCCTTATCTATAATTGACATTGATATTAATATTATTACTTGACATACCAAAATTCATATCAAAATCAACATTAAAGATCAATGTTCTCGCTGGTTCATTAAATTCTCAAAATATTTTTTAGTTGCATTTAATCTTTTAGCGGAACCCCTAAGTGATTATAAGACCCTCAATTGTTACTTACATTCCAAGAACAACATACAAGGGAAGTACAAGTGTACAACTACAAGTTGCATGTATCATATATCTATTCTCATCACATGAAGCATTTCCCTTTTTTGCTTCTACATTTCATATCAAAATAACGTGACTTTTTTTTTTTCTCATTAACATTATTTTTCCTTCATAAATACGTAGAATTTACTGCTTTTGGAATTATATTATTAGCTTGTCTGTCTAATGTGATTGAAAGTCATGATTCCACAAAAAATTAAACGTGGGATAGAAACATGTAAAGTCATTTTACAAAACGATGTGCAATAATCCACAAATATCTTGTGCTGTGTTGTTCATATTTAGTGAAAGCAAATTCGTATGAAAAAAGCATGTATAATTTTCTTCTGTATAAGAAGATGGAGCCCTGCTGGTCCATACGTAGCCTTATTTATTATGTTACACGTTTTGTATTTTGGTGAAAGAAAAAAAATTAATTTTAAGACATATTAGCATAAATCTTGAAAGTGTTTATAATACGAACTCGAGCATTTATACTCTTATAGAAAGCACTACACTAAGTGCTATGTGTTCATGTCTTCCGTAGCAGGTTAATTTAAAAGTACAGTTCAAAAGGGTACTTGTAGATAATTATACTATAATACAAATCTCTAAAATTAATATTGAATATTATGACTTACTAATTCATTTTTATTTTTATTTTTTTTTCTTTTTTAGTACGTATAGAATTGCTCTCAGTCAGTATTCGTGTTTTGAAATCGTTACAGAAGTTAAAGGTTGTGGTAATAATTTGCGTAAAAAATTAAAAAGGATCATCAACTCACCTAATCATGTTTAGTTGATAGAAGAGAAAGCATGTAACTTAAGAAATAAGATTTATGTTATTATGCTATGTTGGTCCAATCTTTGATTCAATTTTTCAATTGAACGAAGGTAAAATTCATGTTAAAATTAGAATGTTTTAACATTCTTTCTTTTTGATGATATAAAGAGTATCCTTTGTGATACATTAGCAATCAAACGACACGTAAAATTTTGAGAGATCAAATTTTATTATAGGCATATCGTTTTTTAGATTTTATTACTATTGAATCTTTCTCAAAATTAAAGCAATCCATATATTGTGCATGCCATGAGAATTTACTTGTAATAATAAAAAAGAGTCATAAATTCACATTCATCCACAAGAAAGTTTCATTGCATCCTAACGGTAGAAGGTGAAGGGAAATATTATAAAGTTTGGTAGCCGTCATTCGTTGCACCATATACTCTTCTAGGGGGGAAATTAAACACCAAATACTCTTTTTCTTTCCCTCTCATACCAATTACACCTCTCCAGTCTCCACCATTAAATGCTATTGCACCCTCTCAATACACTCTGCAATAACTCCTCACTGCCACATTTTTCTTCCTCTGTTCCCCCTTTCTCCTTTCTTTTAATCCATTTTCTCCATTGATTCTTCATCTTCCTCTTCTTCTTCTCCTCCTCCTCCTCCTCCTTTCTTTTTTCATTTTCTTTCGTTGTGTTAGTCTCTCTCTAAGCCTTAACCCTATTTCTCTTCAAATCACATAAGCTACTTCTTACCATAAAACCTTACATCAAAAAATCCTCATAAATCAGGTTTTTGAGCCCTATTCAGTAGTTTTACAGGCAACAAAGGTAACTTAAAACAGATCTAAACTCTTCTCTTTCTTGGTACTATTCTAGGGCTTTCGAAGGGCTGTTTCTTGATAGGTCTAAATCTTCTTCATATATATATATATATTGTGTAGTTTTCCACTCCTCCAATTTGAGTAAATTTGAGGATCAGTGGTTTGGCAAACCAACCATTCCCGTATCTATATAAGATTAAGGGTTGTTATTTTGTAAAATCTCTATCATTTTCAGATTCTCTTTTATTTTACG
This sequence comes from Cedrela odorata, assembly GCA_035584115.1. NCBI lineage: Eukaryota > Viridiplantae > Streptophyta > Magnoliopsida > Sapindales > Meliaceae > Cedrela > Cedrela odorata. The sequence continues at coordinate 2,007,912 of JAXCLQ010000001.1, read as the reverse complement.
TTTTTATTCTCTTGTTGCAGATAGAGCTAAATACAGTAAGGAAAGGAAAACGCTGGTTTGGAGATAGACAGAGAAGGCATAGTTGGATTCTCCGGGATCTTCGTTGGGCATTATTTGGGTTTAAACCTGATTTTTGTCTGTCAAGGGCCGTATCAAATTTGTCAACTCTATCTTTCCTTTAATATTCTCTTTCCGTGCATTGGCGCACGTAAGAATTAGATAGTTTTAGGAGAAGAGAGAGACAAAGAGAAACACTTTTCAACGGCCAAAAAAAATCATAGTCAGCTTTGCTTGTTTTAATACAAGGAATAATCGCATTCTCTTTGCAAACAACAGCAGGGAATCCAACAAAATTTATCTTCTTTAATTTCTATATAAACCCCCCAAAACCAAAGACCACCAAGTACACTAGAAATATAGTGCTTATATAGGGTTTCGGGACTGGAAAATATGCCAACCGGAGTTATGATTCCGGCAAGAAACATGCCGTCAATGATCGGTAGAAACGGGAATGTTGGCGGCCTTGGATCATCATCTGGAGGACTCAGCCTCAGTAAGGTCAGGAATTGAGTTTTCTTCGTGTTGCTCTTTGAATCTGTACTCTTGGATTATTCCGCCGGTCGCTGATTCCAGTGAATTTGATGGGTTATTAGATTTATGTGTGTTGATTCATTGTGTCATTTCTTCTCTATCTACTCATTGTAAAACGCGGATCTCATGTTCATCTGTTTAGGATTTAAAAGGTGTATTATGTTAGTGATCTGGTTTTAGTGGGACTAATTTTCTATTTCAAGGAAAATCGTTCTCGATATTTGCAAAACGCGTAAAGTCTTTTGATCTGCACATTGAGAGACAGAGAGAGAAAAAGTCATCTTATAAAATCTAACTTCAAAGCCTTTCTATTTCATTTTTCTTCGAAATATCTTCTTAGCTCTTGCCCTTTTCAAAACCTATTCGATAGTTTATATTAATTTACAAATGTGAGACAGGGTTTCGTCATATCTTGTCTGCTATTTATGTCCTGGCAATCTTCTTATCATATGGTTACTACTCTTATACAAATTTATGTGTTGAGATATGGGTTTTGCATTTCTTTCTTGAGTGGAAATTTCCATTCTGTTGTTAGATTGAAAAACCATAAGCTTCGGAATCTTAAAGATCTGTAGAAATGTTCCAGCCAAACATGATGGAGGGACAGCTTCACACTTTAGACATGACCCAAAACACATCCGAAAGCGAAATTGCTCGTTTAAGAGATGAAGAATTCGACAGTACTAAATCTGGCAGCGAAAACCATGAAGGTGCCTCAGGTGATGACCAAGAACAACAGCGTCCAAAGAAGAAGCGATACCATCGCCATACTCAGCATCAGATTCAAGAAATGGAATCGTAAGCTCAATGTTAAACATTTTTACAAACTGTTTTTTTTTTTTTTTTTTTATGACATCCTGGTAATGAGTAATTGATGCCTTTCTGTTTGGATTCTGTGTCTTTTCTATTAGTTTCTTCAAAGAGTGTCCACATCCAGATGACAAGCAAAGGAAGGAACTGAGCCGTGAATTAGGGTTAGAACCTTTGCAAGTAAAATTTTGGTTCCAAAATAAGCGTACCCAAATGAAGGTATATAACTTTTGGGCATAACCTCGGCCTGTTCTTGACAAATATAAAAATCCGTTTACTATTTTATTTGGATTTATTATCAGATCCTTCTTGTTTTACATCAAAGAGCCGTTACAATATCTTTTTTCTGCTCTAATAGAAAATTTTGGTTTTAGTCAACTCTGCTTTGTTTATTTCTACTTCTAATTAGCCTTGTATACATTCTTCAACAGACCCAGCACGAGCGCCATGAAAACACACAGCTTCGTACCGAGAATGAAAAACTTAGGGCTGACAATATGAGGTACAGAGAAGCTCTTAGCAATGCCTCATGTCCCAATTGTGGAGGCCCTACTGCTATAGGAGAGATGTCTTTTGATGAACATCATTTAAGACTTGAGAATGCTCGACTCAGAGAAGAGGTACAAGAAATGGGTTTATAATGATAATTTATGTTTTCTTTCCCAACAAATTTTCCTTAGCAGCAATCTTCTAATTTCGTTGGTTTAATATTCAGATTGATCGCATCTCAGCAATTGCGGCAAAGTATGTTGGCAAGCCAGTGGTGAACTACCCACTTCTTTCTCCGCCTGTGCCCCCTCGCCCGCTTGAACTTGGCGTTGGTAATTTTGGTGCGCCACCTGGCATGGGAGGTGAGATGTTTGGAGCTGCGGATCTTCTGAGGTCAATCAGTGCACCAACAGAGGCAGATAAGCCAATGATAATTGAGCTTGCAGTTGCAGCTATGGAAGAACTAATCAGGATGGCTCAAATGGGTGAACCCCTATGGATGACAAGCCTTGATGGCACGACCTCTGTGCTAAATGAAGAAGAATATATTAGGACATTTCCTCGGGGAATTGGACCTAAACCAACTGGATTTAAATACGAGGCTTCTCGAGAAACTGCTGTTGTTATCATGAACCACATCAGCCTTGTTGAAATTCTGATGGATGTAGTAAGATCAATTTCCTCCATAACACTAACGTTAGGGTTTGTGTACTTTGTACATCAAATAGTATGGGAACTGAAATTTGATTCATCTTATTTTCTAATTTTCAGAATCAGTGGTCGACAGTGCTTTCTGGCATTGTCTCTAGAGCTATGACTCTAGAAGTATTATCAACAGGTGTCGCAGGAAATTACAATGGAGCCTTGCAAGTGGTAATACAAGATTTCACTTCTCTTTTGTCTTTGCATATTGATATAACATTTTGTAACTTGATCCTGGATATGATCATTTTAATTGTTTTTAAATCTTTGATTTTCTAGATGACATCAGAATTTCAAGTCCCCTCACCACTAGTTCCGACTCGTGAGAGTTATTATGTAAGATACTGTAAACAACATGGAGAAGGGACCTGGGCTGTGGTTGATGTTTCCTTGGACAATTTACGCCCTAGTCCAGCAGTTAGATGCCGAAGAAGGCCATCTGGATGTTTAATCCAAGAAATGCCTAATGGATATTCAAAGGTAAATGTTCTTGCGATAATTAGTTTGGTACAAATTCAAAGGATAATTGAAGTTTATAATGATAATTAATACTACTGCAGTTACTATATTTTAATGTTTTATTCCCTTTATGTATTAGGTTACATGGGTTGAGCATGTTGAGGTTGATGATAGAGGTGTACATAATCTGTACACGCGGCTAGTTAGCTCAGGCCATGCATTTGGAGCAAAACGTTGGGTTGCAACACTAGACCGACAATGTGAACGGCTTGCTAGTGTAATGGCAACAAATATTCCTACCGGGGAAGTTGGTGGTATTATTACAGATTTTCTTTTCTCTTTTTGAGTTTTTATGTTGAAATTATCAGTATAGGACTGAAGAATGCGTATTTTTAAATCTTAACATGTCCATATTAGAAACAATGAGTGATAGCTCATGGTATAATTAAATTACCTTTTAGTGATAATAAATCAAGATGGGAGAAAGAGTATGTTGAAGCTGGCTGAAAGAATGGTGATAAGTTTTTGTGCTGGAGTGAGTGCCTCAACAGCTCATACATGGACGACATTATCCGGAACAGGAGCTGATGATGTAAGGGTCATGACCAGAAAGAGTGTAGATGATCCAGGCAGACCTCCTGGCATTGTCCTAAGTGCCGCAACTTCCTTCTGGCTTCCTGTTCCACCTAAAAGGGTTTTTGATTTCCTTCGCGATGAGCACACTCGAAGTGAGGTATTATTTATGTTATGCTAGGACTTCTTATTTTGATGAGGGCTAACAATGATTTATATAAATTGCCTTGTTTACACATGACTGCTTTCTTGCTTGGTTAAGCATACAGTTGATATCATTTTCCTGTAAAGGGGATGAATTTACTTTTAATATATGTTATCAATATGGAAATTTGCACAGACTGTTTTGTTGCTTGCAAACTTAATTGAAGAAAATGAAATAATCTCTCAGATGATAAGAATTTTTTTTTTAAATCTCATTGTCTATAATGAACTTAAATCTAAATTAGTTTCTCATAATTGCAGTGGGATATTCTTTCAAATGGTGGAGCTGTCCAAGAAATTGCACACATTGCAAATGGCCGGGATACAGGCAATAGCGTGTCCTTACTTCGAGTAAATGTAAGTCTGTACATATGAATAACATTACTGTTTTATACAGCATATGTTCATATTTCTGTTTTATTCTTTACCTGTAGAGCACAAATTCAAGCCAGAGCAACATGCTGATTTTACAAGAGAGCTGCACTGATCCAACGGCCTCTTTTGTTATTTATGCTCCTGTTGATATTGTTGCCATGAACGTAGTACTAAACGGTGGAGATCCAGATTATGTTGCCCTTCTACCCTCTGGATTTGCCATTCTTCCTGATGGTACTTCACTGCAAGGAGGCAGCATTGGTGAAACTACGTCCGGTGGATCTCTACTAACTGTTGCATTTCAGATTTTGGTCGATTCGGTTCCAACAGCAAAACTCTCTCTTGGGTCAGTTGCTACTGTTAACAATTTGATTGCATGCACTGTTGAGAGGATAAAGGCTTCCTTGTCATGCGAGAATGCATAAGCCCCAAAGCTTCATTTCAAATTGTAGGTAACTTATTTCTTCTCAATATTTTACACTTAAACAACTGATTTCAAGTATTGTTCTGATTCATTTGACTTGTTTGTCTGCTGCAGTAATCAATCAACAGAAGAAGGAGAAAAGAAGAAAGGACTATCAAGAACAAGAAAAATGTGAGGAATTACGGCTAATAGACAATGGGGATAAGTCAAGAGCGCACCTTAGATGATCCTCTATTTTGGGTTTCATTAAGAACAGTGAAAAATCCGAAGCATTTTCAGTGTCCGAGGATTAGAGGTTCGGGTATTGACTTTCCTGAACAGAGTGAAAGCAAAGAACATATAGACCTTATTAGCTTTGTGGTTAGGGTTTTAGGTTTTGTTTCCTCATTTTTAAGTTCTTTTTTCCTTCTTCTATTGTTGTTATTTTGTGTCCTTTTTGAAGCACTAGTGGGTGGAAAAGCTCACACCTGCTAGCAGACATTGGCTTCCTTTTTCTTTTTCTCCCCATTTTCAGAGCTTTTGAAATGGACTGCCTTTATTTTTTTGCCTGTTTATTTTTGGTTTCTTTAGTAAAATGCCTTTATATGACTATATTTTATAGTAAGTCAATGGCTTCATTTAGTTGGTGATTGAGGGGACCAACTGATTGGCACATTAACTCCATGGTAACCACTCCAAATTAATTAAATTTTATATGCCTAGAAACACTAGAAAAGATACTGAAATGTACATCTTCCAAAAGAAATAACCAAGATGTTCTATTGTATTTTCTCATCATTTTGGGGGTACCCGTGACTGATATTTCAAAGTTTAGTGAATTGCAACAAATAAACAACACAAATATTGTATTAAATAATTGCAGATGCATTAAGGTTTGTGTGAATTGGTCACCATGAATAGAACAATTAATGATTTCATTATATGTTGTGGTGTATTGTTTCCGAAGACGTGAACTCTCTACCACAATGACCCAATCCCACTATTGAAAAACTCCGAACTAAAGTCTTTTTTTCCTTTCAAGCTATTAATTACGAGAATTGTATTCACTTTCCCTTTTCTGTAGGGATTGTGCTCGTATGTCAACAAATAATAAATAAATACATACAAAAAGAAGAAAATCAAGTCCAGAAGAAAACTTCCAATTTGGCTTTTAAATTTCCACAACAACTCCTCCAAGTTGGATTAATACTGTAATTTTCTTGACTGAGTAACGTCCGTTGATTCAAAAGAAAGACTTGGGATTAAGCAATTGACTGATTTTGATTGTTGCCTTGCTTTTCAATGGCGTTGAGCATATCGTATTATGTATATATGTACATTGTACTAGCTAGTCCATTAATGTTGGAAAACTAATCTGTGACTTTGGAGTTGAAATCCTTCTTGGTAATGACATAGCAAACATTATGCTTAACAGCTTGTTTTGCACTTTATTAATGATTGATTAGTTGGGCAGTTAACATATGTGATGAAAATACAATTAAATCTTTGTGATCTAAAAATTTAAAGACAAGTACGGGTGGAAAACAAAATGGTCTCTAAGCTTTTACATTTCATTTACAATACTCGCTGTTGTATTATCCAAGTCAATCAAATGGGTCGAATCAACCAAGTTATGGTTTATGAAAATCAATCTGACGTTGTTAAAAATTCCCTAGCAGACATGTCCATTGTGGGAAATAACGTAGAAATAAAAAAACGAAAGAACAGTTCATATGATCCCTCGAGATAGCATCTGGTATATCTGATAAAAGTTGCTCAATAGTCTAATATGTAATGCACAAACTACAGTAATCAGAATCTCTAGAAGCTAGGTAACGGACATCACTGAGAACATAGAAACAATAAATTGGTAAGTCATTGTGGTTAACCAAGTAGAGGTAAGTCCATGAAACTGGCCACTTTTGCTCTATTGAATTCGTCAGATGGGTAAATTGAGGATCCTAAAATGGGTTTTCCTAGAACATATTTGCAACTTGGCATATATAAAAAGCGTTTTAATTTAGATTTCTTAGCCTTTGTGCTGGAAAGTTGATCCCACGTTGCCATCTAAAGTTACACATTTGCCAAATAAACGACAAATGGAATGCTCCTTTCTATTTCATCCTGCATCTGTTACAATTCTGGAGGCACATATGGCATTGGCATGGCCCTTCCTATACTCACGACAATTCATGAAACTGTTGTCTCTTCGTTGCCAAATGGTTTAGAACTATTGGCCTGTAGTAAATTTTGGGTCCCATTCGAGGAGTCCAATCCAAAAATCATTTAACCGGACCTGCGCCCCCAATGTTCACGCGCAGTGGGGGTGCAAATCCCCGGATTTGGGCTCTTTGGTTGCATTGCACTTGTTTTGACTTCCATGAAATTAACTTTATGTCCCCTGGTACTGGGCAATACTGGCTTAGTAATGGAAAAAGAGTCCACTCCGTGGAAATGAAAAGAATCGGGAAAATCAGATATGTCGATTTTCTCAACAAAACACTCAATTACTTAGCCTCGCCGTCTTTATCCAAGCTCAGTTTTCGCTTGTATTACTAATCTGAATAATACCATGAAAACATTGATAAATGGATCAAAGTTGCCTTGTCAAAAGGAGTCAAGGAATTAAGCTTAGGTTTTTCAGATGGACACCCCCTTGAACCCCGGCCAATGCTGCTCACTCCTAAATATGTCTTGCCAACTTTTCTGTATCAAGATGGAATGTGTCTCAGGGTTCGACTTTTCTTGGGGTAGATAGAACATATGGTTCTTAGCTGTCCCTTCTTGGAGAGTCTGAGCTTGGTGGAATGTTATCGACTAATTAAGGTTGATATTTCTTTAATGCTCTTGAGCCTTAAGTTAATTTTAAGGCATTGTGAACCACTCACTCTGGGGATCGAGATTTGCCTTCCAAAACTTCAATATTTCGAGTATGCAGGAAGGATGGTGCAATTCAGTCTGAGACATTTATTTGATCTACACGAATTGCTCTTGGATTATCACATTGATGCCTGTTTTCCATATGATGCAAGTGATATTAGGTCTCTCTTCACTGGTTTTACTGAAGCTAGGATCCTTAAAGTAGGCACTTATGCTCTTAGAGGTACATTTCCTTGCAAGTCACGCTTTACTTTTTTTAATTCTTCAAATTGATTCTATTCTGAAACTAGAAATATTAAATATTTTTACTTTCTCCCTAAGATTTTAGAAACCTCACTTTTTGTAGTCCTCTTTGTTTGCATCTAGATTTGATTTCATAATTTTGAATCAAAAAAGACAACCAAGACATGAGCAACATTTTAGCATGAAATTTCAAGGCCTGCCATTGGGTATATGTATGCATATCTCAATTTGTGATGACCGATCATATGATGTAATCGTAATATCTTTGTTCGTATATGAGCTTTGATTGATTCAATAGCCGTGTCTTATTATTTGGGTATCATAAGCCAAATATTAATTGAATTTTTGATGGCCTAGTTTCATATAGGATCTCCTAATTTACATTTTTTTTTTGTGTTTTTCTATGTGTGATTTTTGTAATTGTTCTATTGGAAAATAGTTTATACCGAATTTCATTAAATTTTGTGTTTTTTTTTAATTATTATTGTATTTATAGGTATTTTACTTTATATTTATTATATTTCAATAATTATAGTTTATAGTTGTGTGTTAATTAAATAGAAAGCTTAGACTGCATAAGACTCGCCTCCGTTATGTATACAAAGTTCTTATCTAGCTAAAACTAACCCATATCCCAAGGTTTTGTTAGATTCGGATGATATGAAATGAAAATAATGATTTCAAGATTAAGTTTCCCTAATATGCTTTGGAATTTGATTTAAATCTTAATTTGTTTTGTCGTTGCATTTCAAATTTATGGCCTCTTCAAGAAGTACCAACTAAAGCAAATAGCTTGCTCGTGTATTTGTTCTGTAGATTTTCCCAAGTGAGTATTTACTGTATGGCCAACCACTGTTTCAAATGAAGCATATGGAGCATTTGACATTGAAGACAGGCTTGGAACAATTCGAACTCCCGGCCGTAATATGCTTGCTTCGAAGTTCACCGAATCTCAGAACTCTATCCATTTTGACAGGCTTCGCAAGGTCGATGCTTGTAAGATCCCTTTATCAATAAATCAGCTTCCTATTAATTATCCATTTAAGGAATATCATTTCATTTAGCTTAATTTGCAAATTAAACTTCTGTTTCCGTTTCAGGAATTGAAGCCTAAGGGCTATCCCAGACTGCCTGAAGGACTTTGGACAGCAGATGGTTGGACTCTTGATAATCTTGAATGGGTTGAAATAGATGGCTTTACACGAAAGAAACAAGAAATTGATCAAAGGTACTTCATCCGTAACTTCAGAGGCCTTTGTGGAGATAAAAAATGCAGCTTTTGCTGATGGAAATGCATTGATAGAATGGAGTTAAATTTCAAGCAGCGATACCTACAGCTATCTGCATCAAGACATATATTATGATGCCATTAAAGTAGCATGTAGGATCTAATGAGAAGTATTATGTTATCTGTGTCTTCAGTTAATAACTTTCTTCTGCGGAGAAGATGTGTGGCGTGCTATCTAGACTTTGAACCTCGAACTTTGTACTGCTTTCAACTTCAGAATCGCTTGTATTTCCATTAGCCTCTTTCTCTTCCAACTACGTATCCGTTTGTAGTTGCTTTTACCCTGTTTTATTTGTATGTTCTTAGAGAATGCTTGTGATTCATTCCTGAAAAGTTTTTCATTCAAATATTAATTGAATGAATGATAATATATGTTAGTTGGATTAGAAATGGTTCGAGGGCTTAAGCTTCAACCTATCATTCCAGTGGTAACCTCAATCACAATTCTATTAAAAGAGCTAGCTTGATATGTGCGATAGTCTTACGAATGAATTTGATTCACCCATCTCACCAGGAGACTAGTTCACAGACTAGAATTCGTCAGCAGATCTCCACAAACAAGAATTCATAGATCGAAATAAAACTGTTTATGATCTAGAATTTAGAGTGAGTTAAATTTCAATTCAGAATTAGATTAAAAGCAATTAGCATTGGATTTAGTTGAATTATTGACGATGATTATTAATTTCAACCCATCAAACACCTCTAAAGAATAATAATGTCTTAAGTTAAAGAACAATCCTGTACCCCTATTACGGGTATTCAAAATGCAAATGCCATCCAGCAAAATTAGCATGACAATGGATTCAATTTCGATCATGTTGGCTAAAATTCTATCTTTTCATATTCAAAAGAAATTTGGGATCAGAAATTTAAAGTTAAAAACTTAAGAAACATGCATGTAAAGCGAATAATAGATCGCAGATACAAGAAGAAAGTCGCCGTGGAAATGAAAAATAGAGACAACATAAATCAAGCAAAGTTGTGCTAAACACAAAAACGAAACTGCAAACTCTATGCATATAAATACGGACGAGGAAGACTGATTACAAATGTTGTTTCAAGCCTTCTTTTTTCTGCCCACAGCATGTCTTTTGCTGATGTTCACCGTCGTCGTCTTGGCAGATTGCGGTATCAGCCCACGCAGAATGGCTAAAACGCCTAGACCCATGAACGGTAAATACATCATCATCAGCTTATCAGATGCCTTCCCAGATCCCATCAGCTCCGCTAATATAGCTGTCTGTACAAAATTAAGCCAGAAAAATAAGTACTATAAATCTTGATTAATGAAAAAAAAAGAAGAAAATTTATTGGTTACCATGGAAGTGAAAACAGAGGCACCGTAGATCAGGCAGGTGGTGTTAAGCCAGGATTTAGAAGTAAGAATTGCGAAGACGTTGACAATGGCCAGTGGCCATTGAAAGAGGAGTTCGAGCCAAACAATGCCGACGAAGAAATGGGGTTTCTCGGCGACTAAATAATCGCCATACTCGCGAGTGTACCATTGCTTTAGATCGACGAGAAATGGTGGATAGAAGTGGATAGGCAAACAGGTCTGCCCGTCAATCAACGGCGCTGCCAGCGCGACTACGACGAAGAATAGGAACAGTATTGCGTCGATCAGCTTCACAAAAGCCCCCATTTTTTCTGACCGATAACGGAGTGGAAACGGATCCAATGGGAGTGCTTTGACTAGTCATATATAGTAGTGTTGAGGATCAAAACGACACATTGCTTTAATTAGTGTCAATTTAAAATACAAAACGACGCAGTTTCGGGGAAGTGTAAGAAAACTAGCTGATGGGTCGAGCCACACAGGAATTTACAATTGAAGAGAGAAAATGACCGAGACGAGGCCAGTGCCGAGGAGAGAGAGAGCCCATGGGGAACGCCAGAGGGAGAACATTGTCAGCCAAAGGCACAAAGATGTAACGATCGAGCTGAGGACGTTATCCAAGTATGCCGAATCTTTTTTTACTCTGTTCAATTAGCCATTCAAATGCAATCTGTGTACTGACTTTACCTATTCGTTTTATATATACATACACACACAGAGACAGGACGAGGGTTTTCGCCTTCTTGGGTAATTAGGCTGAGATTAACTTTCTCAGTTCTGATTTGTTGGCTGTTTGTGTGTTATATAGGCTTGTTTCGAGGGAAATCCATTTAAAACTGTTCCAGGTTCCTTTAAACTCTTCTGGTGGTGCATGCGATCAAAACCAGGGTAATGTAGTCTTTAGCATGCTGTTGTAGTATCGTTGCTTATGTTCTGCAACAAATTTCTTAAGTTTTATTGATTTCAAAATTAGCTATAGATTCTAGTTGTAGAATTGATAGAATGAAATTCAAGTTGCTTAATTGGCCAGGGTCTTATGTTCTTAGGACCCCATGATTGCAGTCTTGGCATGGTTACACCGTTTGTCATAAAGGATGTTACTTTAACTCAAGCACATATTCTCGTTTGTGTTTATAAGAATGTATGAGTTGCATCTTCAGTATCTGTTACTTTGCTCGGTGCGTGAACAATGCTTGTGATTGTGCAGGGAGGAACCAACAGAGCCATACACCTATTTGCAATTGGATCCCCTAAGAGAGAGGTGAAGCTCGAGTGAAATCTTTTCGTAGAATGTGGTGTGGTGTGGTGTGGGACTGATATATTGTGGCCTTTTATGTTCAATAATGAAAATAGTCAAGCAAAATGACCTCCAGTGTGATTTAAAGCAAGATACAGTATTTCCATTGTATGCATCATTGTTGCATCAATTGTCTCCCATGACCTTTTGGTTGGATCTATTCATCACCATTAATTAAATAGCTTCGTCAAGAGATGGATGATGTGCCTTCAATCTATGTATGTATTCGTATTAACTGGGAAATTCCTGCTGGTTGAACTACCTTTTGCTCAATGATTCATACTGGATGAGACACATGATTTGATTGTGAGGGCAAGGTTGTCAATCTTGTTTTGTTTTTGGTGCATAGGTTGTTATTTACATATCGGATATCCCATTTTGCTGTGTGGCAATTGAAATAAGTGTTTTTTTTTTCTTTAATGGTCTCTAGTTCATGAAGGAAATATAAATGACATCTATGTACACGAGGTTTCCTTTAAACATATTTTCCCATTGGACTCAGGAAAAAAAATGCTTGTTTCTGTTTGCTTTTAGACTAATGGATAAGGAAGGGGTTTGATATCATAGCCATAAAAGACATTGCATTATATGAGTAAGGTGCTGCAAAAATTTTGCAGCAAAACGGTAGGCCAAACTTTGATTCTGCATGTTATTCCCCAGCCATGGAATTGTAGCCTGAATCCTCATCCAAATTTAAGGTTATTTACTTTTTACATACCCATATTCTTTTGAGAAATTATGTCACTGCTGTATGTCTAGTCACTAGACGGTGCGTTTTCCCTGCTTGCAAGTAGGAGTACCTAGTGAGCCACATGAAGGAACACGGGGAGAGAGGAAAATGCAAACATTTATTTTTATAACTTTTTTTTTCTCTGTTTTTCTATTATTTTTTCCTACAATTGTTGAACAACAAAAAGTTATTCATAAATGGAGATGTGGGCTCTCAGCCTCAGCCTTACTCCATCGCCATTCTTCACCGAGGAGACAATAATAACATCTTCGACAAGGGGTTGACTGGGATAGCTTCCTTCGGATTAACCAGTTGTTCTTCTATGCACAAAATTGAGCTCTAGAAATCAATAATAGGCTCTCCAATAGTGAGATTACGCTCCAGAGCCCATGGTATGTCGAAGAGCTTTGCTGTTATGAACTTGAAGATCTTGTTTACATTAATGTTGTATGTAGCACTTGAAAAGAACAGTGTAGCATTCAGTGCCTTTGCATATGCTCTTGCCTGTCACCAGTAAAATGTTTATCAAATTACCATCTTTTAAAAAGATCTTGAATAAGCTTATAAAATACTGTAGCATGTCAATATGTAGTTGGGTTATTGGTAAAGGCCTATGGGTTCTTTAAACAGTTAATTCTTACGTGGTTTGTAAATGAAATAATGGTCCTAATGGCCCAAGAGAGTCCACTATTAAACAAATTAGTTTATCATAATAATAATATTGCTATGCAGAGATATTTTAACCTAAATTTATGCTGTTATAGAATACGTGTTATAAAGTTCTGCAATTATTGAGTAGAGCCCCAAGATGAGCTGTAGTCGGTGTTTGTCACTAAATTCAACAAGCGTACAATAAATGATTTCTCTAAAGACTTTTTTTTTTTTTTTGTTTAATATTGACCTTCGAGACTCCACGTTTTCTCAATCCCTTCGCGTTTTAGTCCTTGCCTAACTTTTCATCACTACAATGCCGTTTATTAGAGGTGATTAAAGGAACTTGTATTTTAAAATTAGTTTAATATTAGATAAAATTAGTCTAATATTAGATTCGATAAGGATTACATTTCAAAAACTCGCTTGAAATTAAACAAAACTCCAAGAAAATCCGAGAAACTCAGACAGCTCTTGATAAGGTACATGACACTGTCATCCTATTTCATTCATTTATCAAGAAATAATAATGGTTATAAAATTGGTCTGAGTAATAAATTACCTGACTTGCGATTGTCCATTGCAAATCTATTGGGAGCTGAATGAAATCATCGAACTTGGTTCCTATTAAAATGGGAATTGCCGTCTACAATATCAAGAAATAATTGCTATATGAGACTAGTTATTAAACAGTCATATATTGAAAGCACTGAAGCACCCCAAGGGAGAAGTGATAAGTCATGAAATGAGAATACCTGATTCCATTTTCTTGCTTGCTGATACCATCTTATGACACTAAAACAATAGAAAATCGCCCCTTAAGACTTAAAATACATGGAAGATAGCATTTTCATCAAGATAGATATAAGAAATTAGATCATTGAGCACAAACCTCTTCAATGTACACCGACTTGTTAGATCGAACATAAAGAGAATTGCTATCGAGTCTTTACAGGCAACAGGAAGGTGTTCCTGATATTTATCACCTGCACCCACAAATTTAAACATTGTAATTTGTTTGATCCTCAAGAAAACGAAGTCGGTATTCTGTAATTTAAGGGATAGAAATAAGATAAGCAATATACCTGCTACTTCCCAGATAGAATATGAAATTCTTGCCCCTCTTACCGATAAAGTTTTATCCATCAAATTTAATCCTTCATTCTGTGACCCTCCCTGTTCATTCTCATTCCCCACATACTTTTCCTGCAGAGTTAAAAAAAAAAAAAAAAAAAAAGGAAGAAGAAGATCAAAGATGAGAAAAACATTTATGGATTAAAAAAATAAAAAATAAAACTGCTAAATTTGAGATTTGTTTACCAAAAAACTAGTCTTCCCAGTATGGCAATCACCCAACAGACTGATCTTCAAAGCAACCAAGTTATCAGAATCCAGGTGACGATGACACACGGCGGGCATCACGTTCCCCGACGTCGCAGTAGAACCGCTCTCGATGACAGAAGGAGACGGCGAGGCAAGCGTGGAACGTGACAGCATCCTATACTGAATTGGCTTTCCAAGGAAACACATGAGATTTTTCTCCCAAAAACAGTTAATGCTGCAGCGTCTAAGAATCAAAACTCCACGTTCAATCCTACGTTTAAGATTGAATCGAACCATTTTTTGGTTAAATTGAATCATAATTTTTATTTTTATTTTTTTGCGTTCCTTCTTGTAAGAAAGGGATGGCCTGAAGAAGAAGAAGAAGAAGGTGTCGCTATATGGCCATGAAAATGGTAACTAAGCATGGGGTGCGATCATATTTTCAAAAACTATGGTTATTTTTAGAATATGCTATTTACTTCTGTTACAACGACCTTCTGCTGTGAACATGACTACTTTAACGGGAAAATTGACCAAAGTATATGCTAAAATGACTACATAGTCCGTTTTCTGCTTTTGTCGGTCTTCATACGGAAGGGCTATTTTGGGAAATCTAGAGATTTTGTCTGGGTTTTGCTTATTTTCAGTGTAAATTTCGGATCTACGAAGACCTTACAACTCATTCAACGACCAAATTAATATCATAATTTTCTCCCATCAATTAAATGAACTAAAACACCTGTCTATTTGACGTGGGTGCATGCGCCCCACATATAATTAATAACGGAATAATAACATTTAGGTCCCAGATATTTTATATTTTCGTAAATAATGAAATAGTTTTTCTATTTATAACAAAGACATTCCTGTCATGAAATCATTTATTAAAATAACAATCAAAGATCTAAATGTTATTATCCTTATATTTATTATAATTTTTTAATTTAGTAAATTAAATTGGCTTTGCCATGATAATTTATGGTGATGATAGTGTAAGAGATGAATTTGAAAATATCTATGGTGTAGCTTTCATACTCATATTTCTTTAATTATTATATGGTAGGCCAATTTGGTAACAATTGAGTCATGAGGTGGGCATGTGTACTGATTTATGAATTTAATAATGAGGAATCTTGATTACTAATTTAATGGGAACAAGAAACATATATTTAAAACACCTTTCAAACTGCCAATGATTGAGCACTTGGCATTCTTGTTTCATGTAGTGCACATTTAATGATGTGTCATCATCTTTGCCTTCAGGCAAATAAAATTATGAACAACTATCTACACATTGAGAAGCTCCATTGCTTGAACCAGTATAAGAAGCATAAGCACCATTGTGCAATAGAAAATGGTTGGTGACTAGACAAGATCTTTCAATTTTGTTTTGCTACAGACTATTGTGAATATGATCAATCTAGCCATCTATAAACGTTGGCTTAAGAGGGAAGGAGCAATTATATATTAGTATAGACATTGTAACACCTACAAAACCATGGAGAACTTGGCCTAATCAAGGTGTATTCGGTTACTCATCGGAGCTCGGTCTAGGCCGCCGTTTGTTATCACTCTTCCCCCGTTTAAGAAGATCCTTAATTTCTGCCTCTCTCCTATCTATGAAATCGATCAAATCCTTGAAGCTAGTTGAATGGAGTGTACGTCCACTACACCTTGCAGGTTCAATCTCCTCAACTTCTACATTCTCCTCACCATTGGGGATAAACCTGCGATACTGACAACACACTCTAAAGAAAAATGCTGTAAGAGCCAGGAAACATGCAACGCCGCAAATAACGAACAGACCCCAAAAGTTCTTAAGAGAGAGCCGGCCGTTTTCATCACTTTCACTGAGTTGCATAGGGCACTCGTTATATGTCAACCATTTGTTATGGATTTTTTGGAGATCACCATTTTCTGAGAGTTGAAGAATGGCAGTTGACAAGTCAACTGCAAGAGGAGAATCTCTTTGGAATGCCTGATACATGAAAAATCATATTCAGTGTGACATAAGACCAGAATTTGCTCATCACGAAGTAGCAGAGTAGTTATTGTGACAGAAATAACTTTCTCTAGTACAGTTTGATTTTGGTGTAGACTAACAAATGAAAATGTCTATACTTACGAATCCCCATCCACTTTTCGTAAACTCCTGGCCAACTGTCCTGAATTTACAATTGGTTTTGGACAAGTAGAGCTCGATGTAAGGAAGCTCATCAACTATTGCGGCAACCCCACCTGCTTTTGGTCCTCGCTCAAGGGCGACGGAATATTCTTCCTGGGTTTTTAATTTGACAAGCCTATATTCTGCTATATTGAGCTCATCAACTAAATAGTTCCATGCAAATGACCCATCTTGAACTCCTATTCGTTCTGTGCTAGAAATCAAGCTGTCAATCCCATCAATTCGTGACGTCAGTTGTTGAACGGTGAGGATTGAACTCAAACTAGCTGTATAGCTTGAATTGATAATCAACACTACAAAAAGCCATATGATCAGCACCAGCCGTGCCAAGGTGCTCACAGTGTTCTCCCCTGCATCAAGTCCGGACAGCAAGTATGTTAAAACTTCATACTGGTCATGTTTAGACAGAGAAAGCACAAGAAATTAGGCACAAACAACATACTCTGTGCGTAAAACATTGTTGAGAAGCTAAACCTGCAAAATAGAAGTAATTTCAGTGTTACTCTTGTATACATAAGCAAAGCAAATACAAGACTTTCATTTTTGTCTACGATAGAATGGCAGCTTATGCCATAATCATATAATCATAATTTTCACTGCAAGCTGTGTTATATGTATTAGGTCACGTATCACCAAGGAATTTCCAAGGCTCTTCGGCAGTTTCCTGGTCAACTGCCTATGACCATCACATGCTGGAAAGTTCAATCGATCTAGTTAAATCAAAGGGCTTTCAACAAGTTAAAACATACTGACCAAAATATAGTTATAAGTTGCTGACTTGGAGGACCACGGAATTCGTTATTGAACCGATGCTCAAGGATCCAAACTACAGATCCCACGAAAAGAAAGAAGCCACCAGTGACGCACCACATTTGCAGAGTAAAAGGCTTGAGAAAAGCCCAAGCACTAACCTTTGCTTGTTGAACTGGAGCAACAACAACAAGACCGGATTCCAAGTAAGGCTGTGTAAAATCCACAATCTTTGTCCTATTTGTAACAATTGTGACATCACCAACGGCTGCATCATAGTTCTGAAGAAGGAAAGAAGGAGGTCAAGGTAATTACCAGAATTTAATCGCCCAACTAGGACCAAGGCCAAATACATACAGGCACGCATACATGTATATGTGATGTGTATTAAAACAAAGCAAAAGGCTCAGACAGCCAAAACCAACCACATCAAATATCACATAATCTAGTTCAACAGCTCCTACAAAGGAAACATATGCTGATTCTCAACATGTGCAAAAGGTTAATTCCAATCGTAGCTAGTTTTCATCCTCTTAAGAACAGCCTTGAACTATTCAGAACTAAGTTACCACAACAAACTATTTGGAAATAAGTTAGACCACTACTTAATTGAAGTAATATATATGAAGCGAGATACTCACATTCAGGGCAACCTGATTCACAAGATCATTGTAGACTGGGTTTCTTTTACCATCTCCGTAGAGTATAAAGGTGTGTGGGACAGGATAAGGAAGCAAGTTTATTGCTGCTTCAAAGACATCGATACAGTATCCTCTCAACCCAGGGGGAATCTTGTCTTTAGCCACAAATTCCTTGTAACTTACTCGGTTGGGCACAGCAATTCGTAGTGGCTTCCCATTGTTAGGGAACACCCATCCCCGGGGAGTTGTTGTAATTTCACCAGGCCATATTACGCTATAAAGATGTTGATTACTAGAAGAAGTATTGGGAGGCTTTGTATATAATAATAGCTCTGGAGCAACAACAGAGAGACCAGAATGGTTTGACCAATAACCAATCCTCCGGGTCCTAGTGCCACCAACGTTAAGAACATCATAAGCTGGACGAACTATATTCTTATCTGCATCAAATGTAATCTCACCACATAGACCTGTGAAATTTATCCGCAACAAAGTCTGGAGAAACTGTTGGCCTCCATCAAAAACACGGAGGGATCCTAAGGGCAGCATGCTTCCATTTGTGACTTGCAACTTTGGGTCATTTGAGAAAGTAATTTCCCCCCCTTCATTTAAGAAAGCATCAAGAGCACGGGCAGCTAACCAAACAGAATCATAAGCATACAGCGCATAAGAATTGAAACCTGCAGGACCATGGTGTTTGTATTTGAGGTTGTTCCACCTGGACATGAAATTCCTTTTAAGGTCTGTATCTGGGGTGTGATGGCGGAGAGCAACAACCCCTTGTAAGAGATTCATGGTGTCAAGATCAACTGGTTCTATTGAATCTAAAACAGAAGGAAGCCAATCTGTAGCAATCCAAACATAGCCACTGGTTGTCATCCCAAGACTTTTAGCAACAGAGAAAATCGTCAAACCAGAATCTGGATTTACATGTACAACAAAAACTCGAGATTCCATAAGGTTTGCACCGATTAACAAGTCATTAATTTCACTTTTGGAGGCTCCAGGAGTGAAGGGAGCCTTGTAAGAGATCTTTGCCCGCTTCTTTGCCAGGGCATCACCCAATACAGAAATTCCATTTCTGCCATATTCGTCATCTACAAAGACGGCAATCACCTTCCTCCATCCATAGTACTCAACCAAATCAGCTACTGCATACATCTGAAAATAATCACTCTGTGTAGTACGGAGGAAATATGGGTACTGCAGCGAAGAAAGAGTCGGGTCTGTTGCTCCAAATGATAGAAGTGGTACGTGGAGTTCATTGACAACATGGGAGATGACATGAGCTATTCCAGAGGACTGTGGACCAATTGCAGTAATCACTTCATTTTCCATTAGCTGCAAAGCTACATGGTAAGGACACCCATCAAAATTTCCATCTTTCTATTCTTTATGGGGAGAGAAATTGAAGCAAACAAAAATTACTTAATTCATGGCATATTTAAGACTCCAATTCATAAAGGTGGTAATAATTAAAATCACAGATAGTTGCACTGGTATAAAATTGCACCAGCATAAATATGAAATTCAGGGCCAGTATTAACTTAAATGGTGAAGCTAATTAATAATGGTTAGTAGTTACAAATTTAAAAAATTGCTGATTCATTTTGATTCTAGCCTTTATGTCCGTAAAACTAGAACAAACAGCCATTTAAGCAGGCACGGCAGATGGAAACTGCAAACTTTCAACACAGTAAAGCAACTTAAGCATAAATAAGGATGCAGCTCAAATCAGGAAATATTATAAAATTATTACTTACACAAAAAATTCTATCACGTGACTTGTCCTGTCGCCCAGGGTTGGTCTGTTATATTTAAAACGTGATTTTGCTATTGTACAATTAGCATAGAAAACAACGACGGCAAATGCTAAAACGAGAGGATTATCTTACTCAAAATAAGTATCATAATGACCTCTCATGCCAAAGAGCACCAATTAACCCAAATGGAATTTGAAACTGTAACCAAAATTCCCAGAGGCAGATGATGCCGGGAGATGGCATTGTTTGACGGTGGCGACGGATTTGGTATCCATAAGTTCAGTACAAAAATGGAACTTCTTTGATTAATTTGCAAGTTCAAAAACAAAATTTTGACCTTTAAATTCAGTTATGCTATGCAATTAAAACCAGTGTCAGTTTTTTGAGTTCTAAAACAAGAAGAACTGCTGACTCAATATTCTAGAACAATTAACGAGTTGATTTCAGAAATTACCTTC
This sequence comes from Cedrela odorata, assembly GCA_035584115.1. Classification (NCBI taxonomy): domain Eukaryota; kingdom Viridiplantae; phylum Streptophyta; class Magnoliopsida; order Sapindales; family Meliaceae; genus Cedrela; species Cedrela odorata. Next base: position 1,987,758 of record JAXCLQ010000001.1, on the reverse strand, counting down.
TACGGTTCCTAGAAATCCACTGCAATTCGTATCACGGATTATGAAGTTCAATTTTGTTCCGGAAAGAATGCTGGGATCGGAATTAACTTCATCAACTGCAGCTGCAATTGCAGGTGAGGCTGCTCTTCCTATGACTGAATCAGAAGTAAACAAAGCTCCAATATTCACAGAGCGCGGCCTTGACGAAGAAATACTCGCATTTCTAGCTCCACCCATGACTTCCATGGGCACCCACATACAAAGAATCAAAAACAAAACTTTTCTTCTCATTTCGATATGGCAAGAACTAGGAATCAAGAATGCCACCATATCTAAGAAAGTTTGGAATAAATTGATTAGTTCTTCTGCTCGAACTAGCATTTGTTCAAAGATAACCAACACCTGCCAGCAATGTCAATGAACATCAATTCCAGAAAACCAGTTATCAGATAGATTTTCAAGCCATAGAATCAAGAAATTCATATAGTTTGACTATATTAAAAAGAGCATGGATTATAAAACTTTGAAATTCTAAGAAAAGAAAACAAATATGAAACTTGCAGCAGTGAGCTTTGGTTAGTTTATTCAACAAAAATCTGGGAGATGCTGGCTCGACCAACTTAAAGACCAGATAGTTCTACCCACATGAAAATCCAAAAAAATATAAAGAAACAAACAACCAACGAACCAACCACCTATATAATATGTTGGTTTACTTATGGTAATGATATCCCACTAATGGTAGTACAAGTCGGAGAACGAACATTCAAGTCTACTGCTAGAGATGAATAATGAAATCTTTTGAAAATAAATAAACCAAGTTGTTAATAGCATGTCGAGATACAAAGAAGTTAAGTGGAGGTTGGCTTGAGGGATTTACCTGAATGAGCAAAGACAGGTAAAGCTTTGAGCTGTTGAGTGCATAATATATAAGCTTAAAAGACGCACACAGAACAACAACTCTTCACAATCACATTCCAACCATAAGTACAGAGAATTTATTCAAAGTTATAAACAGTGTAACAAAGCTCAAGTAAGGAATGATTTGCATTCTCTTTCATGTCTATTCGTCTAGCCTTTTCTTTTTAATTATGTTTTTTTTAATTAAAATAGCCCAACATGAAAGCCTATTTTAATTTTAGCCCAGTCCCAAAATTCTACATAATTTTAGCCAAACAAATCACTTTTGGACATAAACACCCCCAACCTTTTGTTTCCCTTGTTCAAGAAAGCAAAGCATCAAAATTTTATTTTCATCCAAATCAGAGTGTATGATGTCAGCAAGCTAGTTATTTTGCATGGTTTTTATAACAATGCATAAAAAAAAGGCTACAAAGTAAATGAAATATAATTTTTGCAAAAATTCATCGCCCTTTTTTCTTTTTTTCTTTTTTCTTCTACGAATTCATCGAGAAAAAATAACAAACACTAATTTCTTTTTGAAAAATTTGTCAAAGAAAAATAATATAACTGTAAATTTCTCCTTGTCTAATTCATCAAGGTAAAATAGTATAAATGTGAATTTATGCTAAACGATTTCGTCCACAAAAGTAAAAAAAAAATATTGAATTTATACGAAGAATTCATCCTGAATAATTAATGTTAGCACTAATTTTTCTTAACATATCCGTTAAGGAAAAATGGATAAACATTGAATTTCCTGAAATCCAAGTAAATTAGTGCTAACTAATTCATCTAGGAAATTCAGTATTTTTGTTTTGTTTATTTGTTTGCCTAACTAATGGTTTGTTTTGTTTATTTATTAACTAATAGTGTAAATGGATAAACACTCTTTTCTTTGTTTAAAATATAACTATGTTAAATTATATTTAAAACTCCAAATTTTATTTTATTTATATACAATTGGAACTTGAATAAGAGCAACATACATATTTTCTCCCGCTTCTATTTTTGTTTTTTGATATCGTTCGCAATATAAGTAATAACTTTTTTTAACGTGGCTTTCCTTCATTTTTTAAAGTTTCAGAGCTTACAAATGACATAAGAGTTGTACTGATTTAATTCATTTAGAGCTGCAATAATTGACGCGTATATCTCGCCCCCTAATTCCTAGAGTTCATGCATCTTCTCATCTTCTTCATCTATAATTTCATGCATTACGCGGAGTCATGTTTAAAAAATAATAGCCCATTGCACAAGTTATTTTGCATGACTGTAGCAAGCAAGAATTGGGCGCACTGAGTCATATCTCCAACATCTATTATCTTGAATGGGTGTCATTCAGGGTTCTTTAGATTCTCCTGCCACAAGGAGCTTAGAGTTGTCGCCTGCACCTGTGCTTCCTTGGGTGCAAATCTTTGCTTGTATGCATTATGAAATGGATTTGGATCAATCTCGCCCATTCTCTTTATTCCAATATTAGTGAGAACACCAAACCACGTTCTGAAAAGTTCTGAAGCCAACAATTATATTGTTTAAAAAAAATTTCAATCATCTCTTCGTGCAAAACATTGTTTTCCTTGCTCCTAATTACCTCAATAAGTTGTTTGCCTATTTCTTGCATCTCATCATTTCTCTAACGCTCTTAGGTGATAAAAGTCTGATTTAAAAACTTTGTTTCATCTAAATGATGATTTTTCTGCTCCAATTAATCAATCATCTCTTTCATCTTCTTTTGATATGTTGCATCAGCTTCATATCTAAGATGTTTCATTACATAAAATTTCCCATCCAACTCTTCAAGTTCTATTTCCAACTTTCGTTTAGCATCGAGCTGCTTTTGCAATTCTTCAATCTCACTTAAGGCCTCTTCTATTTCCCTCTGAAAATTTCATAAATCGCCATGCATGAAGCTACAATTGTAGTCAGGAATTTAGGAAAGTAAAGAGCAAAAATTTCTTGTTTAAAGCTACAATCTGACTTACCTTATGCTCTTCAATTAGCATTAGTATGTTTTCATCAACCTTCTTTTGCTCCATGGAAGCCAACTCAATTTTCTCCTGTCGTTCTAAATTAAGAGTAAAAATAGGTAAAAAAGAAAAACAATGTCAGTAAAAATAGGGAAAAAAACAAGAACAAGCAATAAAAAACAATGTTTAAACTATTTTCCTTTGATGAACACTGAAACCTCTCAATGATTTCGTCGAGGAAATTTTGGTTTATAACCTAAACCTCTCGATAATTTCGTCGTGATAATTATTGTTTATAACTGAAACCTCTCGTTGGTTTCATCCAGAAAAATTGTTTGTCTCTTTCACTGGGTTTTCTGTTCATCTGTCTCAAATTTTCACGACCACAGCCACAAAATGAAATGTTTAACTCTAAATCACTCCAAAACATTAATATCCAAAATGCAGAACGTTTTTTTTTTTCGCGAATGCAGCCTCGCCGTCGTAGTCTGAGGTACCCACTCTGGTTGAGCGTACAATCTCTTGTTGGGTGCAAGCTGTTCTAGAGTTTGGATTCTTGAAAGTTGTTATTGGTTTTCTATGTTTCAAGCAAATGACAACAGTCATTTATAATGTTTGAAACGGCAAAACAGAGGGTCGGGCATACAAAAGGCCAAGACAAACGGGGGCATTTATATCAAAAAATGATTTATTTGGCTAATATTATCAAGAATTCTAGGACTAGACTAAAATTTGAAATAGGCTTCAATATTGGACTATTTTAATAAATACTTTTTATTTTTTTACACTTTTACCTTTCATATTATTTTATTGCTTTACTATATAACATTACTATAACTAATAATATAATATTGTCTCCAATGTTTATTTTTATTATAAATTACAATTAATTACTTTGATATTGGTTGAGATAATCCCACGTAATCCCAGCAAATCGCATCGGATAGCTGAAGTGGGGATCAAGTGTTAAGAGCGTGAAACATGTAGGTTCGGGTTCTGTACCATGAAAAATGTCAAAAATTATTTGCCAATAAAAGGGGAGAAAGTGGGGGGCCAAATGTTGAGATTTGGCTCTATTCATCTCAGATTTGTTCATTAGCTTTGCCTTTTCATACATAAATGTTGTGTGCGTGTGATGCAATGTACTGCTACTATGAAAACTTACCAATTGGGTTTCCAATGCATCATACTTTAGAAATTGTTTTGGAATCTTGACAAAGATTAGAAAATAACACATTAATTTAGGTCTTGTCAAATATTCTGATAGGAACATGAGCACTAGTTTACTTGAACATTAACCAAATTACACAGCACCTTGACATGAAACAATTTGAAAACATAGATGAGGATAATACTTCGTATGGAATTGAGATTGGGTCTATCTTTATAATCAGAATGATTGAAAACAACAGAAATTCCTATGATTATTGATAACCCAAAATATCAGAAACCTTTCACAATCAGATGATTCTTTATTGCCCTGGAAATTCATTAATGCAGTTACATATCATTACCAAAAGCCACCCCATATACAGCATGTTACATGGTGTAAATTAAGCAATCAATCTATCAAATTTAGGTAGCTAGCTGTTATAAAGAAAAGAAAGAGAAAAATTAAATGGTTCAGGGTTCAGGGTTCTGTGAGTGTATCTGTATTAAAGGCTGTGATGTAGCTAGTTTTCCTCCTTTAACAAGCTATGATTCTGTCGGACAAGAGAGACAGCATAATTGAGAAAACATTAAAAAAAAATTATATGGGTTTTATAATCACTATAATAAGGTCAAAAATTGTGATACAATCATGTATTGCAAAATATGGAAGCTTAGTTCTTGATTCTTGAAATAAAGACAGGAGATTTGTGACATGGAAGGTAGTCCCAACTGGTTTATTTACTTTTGACTGAAAAGAATAATTAATTAATTATAAGCTTAGCTGAACTATTCTGATGGTGAATGCATGAATTGAAACAAGTACTTAATAAAGATTGATATTGACCCCAGCTTTAGAAAAGTTTGGAGCAAGCTTTACAAAAGTTTCCAATTCCAGGTTAGGCAAGATCCTAAGTTATCACGTTTCCTTCACATTTTGCACAAAACAGTGTAGAGGACTTGCTTGCTTTCATTGCTTGCAAAGAAAAAAGAAATTGTGCGTATAGGCTACAATTTCTTAATTAATTGTTTGGAGCAACCAACCCATCAGTGAATTTTGTATACAAATTACAAAAATAAAGTATTTTTTAATTAATTGTTTTTCTCATTGATTTTTCATTCTCTACAAAAATACATTAAGTGAATTAAACAGTAAATGTTTTCATAAATCATAACCAAAGATATTTTGCTTGGTTAACAGGAGATTCCAGACATCACATCTGCATAGATTATGGGACAAAAGGAGGTCCTAGATTCTATTATTTCCTAAATATTTCTTGTAACTCAGGCAAATTCGGGTGCCAATGGCTTATAATTACAAAATCTATTCACAATAATCTCACCTTTTCTTTTTTCTTATCATCGTGATGAATTTGATCATAAATTATTGATGAATTTGATCATAAATTATTGTCTTACTACCACATCATAATGAACATTTTAATACAATTTACTTATACATCAGCAACCCTGCTATTTAAGCTTTGTGAATTCTGGGAAGTAATGCATAAGATGATACATGTACAAAAAATTGGATTCTGTTTCAATCTGAAACTCTCAATTTCATCGGTATATCGGATTATGATAACTCCGATATCTTTCCAAGAGATCTTGTTGAGCTCACATGAGCGTGAGGATTATCACATTGAGTAAACATTTTCTTGGTAGCTTCTTCCTTCTCATCAATGAAATTGAAGAAGTCATAGATGACCTAACAGCAGCGGGTACTTTGTGCAACTGAGGATGAACGTGAAATAGGAAGCGTCTGCTGTCGTTTATAAAGGACAAACTGGCGAACCATTCTCAGAAACACTATAAGAGATGTGAGAGTGATGACACAACATAGAAGATATAGAACCCAGAAGTTGATCAAGTGGAGGTGGTAAGCGTCAGAATTCTGTCTCCTCTGTTCTGGACAATCGTATTTACAAAACCTCTTCTCATGAAGCTTCTGAAGCATTCCGTCCTCAGAAAGTTTTAGGATTGCAGCGGATATGTCTACAGCAAGTGGAGAATCCCTTTGAAAAGCCTGATTCATTGTAATGAAAAACAAAAAAAAAAAAAGTGATTAGAAAACGCTGTAAAATGATCACTACAATAGCAGGATCAAATTTCATAAACTGTTTTCATCGAAATTTCATGACAAGAGATTTAGTGTTATAGCTATAGTATGACTGAGTGACAAGTAATGTATAGGCTCAAGATACAGGTATACAACGAATCATTGCATTCCTATTCTACATTGTGGACAACTAGAGTGTAAATTACTAAACAAGATAAAAGTGGAATAAAGCTAAAACAATCAGAATCTTCCATTTCAGTTTGTCCCCATCTTTCTCGTTAAAATAGAAAAGGAGTTGCAAACACATTTATAAACATCTTCAGATCACCGCATATAGAGAAATTTTATAATGCTGCAGTTTCCTACTACACAGAATTTCTGAATATAATGCATGTGTAAATGTATATAAAAATGCATACTTTGCTTGTAAACGAAGCTACTTACAAATCCCCATCCATTTCTGGTAAAGGGTTGCCCAATAATCCCGAAATCAGTATGCTGTGACAGAAACAACTCGACATATGGAAGCTCATCCACAATAGCTGCTACCCCTCCATTTTTTGGCCCTTGCTGGAGAGCTCTTTCATAAGCTTCCAGGGAGCCAAGAGAAATGAGTCTTGATTGAGGTACGTGAAGACTGTCCATGAGATAGCTATAAGTAAATGACCCCTCTTGGTAACCAATAGGCCAATTACTTGCAATCAAGCTGTCAATTCCCTTGACAGGATTTGAAAGCTTCTGAACTGTGAGAATTGCACTCAAGCCTGCAGTGTAGCTTGAAGTTATCACCATCAATAGATGAAGCCATACCACCATCACAAACCGTGCAAATGGGCTAATCGTAGCTTCCTCTTTAATGAGAAAATGAAAATTCATCAGATTTTAAAATCAGCATGGATCTGCAGCTTGCCACAACTCACGACAATAATCAGAAAGGAATATAACAGGAAAAACACTTCTTTATTACCTTCTATATTTGAATTTATTAAGAATGTGTTAAGAGATTAAGGACAAAACGAGTAGTCTAAGACCACATTACTTGAAACACTTCAATAGGAGGCTTCACACTATAAATCAATTGAGAAATGAAATAAGACATTCTAATTTCGTTCATGAGATGGTAAGCTGTGCATTCAATGGAAGTTTAAACTTTAAACAATATCAACAATTATAACCTACAAGTCATTAGTGCAAATATGCAATTTCCCAAACAAATTTGATAAGAAGTTAGAACAATGTAGATAGGGGTTTCTGTATTTTACAGAATTTCGTCAACATTTTCACTTACAGGCTACATACGGAAAACATATTATCAAGATCCAGGGTGCCTTGAGCTTATAGTATCACTTCTATTTTACTGACAGATGCACAGCGCAAGTAAAACAGAAAGAATTTTTTTTTCTTAAAAAAAAAGATGCACTACAAACTATAAAAGCTAAAATTGTACTTACGATTTGTCTTAAATAGTGTTGAGAAACTGAACCTGAAATATGAGTGGATTAAATAAGTTTACACGTTAGTCCTCACAGGCACACAATTGATTTCATCTAACTCAACACCGAACTCTGTCAACTGAAAAGACTTACATAAACATTGTGACAAGTTGTCTTCTAGGAGGACCCCGAAAAGCATCATTGATGCAATGCTCAAGAATCCAAATAACGATTGCAATCATCACAAAAGCAGCTGCAGTGACACAACACATCTCCACTGTAAATGTTTGAGGAAAACCCAACCACTTGACATTTTGCTAATAGGAGCCACTATGACAAGACCAGTAGCAACATAAGGCTGAGAAAAATCCACAATCCTTTTCGATTTGAGACAATTGCAATGTCCCCAACAGCTGCATCAAATACCTGAAACCACAGTTTCGAAAAATAAAAAAGTTATTCCCATCAAATTCATCTCCCAACAAATTTACCCTTTGCAAATTCCGGGTTCAGAATAGAGACACAACACTGACTGAATCATTAGTCTTGCTTAAAGACCATATTAAATTTTTTGTTTCCTGATAATTTTGACAATTATTAAAAACGAATGTGATCTACTTACATTATTTGCAACCATTTTCACAAGCCCGTCATAAGTAGATTTGACAGACCATCCCCAAAAAGCTCAAACTTATAAGGCACATCGTATGGGACTAGTTTTCGTGCTTCAAGGAATATATCAATACAGTATCCTTGGATTTTATGGATATTGTGCTCTTCTGTAACAAAATCAACAAAACTGGCTCTCTTTGGCACTCCAATTCTCAATGGACTTTCATTGTCTGCAATCAGCCAACCACATGGTCTCTCAGTTTTTCCACCAGGACAGGTAATATTTTGAAGCTTCCAATCCAGTTGGGAATTGTTATTTTTTTTCCCTTTTAGAGTTTCCGGGGGTAAAATTGAGAAACCTGAATCATCAGACCAGTAACCAACCCTGTGAATTTCCATCTTGTCAATGTTAATGACATCGTAACTACTGCTCAATATGTTCCGATCTTGATTAAAGTGAACTTGACCAGTTAAACCGGTGAAGTTTGTCTGCAATAATTTCCTGAGTAGAAAAGCCCCACCATCAAATACTTTGAGCTTCTCCGGTTGTATTCTACTTGCTTTCATATCAAGTAGCTCATCCCTGACAGAAAAAGTGATGTTGTTATCATCAATAAACTTATCGATCGAGTGTGCAACTGCCCAAACTTGTATCATAAGCATAAAGCCCATAGGTATTCAACCCAGTACTTAATAATCCTTTCTGCTGCATTTTGCTCCACTGAGATAAAAAAGCCTTCTTAAGAATGGAATCAGGCGTATGTTGACGAAGTTCGACTACTCCTTAGAGGTTACAGAGTGACGTTTGATTCATAGAAGAGAATGAATCTAAGGTAGCAGAAAGCCAATCTGTTGCAAGCCACACATAGTTGCTGGTCATCATTTGAAGTTTTTGGGCCGTAGTAAAAATTCTCGATCCAGGGTCAGAATTAGCATGAACTAGATAAACACGAGGACGAAGAGATTTGGATTTATTGAGCAAATCTGTAATATCATTTTGATCAAATTGGACAGGCAAAGGCAGTTTATATGAAATCTTTGCCATCTTCTTCTCAAGCATATTATTTAAAGCAAATATGCCATTCCTCCCATAATCATCATCCACATAAATGGCAATAACTTCTTTCCACTCATAAAAGTCGACGAAATCTGTCATAGCAGCCATCTGGTAGGAGTCGCTTTGGGTACTTCTGATAAAGTAAGGAAATTGGAGCGTAGACAAAGTTGGATCAGTGGCAGCGTATGAAATAAGAGGCACTTTGAGACCATTAGCAACTTGAGATATCATATGAGCCATTGAGGAGGACTGAGGGCCAATTATGGCCACTACCTCATTTTCAATTAGTTGAAAAGCTGTCCAAAGAAACAAAAGGTGCAATAAGAATAAAAATAATTCAGTTCGCAAGAACTCCAATTCTGAGAACAGAACCATCAATAATATTCATTTCCAGCAAAGAAAGAAGAAATAAAGAACATGTTTAACACTAAGCATAGCAGAAAGCAAGGTCAATAGCAATACAACTCGAACAGAAAAAAGATTTGCTCTCGTGAATACACATGGTAGAGATTAGGACCTCATAAAGGGCTTCAAATTGAGGGCAACTTCATTATTAGTAAATATGTTTTAGAAAAGCAAAATTATGCATGCCAATGTCTCCCAAGAAGAAACTCAAAAAATCAAATTAAGTTGTTAATTTTTGCATCAGCATAATTATTCCTTATAATAGCTAAAAACCATTAAGAAAACGCCATTCATATCAAGAATTCTACAAATTTGAATCCAAACATCCAAAAGAAAAAACTATAAAGCAAATTCAAACTAGAGATAATTAAGGCACCTTCAACGGAACCGAAGAAGACATTGCAATTTACATCTTTCAAGCTCAACTTCAACTCAGTCCCGCTGAGAATCGTTGGATCAGTATTAACATCAGAAACTGCAGCTTCCATTGCCGCCTTTGCCGCTCTACCAATTACCGAATCAAAAGTAAAAATTGCACCAATGTTCACAACAGTAGGCCTCTGGCAGTGCACAGAACCACTAAAACTACCCGTGAGAAAATTAACAGTGCCACAACCACCAGATATTTCATGGTTGGCCAATATCTACCCAACAACACAGAAATTGTACACTAAGCTAAGGTTTCATAGCACTAAAGAATTGACAAAAATATGGTTAAAAAAACATTTTCACGGATACCCAGATAAATTTTAATGGAGTAGAAGACTTAATACAGAAGTAAGTTCAAGAATGAACTGAAAACGAAAGGGTATCTCAAACTAATGCTTGATCACAGAAAATTCGACAATTTAGTACATGAAGGACACATTCTTACACCAATTACGCAACTTGCAGAACAGAAAAAATGAGTTTGGTGAGGAAATTATTGCTTTGCTTGCTATTAATAAAGAAGATGAATATTGTGAAATTTATGTCTCAAAAAGAGTAATAATCGAAAATAATAAGTATTTCTGAAACTTTCAACTAGACGTCTTGGATAAATGGCCACCCGAAAAAAGAATGGATACAGCCAAAATTTTACCAGGAGAATAAGAACACTTTCTACCTTGGTTGATTGATCAACTTGATTTACGGTTCCACTTGTGTTTGTCTCATGTGTTTCTGTAATATTATACACCAACTAGATAGAACAAAATTGATTATTGATTATTGATTATTGATAATACATCTTTTGGAAACTGGAATCTAGTGTTTAAGAGGTCATACTCACTGGAGGCATGGAAACGATGGGCCACGTCTTGTGAGTAGTTTTTGTCAAATTATTCTGCTGTTATTATCCATCTATTTTTTAAAAAAAAAAATACTCTTTCTCTTTAATGTACCGTTTGTTTAAATTTTTAATTTATTAATTTTTTTTGTTAATCGTTTAAACTTTTAAATTTTTTATTAATTATTTTAAACTATCGTTATATATTTTAATTTTTTTACTGTATATTTTAATTTTTATATTTTTAAATTTATGATGGCAAATATTTGCCGTTCCCTAAAAAAAAAAAAAACCTTTAAACACGTGAAATTTTTGTGTCGGCAACGAATGAGATTATAAAGCAGGCAAATTTGGAGCAGAACTGAAGTACAGATTCTTGTCTCTATCGGATACATCATCTTCAGATATGAACCTCCTTGCCTAATTTTACAAATAAACACATGCTGCCTGGTGTGTGACCCTGTATTAAAACTTATGGCCATTAACTTATTCAACTGAGAACAAAAGTTTAAAAGTGACTCACAAGATCAAGAATAAGGTGGGCTTGTTTACCCAAAGCAAGCAAGGATCAAATGGGTCCATGACCAGGTCTACCATAAAAGAACCAAGTATACGTTTAAGAATTTTGGTTGTTAAGCAGGGTATTTATGTAATTGTGCACATACGTTTATCTCTCCTGTCTGGATATTGAATAACCGTCGTTTTGGATATAAAGCTCATTTTAACACTTGAAAATTGAAGGCAGCGAAGTTGTAGAGTTGATTCATGCTCAAAGCCTCTTAGCGAAATGGCTTCTTCTGTCACCTCTTCCTTCCAAACCAGGTCAGATTCTAAACCCAAAATTCTGAGTTGTTTACTTTTACTTTATCTGCGTTTTGTTGCAAATTCTCATTGAATAAAAGCTTCAGCTTTAGGTTCTCTTAGTGCTGCCCCGGCTCTCATGTATCATCTTTTGCTGGTGGGTAATCAGAATTTTGTTGAGAATCTTAGGATATCTGAATTTGTATGTGAATTTCAATCTTTCAACTAAATGGCATCGATTTTTTGCGTTTTAATTGAAATTGATTTGTTCGACTGCTAGGTGTTTGTGATAGGTTTTTCTTGTTTCGAAGCTAGTTCTTCCTATCATAGAACTTCTAGCGCCGCATTGTGTTCAGAGATAGAATTCTCGACTTATGGATGTACAGTTTGGTTGGCATTTTGGTAATACTTCTATTGTTTTCATGTGCAAACATTAAAAAAAAAATTGCTTTCCAAAGTGTAAAAGTTAGTCCCAAAACGCTTATAAAAATGTTCCCGGAAGTGGGTTCTTAGTATTACATTCAATATGGGTAGGAAAGGTATTGTTTCACTGTGATAGTGAGAAACTCTGGCACTTCAATGCGCATAATCAATGCTTACATTCTGAAAATAAAATCTTTAATTAGTATGATTATTTATTCATATAAATATGACATGACTAACTTTGTAAATAATTGATTCCTGTGGACAATGGCACAAGATGACCTTGGATTAGAAAGTTAGAGGAAGCTTTTTCAGCTTATTGGGTTGCTTGCATAGATTTGTTAGACTGTTACAGTAGGATGATTATACGAAGACATGGCACATTCTTTCAATCGAAATAGTTTTGACACTCCTAGTTCTCTTTACATTTTTTTTTTTACATAAAACTTGGTTAGAAGCTTGAGTCAACTTAACCAGTTAGATGTTTTCAGCTTAGCTGAGTGGAACTTGGATTTCTTGGCATTCAAATAATGCTATTTAGTTTCAGTATTGAGATTTCTCTGTGTGCCATCTATCAGTGAACAAAACAATCATAAAGATTTGCCTCTGGGCAGGGTACAGGATCTCAAAAACCTGTGTCTTACTTCTGGACAAGTCTATTGATTATATTCTTTTCTTGTGACTGTAAACTGATGAACTGAACAATATTCTGAAAGTTGAGACAGTTGATTTTTCTATGATGTTGCAGCAATTTGAGGTCTGTATTTTTAGGTGAGAGAAATGGATTCTGCGTTTCTAATGTTCCTGTAACTCGTGTTGGCTTTTTGAGGAAGACTATTGAATGTAAGGAGTCAAGAATAGGGAAACAACCTATTGAAGTGCCATCCAATGTTACACTCAGATTAGAAGGTCAAGATCTAAAAGTAAAGGGTCCGTTGGGAGAACTTTCAATTGTTTATCCGCGAGAAGTGAAGGTTGAAAGGGAGGAGTCCATCCTAAGGGTCAAAAAGGCATTGGAGACAAGAAGGGCCAACCAAATGCATGGGCTTTTCAGGTTTTTTTTTTTTTCCTTTTTTTTCATTTTTGCTTTTGCCTTATTCTTTGTCATCCTTGTATTTTTTATGTTTTACATTTTTCCAATTTGGTTTTTGTTTGAACTCTTCCTAAAATGCTAGTTACTTTCATTTTTCCACAATTATTCACGGTTCTCTCTATATACTTGTTGGAACATTTTCCGAAAGATGATTATGTGTCTGCTGCTTTAGTGTTAAATTCTCTATATGAAATTTATCCAAGTCATGATTGGTCATTGTGTTTCCTTTCTTTCTAGTCAGAAGTTATAAATTGCGATATGAAATGCTACCTTGTTATATATTTGAAACCATTATTCAGTTTAAAGTACCGTGGGGAAAAAGTTTAGATTTGCATTTCGAGCAAAGGGGTGTATTCGTGAAATCTAATTGTGTTCCAAGAATGCTTGTCTCTAGCTAGTTGTATTTCTTTCTGAGAGTTTCTGTTTGCTACCTCACTCTTGCTCTTGCTTATTGGCATCTGGCTTGATAGTCCTGGAACATGTCTGTTTAATACCCCTGAACCTTGTCGCTAAACTACATATCAAGACCAATATTATACCTCACCTTGAGTTGAAACTCCAGAACATATGGTTTATTGCACCAGATTAGAGTTGTTGATGTTATATGTACACATTCAGTACTGGTGAAAAGTGTTTTAATGCATATTGTGTTTATGATATAAAAAACATAATCGACAGTTGTGTCCAACCGATTGATACATGGAATTGTTATACTTCATTATTGTGTTTCAGCAATAGTTTGTTAGTGTTATTTAGTAATTTAGGAGTTCTGAGTCGCCGTGTCCCTTTTAACTTGCTTAGGACACTGACTGACAACATGGTGGTTGGAGTATCAAAGGGGTTTGAGAAGAAGCTTCAAATGGTTGGAGTCGGATATCGTGCTATGCTAGAAGGACGGGACTTGGTACTGAGTCTTGGGTTCTCTCATCCAGTTAGGATGGCAATCCCCAATGGCCTACAAGTCAAGGTGGAGGATAACACCCGAATCACTGTTAGCGGATATGATAAAAGCGCCATCGGTCAGTTTGCTGCTTCCATCAGGAAATGGAGACCCCCAGAACCATACAAGGGAAAAGGAGTGAAATATGCTGATGAAATCATAAGAAGGAAAGAGGGAAAAGCAGGGAAGAAGAAGTAATAGATCTTCCATTGTTTTTTTTTTTTTTTTTTTTTTTCTGTTCTCGTATTATTATTATTTTTTGGTTATAAATGTGCACCTGCTTTGTTGAATGTCTTTAATGCAACCCGCGAAAGTAACCAAAATCAAAGGGCCAAATTGCATTCATGTAATAACCAGAAATTGCAATTAAACGACCATTATTATAATGTTATTTTCACCATAACTAATAACTAGAATGTTTGTACTTGAAATTCAAAAACAGAAAACAAGAACCACAAACTTTCAATGAAAAAAATAAAAATAAAAATAGTTGCCAAAAAGCTGTCTACTTGTCGATTCCTTCTCTCACATGTGCTAAACCCTGGATGCACCAAGATGACAAAGCAATGCTCCAATTTCTCTGCAAAAGATTTATCCCAAATAAGAGCCATCAATCACCGATAATAATAATTAACAAATATGATTTAAGATGACAAAGGGACACTAATTTCAGTTTCAATAGAACAAATTTGGATAAATTAAGAAATTACCTAAGAGCTGCCTTCTGGCTGAGCCTCAAGTTGAAACTTTGCATCCACAACAATGCTTGGATTCCCAGCTTTACAGTCCCTGTACCCTTGTTCATAACGTTTTATTTCAATCTGCCTCACTATTCCAGAATAATGAGCACAGGCCTCGTTTATCACCTTTCCTTCAATCTCTTCTTTCTCCCTTTTCGTTGCTGCTAGCTCAATTATAAGTTTCTGATTCTCCAGTATCAGTTTCTCGTTTTCATTCCTGGCCTGCACTAATAATTCAAAGTTGTTTGCATCGTTCTTCTCCCTCGTCATCTTATCCACTGACTCCTTTCTTAACTTGTTAATTAGTTGTTCGCAAACTTCCATCTGGAATTCAGTTTTCTCAAGTTCTTTCTTTGTCTCTTCCATCTCCTGTTTTGTTAAACAATCAGACTGTTTGACAGTCTCCAGCTCATTCATCAAGTCAACAAATCTCGATTGCAATTCAGAACAGCCAGAAGAAACCTGAGCAACAAAAAAAATCCAATAATGAGTTTATATCGAGGCATAAAATTTATAATAAAATAGAAATAAGATTATTGACATACAGAAAGAATTCTGTTGGCCATTTCTGCCATCAAATCGGAATCCGAAAGTTGACCAAAGGCATCTTTTAATTGAGGGGGAGTATGTTTTTCTGAAGGTTCAATTGGATCTCTAGATTCAGATTCAGAATCAGACCTGCTCCTCTTTCTATGTCTTTCAGGTGACAGAATTGTCTCTCCTTGACTTTCTTCACTTAGTGAAGATGCAAATGCAGAATAAGCTGGACAATAAGACGAAGATGATGGAAAGTAAGCCGGAGACAATGGAGAGTAACCCAGAGACGATGGAGAGTAACCTGAAGACGAAGATGATGGAAAGTAAGCCGGAGACAATGGAGAATAACCCGGAGACGATGGAGAGTAACCTGAAGACGAAGATGTCGGAGAGTAAGACGGAGATGACCCAGTAGGATGTATAAAGCAATTCCTTCTGATCACATCCAATAACAATAACCAGCTTCTATCCTTCAGTTGCAAAGCCGAACTAATCATACTTGCATCAAAAGTTCCGACGGTAGGAGGGTCGTTTGAAGAATCAACTAGAATTAAACATCAATAAATTAACAATATTAAGATCTTCAAGGATAAATTAAATAAAGCAAATTAAAAAATAAAAATAAAAAACTTTTTATCTTAGAAAGAAATACTTACAAGGTGCACCCCAAAATCTGGGAACCGGCCAAGGCCAGACTTCGGGCTTCATTCTAAATTCTATAATATCAGAATTCCATCCTCCTTGATCGCTGGTAGGCACATCAGTTATCAAAATTTTGTCGGGATAACGTGGGGTTATATCATACACATTATCTTCTCTATGCTTTACGATATATAATTCCCTAAATTCTTCGAAACCCAAGTCTACACCGGAGTTATGTTTCAGGGCTAGAAACCCTAACAATATGATGTAGCCACTGGGGCTAAGTTGAGTAAGGGCCAAATTATAATGCCTAAAGAACTTACGAACGAAACAATCTAGAGGGAACTTTAACCCCAGAGCAACATAAATTGGATAAATTCTAATGCAATTATGGTCATCAGATTCAAGAGGAATGTCAGCACCACTACCACAGAGACGAACTTCAGAAACGTCGTCAGGAAACGCATCTTTAAACCGCTTACGAAAATCAGTCAATTCTTGTTCTGTGGTAATTTTGGGAATTATAGCATCAAAAGAAGCCATGGTGAAACAGAATAAAGATTGGCAAACAAAAGAGGAGAACCCTGGCACGTAAGAAAACCCTAACGAAAGAGAAGAACCCTGGTTGTTCTAATGCTGAAACTGAAAGGAAACCAAGGTACGTACAAAAATTCCTCGTGAAGCTCCTCTTAAATAAGGCGCGAACAATAGGCGGCTAGATATATGGACCGAGATTTCACATTCTTTGGCTATATGGGCTTTTAGCCTGTAGTCACAAACAATAGGCGGTGGGATATATGGGCTGGTGCTTTCAAATCTAGAAAACAAAAAATGAAAATACACAATTCAAAATGAAATCAACATGGTTATTTACAATGTTACAATAATACATTGTTACATGTACGACACTGACACGACGACATTACTATCTACAATATATATACCAATGACACTATATTTTCCACGAAGGGAAGCGAAAAATAAACTTTGATGTTAACCCAATGATGAAGAGGAGTAGGCCTAATTCATGACAAGTAGTTGGAAGTGAGGAATTAGGTAGAATTTTGCTTGCTAAGGAGTCTGGTAACTTATCTCTGGCCATAAAGTCATCGCTCCGCTGGCATCTATGAGCTCCCTTCCCTATTTATTGCTCCTTGTAGGTGCTGCTACTCTTAAAATTCAGTCTCCAGCTGCAGCTACTCCTAAAATACAATCCTTCAGAGTAATGTGCACATGATGCTTTTTTATTTAATTGGTAAGTAACGTAATGTACACAATGGTAAATGATGTCCATCTCATCCTACTCGATGCATAAGTACACGTTTGTTTGTTTAATTGGCAAGTATCTTGATATAACACTGGTAAATGATGCCCACCACATCTTACTCGATGTACAAATACACAAAATTTTGTTTTAAAGTTGACAGGGAATCGATATTTTAATCTGTTACTTTCACAACTATATATATATATATATATAACTAATTAGATTATCTCTTTGCTGCCCATCATATTAATGTAAACACAAATTTTATATTCTAAATTGCACAAATATCTTTCACATTGCATAAACACTTACATATTTATAAGATCAACAATTTGTATCATGTCATGTACTTACTAACTCCAATTATTTTAAATGTCTAATGGGATTCGAGCAATGAATGGACATGGTCCTAGTGCTGCAACATTTGTTACATCACAAAATAAAATAAACCAATCAAATAGATGAAATACCTAAGGGAATTGATAATGATATTTCCATATGAGTTTCAAATTTTCATGGGCTTATATATTGCTCCTCAATTTTGTGTGCATTACATATCTGATGAATTTTCTTCAATTTAGAAAACTCAACAATGGGAGAACAAATTCTTTCCTCGACAACCCAAACCTTAATATTCTAGGAGTTGAGGAGGCTACGTAACTTAGGAGAATAAATTATTTTTGGAAGCACTCAAACCATGTTCATCGATCAAGTGCATGACTCGAATTTCAGCCTTTCAAAACGGTTTCTTTCTTGTCCTCCCACTCGTTCAATCTCTTCATTGCTTCTTGCACCTACACATTAACAAAAAAAAGTTGTAAAATTTTATTTTGTTAATGAAAGCTTTGTTTATTGAGAAGCTAATTATTACCTCTTTATTCCAGTCTGTTCGAAATGTGACCCACAATAAAATGAAGGTTTGCATTACAGTGCCGGCAATCATTCCTGACCATATACCCTGTAGATGAAAGCACAACAACAACGTACAGTTACTACTACCATATGATTGCCTTTGATTTATAAATTGTTAACAAAATGTTCAGTCGGGTAACAAAATTGTGTTACCTTAGCACCAAGATTGAAGTAGAAACCTAGAAATGAACCCAATGGGACACCAACCACATAATAACATCCCACGTTAACATATGCCACGAATGATTGCCATCCACATCCAACAGCCACACCTTCATTTATATAAATTTATAATTTTACTCATAAGCTACAGCTAATTCCAGTATTAATTCAAAAACGTTCTCTATAAAATTATATATATGTTATATGATCTTACCGGACAAGACAGGTTGAACTCCATTGAGAACAAGGGTAAGGGCGAGAAGTGGACAGAGATCGGAGACAGCTGCAGCTACAACTTCACCTTCTGTGAAGGCATAGCTCATGACATCACGCAATACTAGCACTATTATCGCTGCGATTACCGAGATAATGAAGGAGACTATTGTCACAATTACTACAGAAAATGATGCCGATCTTGGATTTCCAGCTCCAAGCTCGTTGCTCACTCTCACACTGCATATATGTTCATTTCGATCATTTTAATCAACACAATCAGTAATCGTTAAGTTCTATTGTAATTAAACTCCAGAAATAATGATAATAATAATAAACCTAGCAGCTGCATTAAACCCGACTGAGATCATGAACACCCATCCAGATACCGTCATGCTGCAAAACCATTAGGCACAAACTTTTAGTCGACTAATAAAACATCTAAACTCGCACGTAATTAAATAACTATTTATCTATAAAGACCTTCAGTTATAAATAAAAATATATATGAATTACAAAATTCTTTTGATATGAACTTGTATCTATTCACGGTACTGTAATTGTTGTTGGTGTGAAAGCAAAAGAAATATGGCTTATTGAGCAAAGTATGGTGTCCACGTAAATGAGATGGGGTAAGGGCTGACAACATGACTCTTTTGTGTAGATAATGCATGAATAATTAGAATATATACGGCCTATGGGTAAAGGTGATGTAACGAATCAATCTTCTGTGTCTTTTCTATTTTGTCATGTAAGAGTTTTGTGGCTTTGTGGGGGTGGACCAATGTTCACTAACTTATCTACATTAAAGGGTATGTGGCGCGGCGTTCATTGATGATAGTGCTGCCAAAATTTTGGAAAGAAAACTTCTATTTTTGGTTACAACTCTTTTATGGTAAGATAATACAATAATGCAGACTCCGTGAAAGATAAGGAAGAATCCAAGCAGTTGTGTAATGATTTATACCATTTGTATATATGATATAATTCAGTCATCTCACAGCAGTGTGTCCTTGTATGGCAAAATCTAGGTAGTCGAGAAATGACCACATGCAATTCTGTGGTCTTGTGTCATCGCCAGCTCCCAAAAAATCTTATACATATTTATGTTCCATTATAAATTTTACCAATCTTAAATAATACAGCATCAATTAGATGGTGAGGTATAGTAATAATAACTTTTTTAGAAAATAAGTACTTAAAATGGGTAATCTAACAACCTAAATCATGCATGATTTGACTAAATTTAAGTCAAAATTAAAGGTGACAGGTCGGATGTAACAATCACCAAAAAAAAAACAAAAACAAAAACAGGAAAGGTAAGAGTTTCTGCTTACCAAATAGAGAGAGAATCCAAAGCCAACTCAGGATTCTCTAGCAATCCAGCCAACAGAACAAGAATTTGAAAGTACCACGTTTCTAAGCACAGCATCACAGCCGACGCAGCAGAGAGCTTGAAGAAACCTGCCAACCCAGAAAAAGCTTGTATACTGAACCCATCCCACGTATATTTACACTTCTCGCTTTTAACTATGTAAACAAACTGGGCAATAACTACAATCCACCACGACAAGCTCAAAACCAGCGATGCACCAAGCAAGCCAAGCCCGATCTTGTAAACCGCGAGCCAACTCAGCAAAAGATGTATGACTAATGTAGCTGTTGATATGTATGCGCTTGGAGCCACTATGCTTTGAGCTTGTAAAAATTTTTGGATGGGAAAGTTTACGGCGTAGGCAAAGATTTGGGGTATTAGGCCGTAGACAAAAACTGCCGCTGCAGAGGCAATTTCTGGAGACTCGCCGAGAAATATTAAAATGGGTTTAGAGAATATATACATGAAGGTGAGTAAAATCCCTGTAAGTGTGAGAAGGACTGTTGATCTTTGCAGATATACGCCAAGCATTTCGTATTTGTGTGCGCCGTATGCTTGTCCACACAGAGTTTCCACAGCACTTCCCATCCCCAACTGTCAATGATTACATAAAATAGTGAAAAGTATAAAAAAGAAAAAGTAAAATAACATAATAAATAGATAAATTAGTACAAAGAAGACAAAATATATATACCATGAGACCGTAGGCGAAGACTTGGATGCCGGTGTTGCCGAGGGAGGCGGCAGCGAGCTCAAGATTGCCAAGGTGGCCGGAGAAGATTTGGGTGGACATAGACATAAGATAGTTGATCATGTAAACGATAACTGCTGGTGCGGCGAGGTAAAACAGTAGCTTGGATTCAATCCAAGTTGCCCGCCGGAGACGCTGAAAGAATGGCATGTCAATGTCGGATAAAATGGCTTCAAGCTCGCCGTTTGATCCATGTTTTAGCTCCGATGGTTGTGGTGATAAAGATGGAGGATATGACTGAAGCAGAGGTTGATGAATATGATCGTTCTGTGAGGATTCCATACAGGGTTTTTGGCTGCAGACCTCAAATGAACAATATGATAGAAGATACAGACCTTATCGTCAATTCTGGGGATTTTAAAGCATTAATTGAATGGCTGGCGGCTGGCTTTGATTGTGAAAATGAGAAGCGGAATGATTCTTTCACTTTCAGTGCTGAAGTAATCGCATTCGTATTGGTGAGGTGCCCCATTATTCTCTGGGCAAATATACTTTTAACATATATAAGACAACAATAATAACACGAAGACAATTAGACTTGAAAGACTCGTTTATGTATGTATATGTATAATTAAAGACAGAGATCTTGTCGCATAGCTCGATATTTTACATCGACCACATGATGTTTGTTATACGTCATGGATTCTAGCGGAGAAAAACATATGCAAATCTCCCACATAACATGTTACAGTCCGGAAACCAATGGGGATCTGGTGAATTATGTACTAAATAATAAGGTTTAGAATTATGGGCAGTGGTCGATGCAATTGAGATTTGCAGTCACATGTTGAAATCAAACATTAATTAATAATTACCCTTGACAGTTTGTGAAAAAAGGTGTCTGTTTGAATGGCGTCTGTGCATTTATGACAAAAAATACATACTCATTTAATGATAAAGCCAACTACTCCCCCACCCCATATCTGTTTGGGGCAAGTCAAGCACGCATATACTATCTAGTTTAATGATAAAATATTGGCTGCATCTCAACTTCAAGCTTTAATAATTGAGAGCATCCCACTAAAACAAGATCTTTTGTAATGGGAATATGTATAAAATTCTGATTCGACATTAATTAATAGCGTATTTATTTAAACAATAGTGTATAATAATAAGGTATTTTGATAGGTAGCTGTCGAATCTCATAGATATTTTACGTTAATATTACCCAAATCAAACAAGTGAAAGTCAAATTTTCATTTCCAAAAGCAAGAAGCCAAATTCAAGTTTCCTTTGATTTCATGTTGCCACTTTTAGACGGACCTTCTTAATGATCCATCCATAGTCAGACAAGTCTTCCATTAACGCATCCACTTTCGCAAATATCATAATTGCACTCCTTAATATATATATATATATATATATGAAACATGGTAACAATGTCTCGCCCTTACAAAAAAATAATTGCATGCTACCAGTGCCATGTTGAATCAATCATCTGTGGCTCGTTTGGCATTTCTTCTTTACATGTTACAAATAAAAACAATAGGAGTTAGATATGTACACAAAGGAAAACTAGAGGAATAAGACCGTTCATTCCTTTGATATATGATTATTTAATTACTTATACGAAATTTATTACATTAAATTTCAATATAATCACTCAATAATGCTGCAGAGTGATGAAAAAAGTTGTAAACTAGCTTTGGAACAAACAATTTACAAATTATAATTATCAAAATCGAAGAGTAATGGATGTCAATAAACGATTATCCCCCATGTCAGCCGAATACAGGAAGGTTTCATAAGACTATCTAAATGGAGGAAATGCTTTCTTCTGTCCAGGCTTGAAGAAATAATGCATACCAGGTAAGATAACAAGTTTAATTAAGTGCACTGAGAACCAACGAGGAGCTAAACAGCAAAGAGAATGCTAACTTCTTCATGTGGAGGCCTGCCATGCATGAAAACGTTAATAAGTCTGAACAAGGCAGCCATCAAGGTTTGTATAAATCGATCATCAATATAGGCAGAAGATATAAATACACTCGAGTCAGTTTTTGAGTTCTCAGAGATGATGAGCAAAAGTAATTTTAGGCAAAGCCAGCCAGTAACATGTCTCTTTTTTTTCTTTTTCTTTTTTTTTTTTTTCCCTCTTTAAGTCTTAATTAGAGGGATAAAGAATGTAGTTAAAAAACACGCAATTACGCAGGGAAAGCTAGTTTTGCAGGTCTATGGTGAACTTCAGTAAAAAGGGTGGAACAGAGGTAGCTTTGCATTGAAAATCTCTCCAAGGAAATAAATAAATGTGCTCTTCCTATCTAATTTTCTTAATGGCAATATGGAATAAATAAAAACATGTTAGTTGACAGCATTTGCAATGAATATTGAAAATTCAGCTGCTATACAAATGTTCTAGAAGGAACAAAGAAAGAAAAAAGATGGTTTCCATCCTGGTAACAAGTTAAAAATCACATTAGCCTACATCAAAATACCTCGTAAGGATTTCTTACTCGTTCAAAGATAATAATTGAAAAAAAAGAGAGAAAAAAAAGAAGTGAAAATAGTTGTTACTTGTTCCATAAATGTGGAAGGCAAAAGGAAAATAGATCAAAGTTTTCTTACCACTCTGTGATGATGTAGCTGCTGGAAGCGCCGGAAGTTTGGCAGCTGCAATCCATTTTCACCAGTAATTAACATAAAAAGATGTGAAAATAGTTCCTTTTTTTTTTTTTTGAAAAATAACGAACAGTAAATAAATTACAAAATAAGGAAAAAAAATTAACAGATACTACGTGCATTTAACAGGAGATCAAAATTTTTCATCTTACTTTCATTGCAGGAACCAGCAGGTACAAAAGAAGTAGAAGAAGGCCAAAGGGCTTCAATGTTGTCATTAAGATCACAAATGAAGCCAATTCCCGAAGTTTTATCATAACTCACATCCGAAGGCAAGCTTGGCAAAAGGCAACCAGACTCTAGTGAAAATGCCATCTGAACATTAGATTAAACCCAGAAAAGAAGGGCACAAAGAGATATGAAAAGTAAATTTTCTAGCGCATTGATAATATGCCAGTGTCAAGTTTAAAACTGTCATGCATAGTATGTGTACTGAGTATTAACTTTTCAAAAGATTTATTACAAGTTATATATATATATATATATATATATCAGCAACTGAATAGTTTACACAACATTTGAGATTTCTCAAAGACTAAACAGCACTTGGCTTTGTACAAGTCTATGCAAGTAAAACTAAGAAGCTACCATGGCAGCAGTGGTAGTTTGCTAAGATGACTTCTGCAGCTTTTATCTTTTAGATTATAGATAAACTGTAAAAAATTCAACGTTATCAGAGCAACCACAAGATTCATATTTTAGGATATCAGGAGGTTCGTGAAATACAAAAGGAAATTAGAAATCGATAAAGTATTCGGTAAGGGAAATAAAGAAATATAACATGTGAAATAGCAAGTTGACAATTAGAAGACCTGACATGAAGAAAGGATAAACACTAAAAAAATGAAATTGAGGAGTTGCTCAAAAGGTGATCCATTAAATGAGCATTACCTTGTGATCCAACTGGCAAATTCCATCAGTCAGATCCACCATCACAAGTTATAAACAAAGAGCCACACATCAGTGCCAATTCTTTTAAGAAAAATGAAAGAGGACTAAGAACTGCTCATTTAGAGGCATACAACAGTACTGACCTTGAAGAGAGAAGTCCTTCAGGTTTATATGACAAAGATTATAAACATTGTGGGAGACATTAGCTTTCTGCAACTTTATCCCAAGTGAGGCAGCACAATTTAACGCTTGCAAGTTGGTGATGAAGCTTTGCTTTTGCAAATGAGACACATAATTCCCCATGGCTTTGCAACAAGCTGTTTTATTGCTTATTGTAGCTCCACATTCACTGGTAACATTTATCATGTCGGGAAAAACCAAGGGACAGACTGCAACAGATAATAAACAATGATGAGAGAAGAACATCATTAAGTATCAATGACACTCAACTCTTTTCTTCAGTAATTCTAAAAAACTAATTTACAAAACATGCATCAGGGAACATTGTAAACATAAAATTCAATAGACAATCCAGCACTGTGTCTTGTCAAGTTTTCAAAGAAACACACATACTTATTCTTCCATGCTCACCTTTATTTACTTTGCAATTAGAAAGTACTCTAAGAACACCATTTGCTGAAGAAGGATCTAGTTTACTGGCCAGCCATCTGAAGACAATGTTCTTACAATCATCAATCCTGGTTGAGTTCTCAGGCATATTTAACATACCATTCATGGAAATTTTTCTAGCAGCATCCAGTATAGAATTTTGGCAGACTTGGTGACAACACTCCTTGACTGGATCAACTTTTCGACAAGCAGCCAAAAGTCTTCTAGAATCAACAATGCTCTCAAACTTGTTAACATCTACAACAGGGCAAGAAGATTCAGTAAGGTTTGCTGGATGAATTGAGCATATCTTTTGAAGATTCATATTTGCGCCTTGACTTTCTAAAATCTTCTCAAAATCAGTGAGGCAGTGTCCGGCATTTGTTGTGTTCAAACTAAGCATCCCAGAATATTTACTGTACTGTCCCATAAGAATCACCAAGGTGGCATCAAATTGAGGACAACATACTACATTGGCCAAATATGGTGCAAAGGAATCCCAGCAGTCAGTTGCTGTTATGCTTACAATACTTTCAGCGGCTGAAAATTTTAATGTACAGAGTCCTGAAATATATAACAAAATACACTATTAGAACGTTTTTAGTTATAGGGAAGCAGTCCACTACCAAATATAAGAAAGCAAGAGTAAGCTTAAAGCAAAAGCATTTTAAATGAAATGGGATTTTTCTGGGAGCAGAGGGGTGCTCAGGGAGTAGATTTTGTACATTAGAATTGGTTTGGTTGATGTCATCATGCTGCATACATCAACCCAAATTGTCTCCATTGTGTCTAGTGCATATAATATGAAAGTATAGGTTTCTCAACTAAATGCATCCAAGATAGGGGAATATTCCTACGGGTGATAAAGTTCATTGTGTTACAGGTGCTCATGGCACTAGCCAGCCAAATCAATTATTCAAAATTAATTTTATGGCCAGCATCCCTGCAGAGACCCCATTCATGTCATCATACAAGTAATAAAAATGAATGTCCAAAAAGTTGAAATCTTTATGGTGTGCCCATATGCATCCTAAACGCTCTATTGCACACTATTAAAGGTTCAGTAAGTTCTAACTCAAGCATGCTGAGGTCGGAAGTCTCTAAAACCATGATTTTATCAGGATGCCTTCAAATCCCTGCACAAACGACCCCTTCCTTAATTGACAGATGGCTATCATCAAATCCAGGTTTTTCCTCTTACCAAACGTACAGATGGCACAGACAGTTTTGACAATGTGTGCATGAAACTGCAGTGAAAAGCATCTGTTCTCATGATAGCAACGAAAGAAGGGCAAGTGCAATATACCTGATAATGTTGGAAGACTGCCGTTTATCAATGGTGTCAATGGAGAAGGAGCTAGAAGAGGAAGAAAGGGTTGAGGCTCTACACTTGGGGAAATGTAAGGAGCAATTGGTATATCATTAAGTGGGATGCATTGGGATCTATATAAACCTGCATAGAGAACAATGTAATGCTGAATGAGAATACTTTAATATAATCAAGCTTGGATATAACAGATGCGATTTTATCTTTTGTTCCAGTTTTTCATATACGACTAAAGTAAATGGTTGCAGGGCTTTTCCTTATCAAGCAAGAAAGCAGGTAACTACGCAAACATGCCATTTCATGTTTGTAATATGGTTGACCCTATTTTTTACTCTTGGATATGCTACATAACAGATTCAACATTTTCTCAGATAGATTATTTTCAAAACATGAATTATTGAACTATAATTGCAGGAAATTCTCAAACTTGTTGGCGCGTTGCATTGCAGAAACTCATTTCAATTTAATGCTCTCAAATTCAAGTAAATCACAGTTAGTTTCGAATAGCTTGGTTCTCCGTATCATTCAAACAACCAAACCCAGTTCAGCACAGGCAACTAACAACACAAACACAATTTTGTTATTAACAGAACATTACAGAATTACCAAGTACCAATATTCACTTGCCAAACTTATGATGTAGTAATGTATCTGTCAAAACCAATAATATCTTTGCCAGATTTAAATTTTCATAATGACCCAACTGATACTTTCACATAGACACGACCAAAAATATTGAAAATTTTAAAGAAAACGGTGAAAACTTCCAAAAGCCAAATTCATAACCTAACAACAAAATTGCCCAGAATATAAAACAAATTATTTTACATATTCACGAATGCCCATTAATAAAAGAGATTGAGATAAGCCATGATTACTTACAGAGAAAAAATAAAAACAATATAAGCTGAAGAATGTGACTGAAAGAGAACCCTTCTTGAACTCTCATATCTACAAAATTTTTAGCAACAACTAAAAGAAATTGTAATCGAAGAGTTGAATACAAGAGGAAAACAATGTGGGGTTCACTGACACAATTCTTGCTATAACCATAGAAAGTTAAACACTTTGGCTTCAAGCACAGAACAGTTGTCACATGAAAAGCGAGGGAGAAGAGGAAAACTGTAGCTAGTTTCAATGCAATTTGTATTCCATTTCACAGCTAAGTCGCTTCAGAGTTCACACGCGTAACTGAGAACAATCACGTGCCATGTCTAATGTTATGTCAGTGATGATCACGTGATAGAATGACAGGCACGTGAGTAGTTGCTTTGCTTGATTAATTTGTGTTTCCTCTTGGGTGGTTTGACCCGTCTGATGTGGAGCAATAAAGGAGAATCGTCGGATGCGAGAATTATTGAATTTTATTTTTTTTTTTTAAAGAAAAAGAATTGATTTCTTAGTAAATAAACGACAATCCCAACTCTATTTAGGAGCGGGTAAATTTGGCCTAAAATTTAAAAGAATCCAAAATTAATGATTTAAATTTTAATTAAATCGACTCAATAAATCAAATAGATCCAAATTAACAATTTAGTTTGTATCAGTTTGAAATTTAAAATATTAATTTAAATAAATTATTAAATTGAATTAAATTAAAATAAAATAAAATTTATTATTTTAATTTTATATGCTATTAAATTTAAGAATAAAAATTATTTTTAAAATTTTTATATTAATTAAATTTAAACAAATTATTTTGTATTGAATAAAATAATATAAATATAAATTTTAAAATAATTAGATCAGATCGATTTTATTTGTTTCAAATCAAAAATTAAACTAAAATTTATTAATTTTATTTCTTTCGCATCAAAATCAAACCAATGACTTTTTTAAATTGATTTAAATCGTCGGTTTAATTCAATTTAAATAAGTTCATTTTAAAAGTTTCCACCTTACCCTCACTTAAAAATTCTTATATTAAGATCACAATCATATAACAAATAAATAATTATTTAAGTATGGTATGCAAATCCCATTTAAATTCGGAATCCTTGATGATGAGCAATTACATGTAATTGTAATTGCAACATTTATTTTACAGTAGCAAAGATGAACCATAAATTCTTTGTTAAAAGAAAATGAAAAACAGTCGGATTAAAGAATTTTGAGTCCATGATCATTATGGTATGGTACAAACACACACACTCACGAATGATACTATTTCTCATAAATAAGTGATGATATCATACAAACCCTTCTGTAATTTTTCATTTGAGGATAATTTGGCCCTTCTGATATTGAACCAGTATGATGAAGACGAAGAAGACTGTTTGTTAAAAGTGTAAACAAGTCAATGTCAAATTGTCAAACATAGAACAATAATAAGAAGGAATTCAAATCGGTAGTTGTCTCCCATTACATGTGTATAAATAAACAAAAATGGCAGAAGTATGGGACACCTCCACATGCAACCGAAGACTCATCACTACGAAACCATTGAAAATTTAAAACTGACCTCACCCTCATGTGAAAACAAACCCTAAAACTGACTCTTAATTTCTACGCGTATATGTAATGGTGCCCTAAATTTGAAGGACATCCCACATGCATTGAACCCACCCACCAATAACATCACCATGAAACATGAATCATCCACCCAGTGCTATCTGTATATCTCTTCTCTTCTCTTCTCTTCTCAACACATATTTATTTGACTTTTGTTCATAAAAATGGTTAAACTATTCTAATTAGCTGCAATGACCCAATGCATGTGAGATGTCCTTCAAATCAAGAGAGGATTCTAAATTTCTGATGATTTTAATTACATGTACTTTAATTATATAAGTACGTTGGGTACAGTTTAGGCTACCCAATAAAGTGATAAACTGATTTGTCAAGCTGAATCATTTGATATGATGGATATCGAGTATAGAACAGTGTGATGCTCCTGCAAATACATTTGTTTTATGTATACATAGAAAGATGAAAGACTAAAAATATTTATGATTCAAGCTCCAGATTCACGAAATCATGGGCTGCTGCATAAAGTTGGTAATTTCTTAGAGATCGATCAAGTATACTACTTTGAAAATTAACTAAAAATGTTGTTGAAATGTGGAGTTAAGTTTTCTACAACTTTGTGCGCAGAGCTGGCTAGCAGCCGCCTAGGTTTTGCGCAATTAGAGGACCTTAATATTAGCTTGGTGGCAAATAAGAGTCTAAAAGAAAACACATGTTTCCAATCATTTTGGTGCAAACAAAGCCTTGTGTTTGTCACTAAGTGAAGCTAAAGACTGAACCGATAGCGAAGAATCTCTAATCTAAAGCAATCAATTGAATAATTAAATGCGAAATTAGATAGCTGTGACCATTTTACATCTGAAGATGCGTCATTTCATCATATAATTATGTTTGTGGTGGACCTAAGTTTTGAACAAATGCCATTGTCACTGTCTAGAAGATGGCGAAAGCAAAACAAAAAGGGAATCAAAAGCATAATATATTGGTGTTATTGGTCTCTAGTGAAAGATACCCCCGTACTTTCCTTCATATACACGGCGTAACAATCGGTACCTCATGTGCTCTCTTTACACTATTCTCTTTATATATTGATGCTTACTTCATTATCTTTCTCCCTCTCATTTTTCTGTACCTTTTTCTACTGTTTCCAATCTGATCCGACATGGGAAACTGCTTGAAAAGTGACAAAGCTCGAGCATGGAATGAAGAACAAGAGGTGGAAGAAGAAGCCTGTAAGGAAGTAGAAGAGATGAAGAGAATGAGAGGATTTATTGATGATGGGAAGAAGAAGATGGTGAGGTTTAGATTAACAGGAGATGAAGGTAACACTGTTGAAAGAGAAAGCCATGTTGGTGGTGGTGGTGCTGCTGCTGATGCTAATAAAGTTGGGTTCGTGAGGATTAAAGTTGTGTTGACGCGAGAAGAATTGGAGCAAATTTTGAATTGTGATAAGAATGATTTAAAGCAATCTTCTGTGGAGAAATTGGCGACTGCAATGAAGTTGAGAGGTAGAAGGATTTGTGAAGTTAGAAGAAATGATAGTGAAGGCAGCAATAGCAGTTGGAGGCCAGCTTTGGAGAGCATTCCAGAGGACCATCGATGAAAACAAATGTTGAATGTACGTAGTTATATCAACTGGGTAGCAGTGTGAGTTTTGATATATTTTCTTTTCTCTTTTCTCCTTCTCTTTGCATATTTTTCTTTCCCGATCTCCTTGTTATTACTTCTATTAAGAACCCAAAAGCCAGTTTGGTTTTGATCTTGATATTACTTAGTTTGTGTTTTTTCACAGCATGAATCTAATTTCAACAAGAAAATCATTCACTGGATGGTTTCATATCTGATAATTTGGCTGCTATTGAATTTCCTTCCATTTTGGTTCTTCAATGCTCAAAGCTGGTAAAATACATTAGTTCTAGTCTTTCATCCTGAGGATGGTCAACTTGGTCGAATTATTAAACCAAGAACAGAAACCATAGACAGAAATTAAAGCAGCTTGTAAGAGGAGAGAGAATACCATTGTTTATGTTGCGGACCTTGGATATTAATAAATATTGTAATATAAAATATAGCGAAGGAAACCCATATGGCCATATCTCAGATTACTGACTTAGCATTTGGTGAACAAGTTAACTCTCCTAGTCGGTTTTTTCCTTTCCCTTTTCTTTCATAAACACATAATTTTTAATGAGTATATTGAAAAATTTTGATGTTTTAAAATCTCGGAAACTAACTCATTTTGAAGAAAATAACGATAATTCACAATCTGTTCCGGATTACATCGAGTTCGGATAAGGTAATACAAGTTCTACCGAAATAAATAATAGCAATAATAACAGTGATGAACCATACGAAAGAAACCATAACCCCTGTCCCAAGGCATATTTAGGCATATAGAAACTAAGTAATCACGAAACAGGGAAAGAATTATATTACTAATAAATAACTCTTTGTTCACAGATCAAAGATGCCGTCTACCTGCAAGTGTTCCAAAAAAAATGACTGTCCCATGAGCGGGGATCTATTGTTTACATTATTTGAAACTTTATTCCGTTCTCACATTTTACAATGTAAAGTTTCCTCGGATGAAGCAAGTTTGCTGAATAGTAATGCAGTTATTTACTGCTTAATCAGGTTCCGAATAACGTATGGGAGGATGCCTCCATCCTTGAAATATTCCAATTCAACCTGCAAGTGCAATTGGAGTTAGAACTCTTGCAATATGTCCCCTATAGCATCTACGACTTGCTCAAGGCCACTGACATGTCTGATTGAGTATATTCCCTTTGCCATGTCAACTTCCCCAGATATTCAAGAGCAATATTCAAACGAAATATTTCAAATTTAGAGATAGAGAAATTAAGGATGGGGAGGTACCTCAGTGTCAAAGCGAACTGTGCAGGTAAAAGATTTTCCTGCGTCAGTGGTGACAGTCACGTCTTGGCCAGGTCTTATGTCACTGATCTTACTTGGGAGATCAATAGTATAACGCTCAAGACCAGTCAATCCCAACGTCTCTGCATCCTCACCAGCCTTGAAACAGAGCGGAATGATACCCATTCCCACCAAATTACTACGATGAATTCTCTCAAAACTTTTGGCGATCACTGCTTTAACTCCCTGTTACGTACCAAAGTTAATTAGGAGGAAAAGGTATGGCCAACCACAACATCATTAAACGAGGGCTTACTCAAATGGCTAAATAAAGAGACTTACCAATAACATTGGACCCTTGGCAGCCCAATCTCGGGAACTTCCACTTCCATACTCAGCTCCAGCCAAGATAATTGTATCACAACCAGCGGACTTGTACATCTGAAATAGCAGATCATGCACACAACTTTAAAAAATTAACTAAAACTCTGGTTAAAAATAACAATGTCAGGCACTTCTCTGACACAGAAAAAAGAAACAAAAGGATTAAGATCACAAAACCATATTCAGTTTCATACTTTGAAGAAAATCCATTCAAGAAAACTCATAATGCTGGGACTTCAGTTTCTATAAATAACGGAAAATGGCATCTGATAGTTTTGATAACATTATGGTAAGACGCACAGCAGAGAGTTTGGTATTGTAGAAGGATGTTATACTGCTTATTAACAAGTCAGGAATTCAGGGTCTAGCCGTTAATTGACAGGCATTGCCTAAAAATCAAGTGCATGTTTGCACAAACACAGATACATTCAAAAGGCAAATAAAATCATAAATTGCTAAAGCAAGAAAATTAGAAACAAAATATTGACTGGAAGTAAATAGCATGCCATGCCAGGATTTAGTATTGAGAAAACTCACCATTGCAGCATCAAACACATACAGTTTCTCCCCTGTTGGGACATGGACTGTCTTTGGGCCCACTTCCCCATTCAAGAGCTTATTAACTAGGCGAATATTTGCAAAAGTTCCCCTAGCCATCACCTCATCATTGCCACGACGACTACCATAGGAATTGAAGTCCTTGCGTTCCACACCGCGCTCTAGGAGGTACTTTGCAGCTGGACTGTCTTTGTGGATGCTTCCTGCAGGAGAAATGTGATCCGTGGTGATACTATCACCAAAGTTCAGCAAGCAGTAGGCATCCTTAACTCCATGGGCTCCAGGAGGATCCATAGTCATGTCCTTGAAGTAAGGGGGTTCATGAATGTAGGTTGAGCTGGGGTCCCATGAATACAGTTTACTAGCTGGTACAGATAGCTGATTCCACATGGGATTTCCTTTTGTGATAGCCTCATAAGTACTTTTGAACATTTCAGGCAGCACACTGGAGTGAACAACCTAAAAACGATGCGACTAACGTTAAATTATTTAATGCTGGTAGTTAAACAACAGATTACTTCGTCACAAATATGCAGCTCAAGGGAAAATTCATAACAAGGTCCCTAGTGTTTGACTTAAATACAACTAAGTCCAGATTTTACTTGCTTTTGTTAGTTCATGACCTTGCTGTGACAAATAAAAACTTTGGAGATCTAGCTGTATTTAAGCCAAAACTTGGGACCTCATTGTAAATTTTCCAAATTCAAGATTGTCTACCTCTGCAATTTCTTCTGTAGTTGGCCAGATTTCCTTGAAATAAACACTCCTACCATCCTTGCCTATTCCTATTGGCTCCTTATCAAAATCTATGTCAACCTGGAAAACAGGTAAAATGTTACCGCATTGAAATAAAAGAAAAAAAAGACTCATCATTATACACATACATAAGATGATTATTGCAACTATCAGTCATCATGTGATTAAGAATTTCAACAGTTGTAGCTACAGATTTTTTTGAGTTCTTTACAATATTTCATTTTGGCATTTTGGCCATTACTGCATGAATCCTTCTGAATATGGAAAAAGTTTAGACACCAAGATAGATTAAATTTACATACCGTGCCAGCAAGGGCATATGCAACAACTAAAGGAGGAGAAGCAAGGTAATTAGCTCTTGTCAAGGGATGAACACGACCCTCAAAATTTCTGTTCCCAGAAAGTACAGCAGCTGCTACAATGTCTGCACAAAAGACAAGAATTAACTTAAATAGACGAGTTCAAAATAAACATGAAAAAGATAAAAGGGAGACATGAAAGTCATGAAAGCAACTTACATAACAAGTGGATATGCTAAAGATGAAATTGCATACTATAAGAACATATATCCTTATTCATGGAAATGTACAATTAAATATTTCAACAGTACCATTTTCTGAAATAGCAGAAGCAACAGATTCATTCAGATCCCCAGAATTTCCAATACATGTTGTGCATCCATATCCAACAATATGGAATCCTTGCTCATTTAAATATTTTTGCAATCCACTACACCAAAGAAAACAAAATTATTGAACTTCTTTTTCCTAATCATACAGAGAGAAATAAGCAATGACATTATCTTCAATATCACTACCGCGAATCTCATGAAATACCTCTGGAGTAAATATTTAGTAACAACTCCTGAACCTGGGGCAAGACTTGTCTTAATCCATGGCTTGACCTGATGAACAGTTAATGATGCAATCATTACAAAAATTCCAGACACTAGTACACTAGCTTTTACATCCTTACAGATGAAGCTTGAAAAAAATCGGGTGTGGTATAGAGAGTAATTTCGTCTAACATGCAAAATACATCTAACCACAAGTACCTGTAGTCCAAGTTCACAAGCCTTTTTTGCAACAAGAGCAGCACCAAGCATGACACTGGGGTTTGATGTATTGGTGCAACTTGTAATTGCAGCAATCACAACACTACCGTGCTTGAGCTCTGCTGGTTGTCCATTGAATGAAAACTTTACCACTTTCTCCTGTGACTCTTTAGGTACAGCAAAGCCCTGCAACACATTGATTCTGTAAGGAAGTGACCTAGATACCTCATCCACATAGTTGTAAGTTAAGAACTCTAATGTATTTGCAGTGGTACAGGCAGGAAAGAGTATATGAACGTGCATTCATGCACACACAGCAGCAAGAGAGAGAGAGTGTAAAAAGTCAAAATGAAGGCACGTGGCTCATGGCAGGCTTGCAGCACTTCTAGCGGCTACCAACCTTTGATGCCACATAGAGCGAAAGATCATGGATGAGCAATTGATAATATTGGTGAAAGAAAACATAATCAACAGCTATAAGCATCCAATATCAACAGTGAAATTGACGATAATAACAGTTAGCAATAGGTAGTGTTGTGCTGGTCAATGTTACAGATCCCTATAATTGTGACAGTCCTGTTAGTGATGCTTGACAAACCAGTAGATGGTATAACAACATCACTATATTTAGCCAAATTATCAAAGAATAAATAAAACTAAATTATGAAAATTAAACCAAAACAATATGTAAATTAATTGGGCTGCTACTTGACAAGAACTTTGATGGAATGAGATTTACCTTGAACCCAACTTTATTGCCAAGACATGAATGCCAATCTGCCTTCATTTCCTTCAAAGGAACCCGATCATGAGGTCTGCAAAGAATGGCAGTTAAATCTTATAGAACATGCTAACTTTTGCATCATTGTGAAAGATGGAATCAATTGCTAAAAATATGTATGATGCACAAAGCACACACCTCTTTGGTCCCGAAATACAAGGTTCAACATCAGCAAGGTTCAATTCTAGGTACGATGAGTAGACCCTTTCTTGTTGGGGCTGAAAGTTTTAAGTAGGGGAAAAAGTCAAAACAAAATTTAAGGCTAGGCTGAATGACAAAATATAATTAAGATAGGAAGAGAGGAGAGGGAAGAAAGGGGAGGTCTTACCTCATTATAGTCAACAAACATTTTATTTGCCCGGAGATAACTTTCTATCATTGCGACCTAAATTTAAGGAAGAAGTCATCTACTGCTTTAGAGTTTAAAATTGCAATCACTGCCTATGATAAATTAATATACTCACTGTCTCATCACTCCTTCCAGTCAATTTGAGATATTGTAGAGTAACATGATCCACAGGGAAGAAACCCATGGTTGCTCCATACTCCGGGGACATATTAGCAATGGTAGCTCTGTCAGCAAGTGAAAGAGCACTCATACCACCCCCTACAAGAGAATACAAAAACTTACATTACAAGGTACAGAAGCATCGCAACTGAGAATAACTTCAATTCAACTCCGTGAAATTAAATTACCATAGAACTCAACAAATTTGCCAACAACACCATGTTTCCTCAGCATTTGTGTCACCGTTAAAACAAGGTCAGTAGCTGTGACCCCATTGTGTAATTTTCCAGACAGCTTGAACCCAACGACACCAGGCAACACCAGGCTCATAGGCTGTGACATTGAAGAATATATGACTTTAGAACCACCAAAAAAAAACAACAAAATGATGCTACAAGAATATTCACATCAATTAAATCATTATATCCAAAAAGATGACATTAGACCACTTACGCACACATCAGCATCCAACTATACAAGGTTAAGAATAAGGATCTCCATAATCTTTTATCAACTTAACTCCATCTTAGGCTTTAGAATAAAACATGCATTCAAAAGCAATATAAAACTTGTGCAAGCATGTTCTCATTCTGTAGCGTGGAAGACACAAAATTGTCCAGAATCAATCCTGGACAAATTGACCACCATTTTATGGAAACAATTACCTGGCCGAGCATTGCAGCCTCAGCTTCTATACCTCCAACACCCCAGCCAGCAACTCCTAAGCCATCAATCATGGTTGTATGAGAATCAGTACCAACCACACTGTCAGGGTATAGTACGCCATCGGAATTGAAAACAACCCGTCCAAGATATTCAAGATTGACCTGAAATTACTCCATGTCAGCTCACTTCATGCCAAATCCATGGAAGAAAAACATCTATGAGGGAATTCATATGTCAAAGTAACCTCAAATAACGGTTTAGTATATTGACCAACAAAAATAGAGACTATCCAATTGTCAAGAACAAAGGAGGCAAAAGAACTTAGATGATGGAAGGAACTATCAATACAGTACTCATGCAATAAGTCAAATCTCCGATTGGAAACGTAGATTTCGTCTACAAGCTACCCTACCTGATGTACAATACCAGAACCAGGAGGAACAACAAGCATGTTATGGAAAGCATTCGACCCCCATTTAAGGAAAGCAAATCTCTCCTTGTTCCTCATAAATTCAAGCTCCATATTTGACTGAACTGCATTTTCTGACCTTGTTACATCAACTTGAACTGAATGATCAATGACAAGATCAACAGGAACCTGCACACAAGGAAATTTTTTTGTTAGCACATGGCAAGAAGCAATAAAAGAGGCTGGTGAAAAAAAAGCTCGGTGTAAAGGGAGAGGGAGTATAACATTAACTTTTTAAAAAAAAATTAAAATAGCTTACAATACTTTAGCTTAGCATCCTACTTATTTTTCCAAAGATATCAATCACAGAATTCTCTAAGATTATTGTTACCTTGACAAAAGAAGGAACTAGAAACAGCATAACTGATAAGATAATACAAAATGCAACTTCAGAATTACACTTATTAAAGTGTGAAGTAAGATTATCCATTTTTATATGTAATCAAGGGAAAAATGAATCTGCAGGAAGTTAGCTGAAATCTGAATTTTTTAACACACTATGATAACATTTGTATCGTTAATGAGCAATAGCTAAATGATCAATTTAAGCAACTTCATTTATGCTGAATGCACAAGCAAATGATGAACAGACATGTACCAGAGGATTGATCTTGTTGGAATCACTGCCAAGCTTGTTCATGGCATCACGCATACAAGCAAGGTCAACCACAGCTGGTACTCCAGTAAAATCCTGCCAAGAGAAAAGAATGTTTAGAGATGATGAACATTTTATCACCACCACTCTGTAAAGTGAGTTTGTGATGTACCTGCAAAAGAACACGAGCAGGCTTGAAGGGAATTTCAACTTGCTTTGGAGCTGTTTTTTCCCAGTCGATAATTTTCTCAACATCTTCCTTTTTAACTTGAAAGTTGTCACAATTACGAATAGCTGATTCAAGCAGGATTCTGATAGAGTATGGCAACTTATCTATCAAGCATTCACAGAAAAAAAGAAATATGTAGCATCAGTACAAACTTGACAGAAAAAGAAACGGCAACTAAATTATTATTCTTCCAGGCTATGGAACATATGAAATATTTTAACTTCCAGGCTAAAGATATATTAGACAGAAAATAATTTTATAGCATAAGGCAACCACATATGAAATTTATGCTAAATCCCAATAACAAGTGGCAGAGAAATACCAATCCTTGGGTCATTAAGGGCAGGAAGGCTATAGAACTTTCCAAACTCGCCACCCCCTGGCTTTGGAAGAGTGGTCAAAATCTCCTTGAATGGATGTTCAGCAGCTGAAACCACACAGAGGAACAACCACTGTATACATTAATCCAAATATATGATATCTACTGATTTTAGGCACAGAAAGCAACAAAAATATAAAGAAACATAATCATAATTTTCATATACAATACCTCGCAGGTCTGATCAATAGTATGCTAAGACACAACTTTGCCCATTTTCATATAGTTAAAAGTGCTTATCTGTCTAGTTTCTATTGTTCATCTTAATTAAATAATACTGTTTTTTGATCTCAAAAAACATCTTAATAGATCAAATATAATATACCTAATTACCAAATGCCATACTTCTTGTTGCATAATCAAATATGATTGTTTACTCTGAATCTTTATGCAATTTTCAATTTAGACGCATCAACATTTCAAGTAAATAAGGTGGTGCTATTGTCGAAACATCATATTTGCATTAAACTAGCACAACAAATCAATTTCTTCCTCGACAAAACCCACCTAGATCCAGAAACACAAAACAAAAAACATGAACAAATAACTACAATCGCAATAATAACAATAATAAAAAGTAAACAGTAATACATTAATACATTAATGAATAGATAAATATAGTAAAATTTAAAACTCAAGTTTCCAGTTGATGGCGACCCGAAGAAGAACTAAAGAGTTGACGAACAGAAATACAGCTACAAACAAAAGATTTTGTTTTAAATCTAAGTGTCTTCAATGTAAGCAGTTAGCGATTTACTTCATTTTAACTAAGCTGATCAAGTAAACAAACAACTCCAGAAATGTCGGAAGGAAGCGTAGTACCCATAGTAGCAAAGGTGCGTTCAAGCCGTTCGATGACGGGAGCAACAGTTCTGATCTGAGAGCGAAGACTAAGAGGAGAGCGCCAATCAACACGGTGACTCCAGCGAGGAACAGAGTAACGGAAAGATCGAGCAGCGGAGTAGAAGCTGAGAGATCGCTGAGATATGAAGGAGGAAGGAGAAGGAGGAGTTTTGGGAGGCGAAGATAAGGATTTAAAGGACGAGAGGGAAGGGATGAATCTTGACCTAGAAGCTCTGAGAAGTGAAGAAGCTGAGGTGGAGGCCGTTACATACATGACGATTATGTATATAACGATCACGCATTCACATAAAATGGATAGATAAGGACTAGTACAGAGGTCAGGAATTGGAGATGGCAATAATTTCTTCAATTCATGGCGTCTTCAGTTCTGTTCTCTTCTGTTTCGCTAACGGAAGAAATAGAGAGGTGAGGAGAGGCGTGTGGTGCGCAAAATAAGCCTAGGCCTGCGTGCCGTTTCTAGAAGCAGTGAAGTTGTTCAGAACTTGGCTTGTTGAGATAGTTGTGATGTGTTTCTCTTTGATGTATGAGTTTACAGTAGGTTAAAATAATCAAAATTCATCCACAATTGGGAAGCACCGCACTGGAAAAAATCTTTGATGGGAAGGAATTATAATTTATATATAGAAGTTTCGTAAGTGGCATCCTAATATTCCCTCATTTAATTTCTATAGCAATGAGAAATAATTATGTTTTGTTACAGTGTAAAGATCCACAGCCTACAATGCTACTGGTCCACTTCAAAAACTATCAGAGCGTTCACTTTGGTCCACCCAGTTAGATATTTGATTTTGGGGTAATGGGTCAGATCCAAAGAGGAAGGTAAGCATCAAATCAACGGTTGCGATTCGCCAATAAAGAGAACGACGAGCTAGATTTGCAAAAATCTGCTTCTTAGTTGGTGGAGGCTGCCTGACGATTCCTAGCTTACAGCTGCTTTTTCATTGTTTATTTTAATACCTGGGGACTCGACAAAAGTATGTTGTCGTTGAGTTTGAATAATATTGTAGGAGAAAGACAATTGAAAATTTTCCTCCGACTGGAAGATAATTCAATACGAACTTTTGTTGAGAAGTTTCAAGGATGCATGTAGGTTTGACACAGGCTCCCTTTGTCTTTTGGGTTGTATTGAGTACGACCAAATATATGTGTCAAACTTTGAATAGGTTCATAATTAACCTCCGCTCAGACCACGTTTTTCCGAAGCTAGCATTGTCTATAGAAATGTTCGTATTTTAGCAGTATGACTATCACAATATATTCTCATTAGATGGGTATGTACTGAAACTACAATAATGAATGCCTGCATTTAATTTCTGGCAATCGTATGAGAATACTGTCCATAAAGGTAGAATTCTATTCTTCAAAGAATCTATTTCAAAAGTTGCATTTACATGCCAGCGAGATAAGAATGGCAAAAGTTTACGCGGGACGGTTCCGCCCCGTTTGGCACACGGCCGTCCCATTTGGGGCGAGATTGGGAATTTAAAAGCCGGGTGGGGACGGGGATAATCTCGCTCCCAGCTCTGCTTCTTTATTTTATATTATAATATATTTAAAATTAAAAATAAAATTTATATATATAATCATTAAGTTAAATATTTTAGTAAATTAATAAAAAATTAACAAAAATAAATTCTTAAAATTTTATTTTCTTATCTATAAAATAAAATATTTATTTTTATAAAATTAATAAAAAGATTTAATATTTTTTTTTTTTTACAAAATTTATTAAAACTCTAAATATTTTATTTTATTTTATTTTTTTAAAGTTAATTTTTTGTTATTTTTTATTAAAATTTAATATTATAATTTATTAACACATTAATTTATTAATGTTTGTATATAAATTAAAATAAATAATTTATTTATACATGTTAATTTATTATTTTTGATATAATTTTATTAATATTTTATATGAATATTTTTAGTTTAATATTAATAAACAAGGACGAGACCAAAAAAAGAAAAAAATTTAAAACAAGAACAGACCAAGTACAAGATTATCAATTCTAAAACAAGAATGGAAATGAGAATGACCATCCCAACCCATTATCATCCTTACAATGAGATTTTCTATCTAAATGTTAAAAAAGTTCATTATTATCATTATGAGAACAAACTTCTCAATTTTAAATATACAATTTTTAAATGAAAAATTTAATTGTTACTCCTTCCGGGATATCTATAAAGTGAAAGTTTTTACAATTTAGAGCACACTAGCCAAAAAAATGGAAAATGATGTCTACAAGGCTGCATGGTGTTTTGAATTGATGTTGTACCTAGATTTTCATAACAACATTTTATTTTTTTTACACAAAAATATGCTTATATATACCAAATAAACACATATTCTTATAGTGTTTTGGGATCGAGGTATTGTAATTTTTATTTTATAACTACTGTGAAATGAAATAAGTAATTTTCAAGTTTGTGTTTATTTTTAACATTTTTATTGTTTATTTATAAACGGGTCGAAATATGAGGATAATTTTTCTCTTCCTAACTAACAGGTGCAACACTAAAACTCAAAGAAATATGTTAAAAGAAAAACAGAAAGTGAGATGTACCTGGGCCAGGCCTCATCTCGTTAATCTTCCTTCGAGGGCCTATATTATAAAGCCCAATCTCATCAAATTATTCCAATGGACTATCTCAAAACTTTTGGCAATCAGGGCTTTTAACTCCCCGTTACATGCCAAGTTACTTAAAGCAAAATATGGCCAATCACAAGAGGAAAGCCGAGGAGTTACTCAAATGTCTAAATAAAAGGACAAACCAATGCCATTTGTATCATTGGTAGTCAATCTTGGGAACTTCAAAGCCCACAATCGGCGCCAGCCACAATAGCAGTGTCATTCCCGGCATGCTTGTACCTCTAAAATAGTCGATTGACCACACAGCAGGTATCATCCACAATAAAATCACGGTTAAAGATTATGGTTCCTACCCTTAGAAAGCATTTTGAGACCATTAAAGGAAGACCTTGTAGATCAGCAAACCTTGTTATCCTTTTACACTCAGAAAATGTGACAGAACATCACATTTTTTAGCTAGCAGTCCCAGAATTAACTGGCACTGGTAGCTGATTCCAAAATCGGGTAGCCCCTTGAGACAGCCTCATAAGTACTTTTGAACATACTGAGCAACACACTGGATTGAACCAAAATAGTATAATATCCCAACCATTTCACATTGATGTTGAACAATAAATCACAGAACTTGGTCACAACATCAAATCCGAGACATCCTACCTCCGCAATTTCTTTTGTAGATAGCTATATGTCCAAGAAGTAGACACCTTACATCCTCCCCTTTTCAAATTGGGTCCTTGTGAAAATCAATGTCAACAACATTTCTGTTATCCCATCATAAATAAAAGAAAAGTGTCTCAAATAAATTTACGTGATTACACACAATAATATTGTAACTGTTAAACAAAACTTCAGCCCTCGAAGCTAAATTCCCACATGATGCTCCTCATAAGTATAGACCATACCGCAGGATAAGGAACTTGCAGAAAAAATTATTCACCACAACTATCTGATATGGAATTTTCAGAATCTGTTGGTTTTAGAAATAAAATCCCATTATCTAGCTAATTCAGCCAACCCAAATATAAATCAAGGGGTATATGTAATATATTCAATCACATATATAACTATGTAGAGTAAATTTTAGGAGAAAACTTAAAGTGGCTAGCGTGATTCATAGTTAGATCCACTCCCACGATATTTCAAATCTTTGCATTCTCATCAATTTTCTGCAATGACAACTAGTGTAGAATTTTTGCAAATATTAAAACAAAATTTGTCACCAATGTTGATTATAATCATTTACCAAGTCAGTTTTTAAGGGCATAGGCCACCAGGCCCATCACTTAAGGAGATGAACCAAGGTAAGAGCTAACCATCTGCTGTCAGAGGATGTACTCAACCTTCAAAAATCTTGTTACCAGATCGTACAGGCACAGCCGCTGCTACAAAAACTGAATAAAAGATCAGAAATAATATAGATAGGTAAGAAACCTTAACAATGAAAGAAATGATAACTCACAAGATGGGTGAATATGCTAAAGCATATGTTATATGCATCCCTTAGAGAAAATTTACAACTAGAAAATTCTACCTTTGCCTAAATAGCAAAAGCAACCGAGTCAGCCACTTTGGCCGAATTTCTAATCACACCATTGCATTTTTTATTTTCACTGCACTGCATAACAAAAATCAATAGATATTTTCTCTCTTTATATGCAAAATCTATTTAACACACAGACCATTTTTACATTTTTTAAAATGTAAAAAATACCTCAGGAGTAAATACTGTGTAGTACCACCCAAGCCTGGTGCAGGACCTGCCCTTATTCACGGCTTGAACTGGTAGGAAATATTTGAGCAAACATAAGAAAATTCCGGTGCATAAATTCTACATTCTTATAGTCAAAGAGGACATAAAATTCATCATTCCATGTTGAGTAGACTATGGAAGTAACTTCTGTGTTACTTGGGTTGCAAGAAACAAGAGGTGGGAAGGGGGAGTTGGGATTTACATCTAATCATGCCTAACCTGTAAGCATTGGTTTCATCATTCCACATGCTTGTCTCAGTTTGTGAGGAGAAGCAGGAAACAGAGCACAGCTTGCACATTGAGTCCTAATTTGATAGCAAAATCCTTTGCTGCTCACCTTCAATCGAAATTCGTTGTCAAGACATGAGGTCTGCAAGGATAGCAGTTGAACATTTTAATTGTAAAAAAAATAAATGAAAAATCAAATAGAGAACTAACAAGCATTAATATGTAAGGTGTTTGAATGAGTTACCCCCTGTGCAAACAATAACCACACACCTTTGGTACCAAAACACAGGTTTCAACATCTGCAAGATCCAATTCTAGATATGATGAATACATATTTCGTTGAAAAAAGTCTGAAATATGGTCGAAAAAGGTCAAGATGGTCTTATATTGTTATAGTCAACAAATAATTTATTTGCACAGAGGTCAGCTTCTATTATTGCCACCTAAATAGGTATGAAGAAGTTGTTTAATTCTTTAAGATTTTCGATTGAAGTAACTATGCGTGATAATCCGACTCACTGTTCATAACTATTTCAAGTCAGTTTGAGGTACTGTATAGTGACTTTATCTACAGTAACATGGTTGCACCGGAACTAGGACACATGTTAGCAACAATGGCCCTGTCAGCTAATGATAATTCGGCAAACTCATACAAAACATGAAAACGCATATCTAACCAAGTCAGAAGCACGGCAACTTGAAAATTAAGTCAATTGAGCTCCATGGGAATTAAACTACCATAGACCTCAACAAATTTGCCACAATTACTCAAGAATTGCAGTCACAGTTAAAACCAGGTCAGTAGCTGCTGCCATCAAGGAATTCCACAGAAAACCTGAACCACTATGTGAGGCAACAGCATGTTCATAGCCTGTCAAGTTTAGTAATCTGACACAAGAAGCATAACTACAATAAAATGGTTGCAAGAGTATTGTCAAGTGAAAGTGGGCATGCAGTAATAAAATACAATCACAATCACGTTCTGGTCATAAGTATAATTTTCACAAATAACAGGAAAGAATGGATGTTTAATGTAGAAAATAGACAAAATTCATAACACGTCTCCATTGCAAAATAAAAATATGGTAGATTAAATGCTAAGATT
Source organism: Cedrela odorata (assembly GCA_035584115.1). NCBI lineage: Eukaryota > Viridiplantae > Streptophyta > Magnoliopsida > Sapindales > Meliaceae > Cedrela > Cedrela odorata. The sequence goes on along the minus strand of JAXCLQ010000001.1, from coordinate 1,943,362 downwards.
TAAGTAATCAGAATCTTCTCCATAATTCTTGAATTAGGGTTTCTGTTCCCTAACTAGCATTTGCACCAAACAAAACGAATGTCGGTTTGATTTCAACTTTCAAGAACTATGAATTCAAGAAAGCGTAGAATTTCCTCAATTCTGTTCGATACAAGCCACTTAACAAACTCATGGATAAAACGAAGAAATATTCTCGGGCGTCAAGATATTAGAACATACGAAGCTGCATTTATAAGACCTGATTTCATTGTTATCTTTAAGACTTCGTCTTCTGAGACACCCGAAGGTTTCTTATAATGACAATTAACAAACAAGTTTGTCTCCGTTCAAGCACAAGATAAAAATTCATACCTCGTATCCTGCAAACGAATCAAAAATTCCAGCAATTTGACTGTTAAGGAGTCCAATTTTCTCCGATATAATTTTCGCGGCCGCCTGGATTCTGGTTCCTCGGTTTTCTTGCGGCGCGCGAAGTCTAAAAATAAATTAGCCGTTTTGAATTTTAACCATTTGGGAGGAAGAAAACGCGGGATGTGAGTTAAAAGATAATGACGGAAATGACCTTCTCCTAACCGACTTAAAATTAACCAAAACGGTAGCGCTTCTTTGGTGCAATGGTTGCGGAAATAGTCTTCACCTCACCGACTTATATTATAATATATGTCAGACGGTGCCGTTTCTAACCATGTTTTTTAGATCAATGCTTTAACTACGCACGTGTGAAGATGTAGCTTTATTTTGAATATTATGTTATTTGAAAATCTATTCCAAAAAATTGTCATAAATGACACACATAACAAATGTAATAGTATTTACTTATTTAATAATTAAAAAAATAACATTTTAATTATTTATTATATATTTTAACTATCAATAAGTAAGTGTCGAGTTATTTAGGATATATTTTTTGAAATATTTAATATTATTTTTGATTTATTATACATTAAAGATTTTTACACATATAGATAATAAAAAAATGTTATCAATAATAGAAAATAACACAAAAGAAATAGAATTTTCAAATTTGAATGTCACAATTACAAAACATACATTGTTATAATATGACATAAAATAATAGTGACTAACTGTCCAATTCGATGAGTTTATGTTAAGTTATAAGTCTTTTATCTCAGTATGAATTCAGATTTAAAGATGTAACAAGTCAAGTCATATCGAGTTGTGATTCATAAAATACGAAATTGGCTCATGGAGATGAATCAGTGTTAGCTAATTTTGGTTTAATTTTGAATTAGTTTAATTCGAATTTATCAATTTATTAATTTTTTATTTTTTCTAATGGGTTAAATTTGCTTGGACCTGTCAATTTAGTTTGAATCATCAATCTTATAAGTATGGTGGATTCCAAATGTATACGAACTTGCCTATAATTTATTGTACTTTCACTTGACTCAATCTGTATTCGCGGACCCATAATCGATCCATGCACTATTTACATAAGTCGGATCGCGGGTTAATCCAGTCTTATAGCCACCTATAAAATGCTTGTAAGGCTTAATATAAACTAATTTAAATTAATAAATTTATTGCATACACATATATATACGTAAGCAAATACGGCAAGGGGATCAACAACCACGTGTCACCTGCACGTGAAAAGCAACCAGTCAGTCAACTTATTATAGAAAATAATAAAATGCTGATTAGCCACAAAGCCCTACAAATCCCGCGCCTCTATCTCGCTTTCAAAACCCTGCACTCATTTCCCGCCTCCCATTTTCTTTCCTTAAAAACCCGCCCCTCGTTCCCCCTCTCTCCCACCCTAATTCAGTCCCTTAGCATTTCTCTCTCTCTCTAAAAAATGGAGCGAAGAATCCGAGCTCTACACAGACAGCCATTGGCCCGAACCGAACCGTTTCTCAAGTACCTAAAGCCCGGTGCCCTTGCTAGAATGCGAGACTCCAGAATCAGCGCCAGATCGCATCGGGTTTGCTTAATCTCTCAGATCTGTCCCCACCGCTTATCGCCTTCGTCATCTCCGCCGTCAAGCGACGGTCAGCCACAGGTCAACCTGACCGATGGGTTCCCGTGCTTTTCGGTTAGGATGTACGGTCCACGGTGTCCTCAAAGGAAGAAGCTCGTGGCGGCTAAAGCCGTGATGTTTCTGAGCTCGAGCCAGTCGGGTCCCGTAACGGATCTTCCCGATCTGGTTATTGATGTTTTTAATAGTGACAGTAACACAGTTGTTGCTCATTGACAGCTCAACCAATCTGTGAATTTTACTTCTGTTGTTAAAATTTTTGTAGATTTTTAGTTTTAGAGGTCCCTTGGCGGATTGTGTTAAAAATATATTAGAGCCCAGATGAATAATAAAATCAAAATCAACAAATTCTCCATTTCAGATCTCCTATTTGTAGATTTATTTATGATTTTAGCTTCAAATTATATTGAATTTTTATAGTTAATTAACGAATGAGAGTGAAGTGCTATAACCCTTGTGTTAAATTACGCAGTTCAATAATTTTAACATTGATTGCGTTGTGAATTGCATTACGATTCTTAATTGGGATGGATTGAAGTTCAGACATGTATAAATCATCAATAATTTTATCATTAATTGTGTTGTGAATTGCTTTATACTTCTTAATTGGTTATTCTGGAGTTGGGCATTTAAGATTTACTCTTTATAATTTATCCGTTGTTATCAATTTTAAAGCCCTGTTGCTCAAACAATGATTCCCAGTAATTACATTTAATGCCAAAGTGATGCAAATTCTTCAAATAGGTTGATGTAGTAATTACATTTAATGGTTTTGTTACTATATTCATAGTTTGTTTTGTAATGATTCACTTAATGTTATTGTTAGCCAACAGGTGCTGTTAGATTGCCTCTTGATGGCCTTGAAACTCAGTTTAGCTGGACCTTTGAAATGGTTCTTCCCCTGAAGTTTTCCTGTCTTGGCCATCTTTTTTTCGCAGGTTGGTTAGCTCCTTCTGAACAGGTAGTTTAAAATGCAACAATATATGTTCCATTCAATATTGCAGCTAATTGTTAGATCCTACGCATACATGGAGTGGACTCATCTTCTTTTAGTATTTTATCATGCATTGAAGCTGTAAATTGTTAACAATGTTGGAATGAAACTAGTAGAATGAGCAAGTTCAACCCAGTTATTGTCCTTGTATTCTGAACATACTGTTTGCCGACTGGGTTGTGACTGAGCTCATGAAAAAGGCTTACTCATGAAAGATGTTGTAACAAAAATATAACCATAATCAAGATGCATCAAAAGCCCCCTATAGATGCAGTAATACATCTGTTCTGTTCTTAAGAGAGCTGGCACGCACAGTTCTCTCATCTATTCTTATAAGAACTTGCAAACAGAATTCTTACTTTCAAGTTTCAAGTTCCAAATAAGTAATGAGATCAGTCATTTATCTTACGACGGTGCATTTTTGTGTGCATAACACGACAGCGTTCCAATAAATATCTTCCTAGCGCTTATCGGGTTATTTGATTGAATAATCCATTCGGTCTCCGACTACTGAAAGATAGTACCTAAATTTGATCTTTTGAATTTCAACATAAATGGAAACTGATTGTCTTAAATACCCTTATTTATAACCGCAACTCCAAGGTTGCTAAATGCCGCCAACAAAAGAACAGGTATGTTCATAGATGTACTAATTTTCTTCCATCTTTAGAATGAAAATTTCCAGTCCAATCCTTGTGTAAGTGTGTTAAATGAAAAGAAATTGTCCCTACATAGTTTAATATTGCAAATACATTACAATTTCTGGTAGAAACTCAAGTAATCAGTACATTTGATATTGTTTTTCTGTAACAAAAAATTGAAATCGTTGAAAAATGCCTAAAAAATGATGCAAATTGAGCCAATTAAAGTGTAAAAAATGTTATGAAGCGGTTTTTGATGAATCTCCGATGATGAGCAAGTTAACAACCAGTTATGGAGGATTTCTCGACGGCATCGACTTGAAGTCACAGACCTTCACGGTCTGGTTATGTATGATTTCCATCTTTCAATGGTAATTTAGTCTTTTATAATTTTATTTAGTGTTAGAATTCAGAATCTAAGGTTACTTTTGAGTTTTTCTGTTCAAATGCATAAAATCCAATTACAGTCTGCGTAGCTAACAAGCGAACTGGAAAGTGCTTCCCATTTTACAGAGATCACGTAAGAGAAAAAAAAGCACGAACAGCATCAATGGCGGAGCGAAAAACCAAATACGACCGCCAGCTCAGGTACTTAGTCCTCTGCCTCACTGTCGTGATAGTAATCACTGTTTTCCATCCTTAGTGTTTATTATTTTCCTCTTCCACTTTCTCTTTGCTCCGTGTTTAATGTAGGCCGATAACCAATTATTTTGCTTCGTTTGTGAAAACGAAGTTTTAGATTTTAGAACCCTATAGAAATCTTTGCGAGTTTTTAATCTTACTCTTTACCGAGGTGTTGTAATTATCTTTGGAGTATTTCAGTGATATATTTGTTAATGCTATTTTTTCAAATGCAAAAAATAAAAGTAACAAAGAGATTACCAAACAGCTCGTTTAATTCGGAAAATAAATCTGTAAAAGTTACTCTCTGAGAAGTAAAAAGCAGAAAATAAAAAGGTTGAACCTAATAGTACCTTAATTAGTTATATTTATACTTAGGTTTTATTTGTTTATTTAATGTTATATTGAAATTGTAGGATCTGGGGTGAGCAAGGGCAGACAGCCCTTGAAATGGCCAGTGTATGCTTGCTCAACTGTGGTCCTACTGGTTCCGAGACATTGAAAAATCTGGTTCTTGGCGGGATTGGAAGCATCACTGTAATTGATGGGTCTAAAGTTGAATTGTGTGACCTTGGAAACAATTTTATGTGTATGTTTCTCCATTAATTATATTAAACTTCATAATTTGCTCTCTGGGTTGCCTTTTCTCACCCAGTTTTTGTTGTTGGTGGTAGTGGATGAGTCATGTGTTGGGCTATCTAAGGCCAAGTCTGTGTGTGCATTTCTTCAAGAGCTCAACAATGCTGTTGAAGCCAAGTTTATTGAAGAGTATCCGGAGGCACTAATTGAAGCTGACCCTTCATTCTTTTATCAGTTCACGTTGGTAGTGGCCACTCAGGTATAAATTTTTGGTGCCAGTCTTTAGATATTTTTTATCAGAACAATTTTTAGCTTTCATTGTTAAAGTAGTTTTATTTCTTATGGGAATTTTATCTTCTAGGCTTTTGTCTATTCTGATTTTAGGTCACCTTCACGTGTAACTATGGTTATTCTCCATATTCATTGCACATAAACCTTTTTAGATACTGCTACTATTAGTAAGTATGTAGATTTATATTGTTGTGAAGGTTTAACTTGGCACTTAGATGCATTTGAGCGATGAATCAATTTGTCCCTTTTTTCCTTAAGATTGACATGGTTCATTCCGTTGTAGCGGCCAAGACCGGCAACATTATTTACTGCCATGTCTTTATCATATGTGAATTTAGATTTGTTTCTTCTTTACATTGACTGTTGACTAATATCTTCATTTTCATTAATCACAAGATCTTGATGTATTTTTCTTAACTTCACTGTCAGCTGGTGGAAGAAAAAATGGTAAAACTTGATAGACTCTGTAGAGAGGCAAATGTTATGTTGATTTTTGCCCGCTCCTACGGCCTCACCGGGTTTGTTCGAATCAGTGTGAAGGTAAGCTAGTGGCTCAAATTCTTCTTCGCTACTGTGGCATTTTAGAAAGTTGGTATTGATACTAAATTTAGTTAGTAGTTTTCAAGGAAAAACTGGTATGCTAGGGATTACCTGTTGGGTTCATTTATCGGCTTATTAAGTCTAACATAGATCAATGATTGTTAGATTGAATGATCACAGATGTCTTTTTTGATTTAATATCAGAACAAACAAGTTTTTTTTTTTTTTTTAAATTATGCTTGACATTCCGGTAGGGACAGGGAATGTGAATGTTCAGTCAAGATTTTTAACAATGTAAGATTAGAGTTTGGTTTCAGGAGAAAACATATGGTACTTCATTCAGAGATTTAGAAATTTTTGTGCATCGACAAGGGTCACTAAATTTGTTTTTTTGGGAGGCAGGAACATGCAGTGATTGAATCAAAACCTGATCATTTTCTGGATGACCTTCGATTAAATAACCCATGGCCTGAGCTCAGGGAGTAAGGAATTTTTGTATTTCTGTTTTTGTCTTCATTTGCTTAATCTGTGTGTCTTTTTTATATCTGTGATGGTTTTTGGCCTTTCTAACATTTATTCTTAACTGTTTCCTCTTAAGTATATATATAAATGTGAAGTTGAAAACCCACTGATTATGCTTTACTCTTATTATTCTGATTGGTGTTTTCTTACAACAGGTTTGCAGAAACATTTGATTTGAATGTACCTGATCCTGTCGCCCACAAACACACTCCATATGTTGTCATTCTTCTTATGATGACTGAAGAGTGGGCCAAAAGCCATGGAGGCAGCCTTCCATCAAGCAGAGAAGAAAAAAGAGAGTTTAAGGTTTACATGGTTCCTAACTTTTATTTTAGGTTTTTACTGCTGATCGTTAATGTGATTTAGTTGGAGTCTTGCACATCGTAGGAGCTTCTTAAGTCCAAGATGATTGCAATTGATGAAGACAACTATCAAGAAGCTATTGAGGCCTCCTTCAAAGTCTTTGCTCCTCGAGGAATAAGTAAGTTTGTAATATGGAAGTATGGGTGGAAGCTTTTTGGATGAAACTTTGTAGGGAGTTATTGCAGGTAGAAATTAAAGAAAAGAGATTTACTTTTCATCATATATATTTGCTAAGTAACCACTTAACCTAAATCTTTAAGATGATAAGTGAGATATAGGCAAGTGCCTGTCAATTGTATGTACGCGCTAACTAGCCCTTTAAATGCAAGGCAGTTGGATCAAACTCCACCACAACCCCTAGTATAACAACAAACAAAATCCAACCAACTATTCTAACTTAAATAATTTGATGGTGGGTTCCACTTTTTTCATAGGAAACTGAACAATATGTTAAAGTATAAAAGATAAGTACAAAGGTGGACCAGATGTACATGGAGAGTCAAAAAACAACTTTACACGGGAAGCAAAAACTATATGTAATGTTGAATACAAGCCACTTGGTCAACCTATCTTTGATCTCTGTTAAGTTACTACTCAATCTGAAGGCTTAAGCATAAACTAATAGCTAAGGGCCTCGTAATAGAAGCTAAATGTTGTTTGCCTGAACTGTGTTTCACATTGCTTAAATACTTAAGGGGAAGGCTTCAAACGTAGTTTCTGCTATTTGTTTTGTATGCAGAACTGACTATGGGCTATGTATTGCAGATAGCTGACTTTTCTTGTTGCTATTGCAACGAGAATGAGTTTGGCATTGTCTACCTGCATTGGTTTTGGGACAGGAAAACGTTTGAGTTATCTTGCTGTTTATCCTTATAATTAAAATGTCTATTTCATAATTTTGGCCTTGAATAAGAGTCGAGTTTTTCAGATAGATGTGTTATGGATATTTATGTTTAACCTAGAAAAGATTGAATTGCTGAAACAAATGGAATAGAGGTTATTATGACTATAAGACATAAACTCCTTGCTTCAATAGGAAGTTAAGACACCTGAGGTTTTATCATCATCAACGCCATTATTCTATATCTGACTTTGGCACGCATAACTATTTCAGCTGTGTGAAAATCACCTTTCTGATTACGTTGCCTGTGAGTAGGTAGTTAACTTTTTCTCTATCCGTTGCTTCTCAGGTTCTGATTTACAACAAATAATTAATGATAGCCATGCTGAAATTAATTCCAGCTCATCAGATTTTTGGGTGATGGTGGCAGCTTTAAAGGTTGGTGATTTTAAAGTTCACTTGTTTCTGTAATTTATTAGTTTGCTTTACTTTTTATGCTGGTGGGTGGTGTTGAGGGTTTGGAGATAGTGGCAAGTTTGTCTGATGATCAGCTATTAAATTTCGTTTCTTCTGCGCATGTATACAAAATTTATTGTTAGTGTTTTAAATTAACTGATATTATTATCATCATTTTTCAAGAAATAAATATATTAACCATTTTGACTATGATCTAGATTCATGCAACTATAAAGTTTTTAACTTCATCTGACTTACATTTGTTCAAGTCCTTAAATTTCTGTTCTCTCTGCAGGATTTCATTTCCAGTGAAGGTGGTGGGGAGGCACCCCTTGACGGATCAATACCGGATATGACATCTTCAACTGAGTGAGTGTGTATGTGGGATTTTTTTATCTTCTTTTTCCTTAAGATTGGAAAGGAAAAACATTGGTTACAAAATGTGTATAAAATTTTATGCAGGCATTATGTGAATTTGCAGAAAATCTACCAAGACAAGGCTGAGGCTGATTTCCATGCCATTGAGCATCGGGTGAGGAATATTCTAAAGAAACTCGGCAGAGAGCCAGAGAGCATCTCCGAGGCAACAATAAAAAGTTTCTGTAGAAATGCTAGAAAACTCAAAGTAAGCATGTTAAATTATACTGTTATTATGATTCTGAATTTGTAATCAGCTACTAGTATCCCTTGGTTGACTTGAATATTGCAATTTTGATGTCTTCACCACATCATGTTCCAAATGTTCAAGAATGTTTCGTCAGACACATCAGAATGCGTTTTGCCATTATGTTTTAGAATAGCTTCCTACCATGCAAGCTAGGTGTTGATTATTATTTATTAGGTTTCCTGTTGACTTGAATTTTCTTGCATATATTTCTTTTTATTATAGCACCATCTTGCTCAGCTGTTAAGTAATTTTTTATCTGCTAGTGATTTTGAGGACTTTGTTGAAGTGATAGCTTGTATCTCTTTGATGGGGTTACCCTATGTGTTAACAATAGTCTTACCGTCTACACTATAACCATTAGATTTTCACCCCATCAATGATATGTATTTCTAAATGTTGATGATTTCAATTATAGAGTAGTGCCTCTCCACCAAAGATCCAGTAGCTATTTAATCACATACAGGCGTTTTGGATTGATAGATATTTTAGATCCTTGAATCAATTATGCAAACACAATGTACATTCATTTTCTACTTGCCCTCCACTGAGACACTTATTCCATGCAGGTTTGCAGGTATCGCCTGATTGAGGATGAGTTTAGTAATCCTTCCGTATCGGAATTGAAGAAGTATTTGACAGATGAGGATTATCGGTGACAAGTTTATTATTCTGCATTCAGAGAATGATTTGTCTGTACTGTACAATATTTTTTGCTCAAGTGTTGGGTGTCTTGTGATCCTTTATGGTATTGCCTGTTCGTTTTTAGTCATTATGCTTTGCATAAGCATGTGAAGCATCCCTTTTTTGGCTTTTGAATGAGAGGTTGTTTCCTATGATATCGATTTCTTTTATAAGTAATGAAACATGGATGAGCTACTATCTAAAGTAACCGCTGTCGGTATTTCAGTAGAAATTGGCATTAAAAAAAAATTACTTACAGGCTGTGGTGTCCTATTTGTGTTTGCAGTGTTGCTGTGGGTTTCTATATTCTCCTAAGAGCTGTAGACAGGTTTGCTGCCAATTATAACAGTTTTCCTGGGGAATTTGATGGGTAAGTTCTGATGTTGATAGCGACTATAACCTATTCTTTGTAGAGTCAACTCATGTTTCCTGTGGTGTGAGCCTCAGAGTTTAACTCTATGGTCAACATCTACAGCCCCATGGATGAAGATATATCTCGGCTGAAAACTACAGCTGTTGGTGTACTAGGGGACTTGGGATGCAATGGTTCAACATTGACCAAGGATCTTATCAACGAGATGTGTCGCTTCGGCGCTGCAGAGCTCCATGCTGTTGCTGCCTTCATTGGAGGAGTTGCATCACAGGAAGTCATTAAGGTTTTGTTTCTGTCTTTTAGTTAAGTCATTAAGGTTGTGTTTCTGTCTTTTAGTTATGTTCATCTGTTTGGCTTACAAAGTTATCCTGACTCAATAAGATTCATTTTGTTCTCAACAGCTCATAACAAAACAGTTTGTTCCCATGTCGGGGACATTCATCTTCAATGGCATTGATCACAAGTCCCAACTGTTGACACTGTAGTAAATTTTGAAACTGCAAATGCTGAGTTGACTGGTATGCTTCCATTTTATTTAAGTTCGAAAACGTTGCAATTAAATTCTCTTTTGTAGCTCGTATGAGCACCATGATTTTATTGGCAGATTCTGTACCCATGAGATGGACCAATCAATCTTTTGCAGTTTTACTGCTTGTTTTTATTTCTCTCTGTATCTTTACAACATGATATGAATTGAGGCATTCTTTGCATTGTAACGAGGCACGACTAGTAGTCTGATGAAGTTCTGGCGATTATTAGTTATTGTAACTTCATCTTCTTGTAAAGACAGAATTACTAAAGAAAATGAGAAAAGTTTTAGGAGTGTAGTTCCATCACCCCCTGGGTTCTATTCCCCCAACGTAAGCCTCACATGGAACTATACTGAATTTTGTGTTGATTTCCTGCCATGCCGTTGTGATAATCTGCTCTTTTAAATATCAACTTCTTACGTGGTGAATCACTCCATTTACTTAAAGTTCACTCTCTGTTTGATTGCTCAGAAACTAGAGGAATACCAAGGAATCATAAATTTGAAAGCTTAACTTTCTAGAATGCATTTAACTATAAGTTGAACTGAGTTCTTCATATCCTTATCATCTCTGTTTGTAATATGTAATGAAATACTTTGAATTCGAATTTCATTTCTTTTCCTATGTTTTCTGAGCAACCAAACAAACCGCAAATATGTAGAACAAAAGAAAAAAAATAAACAACAAAAACAAATCATCTTAATTAAAACAATGTACCTTTATTCGCGTGTTTGAATGGAGAATACGAGTTTAAAATCAGTTAAAGCACCCTTGAGGCTGTGTTGAGGCTTTGGGTCGGTGTGTAAGTAACAAGAATTTGGAGGGCATTTGTTAAAGCTTTCGCCAACGTCGGTATTGCGTGGTGAAGAAAATTGATATTGCTGTTAAAGAAGCAATGGTGACGGCGACTTTAATCTTGTCTTTCTGTCCCATTTGCTTGGTGTTTTTCGTGTTTTCTTTTCATTTGGCGTGCTTGCTTGCAGCTTGATCTGCGAAGCTCACTGGTTCGAGCATTGTCGAGAGGCAAGAGGGAAGGGAAGTGTTTGTTACTGTAGCTATTGATTTTAGCTGAAGCTGTTCGTTTTGGTAGGCTTAAATTGAGGCTTTTGATCTGGGCCAAAAAGAGTTTTGTTTAACAATCTAGCCTAATTTTTTTGGGCTTATAAGGCCCAAACATGTGACAGTCTTGCTTGGGCACTGAAAGTTATATCACAATGTTGGGCCTGATTAGGATTTGCAGTTTATAAATGAATCTTTTAAAAATAAGGGTAAGTTAAATTTATTAAGAGAAATATATTTGCTGTTGCAGTTAAAACACAATGTTGGGGCCTGAAGTAACCGCCTTTCAGTTTTCAAAAGTTGGTTATGTATGCATATCTGGGGCCAAATCAAAGAGGCCAATGCAAATGAAAGAAATCAAAATGGCATTGGAAACAATTACTGTAAGTGGTAAGGAAGTGATGGAACAGATTGTTCTTTCTGATTCACCAAAAGAGGATTTCCCCAATTCCTTAAGGAACGACGACGTTGAAAAGGAACCTAGACTCTACAAGAAGATTCTTGCAAAGTTTGCAAATTTGTGGGCTTCTCTTGTGGAGAATTTGTCTGTGGTTCAAAGGGTTGTTCAGAATCTCTGGTTACAATGTGTTCGTGGTGAAAATTCAGATAGAATTAGAGCTTACCAAGTTTGGCCAGGGAATAATGTATGTGAGCCAACTTGCTAATGGTACTATTTTCTCAGTAATTTCTTGATAATTATTCATTCATTAAGAAAATTTGGTACAGAAATTTCTTACTTCATATGCAGGTATTTTTCTTCCATGGGAGATTCGTTTGTGGCCCAGATCCAAGAGGACTGCTTTTGACAATCACATCTATAATTCTTTCAAGTTGGATTTTTGCCATGCATATTGCAGATGATTTACCTGACTCCAGTCTCATTATCGCCATATCTGTTATTCTAACAGTAATAGTTAGTTCCTTACTTGAAACTTTGTTCATTCTCATATTTCATTTCTTAAAATTCTAGTCTAATTGCCTTTACTTTTTTTTTTTTCGTTTTGTTTTTGCTTGTTTGAAATGCAGGTTCTTGTCAATTTGGTTTTGGTTAGTGCAACTGATCCTGGTATCATTCCTAGAAATGATCAAACTTCAGTTGAAGAAGTTGGTACGGGTGATGGAACCAGAAGGAAAAGAATAATTGTAAATGGGGTGGAAATGAAACTAAAATATTGTCGAATTTGCAAGATTTTTAGGCCACCCAGGAGTTGTCATTGCGCTGTCTGTGACAATTGTGTCGAGAAATTCGATCACCACTGCCCGTGGATTGGTCAATGTATTGCACTGGTACACTCACATATAAGTTGCTCCCTGTTACATTGATAATAGACTAGTTATCTCATACGAAGTTACTAACTGCAAATTTTTATTTTTATATGTACAGAGGAACTATCGATTTTACTTGATATTTGTGATCTCGGCTTTGGTTTTCTTTGCCTACATATTTGCCTTCTCGGTTTGGAGAATTCACTGGAGAGTGGTGAAAAATAGTAATGGATTCTTTGAAATGCTGAAGAACCGCCCCAAAACACTGGCATTGGTGTCTTTTAGTTTTGCTGCCATTTGGTTCCTATCCGGTCTTGCTATCTTTCATGTCTATCTGATTACAATAAATCAGGTTAGTTCTACATATTCAAGTTTGTTTTGATAAACGGCTTGCATGTACATAAAAGAGTAGCGTTTGATGGTTTTCATTTATTCTCTTCTGGTATAGCGCAGACGGCTTATGAGAATTTCCGGCAACGCTATGCAGATTCTCAAAATCCAAATGATGAAGGAATACTGAGTAATTTTAAGAATGTATTGTTTGTGCCACTGCCACCGTCTAAAGTTGATTTCAGAGCTGAAGTAAATGCCGAGTTGGCATATAAAGGCTACAAGGAGAGTCTAAGGTGAAACTAAATTAGGAGACAGACCAACTAGAAGATATTATAATTGTAAGCACATGTTTAGTATCAGCCTACTGTATTTTCTATGCAAAAGATAAACATACTGTACATTTTGATAATTTGTCTGTCAATATTTGCTGGCAAGGTCATGTGTTACATCTGGTTTGCCAATCATGCCCATTAGTTTTCACATATCAAACATTTGATTTAAACCCTGAACATACAGAAAGAAAGAATCAATAATGCTTGAAATTGAATCCAAGTGCTGAAGAGTCAATTCTCTTGATCATACCCCTACTCAAATCAATACCTTATTTACTCTTTATGTTGGGTTCCAATGAGTGCATAATCTGCACTGCTGCACAGAGCAGCCTGCTGCCTTGGTTTACAAAATGGCAGATAACACATGGTGCATGGGGTCCTAGACAAAATGTGGTGGATTGATGGAGCTAGCTCTGATGCATGTGTGTTTGCATTTATGCAGGCCCAGTAATTAAGTTGGACTGCATGGAACATAATGGAATTTCTGGGACTACCAGATAAATGAATCTAGATAAACTTTTGACTTTCATTCATCGGTTATGAGATGGGCAAAAAGAAATAAAGAAATTGATTGTTTTAACAACTTTATGATGCGTTAATGTTTTCATAGCTTTTCTGCATGGTTGAGCAGTACTTAAGCAAGAAGCAGTTGACTGTTGAGCATGTGAAGCCATGCCTAGAAATATGGCGGTCGAAACTCCAAATCAATGAATCTGAATTGGTCCATCTTTAAATTTAAAATTGTGCAGAGCCTAAGAAATTGTAAAGACACATTGTATTATGCTGGCTATTCCTTCACGGCATTAAATTGCTAAATTTGACCTTTACATGAAAATTTAAACAACTAAACCTACTCATTTGTCCCCTCCGTGATTATTTGGCAGATCTGTTCCTCTGTTATCATAGAGCAATTTAAGGTTCTTTCAAGTCCAAAGAAACTTTTGCACAACCCAGACATTGAAAAGGAGAACAGCTATGTAAATTTGGTTGGTTCAAGAGATTGTATTTATTATTCCTCTTACTTATAATTTATTCCATGTGAACATATGGAATCATATCATATCATAGTTTATCACTTAATCTTCATATGTTTATGTAGGTTTAGCCTGGTCCAAAGAAGAAATTTTCTATTTTCATCCCTTTTTCTTTTAGGTGATAAGTACAATCTTAACTTTATTTGTATCATGCAAGAAAGTGCAGCAGTTTAATTAAAGCAAACGATAATGATTCTCTAATCATATGAACCCATATGATAAAAGTGACTAACACCTCTGCAAAAAGAACCATTATTATGTCATTAGAAGTGGTAGATTATTGAAAATGTTTTAGAAATGGCTTTACATTCTTAAGACAAGATTACCCTTTTACTTTAAAATGATAATTATAACAAATTCCAATGTGTAAATAGGGGAAGAAGTTATCTAAAATTTTGAAAATAGATAATAAATAGAGAACCCAGTGAGTAAATGGCCTTTAATTTATATGCATGATAAAGCACCTGCACCAACTAACAGAAGGTCTCGTGAAATGGCAGCTTTGGGTTGCTTAAGAAGAATACTAACAAGATGTGGTGTAAAGCGACGGGGAATCCTATTGCAAGCAAGGCACCTGTGACCTAACCAAAAATACACAACAACACAAATCCCTTTTCATTTTCTGCCAATTCCTTTTGTTTCTTATCTTCTCTCACTAAATAGGCAGTATTTGATACCAACTACTGCCTCATACTAGCAAGAAAATCCCAGTCCATGTCTGTCCAATCCGAGTTCATTTATTTCCTTGGCGGCGAAATTAGAAGATAATTAATGTTGATTAATGTTTGTGCTATGTCATTGTATTACCAAGGGACACTAACTAATAGTGCGGCAATTCATCAAACATGTAACGTGCAAATATTTAAGCATACATAATTTTCATTAGGCCCACCAAATAGTAACCAAACGAAACGTGTGCACAGCCTCCACAACCCCAACCTTGCAACAAATACCTCACCAACAAGGCAAAACAAATAATTTTGTACCAAGTATGAATATAGCTTTTAACTATATTCTAGATTGTGCCAATTAATTTCTTTCTTCAATAATATTACACACAAAAAATATTTATTTTAAGACATGTAAATTCTTCGTGAAGAATGTCTACTTATTTTTATTATATTTTTATATAATAATTATCGATCAGAAACATACATCATTTTTATACTATCGCAAAAGTACTTTTTTATTATATTTTCGTTTATCGATTATCAATTATTATTATATATTAACTTAAATTAAAGAAAATATTTATTAATTATATTTTTATTCATTTATTAGTTGCCAATCGTAATTATATACAATCACAAAAATAGTTCATTATTATATTTTTATTTATTAATTATCAATTTCATCATCTATTTATTCAAGTAAATTATAAAATCATCAAAGAATTTTAGTTTGTAAACTACAATTTTTTCTTTTTTTATATTTTAATTTAAAATTATGATCAAATAAATACAATTTTGTGCTAATTACTTTCATATTTTTTAATTCTCAATATTAATTAACATGTTTAGAGATTTAAATCCCAAATAAGAAGGTATTAAGAAAGGAGTATATTTCGAAATCCACACCAAAATTTATTAAAATTGAATAATACAAATTAAATCTTATATTAATCATATTCCGTTGGCTAAGATGTGCTGATCAAGCCGTTTAATAGTGCAAACCGACCACTAGGATCATATTCATAGGTCTTAATTTAAAATTAGAATCTATTTTAAATAAATAATTATTTAAAATTTGAAAGGCTTTGTACGACTAAATTGCCCCTAAAAACAAAAGGGTAGGGTATGTCCCTTAATTTTGGGCAACAAAGGATGTCCCTTTTTTGGTGGTCGAAGGAACATCAAATTTAGGACCAGTGAATAACATCGTGGCACGTGTCAAGGTCGCTTGCGCGTCGGTGCAGACTTTTGTAGCTTCCACGTGAGATAAAATTTGCACGTTTCATGTAACATGAATGGACGGAGTACGAAAGTTGATCCAATTAAATTTTGCCACGTATCCAATAACCAGGGATCAACACCGTTTAAAAAAAAAAAGCACATATTATATAGACATTAACAGACTATTTAATTTAGCGTGGATAAAATAAATTGTGATTGAGAATGAATAAATAAATAAATAAAATTATTAATTAATTAATTGGTTGTATCCTCTTTAATTTTATTTATTAATTAATAATTAATAAAATTTTTATTTTATTATTTAAATAGTCACCTCTTTATCTTTCCAAAATCCCATACTGACTTATTGCTTTGACTTTCTAATTTGTAATTTATATAATAAATAATTAATTAACATACAAAACTAAAATATAATTTAGAAAGTAAAAAAAATTAATATTCATTATTTATGCTCAACAAAAATATAAATAAATAGGAAGAATTGACCACAGGGTGGTTCGGAGTTATTTTTATAATTTTAGACGAATTTTTAAAATGTAATTTTTATTAAATTTAATATTAAATAAATAATAAATAATAATTTACAACTAATTTTAAATTTAAACTATAATTTTAAATTAAAATTAAAAATTTCAAAGAATCGCCTTTTTATCACCTGTCCCATGCCAGCACATTTAGCGGATGAGTAGGAGACATAATGAAGCTCCACCAATACTTAAATTATATGCAACATTTTGATTGCGAAAGTTGATAACTGGTTGAGTAATTGAGTACCAAGTAGAGATTATTGATGATCATCTGCCGCTGCCAAGCAAGAAGGACCACAAACTCATTAAATTTTTAAACATGGCCATTCACTGACTATCGATCTAATTAGAAAGTCCAATTATGGTGGCTGGAACATAGAATGCGACAATATTTATCGATAATATAAAATCCAGTACTTGATAGTTGGTATGAATATATATATATATATATAAATCGGCAAGGGCATTAGTGTCAAGAGAGCGACTGTTACTGAGGCGGACGGTTTGGTATAAGAAAACAAAGCGGTTAGTGGGTTCTCACTTCTGTTCAGTTCAACGTCCCTTACCTGCAAAGTAGTAGAAAACTTTTGGACACACAACTCTGTTCAGATTCTCTCTCTTGGTTTTCTATCTGCAGAGAGAGGAGAAGGAACAACAAAACAAAACCGAAACCAAAGGATAAAGGAGGAAACAAACGAGAATTTGTGAAGCATCTATTCACTCCGTTTCTATTTCTTGACTTTCTTTTGTCTTACATTTCTCAGCCTTAAATTTTGTATCTTGTACCAGACTCCACTTCATTTTCAGATTCTGATTCTTCTGTTAAGTTTTGTGAGCACTTGGGATTTGTCCGGTTCTGGGTTTCTTTGATTTGGCTCGTTCTTTCTTGGTGTTTGTTATTGTACATGGGTTTGTGATAGCTATTGATTGGGAAATAGGAGAGAACTTTGGTGAAGACGACAAATAATGTCTTTCAAAAGCAGAGGGGAGCTGACTTCAAGAAATGTTATTTCGCCAAAATGGGCTTTTTTGCTCTGTTTAGGATGCTTCTGTGCTGGCATGCTCTTCACCAATAGGTATGCATACGTATTTTTGATGAATATTGTGACAGTTTATCGCTTGTGGGATTTGATCAATTCGTTTATTTATGGTTTTGGTGCAGTGGCTTCAAGTTATTATCTTTTTACCAATTTTTTAATTTTGTAAAGAGCAAATGATCTTACAGTTGTATTCTAAGATCTATATTTTAGCGGATTATAATTTGTTTCAATAATAATAAATATATATCAGCTGGTTTTGGGGGTATATAAATGTTTTTCTTTGATGGGCAACTGTGAATTTTCTAGAATTTATTGTTTTGGTACTGTTTTTGTTTTGCCTGGTGTGTAAATTCTTGGCTCATTGATTTTGCAAGTGGGATAGATCTGAATTGGATTTTCATTTAGGATACAAACCATATTGGTTTGATTTATCTGTTGTGTTTCTTTGTCAAATTATATAAATTTTGGCTTTGATGACAATTCGGTTCTACTCTAAG
This sequence comes from Cedrela odorata, assembly GCA_035584115.1. Taxonomy (NCBI): domain Eukaryota; kingdom Viridiplantae; phylum Streptophyta; class Magnoliopsida; order Sapindales; family Meliaceae; genus Cedrela; species Cedrela odorata. The sequence continues at coordinate 1,925,263 of JAXCLQ010000001.1, read as the reverse complement.
CCTCTGCCAACAATTTGATGACAATTTCTCTGGTATCTGTTGTACAGCCCAACTGTTTGATAAATTTCTTTTTATTGTAGCTAAAAGCTGCCCGTAGGCCATTACTTTTCATATGGTCTTTTAAATTTGTTACTTTTCATACGCCTAACTACTTTTCATATGGTCTTTTATTAGGCTCCATGCTTTTATTGAAATCATTTTCTAGTAAGAATCGTACAAGAAAAGAAAGAAATTGAATCGTTTGCATAGCTAATTATTGGCATCCAGTGCGCTGTTTTAAGAAATAATATATATACTTTGTCGAAATGCTTTTCAGTTGAACTTCATTCTGATGAAAAATTGCTAAGTTTATGTTTCTGTATTTAGTTGTTGGGATTATGGTAAATCAGTTTATTAATGGCAAAACATTGGTAACAGAATGTGGGCAGTTCGTGAATCTAAAGACTTCACACGTTCAACTGCTATGGAAGCTGAAAAACTAAAGCTAGCTTCAGAGGGTTGTAATACAAGAGTTGTGAGTATCTCCAACCTTCATTCCTTAATCACAGATATACTTAAATGTTCTAAGTTAATATCACTTTGTCATTATAATTCTCTCATCCAAATTGTGGCTATGTTGTGATCTGATTGGATCCTTTTAGTTGCAACAGAAAGTAGTAAGGCGTGAATCTAAGGACATTATAGGGGAGGTTTTTAAGACTCATCATGCCATTCAGTAAGTTGCTTATGCTTATTATATATATATATATATATATATATATTTATATTTCCTTAGGCTTTGTTCTTGATATGTCTTAAAGCATCCTTAATATGAAACTTATAATATAGTATGTTCAATGCAGGACACTGGATAAGACTATTTCAAATTTGGAGATGGAATTAGCTGCCGCAAGGGCAGCACAAGAGTTTGTACTCAGTGGCTCTCCTTCATTGGAGAACTTAAAGAAGGCTGGATCATCTGAGAAAAGAAGGTATTTGATGGTTATTGGTATTAATACTGCCTTTAGCAGCCGTAAACGAAGAGATTCAGTTCGTGCTACATGGATGCCTCAAGGTTCTTGGATTGATTTCTTGTTTCTTTAGATGTTGTCATTTTGAGTACTCTTATTTGATTTTGATTGCTAAATTGATTTGTTTTCTGATTTTTGATTCTTCTGTGAAAATAAATAGGTGAAAAAAGGAAGAAATTGGAAGAAGAGAAGGGTATTATCATTCGATTTGTCATTGGGCATAGGTTGGTAATCCTTTTATTATGATTGTATTGTACAGATAGACATGTAATTTGTGTTTGAATACCACTGTGGAAATTTGACAAGTTGAGCCTCTGCTCTAGAAAGTTAAGGTGAATATGTGGCCATTGTATGATAAAGGATATCGAACTTTTTGAGATCCTTACCTTACTTGGAGTTTGCTGGGGCTACAAGTCAATGCAATTCACAGAACATTTGTTTCTGAACTTCTGTGAATGCACAAGTTATTTGATTCAACTCTCTAACGAATGTGCTAGTGTATCTGCACTCTCTTGTACATGACAAATTGGAATATATTCATTGAGTAATTGGGCAGTCTCAGTAAGAATATCCTCATATATATATGTCGATAAAGAGTAGAATCTTCTCTTCTCTGAAGCAGCGTCATGACTCAATCTGTTTGAGTTCATAGTTATTTCTACACAGCACTTCCATTCACATTTGTGGATTATTGTTTGCACAAACAGTTTTGTGGCCATGGCAGCTTGTAAGTTATGATTCAGCCGTCATGACAAATTCATCTGAAACCAATAGTAGTTAGTATTTGTAGGGTGCAGATTTATTGACAATTAATTATTTCTTTTTATGCAGTGCCACAGCTGGGGGTATTCTGGACAGAGCTATTGAAGTAGAGGACAGAAAGCACGGGGATATCTTGAGGCTGGTAATGCCTGTCTATCATGTTTTTCTGTTACTGCTTACCCTATTTTGCAGAACTTTTGCTCCAGTCCAAAAGAAAGTTCCATACATTTTCAAAACATGAAAAATAAAAATAAGAATATGAGTTGATGTGTCACTGGCGATCATCTGAACAGGACCATGTCGAAGGGTACCTGGAATTATCTGCCAAGACAAAGGTATATTTTGCCACTGCTGTTGCTTTGTGGGATGCAGATTTCTATGTAAAAGTTGATGATGATGTCCATGTAAATATAGGTAAGTAAATCTCCTGGTTTGTACGATACCCTTGTGAGTACATGATAATCTAATGACATTTGATTTGGCGCTCCTCTTTCATTATCAGATGGGGCGGGGTTCAGATTCCAGTTGGTAGAGTTATAAAGGCATTAGATATATGATTGGAGATCCAAAATTGATGAATGGATAATCCTAACTGCTTTTGTGATAATAAGGATATGCATATTAGCAGGCAAAAGTAATTTTGTTCAACAATTTGAAACTCTTTTGTTATGTTAAGTCCCACCCTTTCATATTACTGCAGGAACACTTGGAGAAACTCTTGTTAGACACCGATCAAAGCCACGGGTATACATTGGGTGCATGAAATCTGGTCCTGTCCTTAATCAAAAGTAAGTGATATTTTATTAAATTTGGTTCTTAAAGAATGTTAAGAAAGTAGCAAAGTTTCTAATTTTTAATGCTCATTTTACTGAATAGGGGAGTGAGATACCATGAACCTGAGTATTGGAAATTTGGTGAAGCCGGGAATAAGTATTTCCGTCATGCAACTGGACAGCTTTATGCCATTTCAAAAGATTTGGCTACATACATATCTATAAACCAGTAAGTCTCTTATCTTTTTTAGAAATAAAAGATGGAAGCTTATGTTTAGGTCTAGTCTGCCCTTGATATTGCCTTCTTGCGCTTGGATGGTAATTTGGTTGTATAATCTCTCAGGCATGTTCTACATAAATATGCTAACGAGGATGTTTCGTTGGGATCATGGTTTATTGGACTTGATGCAGAGCATATTGATGATCGGAGACTATGTTGTGGCACGCCACCTGGTAAAGTCCTGATTCTATTGAAATTTTAATCCGTGATAATAGTACAATTATTATTGAGCTGAAATCATTGTAATCCGTGGGTCATAAATTGTAATTGCTGGATTGCTGGAGAATATTGATTTACTTGTCAACAAACTGCTGTCATATCAATTCTACACCTCAAAGTAATGTACTCCATACCTAAAAGGAATTGACTAAACATCTCAACAATCTGATAGTAAATTATTTTTTTGGAAGGTAAGCTGGAGGTATCATCTAATTTTTTTAAAAAAATCAACATAGCAATGATAAGATTTGTTTAATCAAATCAATAAAATCATGATGGAAGCCCACTTGGGACCCAAAATTACAAATGATAGTGAGATTGACATATGGCTTTCTGACTTATCCCTGTAAGGTTTGGGCAGAAAAGGGAACTGGGGAAAACTTTCCCTTGTATTTCTTACGTCTTGCTGCAAAAAAAATAATTTCAGATTTGTGTATAGAGAGGGTTCTGAATTTGTAACACTAACTTGTTATGCAGACTGCGAGTGGAAAGCCCAGGCAGGCAACATCTGTGTTGCTTCTTTTGATTGGAGTTGCAGCGGGATTTGCAGGTCTGCCGATAGGATTAAGGAGGTCCATAGACGGTGTGGGGAAGGTGAGAATGCTTTATGGGGTGCTACATTCTAAAGGGGGCTCCGGCACTTTGGATATCTTCTAATCTCAGGAGGATGGCAAACTAGAGTTAAAGCAGTTGTGCAAATCTCTTTCTATATTTTTATAAAAATATAGGGGTTGACATATAACACGAGAGAGAGAGAGAGTAAGAGCGAGAGCGAGCTTGCTTTGTGGTTCGTCCCATTTTAGTAGAAGGGATTGACCACGACAGTGGCCAGTAAAGGGGGTGTCACCACTCATCTATTCTTTGATGCTTGGAGGGCCAATTTGTAAGTTACAGTTATATGCCTAATCAAGCAGATAATAATTGAAAATCTTCGTGGTGGCCTTTTACACTTTTTCTGGTAAGCTTTTGCTTGTCATTTAGTTTTGCCGAGTGTCAAATGCTCATGCCAACTAAAGCCAATTTGATAGATCTTCGACCATGTAATCTTTCGAACAATGCTTATATATTCTTCAATCTTTGTTCTCTATAGACCAAAGGAACACTATCAAGAGCACTGAATTTCACCGTCAACAACCGGGACAAAGTGCATTAACTTAAAGGGTTGGTAGTTCTGATGCGTTACCCAGAAACAAAACAAAGAATGAGACAAAGAATGACCCTTGTAACGAGTTGTTTGGTGATTAACATACTTGTTTCTTATCATTCAATATAAACGGCAGTCCAATTTCTATATTTGTAAGGGATATGCTCTCTTGAAAACTCGGAAATTTGGGAGTTTAACCAATTGAAAGGAAACTTGAAAAATTGTTTTAGGAGTAAGAACAATCTACTTCTTAAAGATGTTATAATTTCAGCATAGAAGTACAGCGTTTGAATTCTTGGAACTGGGGAAAGTCAATCCATGGAATCCAACTACTCGGTTATGCTCCTACAAATACATATCTGAGGACAATGTGCGATTATATATTTCTTTTTCCTTTTACCCCCTCCCATCACCCTCCGAAGTTCTCCAAATAATCCTTGGTCATAGTAACGCTACACCTACTCCGCTGTGAAGCCGGCAAGCACAACGCGAGGAATCGGCTACTCGTGGTAGAAGCCAGAGGATCTCGTCTTTCCTGGAATTTCTTAATATCTACATTAATTGCATAATTAGTATTTTCTCTTCAAACATTAAAGCCAGAGATATTAATACAATATCACTTAAGCCTCGTGCGCATCGTGCCGAAGTTATATACAAAGTTTTGGTACTGCCGTTCTAGCTCTTAGTAGTATAGAGTATGCATGGAACTTATATCTCCTTGTAATATTACAGTGTAAACAACATTTACATTTTCATTACACAGCCTTCAAAACAAAATGAAAGTGAAACAATAGGGCTCTTCGAACTGAAAGCCTTCCTGCATTTCAATACGTTAAGCTCTCGGTTAAGACATTTCTCCCTCCTCGTGTGAGAAATGCTAGCACTTACAAGACAAGAAATAAAAGCTTTGTGAAGTTTCAATATTCATTATTGCAGGATTAACTAGCAATACAGATTCAAGTTGTCGTATTCCATAAAATGATAAATGCATGAATATCAAGAAACATATTAACAAATAATTCGTGAAAAATAGTGAAACTTGAAGGGTGTCAACTGTAGAGTGTCTTAGAAAACATCTTAGGAAGTTGGACAAACAACACAAGGGATCGAAAATGTAAATGAATTATTCAAAAGTCAGAAACAAATTTCGAATGCAGGTTCAACTACTTAAAATCTACCATACCTCCGTCCATGTGCCCACGGGCAGGTGATTTACCTTTAGAATCGCAATGGTGGAGTGGAAGATATATAGGAGAATTCAGAGAGCAGAGGCACGTGATATTGGCACGGCTCAATCAAAAAGCAGAGCTCAATATGTATTGAGCACTGTTTTCATATTGAACCGTACCAATATCCCGTTATACTGATCCATTCTCTCAAGCCACCATGCTTGATTTCAACAAATTTTCCACCATCCTGCATAAAACAAAACAAAACAAAAGCTAAAGAGTTACAGAAACAAAACATACAAATAATGTAAAGAAAAAAGTAAACGAGTTAACTTCAAAGTTCTGGGACGGGCATATAAATGTTTAAAAGAAAAGAACATGCAAATTCGGTTGGTGGATAGCAATGATGTTTTGAGTAATAGAGAGACTGACAAAGATCTTCAATGATGCAAAGACATATAAAGAGTAGAGGAAAGGCTGCTTCAGTTTTGGTTATGGCGGATACTGGGACTTGGCAATTAAAGAGAGAAAACACAAATGTTCTTTAATAAGGTAAAACCCTAAGCTCAGCTCAGCAACAAATTAGAGAGATGGGAAAATTGTATGGTGGTGGCATTGAAGAAGTTGCATTAAAATCTTCAACTACCCAACAAGAAAATAGGTTGAAATATTAATTTAAGAAGGTACAAGAATGGTGAAACAGCTCACGGAGACAAATCTGGAGCTTTTAATGTAGCATTTATGAATGATGGAGTAAGAACGATAGATACCAGAGGAGGGATGTTGGTTCTGTTCAATCAATATTTTATGAATCATGCCAAATAGCAACAGATTTGCTTTTTGCTTTTTGTTTTTTAGTTTTTAGTTTTTGTTTTTGTAACCCTACTTCCCTTAAGGAACTTCGTAGGTTCAGCAGTGTAATCATTTCTGCATGCAATTTGCTTGGAAATAAAGCCAAAAATTGGTATGAGTTGTTGTCAATTGTGGTAGTAGGCATATTGGACAACTAAAAGCCTGTAATCCATGGTAAATTTTCACTGCAAAATTAAATATGATTCAAAACCCTCATAAATAGAAAGACATACGAGCGAAGATTGGTGAAAATGAGTTTTCTTGTCTGGAGTTAATACAGCGGGACCAGCATTAAAAGGACACCGTTGTAAGTAGGCTGTCACATTCTCCTGCCATCTCATTAAGAAGAAACATTTCCCTTCCTTCCATTGTTTTATTGGCTACTTGTATGATTAATGAATTATATCTTCCATGCATGAGAACACACCCACATGCATACATGATACATGTGTTTCTCCTTGTCCGATGGTTTGTCGAAAATGAGCTTAATTACTATGGAGGAGGCTGCATTTGCAAGTTGGACATTAACTTCTACCGAAGCAATAGAGCTAGAAGTAGAAGCATCCGTTTCAAAATCATGTTTATGGTACATTAATTGTATCCTTCATTGATTCCATTTATTTTTAGTGGTGCCGGTGGTGGTGGTGTACAAATCTTTTTTATTATTAATTTTTAAGCGATATATAATTAATAATAAATAATTTAAATTATATTTTAATTTTTAAAATTTATACCGTAAAATATAAAATAAATTTAATGAAAATATAATTTAAATTATTTATTATTAATTATATCGTATATCAGAGTTTATTTAAAAATAAAAATAAAAATTATAAGAGAATAGTAAACGTGCTCCCCAATAATTAAGCCCTTGCCTTTGTAAAAAGAAATATTTTAGGGATTTATTATGTAAATTAGAAAAATTTATGCCGAATCAATGGGCCAAATTGGACTCCTCATTTGTCTGGCACGTGTGAGTGCTTAATTACAGGCCCAACGAGTCAGTTAAAGCTTACACGTGGTGAAGTTTTATTGGCAGAGTGTTTTTTACTTGGGGTAACATATGATAAATCCATGAATTTAAATTATTTAAATGGGTGACGTAAGAATTTGAAATGCTAAACGGATTCATGGATAACCTTTAAAACTTAAAATATTCCAAAACGACATATCTACAAGTCGTCGTTTGATGGCACGAAGAAGATTGCCTTGCCTAGCTGGACTTTCCCTGTATAAAAACACTGTACAAATTAGTTTCAAGGTTACTTTCCTTCAACTCTACTGCATCTCTGATCTCTCTCGTTCTTGGTACGCAATTATTAATTTTCTTTCATTTAAAATTTTGATTTAATCGATCGCTCTACCAATTTGAAAATCTGATTTTTGTTGCAGAATTGTCTTCATGGCTAAAAGTTCGTTTAAGCTTGAACACCCCCTTGGTTAGTAATTCTCTTCGTATATGTTTTTTTTTTTTTTTTTTATGGGGATTGTCATTAGAATTTTGTTATGTTTTTTCTTCTTTTGGTTTGTATTAGGAAGAATTGATGTTGTTTATGAGGAACCCTAACTGTAAAATATTATGATTCGTTGATTAAAATGTTCAATTACTTGTTAATTTGATAATCTTGTGTTCTGGGATCTGGGTTTTCGATGGAATTGTTAATGTTGGCTGGTACTGGTAAATAATTTCAATTGATGCAAATTGGCGATCTCTTTAGAACGACTAGGTTAACTCGACTCAGCCTGATATGACTCATGATCAAGTTTGGTTGGTTATGGGAAATGAAGAAGAACAATAAACATAGTCTTCAATATATATAAAAAAAAAAAAGACCCCAATTTTATTAATGTTTTCGCAGTCTTTAGTTGTTAAACAAACAAAAGATTCAAAAATCTTTTGGTGCATATGAAAACGTAAAATTTCAATTTGGGCGATGATTGTTAAAAAAAGCACCAATACAAGAGAGTAATTACTATTAGATTATTTAAGTTAAAAGTTTGTGATGTTTTGCATTCCAGAGAGGAGGCAGGCTGAAGCTGCTCGAATCAGAGAAAAGTATCCAGACAGAATTCCAGTATGAATGTTCAATGCAGTGTCTGTATACATGCGTGTCTTTCCTTTTTTATGTTAAATATTATAAGATTGGTTGTGTTGTAGGTGATTGTAGAGAGAGCCGAAAAGAGCGATGTACCTGAAATTGACAAGAAGAAGTAAGTTATCCTCTAATTTGTGTCAAAGATTAGGACATTTGGTTATACCCTTTGAAATTGAGTAGCTCTTTCTCTGGCTGGTTTGTTGTTGCTTGATAATTCGAGTCTTTCTCTACTGATATTTGTCTCCACATGCTATGATTAGTAAGGTTCAGAGCTTTTTGTAACTTTGGATTCCAAAGATTTCATGTCATTAGTCCCTTAGGGGGAATGGTTTGAAACTAAATCTGCGGTTTCGGTTGATGCAGATATCTGGTTCCTGCTGATCTGACTGTAGGCCAGTTTGTGTATGTGGTTCGAAAGAGGATCAAGCTCAGTCCTGAGAAGGCTATCTTTATTTTTGTTAAAAACATTCTGCCACCCACTGGTGAGATAATAGTCATGTTATGCAAGTGAGGAAATCACGTCAATGGTTGTTTGTCTTGTCTCTGTACCATTTGTCTGAAATGGGGTTTTTTTTCCTTATTGCAGCGGCTATGATGTCTGCCATATATGAGGAGAACAAGGATGAAGATGGCTTCCTTTACATGACCTACAGTGGTGAGAACACATTTGGGATCTACTAAAGTGTGATCCGATCAAGATGCTATTATGTTAATAAGACCTGAAGAAGTTAGGTGAAGGAGTTCAAGTTGTAAATACTCTTATTTCGGTTAGTTTGATATTTCTTTTAGTTAATGCACTAAAAGTTTGGATCAATGTTTATTTATATCAATTCAATAGCTTTGCCTGTGATTTTCCATTGAAAGATTGATTAGATGCTGCAAGATATCAATTCAATAACTTTGTCGATGCACTGGGGATGTATTTGTTAAGTGCTTGCAGTAAATGAATGATTGTGTAACCCTTATCTAATGGTATTAGATGGAACAAAGGGTTTCTATTAGCTGTTGTTTTGATGCTTGTTAAGATTTCCAGCATTTTCCACGATTCACATCACCTAGAAGGTATATGTTCTATGCTTGGGGTTTCCATTTTTTCTTCTCTGTGATCAAAAGAAATACATTTATAGGAATATGCAGACATGCATACCTGTAAGTGGTGCTGAATTATGCAGTATAAAATTTCAATTACCGAACATTCACCATTATGGACTAAATATAATGCTGATTGGATATCCATAAAATTTAAAGGATCAATTCAAGTAAATTATTCACGAAGAATTCTTCTTCTGGTACTATTTTTTGACCCATTTGATCCCTACTGAAGTTCCACTATCCACCTTTTGATCGCCAACAGCAGCAGCTGCCTTGGCCTTGTCGAATCCTGCCGAAGCTGCTGCCTTAACCTCTGCCATCCTTGTCACCACCGAAACTACTCCTGCCAGTGCCCCACTGATCAACCCAGCTTGGTGGTTTACTTCCCATATTTTCTTGTAAGCCAACTCAGCAAACTGAAGCCCATTTATAGACATATCGTTAGGCCTGGCTACGAGATAAGAGTCTAAGGAATAAGATCCTAATTGATTTTAAATATGCAGCCAACATCTTATGTATATCAACTGTCCAATAATTTCATTACTCAGAATTAGAAATACTAAGAATACAACATTGACTAAGAGTTCCCCACAAAATTACAGAAACAATATATTAATGGATAAAAATTCACAAAATTCTATAGAAGCTAGAATAAGGCTTTGGCAATAACCAGAAAACACTTGCAGAAAAATAGATAATTACCTTGCGAATGATTGAACTCTAGGGAAGTGACGAGGCTCCAGAGAATTTTTCTGGAGTGAGGAATTGTTATAAGAATACAAGTGAAGATGAGTATGAAAGTAAACTATGCAAGTTAATGGAATTGCTGGCTTGGTCTCACTTCCTAGCTGTATCACGAATTTTATGAACATATTTGCATAAGATGACGCGCATATTTGCTTTTGTCCTTGCCATATTTTGGAGAATATTAATTAACTCACACTTTCCACCTTGTAAGTTACCCATATATGTTGCTTTTTCCTCTATCTCTGACAATATATTATGTCATTTTCTTGGGCGATGAGTGATGACGATAATTTCCAGGATAGTCAGGGAAGAGTCTTGAAAGCCATTCAAGAGTATAGAATCAAATTCATATAAATTAAACACAATGCTACAAGCCTTCTGACAATGAAGAGCAATTGAATTAGGCAGCGAAGGTTTTAATGACATTGATGACCAGACCATGTGAGTTAACGTTTGAGTTGATCGGTACTCTATTTGGTAGCTCAAAATGCTAAAGCACATCTTAACCGTATATGGACTTATGAATTGGTGAAAGTCACAATTATAGATCTATAAAGTAAAGAATACAAGTTTACTCAAGAAAGCTGGAATAGCTCAGTTGGTTAGAGCGTGTGGCTGTTAACCACAAGGTCGGAGGTTCAAGCCCTCCTTCTAGCGATTTCTGTGTTTTTTTTCAACCTCTACTACTGTCTACTTTTCGTTTTTGATTTGCTTAAGGTGCGGCCGTATGGGGCAATCTCAGTCAAAATTTAAAACTATATGTAATTTAACAATTTTTGAAGTCTGGAATTTGCGTAAACTAAGAGGGGATTATTAGGTGAAGCTCTTAAAGGAGGAATTTGGATACGATGAAGCATTCGATTACAACTCAGACACATCTTTTGATGAGGCTTTAAGCAAGTAATTACCCTTTCATTTGAGTTAAACAATGAGCATATCTTCATAAGAAATGGCCAATATCAAAGCTAAATTAGCTTGAATGTTGCAGGTTTTGTCCCGACGGCATTGATTTTTACCTCGATAATGTGGTGGTAAGATGCTCGATGCTGTCCTCAACCACGTCAACAATCATGCACGAATCATTCTGTTGAATGATATCTCAATACAATAAGGTGCATATATATTGTTCTAACAGCGTTTTTTATGACAATGTATATCATCAGTAGATGTAGTGATTTCAAAATAGATATGTTGACTTATTTTTTTGTTTAGATTTGGACATAGAAAGATGAGGTAAGGAATTTGCTGAATATGGTTGGTAAGGAGGTGAAAATGGAAGGGTATTTGATAGGTTCATATACGGATCAATATGGGATTTCGCAGTTGAAATGGAGAGCTACATCAAACAAGGCAAAATTAATTCCAAACACACGATCTACCATGGAATTGAGAGCTTTTTGGAGAGCTTAAGATCTCTCTTTTCAAACTCTAATATTGGAAAAGTCGTGTTTCAAGTTAAGTCCTAGATTGAAACTGATTGAAACTGCCCCACATTATCTTAATTATATCTTTAAGATAATCATCTTGGATGTCATGTTAACTGTGCTTCATACAACTCCTCAAGTTGGGCACACCACAACATTATATAATTATTCATTTAATTATTTTGATTCTTGGCTACATAGCTTTGATTGTCAATCACACTTGTAGAACGAATGCCACAAAATGAGTACCATTCGCTCAAGTAAGTATTCCACAATAAAGAACTAGAATTATATGATTTGGAGAGAAAATGAGCTAGAAGAAATAACAGGTGCATAAAATTGGTAGGAAGGAAAGATCGATGGCTTGAAATGAGGTGATGCGAGAAATGCCTGAACCTCCTGTGCATGAATTTCATGGGCTAAGCATAATTGTCACTCTTGCACTGATGCAACTCCCGTGTCCGCTAGTTAATTACTTTAAAGAGGCATATCTAAACAAGGTGGTAACACAGGTACATATACATGGACTTCTCTTTTATCAGCCTCGTTCTACCATCTCACAAAATTCTTCTAATTATCACTTCTTCACCATCACACAATATTTTATATATGCTTGTTTAACAGATTATGAATAAGGTTGAGCATCTAGCAATATACACACTGAAACATATATAGATATGCTTAAAGTTGTACTAAGTATAGCAATTTTATTCACTCGCCTATATGTAATATAGAGTGATTTCATAAGTATATCAAAATAAATGTAAAAGCACAGTGAGGCATGCCATGATCCATTTCTATATATGATGATTGAAATCCATAAATTTAAGATATGTATATGGCAAACAATTTTACTTCAGAAATGCAAAAAACACAAGAAAGGAAACGTGAGACATGTTGCATGCTATAGTCACTCATCTGTGTTTCTTCTCACATGATCAAATTTTATATTGGAGATCGAGGAAAGTAGGCGATGATAAGGGGAAAGATGATGTGCATGAATCCTGTTTTCCCTCTAAATTAGAAACGTTTCAAAGACGAAAATTAGAAGCCTGCTCAATCTCCTAACATTTCTTCCTCATTTTTGGCACATCTAAATTTAGAGAGATTTCGGTAGAGAGCAGTATTTACAGTCATGCCAAGTGGGTTTTGTCATCTTGCCCCAAATTTTAGCATGGGGGGTTTATGGACAATAATTTTAGTCTATTAAGTGTTTGAAATTAGCAACTTCATCCTTTTATCTACATATGAAAAGCTTTGTCCATCTTTGGTGCAATATAACTTTCACTAAATTCTTAACTAATCATTAAAAATTGATGCACATGTAACAAAAAATTTAGAAGGTTTCATTACATTGAAAATATCCAAGACTCTAGGTAATGACTAGCTAATGGTAGAAAGAAGCCAAAAAAAAAAAATGTCAAACGGGCAAAATCTATGTTCTACACTAATGATATATACATACGAGAATGCATATGTTTCTGGTTGGGGCTCCCTACATTTAAGCCGCACATAAGTAAACATTACAGTACTCAACGCAAGACTGATAGTACAAACCTAAGAAAAATAACCGCTTTAAGGTAAGAAAAAAAGGTTAAAAGATAAAGTCACACCACTAACTCTAATTAACTAGCCCTAGTATCTGCAATGATGCGTGCAGATTCCAGGAGAAATATTGATTCTCCTTCTTAGCAAATGCCGGGCATGTAGTTCCAACGGCAGGAACCCAAAGACCATTCAAGATCCGGGGAAGCGGCACCGGTTGCAGTTGGGGCGGGCGAAGCGTCTTGCTGATTGGTATCGGCACCGCTTGTCATGGTGGATGGTGGCCGATTTGATGTGTAGCTGGTTCCAGGGTACCACTCAGGGAGTGGCATTGATAAAGGGAAATTGTTGAGCAGACTCATGAGGTCATCGTCCATGGAATTCATATCCTCTAATGGTTCTTGATCGCTTGTCTTCATTCCTGTGTGAACCAAAGCAAATTCACAATTTTTTTTTCTCGGAGAAAATAATATAAAATATTCGGCTTCAATAGTAATCTTAATTTATCGGTGCTTCTTGTCGGGACATATTGACAGCACATTTTTAATTTGATTGAAATCAGAAGAAGTTAAAACAACCAACGTGAACTTTTAGAAGTAACATAAGAGTTCAAATCCCAATTGAAAACAATATTAAGAAATTAAATAAATTAAAAAAAGGGATCTGAAGTTTATATTATGTAAAAATGGCAGCTACTTCAACTATCTTATCAATTGCATGCAAAAAGAATGAATGAAATCTCACCAATCGATGACTGAGAAGAGCTCCTGTAATCGTACTGGTTATCAGCATTAGCTTCGCGGCCGCTATTTACCATCTTCGATTCAACACCCCCATTGCCTTCTTCCTCCACTGAAGAAGCATCCGCAACGGTTTTCCATTTATCAACCACATCAGAGAAACTCTCGCCGTTGAATTTTTCATTACTAGATAGCTTTTGAGATTCCTGCACAAGAGCATCTAACAAACCACTATTCCCACTTGTCGTTTTGAGGGAAATTTGACAGTCATTATTGTTAGTGTTGCTTGAATTTCCCATCGCACAAACGCCACCGCTTGATCCGGATGAAGCGGGAGTCGCTTGCTGTGGTGGGATTTGGGATGAAGGGAGCTCCGTTTCCATCCCGGAAGCAAAATCTAAAGGGTGATCAACAGAAGCTCCCATTATCATTGAACAAAAACTCATGTCACAATGAGAATTATTTCCACTGTTGAATTTAAAGGTAGGCATCAGCATCGTCTGCGTTGGGATATTCTGATTGAGTAGACTTGTTGATGAAGGTGCGTAGGGAGGAGCAGGGGATAAAGGCAGAGAAAAACAATTAGTGTTATTATTAGTGTCAAAAAAACACTGGAACTGGTTGTTTGAATTGGAGTAACAAGAACTAGCCTGATTTTGAGGAGGGTTTGCGGCGGATGAGAAATTGAAAGAATTGAACATGGAGAGAGAGGGATTGTAAATTGGATTTTGTGATGCAAGTAATGAGGAAAGTGAAGAAGAAGTGTTGTTTTGGTGTCTCCTGTGGTGGTTTTTGTGTTGTTGCTGGAGGTTAAATGCAGCAGCTGTTTTTTCTTGGATTTCTTGAGGGTAAATAGGGAGGCCGGCCCTTTGGCGTCTCTTCAGCCTGGTGTTCCAGTAGTTCTTGATTTCGTTGTCAGTTCTGCCAGGTAACTGTAGAGCAATGCAAAGATGAATCAGAGGAGAGCATGGGAGATTAAGGAATAAATGAGAAGGACATTATTAAATTTGGGGCTAAAGGACAAGCCACAGAGAGAGGAAGCGAAAGACGAAATGAAACTCCGATATGATTGACCAAAATTCAAGTTGCAATAATATATCAGAATTTCAAAAAATCAAATACTTCGAAAATAACCATCAAAATCATACGAGAGAGATATTCAAAAATAAAATCAAATAAATAACCTTGATTATGGAAAGCCATAGAGAAAAAACGAAAATCATTCCTTCTGAAGACAAGAAGAAGATGGTCAGATCAATATATATATATATATATATATATAAACCCAGACGACCCGCTAAGAATTCGAAGGAGAAGAAGAAAGATTTTCTGAGAGATGATCGATATATCACATATGCATGGATTTACAGTTGTGTCTATATTTGTATATGTACCTGAGCGGCCATTCGAGCCCATTTGTTGCCGAGTTTAGCGTGAAGTTCGATGATGATCTTCTCTTCATCAGGAGAAAAATAACCTTTCTTGAGATTAGGCCTCAAATGGTTAGCCCATCTGAGCCTACAACTCTTCCCACACCTCATCAATCCTGAATTCTTCTGAACTGCGTTCCAGTTCCCTTCTCCATGTTTCTTCACGTACTCCATCAATATCGCATCCTCCGCGACGGTCCAGGGCCCCTTCTTCAGGCTCTGAATCACCCCGCCAATCCCTTTCGGCCCCAGTAACCCTCCTTTCTCACATCCGCCGCCGCTGCTCACCATTCCCGATATCCTCCACCAACAACGTCCCTGAAAACCCTTTGAAATCCCAAATCCGGTTTCCGAATAAGCTTTTCTGCAGGTTTATATAGAATAAAAGGTGATGTATGTGCCAAATTGTAATACGTAATATGTATGTTGTTTTGATTCACTTTTCTTTTGAGTTTTTGTATGGTTTCTACTTTATGACTTATGTTGATTTGTTTGTATGCCTATTGAGAGTCTCTCCTCTCCCAAGGTGAAAGAAATGAATAACAGAGAGGAGAGATAGATAGAGATATAAACAAGTTCTTGTCTTCTCTATACTTAATTTCTTGAGCAGTTGAGTTCTGTCTTACACCCAAAAGTGAAGAGATTTAGAGAGAGAAACAGAAATATGTAGAGAGAGATTCAACAATTAAGCGTGGGACCAAAAACTAGGCCATGGAAAGGTGTGATGTGGTAGGGAGCAGAGAGAACAGAGACAAGTTGGCTAAGCTTTAGTGGAGAATATATTTAACTAGAGGTGTGAGCTTCCATTTCGCTCCGGCTTGCATGCTATGTGGCACGTCCTTGCAGGATTCAACGCGTTTTTTATATCCACCCTTGATAACTAAAATAGTTTTTTTAGTATGGTTTGTAAATTGCAATGAGGTTTCCATGAAAATTCAAAGCTTTGTTTTTTGTTTTTTTAACCCTTTGTCTATTCTATCATAAGGGTAAAATTAAGCTTCCCTTTAGGGTTATCTCTCTCTATCTCTATATCTAATTCTAATCCATGAGACCAAGAACTTTCCTTTTAAAAAGAGTATAATCATATTCTTATTATGCTTTAATAGGTAGTGCTAATGGTAATACTTCTAGAATAATTTTTATAAATGGATATAAGTTTTTAATCATGTGATTTTGTTAGTTCATATCACTTTTTATTTAATTATTTTATCAATAAAGAAAAAATTAATAGTCATTACACCCATCAAATGTCTTTCCTTATATTCTAGTAGTCCTTCTGACCACATTAACCATTTTCAATGTAATTTTATAGATTGAAAATTAATTTTCATTTGTTAGACAGATATGCCAAGTCAACAATGGTATCAGGAATCCAAATATAGCACTCATAATCGGTCTAGAAATTCAGAATGCACCGTGCACCCATAGAAATGTCAGTAATTTGAAAAAAAAAAAACTCGAAATTGTGATATTTGAGGGCTTTAGTTTCTTTCAGGCACCGCCACTTGTGTCTGTTCCATGACAAAAGACATTAACTGTAGTCCTAAACGTGATATGGTGAAGGGTGCAGACATCTCTATCTATTTATAGCTGTCACCTTTGTTTTGCCCCTTTGCGCAAAATTAAAGGCCATGGAATTGACTGTCAACGGTGTCCTCATTGGAAATATGTATGCCTCTTGAGACTTGCTTTTTCTATTTGTTCTGAAGGCAAAGCATGGCATTCAGTTGCTACATGGGGGCCACATTTTTCTTGATTATATAGTTTGAGCCTCATTTTACTCGCGAGCTTCTCTTTCTTTACGTCACTTACTTTCTTCCTTGCCCTACCTTTCCTTTCCAGTTAATCTCCAAGGAATCTGTACAGGGTTTTGGTCCAGTCTACATCCATTTAACTAAAAATGTATATGCAGAGAGTATCCTGGTAGAGCTTGTCCTGCATATCTCTTGGGACATTTTTGAGCTATGATCAAGATTGTGATATTCTACTTGGTAATAATATTCTGATATGTTTTATTCTTCATGAAGCCTTCCTTATAGCTACTGAAACAAGACAAGAATCATGTGTCTTGTTACCCCCAACTCTTTACCTCAAATACATAACTTAGATATTCTTCTAAATAAGAGGAAAAACTCCATCCACCGAACCAGCGGTTCTGCCCTCTGTCTTTTGTCTTACTGTTGCAGCTCCAGTTTGCAGGTATTACAATATGAAGAAGAGTTTACCATAGCTATACATTTACTTCCAGTAGTTCAGCAAGGTGTTAAAAGGCAATATGAGTGTAATTTAGAAAATTTATTAAATATAAATTAAGAACTTTTATACCTTAACAATTTGATATTTGATTTCTGGGTCAGGACCATTGTTTATTTTTTCATTGATATTTTTCAGTTTCATTTATCTAACTTTCTTGAGAAATGGTGACCCTAGCCAACATAAACTGGTTTGGAAACGACCTTTATACGAAACAAGGAAAGGAGTCTCATGATCACAAACATATAATGCTTGATTTTTGTTCTGCATTAGAAATTACAGACATATGAAAGTTTTCACAAATACTCAACAGCATTTGACAAGTTAATTAACAGCATTGATCAATCACAATGTACACATGAATAAAATAGGGAAACAGGAAAACTATCATAAAAATAAATAAATAAGTAGGAAATCAAATTGCAGGTAAGTTCTTTCCCTATGTTACATCACTTGATCCATAAAGAATGTAACAAATTCAAAACGTTCAAGATAATTTTCCAGATGTTTTCCATCATGATGCAGAAACAGATATCTACAAGTTCAAATGTTTGCTACGTTTACAGTGTGCTAAAGATATTTTCCAAATACATAATTCCATATCACCACACCCATGATGAATATGCAGGATCATCTACAATAGAATGTTATCATTACATAGACCTATGTGATTGTTATGGGATGGAAACAAAATATTGAAGTCTACAACCTGTTTTAGTTCTGCTAATGAGATAAAAGAATCTATAGTTTACAACTGAGGAAGGCTAGTAGTTTGAAGGAGCAAAATCAAATAAGAAGCAACAAGTACCTGCCAAATAGCATCTTGGCAGAAGCAGCCAATCACATGAATCATCTATAATCAACTCCGTTTGTCCCCTTATTGAGGCATCACAGGTGTCTAAACTTATATGACACCAGCTTCAGATGAAATTTATCTCCAACAACGATTGTCTACAAACTCCAAAGATGTTGGAAGTGATCACAACAAATCTTTAATAAAATCAAGGTTAAGGGTATCACGGACAATAAGGAATAATCCAAGGATTACAACGAGCATAATCCCTGATGACATGATTCGCTGCTCTACCTCTAGCGGGAGCTTCCTTCCACCTCTAGCAGCCTCTATAAGAATCAAGGCCAATGAGCCTCCATCCAGAGCAGGTAATGGGAGAAGGTTTATCACTGCAAGGTTAAGATTGAGAACAGCTGCAAACTGGTAAAGCCCGTCAATATTTGACCTAGCAACTTCTGCACCAACAGCAATAATAGCAACAGGACCGGAAACCTTACTAGCTGATTGAGAGAAGTTTAAAAATGTCTGTTTTAAACTATCCAAAACATTATATGAGAGACCCCAAAATTCTTTTCCAGAAAATTTAAAAGCCTCCAAGAGATTCTTTGGTAAAACCTTAGAAATCTTCACATTTGGAGATAACTGAACTCCAATTTTACCTGTTCCGTCAAAATTTTCATCAGGGGTGACCCCAATTTCAAATTGCTGCTCTCTCCTCCCAACTTTAAGCAACACATTTCTTTTAGGACTTTTCTTAATCATATCAACAAGCTCAGAAATAGCATTAGCACCGGTTTTTGGAAATTCAACACCATTAACAGAGAGTATTACATCACCAGGAAACAATCCATCTCGAGAGGCAGCTGAAAAGGCTCGAACTTCAGGCACAAGCACCCCAGGGAAGGCTTCTTGAACGGGCAAACCAACTGATAATACTTGAACAAAGATTATCAAGAATGCAAAGATTATATTTGCAACTACACCAGCTGATATCACAATAGCCCTATCTAATATCGGTCTGTTCTTAAGTAAGTTTTCATCATCAACAGGAATATCACTCTCTGGATCATTATCAGGAAAACCAACAAACCCACCTAAAGGAAATGCTCTAATAGAATACTCTACATTTTTTGCATTGAATTTAGCTAAAATAGGACCAAAACCAACAGAAAATTTACTTACATGAATTCCTTGAAGATAAGCAGCAAGAAAGTGACCACTTTCATGAACAACAATAATTGCTGTCAACACTCCAGCTGCCTCCAAAACAGATTCAAAACTCCCCAAATCAAATCCAGAAACAGCACATGGCCTGAAATCAAGTCTCTTTTGAAATGGGTACCTACTCTTTTCATAAAAAAATCGATTCTTGCAATGAAAACTGAGGTTTGATGAAGAAAAAGAACAGAAAATGCTAGAAGAAAAAGATTTTGAGAGATGGGGTTTGGGTTTAAGTGGTAATTCTGAAATGGGCGACTTCGAACTGGTTAATCTTGTAAGAGAATAAGAAGAAGATGGCGGAGAAGAAGAGAGGTTTATTAGCATGGTTTCTTTGGTTTTCAGCAGCACAAGGCTTGGGCTAGTGAGACTTGAAGATATGGCGATGAAAAAAGTTTTATCAGATAATTCATATTTTTAAGTTTGTGGAGGGCAACTACATGAGATGTCTCCCTCTTATTTTCCCACACACGCAAGTGCTCTTATTTGTTTTTGTTCCTGTGGCATTCTGTTATTAAACAGTTACCCAATTTCCTCAAATAGAAAAGACACAGAGTTTTTTTGGTTGGGATCTTTATAATTTATTAGATTTTTTTTATTAAAATCGCAAATACTTTTTAAAAATAAAATTTTGGATTATAATCTCAAAATTAGTAATTTAAAGATAATAATAATCAATTATAACAAGTCGTCGGGATGGCAACTTTAGTTGGCTATATATTTTCTGGCCCAATTTAATTATGAGGTATGCTGAAGTTAAGGCCTAGTTAGTGATGTCAAACCTGGCTCAATAATTTTCAGGCTGTGTTGGGCCCCAGGTTTGTCATGCCAAGCTCCGCTTGGTGGAGATTGGAGTTACGATGGGCTTTTTTAATAATTCTCCAAGTATTGCAGGGAGCAAACCACCTTCCTTGGAACAATTTTTTTTTTTTTTTTCGTCAAGTATAATAAGAAATGTAGTAGCTGTATTCTAACTTTGCCCGTCACAACGTGCACGTAAATCACATTTGCCAGAGAGAATCAGAAAGAATATTATCAAAACCATCCATTTTGTGCTTGATAAATCCAAGTTTCAGTTTGTACTAAAGTCGAATCTCAGACCTCCATAATTGAAGAAACCATAATGAAATATATACTTGACTGAAAGTCTGTACATACAAGTCATTGTAACCCATAATTTTGGTTGAAATATATGCATATGAACAAGCTTGGCCAGATGTTGAATTGTAATATGAACGCAGGAAGTAGAACTCAGTTCTTATCAGATGACTTGTAACCCAGTTCTTATCAGATGTCATAATTTTGGTTGACATATATGCATATGAACAAGCTTGGCCATAAGTTGAGTTCTACTTCCTGCGTTCATATAACTATTCAACATATGCTTTTTGGGAATTTCAATCGCGTTTCATACTTGAATATCTGACTGTTACGAAATAAGATGTAGATCACCTACGTTTGTATAACATGAATTGTAATATTTTATGTTTGATAATTTCTTTTTAATACAACTTCTTGAATTAGTGTAGTATGGCGATGAATCATTACACAAAAGGTGTATAAAAAGAACTATGAATACCAATCAAAGATGCCCAGGATTTTCCCAAATCCAATCGTATCTGCTAAGTGGGTCTCCCGATTTTGATTTGTTAAATGTAAAGACAAAAGGCGGCAGAAAAGAGTGGGAATTTGATCAAATCAAAAGATACTTACAAACTAAACAATAAATATAAAGGATAAATACACAAACCAAAATATTGCCTCCTCGTCATCACCCACAAAAACCAAATGATTCCCATTAAATGTTACAGGTTTGCCAGTGATGAATTGATGATGCTTTTATGACGTCGTTTCATGGAATTTGGATGCAATTAAAACCTTGCGTAACTCTATTAAATACTATTGCTTTACAAACCCATTATTAAATTGACTCTCTTTTCAGTTTTCATCCACCATCAAATTTAGTTTCAAATTTCAACCACTCAAGACAAGACACATGCCATAACTTTTAGAGAAAGAATTATTTTTTCTTCGTGGGTCCGAAATATTATCAAAGTTGAAGTGGTTAGGGTTTCTGATCAATGGACTAATCTTCCTTGAATAAGACTAAGATTATTCACGTTTCAACTAATATTTTGTATTGTTATATATGGCCAGTAATTAATAGTTATTCAGAAACATTAACGAAGGCTAAGCAAAACCCTAATTTTTTTCTACTATTGATGATATGAACAATACAAGAGACTGGTAGGAGAAACATCATTATTAACGAAAGCAAGTGAAGTAATTGGTAGGGACTAGAGAGGGAATCGAATTTAATGCAATTCAATATAAATTAAATATAAGCAGGTCCCACTGAAGTCGCAGTTATGTTTCCCGCTACACCTGGTAGATAGCTTATGAGTTATGATCAGACAGTGAACATTGATGATGCTTCTTCATTACTATTGTCTGTTTCTCCCTCTTTCTTAGCGATTTCTTCCGTTAATTTTCCTTCACGGTTTCTTCAATTCTTCCGATAACGTCTCTTTTATTTTTCAGCACTGTTATTTCTCTATCAGTAACGTAATATTCCATTTGCTAGTCAAGGGTAATAGATAAATCTGAGAACAATCAATTGGTGGTCCATTTGATTTTGAGATACTGGATAGAGAGATTCTCAAATGGGCAGATAACCGGGATCATGAACGAGGCTTTTTGATAATTAACAGTGAAAATATTTTTATAGAATTGTGAAAGCAGCGTGCATTGATGAATCATTTGAATGTTTATTAATCTAATCAAGATTATTTTTATGCGTAGAGAGCTTTTTGTGATCACTTTCTTTATTCAAGAAAGTGGGGGAGAAAAGAACATCATGCTTTTATAAATATTGTTAAATTAAGAAGAGAGTTCGGAAAAACCCTAACTAAAGGAGGAGGTAATCTAGACCAGATATCATTTTGATTCCTCTTACTTCCCTTTTTCTGATAGAAGATTGAGACCTTAGTTCCAAAATTAATACGATGAAAAGACATGCAGACCCATTAGGAAATATAACCGTACTAAACTTTCAATTAATAAGAATCAACAGATTTCTTGTCCCTCTCTAGAACTTTTAATCCAGCAAGTTCTCTAGATCCAGCTACGGGCCCGAATGGAAATTTACACCAAACCCATATCTCTTATGCCCAGTAATCTAATACGAGGACAAGCTCATGACTCTACGACACAAGAAAGACGACGAACCACAATTTTTGCTTATAAGCCTGTTCTTTAGAGGCATATACGTGTAGAAAAGTATTAGAGATATGTCAAAAGATAGGCAAGGAAAAGAGCTAGTTAGAATCACATACCAAGAAACTGTGCAAAATCGTGGAAGGGAGAGAGGTGCAAAAGGAGATATTGACGCGGCTCAATGAAAATACGTGGCTAATATTTTCCATCAAACCACGTCTTTAAATTGAGACACGCCAATACCTTCATTTTCGTTTCACAACTCTCTCCCATCACTGCTACCACCGGCATCGTGCTCTTCATTTTTCCAGCAGACTCGTGTTCTTTAGGCTCGTTTCATTCCAGAAACCCCACAGGAGACACATAGAGAAAGAAAGAGAGCATGTTAATTATCCTTCTCTATCAAGAAAAAGCTGGAGAGATGAGAAATGGAGCAGTTTTTGGCGATGGGTTGAATTTCTTTTAGGGGTATCTGCCTGCCTTAAATATATATAAATGGGCTTGGCTTGGCTTGGCTTTGCTTTTGCTCACCACAGTCCACATCATTTGCTGCATAAAGGGAAGCAAAGTAGATAGAACCACTTAAGAAACTGTTTTTGCGTTTATATACTTATAATTCATTTAATATGACTACATATAAATGCCATTAGCTTCCTTATGTAAACGCCACTACCGCTAACTCCAAGTAAAGGCCAACCAATGGTGTTGCACCAAGTGTGTGGCCTTTTGTTGACCGTCATATATATATATATGTGTGTGTGTGTGTGTCTGTCTTGAATTTGCTTTGCCACTAACAATATATACTGCGTGATTATTCAAATCTACCTTCCGAGATTACAACTCTACAGTTTTGGAAATCTTTTACATGACTTCGGTTTAAAAATCTGTGTAGTAAGTGTGCAATTTCTCCCATGTATACCTTTTTTCATATCTTTTTAATTGTTTGGTACAAAATGGATTATGGACAAATGATGATAGGGTTTGGTAATTTTGGAGTCCAAGCTGAAAAGAAGCCACTAGGATGATCTGCAATCACCAAAACAGTGTCGACAATCATTGAAAAATATCAAAGTGATTGTATTTGATCACCAGATAGAAGTAGTACCTGCTTTTTGGGTGACTTGGCTCCCACACATCCAAACAAATCCTTAAGCAATAAGCAAATATAGGAGAACTTTTCTAGAGGATTAGGTAAGTAGGTGCAACACCAATCTTTGTCAGATAAGATTGTCTACCCAATATTGCTCCTCCACATGAATTATGTTGTCTTTTGAAGATTGAATTAGGTATGAATTCAAATCCCAGTTGAGGGAAACTCGTTCGTTTCCCTCAACTGGGAGGAATTGAATCTGACACCAAGACATATGGACCGATAAATAATTTGCAGCCAAATGGTCAACATGAAGAACTGGACTTAGGCTATCAGTTTTGGTCAGAGGAAAGTAAGTAAAATTAAAGAAAATATATCTATCACTAATGGTTGAAAATTGAAATCCTGTCATTTGGCTCAATTTCACATGTATTTTGTTGACCAATGAGAATTGGCTAGAGACATCGAAAATCCTCCGCTGTCTAAACGATATTTTGTTTCTTCTGTTATGCATGCACCATGCTGTATGTCTATGTTATTTTTAAGAGATTTGTATCCTTTCTTAATTTAATTTTATATAATCTTTGTAACATCTTGTGACGCCCTATTAACAACCATCATCTTAATTTTTGTTTAGGTAAATATTGGAATTAAAAATTAAGATATTTATTATCCAATTTTAGGCCAATTAGAACAAAAGATTAGATCATTAATAAGTGTGAAAAAAATCATAATATAATTTAAATTTTTTATTATTAATTATAACACGTATCAATATTTGAATTTTAATAGAGACCCACATAGTCAAGAAAAATTCCAATATCATTGGCCGGGTTTTAAAACCTAGCCGGCTTGACTCCATCTGGGTATACTTGCAAGAATTAGTAGAATTATAACTGATGATCAACACGGAGAGGACTATTTCAAATGAACGGTGCCCTTTTAATGTGTTAGGACGGCGATTACTTTAAATTTAAAGTTATGAATGACTTATTCTTCCAAATCTCGGGAATTTCTTAAGTAACTACATCTATATATAAAGAACTCGACAGACGCTGATTTCACAAATTCAGATTCCTTTTATTCTTCTTCTCATAACTTATTCTTTGTTTACTAAAACTAGTATCCGCTACTTTGAAATGGCAAAGCATGTGGTTTCTGTCTTGCTTTTGCACATGAGCCTAGTCCCCTGCAGGATTTCTGTGTTGCGGATCCTAGTAGCTCAGGTACAGCAATCGTACTCCTGAAGTTGCACCAAGCACTAATCGACCTTGTGTGTGTGTATTAACTGTCTCCTTTCTGTCTTTATAACATATACTAATTTGAAATTAATGTGTGTTTTGATGACAGCGAAAGTAAATGGTTTAGATGGCAAAAACCCTAGCACGGTTCAAGCAAGTGATTTCTTCTTCAGTGGGCTTCATATTCCTGGCAATACATCAAACCTTGTTGGCTCCAGCGTTACCCCCGTGAATGTAGCACAGGTTCCAGGGCTCAACACTCTTGGGATCTCATTGGTGCGAATTGACTATGCACCATGGGGTATTAACCCTCCACATACTCATCCAAGAGGCAGCGAAATCCTAACCGTTCTTGAAGGCTCTATTGAAGTTGGATTCATTACTTCAAATCCCGATAATCGTCTCATCTCTAAGGTCCTTCATAAGGGTGATGTGTTTGTATTCCAAGTTGGACTAGTTCACTTCCAACGCAATGTGGGATATGGTAATGCAGTAGCCATTGCTGCATTTAGCAGCCAAAACGCAGGACTAATCGGCATTGCTAATGCTGTTTCCGGATCTAATCCTTCCATTGCTAGCGAAGTTCTATCTAAGTCATTCCAAGTTGATGAGAAGATTGTGGAGCAGCTCCAGTGGAAGTTCTAGAGCAGCATATGTGCATCAATGGAACAACTGAGTTTCTGATTAATTGGGTGTGTAGTTGTGCATGCTCTCGTGCACGTTTTATATGAAATGTTTGGTTTGGTTGAATTGTTATCTTCCGTACTGTGGTAGTTTAATGTGTTTCTAAAGAGTAATGTTCAATCATAATTCCCTTGGATATTTGTTGCACTTAATGGCATCCACTTTTGCAAAAAATAATGTGTTGCAACAATGCATCCAAATTTCAAAAAAAGAAAAAATAGAAAAGGTGATGGCTCGATTTTAGTTAACCCATTAAGACATATTGGACCCAGGAGGCTCCCGCCTGTTATCCTTCCACTGCCAAGTGACGGCAGGTTATCGTTGCTCTGTGGAGCCAGCCTCACTCTGTGCCCTCCATTCTGGGAACCGTGAGACTCCAGGTCTTCGCCAGAGACCCACGGTCCAACTCTTGGCTTGGAACGGGCTGGCCAGAATTCAGCCACGCTAGGCCCGACTCAATGAGATTGAGCCGATGTTCCATCATCCATAGCTCCCACTCGAGTAACAAGCCCACATTACTCAGCTCGGCGATTCCAGTCTCACTTTACACTCCATATAACGCAGTGGAAGATTGTTTCTGTTAGTAACGTGAAAATGAAATTCATAAAAAATTACGATTTGAATACTTTAATCAATATAATTATTTTAATTGACTGCCATGAAATTATAACTACTTTGAAATCCGCAGTATTTTATTTCTTTTATGGCAAGAGTTGATTAGCTACTAAAATAACTTTTCAAATGGGGGTTGCTTAGATTTTCTCTAACGACTATAATCCTTCTATTTACAAAGCTTTTCCTCGAATGTTATATTGTTTTGTGTCAAAATATAAAGCGTTTTTGTATGATACTTTGAGAAGGGGCTGCCCTGAGTTTTGAGAATTGTAGGCGAGTTCCTAAAAGTGTCGCGCTCTTGATATTGGATTAAAAATTTATCTACGTTATGTTGATGGCTTGTTGTCTATATTCAAAAGGGTCTTTATCAATATGAAAAACAAGAACAAGCCATATAAATAATATTTACAAAACTCTTGGCCTTGAATATGTTTCAGGATGATACTCCTAATGACAGCTTGAGATGGAAGAAGTGCAGGAATCCTTTACTAATTTTGTTAACATATAAAATATGTCAAGCAGTGATCTTCTGCATTTTGACAGAAGAAAAGTACACAGGAAAAAAAAATCGTATCAATCCATTAATTCTTGACATGTAGCATAATTTTATTTAATGATTTTATTATAATTGTCTTGCATAGAATTTTTTCTTTTACGAGAACTTTATTATCTGCTATACAATGCCAGTAAACTGTGATCATATCACTCATTCCTTGAATCTTACTAGCCGACTATGCACCAGCTGACAGTAAATTAAACAAGATTGTATAGAAAAGACTAACTCAGAAACCAGATCACTCCTTCTGTTGTGATCAGACGGCAAAATCTTAAACAGAATAAAAATAATAACAGGTACATAGATCACATTAAGAAGCTTTGCATGAAATATCTCCATATATTGTGGCCACCAATGAACTTTGTTCCGTCATTCCGAATCCAGCTCTTGCCTTTTATATTTCTTATTCTTCCTTTTTCCAATCATTTGTATCCAAATGGAAAAATACATTCTCTTTTGGATTAGCACGGTAGTTCTCACTGCTTACTGTCAACTTGCCTTTGCTTTCGAGCCCAAACCCCTGCAGGATTTCTGCGTCGCAGATCCTAACAACTCAGGTATTGTTTATTCTTCAGATCAATTCAGAACACACGTTTACTTATAGCTCACTGCATTTCCTTTTGCACGTCCACAAATGGATTTTAATTTCTCCTGTTCGTATTTGTTTCTTAGCAGAAAAGTGAATGGCTTAGCTTGCAAATTCCTAGTCTGGTTCGAGCAAATGATTTCTTCTTCAGTGGGCTTCACATTGCGGGCAACACATCAAACCCTGTTGGTTCCAAGGCCAATCCTGCGAGAGTAGCACAGCTTCCAGGGCTTAACACTCTCG
Source organism: Cedrela odorata (assembly GCA_035584115.1). Lineage (NCBI taxonomy): Eukaryota > Viridiplantae > Streptophyta > Magnoliopsida > Sapindales > Meliaceae > Cedrela > Cedrela odorata. The sequence goes on along the minus strand of JAXCLQ010000001.1, from coordinate 1,897,485 downwards.
GTATCTCCATAGCACATGTCTACTGTGCACCATGGGGCATAAATCGTCCGCATACTCATCCCCGAGCTAGCGAAATTCTGACAGTTCTTGAAGACTCTCTTGAAGTTGGATTTGTCACCTCAAATCCTGAGAATCGCCTCATCAGTAAGGTCCTTCATAAGGGCCATGTGTTTGTATTTCCGTTGGGACTCGTTCACTTCCGGCCCAATGTAGGATACGGAAATGCAGTAGCCATTGCTGCATTGAGCAGCCAAAACTCTGGAGTTATTTCCATTGCTAATGCTGTTTTTGAATCAAATGCACCCGTCGTTAGAGAAAATGGAATGAGATATTTAATAGAGTGATTGCTTAATTACTGGTTTGCTAGTGTTTTTGATCATTGTTGTTTGGTTTCAACGAATGTCTAACCTTTTTTTTTCCCTGGGTGAAATGCAATTTCATTAAAAAAATTATTTTCATTTCCATTTTTCTTGAGATTTAGGACCCAAAATTGGCCTGTCCTAGTAGGTTAAAGATATTGGCATTATGATTTATTCCTGTCATATTCGTTCAAAATTCCTTGCATGTTTATCGACTCTGTAGTATTCAAAATAAAAAATTTAATTTACACGACATTGTATACTTCCAACTACTTCCTAGAAAATGACTTACCAACCAGCTCCATAATTAGATATTAACATAACCCAATTGCTTTTCTTGTAGTTTCCTATTATGTGCTGTTCTATTAACTTTCATGGCAAGTTAAGATAATAACGATGGGACTTGTAGCCAATCCCCATCGTTAATAGTGGTTCATTCGTATTATACTTGGATCAATTAATTGTCAAAATGTCAGTCAAAACGTCAGTATTCTGAACTACCAGGTGAGTTAGGCCGGTCGTTTGACTGGAATGAGGATACCTTTGGTAAGAAAATCTGGAAGTTTGATCATAATTCGATGAATTCCTTTGTTAAAGAGTCCACAAAACGACTCCATCGGTAGCAATCTACCAACAATTACAATCTCATTTCACCTAAACGTTTTACGCTCAACAACGGCATTGCTTCTTCACCTAATACGTGTTTCATGTGCTCGACAAAAATCCCGAACAAACACTTGTACTCTGTAACAAGACTAAAGCAATTATTAAGTGTAAACAATTATTAAGTGTTTTTTGTTTCAAAGAAAGCACTTCAAACAGATACATTCCGTCTTTGATGGCTTTAAAGTGTGCGGCTGTCTTGAGCTGGAGAGATTCGAGGTCTAACCCATATAGGTTTGTGAGGATTTTGAATACGGCGCCGCGTAATTGGGCGTGTCATGGCTTGTTTTCCGGTCACGGGGCCATAAGATCTGCTGAGAATGAGAATTCGGGGAAATCAACTGCTGAAAACGATGATTCCAGGAAATTATGCGGGGATTTGAGCTCGCTCCCAAGTAAGTTTAGTTTTATCAGTTTACCTGTTGCATTAAGTTTAGTTTTATCAGTTTACCTGTTGCATTGGTTTGTGTTGAGCCTTGAATGATATGTTTTATTCTTTTTTCAGTTAGCTGGCTAATATCTCTTTGTAGTTTGTAAATTTTAAATATCTGTATTACTTTTAGCTTATTCCTGTTAAAAGTGATACGATTATAGGACAAAATATCAATATTTGAAAGGCAATGTAAGAAATGTATCAATTGACAAGATAAACGAGTTGAAACTGCATTATGACTTTATACACAAGTTAGTCCCAACTTGAACCTATAAGTTGTCAAATCTTGTATAAAAGTTCTTAGGAGTCTGTTTTATTCTTTTCTACCGTTGGACTGATTGCTCATAAAGTTCTACTGTGTATGTTGGAATTTAGGGAATCAGAAGTTTCCAAAAGAATAAAAGTTATTTGCAATCTGTCACAAGTTTAGTATCATGGACTTCAGAGTGGCCATAAATTACTGACTGAAATGCCTTAAAACAGCTTCAACAGAGAAATTCAGGGAATCAGGATCAGAAGGATCACATGACTTCGTTCATGTAGTAACAAAGCAATAAACGAGCAGAGGTTTCTTAGCTAAAAGTTATTTGTTTGTGTACCATTCTCCATTCTGGAAGTCACTTGACTGTTTTCTTATGATTCATGCCATCTTTGATCGTACCTTTTAAAATGCACATTTCGATTATGTACTTGTGAATATGGGAAGCAATGAGGAAAAGAAAGGAGTGTTGAGAAAATGCTTAAGATATTTGAATGTAATTATAAAGAGAACCTTTCCTTTTGTAATGCTTTCCAACATCTAAATGAATCATATGTTTTCCTTTCGTTATTTTTGTTTGACTAATTTCATCTTGTTGTCTCACCGGTATCTCGTCTTTGGCAAACTTCAGATTATCACTGTCTAATTTTGTTTGTCTTTTTGCTTTCTCTACCAACTGCAGAGCCATTATCTGTAACTGATCTTACTGCTGCTCCCAATGATGGTACAAAGGTGCGAATTTCATTTAAGGTGAGATGATTTGACAGATGCTAGTTTGTGTTGCCCAGAAAGAGATCAAAAGAAAATGATTAGGTTACAAAATGATCACCTTTTTTCTTACTCTCATGCATTTTTCTTTCATCTTCAATTGATATGATAAATTATATGACCTATCATTTTTATCTTGGTTAAATTAATGGTGTAGGGGTTACCAGGTTCATATAGTGAGGAAGCTGCACTCAAAGCGTACCCAAAATGTGAAACTGTACCCTGTGATGAGTTTGAAGATGCTTTTAAGGTTTCGTATAATGTTTATGTGATATTTTTGGCTGAAATTTGGCTGCTTTGCCGAAGTGAATAATTCTGTATTCTTTCTAGTAACACCACCATAATATGTGGACTCCATACTTAATCGATGACTCCAATTATTTGGTAGTAATTCAATTCTAGACTAAACAGATTTACTGTACAGACTTCTTCGTTAGGTACTCGTGTACCATCTAATATGGGTTTAATTAGATAACTACCCATGCTTCCTTAATAATTGTTCTTTTTCCAGGCTGTTGAATTGTGGCTTGCTGATAAAGCTGTTCTTCCAATTGAGAATTCTTCTGGTGGAAGCACTCATCGCAATTATGACTTACTTCTTCGTCATAGGCTTCACATCGTGGGTGAGGTGCAGTTGGCAACTGACCTGTGCCTTCTAGCCCTGCCCGGCGTAAGAGCAGAACAGTTAAAATGTGTTTTAAGCCATCCCCAGGTTAGGCTTTCACTTTTTTCTTCTTCTTTCCTGTTTCTTCATGGAAGGGAGGTTTGAATACTTATTATGTTTTAAATCTAACGGGTGAGTTGTTAATCGAAACAGTTAATTTAAATATTTGTTCTGGAATATTTTGAGATTGAATTGCGAATCTAGTGTTTGTTCCTGCAGGACTGCTAATTTGTTTTCCTTTGCGGGCAATGACATTGTATTGTCTATGACTTTGGAAAGGAAATGAATTATAATTCCTGTTAAATTATATCAAAACCCAAAAATTTTGTACGTTTATTCAAATGTTTGGACTTCAGGTTTGGTTTAAAATGTTGCCTTAAAAGTAGAGCAGTTTTGTGGGAGTTAAGGTTCTGGATTATAGGTATAGTTTGGCCAGAGAATGACATTAATTATGTATAGCTGAGATTATATTGACTGCCTTGTTGTGGTTCCAGCCCATTCACCTCTATCTCATTTTCATGGTTGTGATGAGTTGTTTGTGGTTTTATTTCTGTTATGTGTTTCTCTATATAGCAGAATTTGTTGTTAATTTTAGATTCTTCTTTTGATAGAAGTTTTAAGTAGTTAAATGTTTTATTTGAGTCTTTAAAGTTGAAGACATGTTTGTATGCAGGCACTTGCCTTAAGTGATGTTCTCCTGAGTAAGTTAGGTGTTGCCGGAGAAAAAGTTGATGATACAGCTAGTGCTGCTCAGGTAATTAATAAAAATCTCTTTAGTGTTGTTTCCGGGTTTTCCTATATCTTGTATAAAATGTTTTATTTATTTATTTATGTTATTCACTAAATTTTGGTTTAGTATGTAGCCTTAAATGGCCTGAGGGATGCCGGTGTTGTCGCAAGTGCTCGAGCTGCAGAAATATATGGGCTTAACATACTTGAGCATAAAATCCAGGTAAGTTTTGCCCACTTTTCCATTTGTTAATCTCTCTACTTTGCATATTCTCTCACCCTTCTTTTGGCTTGCAGAAAGAAGATTAAAAGAAGGAAAAATTTAGGGAAAAGAAAAAAGATTGTAATTTTACATTGTTATTATTTCATAACAGAATATTTAAATCAACTTAAGCCTCATTTGAAGCCTTGGCTATGAGTCTTAGTTGTGCCTCTATTCTCTGTTTGGTGTCTTATCATCCTTCATAAATTAATGTATATTTTGGAGAAAAGGAAAGAAGGTAATGATACCATAGACTAGGGATGCAGCATGTGCAGCTCTGCCAGTTGCTCTACTCAATTAGTCATCTGTTTAGTTGAACTATCTCTATATAGTGCATCCCTGGTGCCATACCCTTTTGTTGATACTGTTTCATATTTCCTGGGGAAATGAACAAATATGGGTCTATGCATCATAGTCTAGGTTCCCCATATACTAATTAAAAGGATGAATGTTTTTGAGCACCAAACCTAGTAATTATTCATTATTGACAACTGAATCAGCACTTCATTTTCAATCTATCCTCTCTTCTTCCCAACAACTTCCCCACCCTCACACTCAAAAGAAAAAGTGATCTAATTAGAAGTGGCCAATACAATTAAAATCTAATCAGAATTGGCCAATACAATTATATTCGTTCCATTGTGCTATCATGCCTGGCACTTTAATTGGGAGTTGATTTGCTACATACATACATACATATATATATGTTGACTTGTAATAAAGATTTATCATAATATAACCCAGTCTAATTGATGTTAAATGTTATTTGCATAATAATTAAGCCTTAAAAGAAAAGATTCTTGCTTTGCTTAAATTACTCTGCTTTATGCTTTATGCTTTATGCTTTATGCAGGATGACCCTGATAATGTAACTCGTTTTCTGGTACTTGCAAAGGATCCTATAATACCAAGGACTGATAAGCCCTTTAAGGTGATTTTAGTTTACCATTGTCATTGTGTCATGTTTGCTGAGAGTTACATAAGCTGAATATGTCCTCCCTATCAGACAAGCATCGTGTTTGCTTTAGTCGAAGGTCCTGGTGTATTGTTTAAAGCCTTGTCTGTATTTGCATTGAGAGGCATAAATTTAACAAAGGTATTTGGTTGTAAGAGTTCACTTTCACTAGTTTATAACTTTCTATGAAATCCTTGGACATAACCTTTTTTCATCTCTATGTAATGTCAGATTGAAAGTCGGCCGCAAAGAAAGAAGCCGATGAGAGTAGTTGATGACTCTAACACTGGGAGTGCCAAGTGAGTATTATTTTTGTTCTTTACTTGAATCAGTCCAGGACCATATCACAATCATTTTACGTATTTGTTATTACAGATTCAGGGTTTTATTTAAATGATTAATAAGAGTTGATTTGAATAATTTTGGTCAAAAGTTACATCGCATTGTGTACAGAACTGGGATATCTTGCAACTTGGACACTAAAACAGTGTCGAATTTTCTAATGTAGGATGCAACAAGACACAAATGCTTTCACGGATGCAAAATTTTTACTTGCACAGGAAATTCTTAAATTTCTTGATGCCATATGCTTGTTAGGACCTTAGTGTACAATTATGTAAGATTTGATGTCAATCTCACCTTCTCTAAAATCCTAAGGAAGTTCAAATTCAATGATTATTGTATGAATTCATGTACTTTCAGATGTGCATAAATAACTGATTAAGGCATACTGCATAGCAACAAGAGATTTCTTAAAACATCACTGCTCTTCCCGGGATTCTGAACTATCTTTGATCTCCCTTAAATCAGTCCAGAGGACCATAGCATGATCCTTTTTATCATCTCCTATGAAATATTTAAAACGCATCCTTTTAGAACTATATAAAATTTGTTTGTTCTATCTGGCAATATTATCATTTCATGTGTTGCTATGCTCCAAAAAAATGTCTTAGGCTGAACTTTTTAAACTTGTATATGGTAGATCTTGTTTCTAAGGTGGAGATGGGAATAGAGATTGATTGATTGTGCAGTCAGATTGACTCATTTCTGGTTACAGGTACTTTGACTACCTTTTCCATATTGATTTTGATGCTTCAATGGCTGAGCCCCGTGCACAAAATGCATTAGGACAACTGCAGGTTTGTTCTTATCACAATTTTACCACCCTATTAATCCTCCAAATGGGTTTTTTGGACTTAAAAATTCTTCGTGTTCCTTATAACCCTTAAGAGTAATATTTTGTCAAGTGTTCGGCTGAGGCTTTTAAAGCATTTCTGATTCAGAGGTTAAAAGCAGAATGTTCTACTAAACTGATATTGTAACAGCCTTGGTTGAAAAGTTCAAATGAAAATTCGTGCCTTTTGGACATTAGATTCGGTAGTCTGGCTGCAAAACAGTAGTGGGTTAGAGCCAGACATCATACTGGGGCTGGAAAGACCTTTGTACTTGCAAAATTAGGTCAATAGCTGAGAAAAAACCATAGGTGTGCGCTCTTGGTTGAGTCCGTTATTGGTGCCATACTAGGGGTTCTTGTGATCATGACGCCATAATTTACCTTTTTTTGGCCGTTAACAATGACTATCTCATGATATTTGGTTCTAATGACGTGTATTAATCCCTCCATGAAAAAGTTGGCAGATCTTCATTCTTATTTTATTTCTGTGCAGGAATTTGCCACATTTCTTCGTGTGCTTGGTTGCTATCCCATGGATACCACTCTATAGTTGTAATCTCCTTTACCTTTTTTTTTTTTTTTTATCCCCTATTTTTGGGCTTCGACTAGTGGCATAACAGAGTTTGTTCACTTAAAAATTGCACTGCAATCACATTACATCATGCAGTGGAATGGCCCCCTAATTCATACAATATAGAGTTTTTCTTCCCTTCAAATTCTGGGCATGCAGCTGGTGATATTTGGTCGATAAAAGACAAATTCAAGGAAAAGTAGATAATTTATGGGCATCTCGCCGTATGTAGGTTTGGATGTGAAGTTGTAAGCTTTAGCATATATAAGAGTAATCTAGAACCCGAGACACTAACATTCCTATACTACTGTTTTCTTTCTTTTATGTATTCTCGTGTAATATAATATGTTCATGCAGAAACTGCTCTCATTGGGTTGTCTGTGACTTGTGAGACCACAGTTATAGAATTTGGATTGGGTTAGCTTTGTCCCCAGAATAAATCAGTAAATCTTGTTGGCTCTAATTCATACAATATGTTGCCTTTTCTATACATCAAGACCTATTTAACATTGAAGTAAATGAAATCACACTGGATAGTTTTTGCCATTTCTCTTACCATATCAACATCCCAAGTACTTGAAAATGATTTAGTAGTCAACTACTACCATAATTAATCCCTCTTAATTTTTACACAGATTCCTTGCACACGTTTCTTAATATTGAATTAGTATATTTTAAATAATTAAGATTGTTTTTGTTTATGTGTGGCAAAAGTGACCATAGCGAGTCTACAAGGGTCGCATGCCCTGTTCTGAGAAAACCCCATTTTGGCATCTTTTCTTAATTTAAAGAACAACAAACCTTTTGTTTTTGCACTTCTGTCATCTAAACAAGAACAAGAATCAAAACTTTTAAAAAAAAAATAAAATGGAGAGGGAATAATGAATTATGAGTCTTGTATCATCTTTCCTATTAATTAAACTTAATATAATTTTAATTTAAATAATGTTGTGTCCTGCCCTCTGATTAAAGAGATTATTGAATAACTCATCATGATATCATTACCCACCTCATCTCCATCATGTATCTGAGAGCCTGACAGTTGACAGGATTCAGGAATAGGGTCCATCTCCATATCGATCTCCATCTTCATTCATTGTTTATGTAAGCATGCCACGTATACATAGAGTCATTATCATTCTTTACTCGAAATAAACAAGAACAAAACTCTTTTTGTAATCTCTATTAATGTTTTTAACTTAACCCTCTGTTCATTTTACATTATCCATCCTTCAATTACAAAAATAAATATAATATTATTACCCAACAGCTGGTAAGTTTGGATTAATTAATACATATGTTCAAGTATCCTCCACAGAATATTCAAAATGTTATGTTATCACACACACATATAAAATGGTAATCACTTACGCCAAAAGGTTATCAAGATGATCTCAGCCACCCAATTCATCATCACTTTTTCACTTTAAAACAAAGAGTGTGCGAATAAACCTTTGTGAAAGTGGTACCATCATTCGTCAATGCGTCCACATTAGTTAGTTCTTGATGCCGATCGATGCAAAATCTACCTAATGACCAGGTTCATTGAACCTGGAATGGAACTTCCTTTGCGTGATGGGTATTTAATATCTCTTTTTGGGTGAGCCTGTAACACAGAAGAAGAGTCTGGTTAGGGTTCTCCCAGCAGCTGCAACCCAGGTACGTGCGTTTTTTAATTAATTTCTTCATGGATTATTATGAACACGTCCAGCATTAATTTACAATTGTGGGTTTTTGTTATTCTGGTATTTACGGGTGTATGTTGTTATTGAGAAGACGTATATGATTATGATCTTAAATTATTTATTTATAGCCTTGCTGACGTTTGGAAATTGATGATATTGCCATTTTTGTCCAGGTATTTAATTTCATGTCTTCCCGTCGGTAAATGTTTCTTAGAAAATTGGGGAACAAGCGCGAGTCGAATGGGTGGTAGAATTTAATTTAATTTATGATTGTTATTAGATAAACTACTTGTTGCTGATTAGCTCTCGCGCCAGTGACTACTGTTATTTTGATGTCCTTCTGCGATAATTTTAATAATTAGATAGATATGTTGAGGATTTGAGTACGAAAACCTGTCAATGAATTTGAAGATGTCTATTAATATATTAATCTTGGAAAAATGTATTTGGAAACAAATTTAGAGCTTCGGTCCAGCAGTCCATTTCAATAGACTGAATCACCCGTCAGAGCTTTAATTATTGACAAGTTGTCGGCAAATTATGATTAAATTATTGAACTACAGGTTGAAGAATTTGATTAGTAAATGCGGAGTCAAGTATGGTGTACTTATAGAATGTTTTCAGAGTTTTGTGATTATGTTTTTGTTGATATTCTGAAGTAAGTTTTACATTTGTTTCTTGTTGTGGCTCTGACTAGGAGTTCTGAGATCAACACTCGAGGACAGATCAGCTGAACCTTGGCTTGAGGTGCTCTATGTGCCTTGGTGCTGTGTTTGCAAGGTAAATGTTTCACCGACATCTAATTGAATAATGCCTGATTATTTGCTTATTCAGTAACAAATGTTGTTTTCTATTTTGTTAATTGGACAGGCAATGGAAAGATCATATGGTGAACTGGCAGACGCTGGTGGGTACAAGAGCCATCAATACTATTCAGAGAAGGGGGATGTCGAGTTGTGGACACTGGACAGTGTTCATAAAAACCCTTCGGTGACAGTATTCATGAACCAAGCCGTAAATTCACCTGCACAGAACTGGAATCAACGAGTATAAAGCAAATACAGGGAGCAGTTTATTGTTAGTGATGTGTATCTCCATACTACTACTACTGCTCTCATTCTAATGAGCTCAAAATGGAGATACCATATTCTTGCTTGTGTGGTGAGAAGAGACGAGTTCCCCTTTCAAAACTTCAGCTATGCTTTTTTATGTTCACGGATTGGATCAGTGTTTTTTTTCCCTCCAAATACGCAAATAGGAAAAATGGAAAAACACAAAGGGTAGTAGAAGAATTTGCTTGATTCAATTTTATGTTCTTCTATCTTGTAATTTCCTTTTGATTCTTCACGAGAAGAGTTCCCCTCTAAACTTCAATTGTCCGAATAATTTGTGGTCATATACTTGTGAGTTGTGACATTAATATTTGAGATTCATTGATTACATGCATATTCATAGAATTTTCTTTCTTTTGGCATATACTAGGTAATTGAACTGCTTGTGCATCTTCCATGCACATTTAGAAACTCTGTTTTTCAGATTCCATTCGGAAAAAAAGATAAGCTGTGTATTCGATCAGCCAAGCCACCAAATGGCTGAGCAAACATACAGCCCAGGAACAATCTTTTTCTTAAGTGTGTTAAAAAGGGTAGCTTCTAAATGAAGAGTTATTTTTCTAGCCGCCTGAATATGGCTATTTACTGGTTTGCCCGATCTAATAGGAGAATGTTAGATTGATACATATAGTACGGTAAATCTGAACTTCTCTTTCTCAACAAGAATATCAATAGTGTTAGAACTATCAAGATTTGTTTGTATTAAAATAATATTGACTCAAAAAAAAAAAATTTGAAATAATTATCCTACATAAATCGTCATCCTCATCATCATTATTGTCTACGAATGAATTCCATCAATCAATAATCCTTCTTCTTTTGTCCAAAGACTTCAAAATCAGGATTTAAGATTGGCGAAGCCCATTTCCGTTGTCCAAATTTCCTCTTAAGACGCTGCGATCCATTCCTGAATCCCCTGGTAGCAGATTGTTGCACTACCAAAACTGATGCATGTTCTGCGAAATTTGATGATACCAATGTATCTCCGAGTGCTCCCAGGTCTGGATCGTTACCCCACTCTGATAATCCCATCGTCAATGGCGACTTTACGTTTTCTCCACGTCCAACTATATAAAGATCAAACTCATGGCACAAGTTTCTCATGGATTCCACAATTTCTTCACTATTGTTCACCATTTTCTCATTATAATTTATGGACGCATCGTACATGGATTTGAATCTGAACTCGTTGATAAACTCATCATCAAGCTCGTTCTCCGTCTCTCTCTTTGTGATATCTGGCGAAGTCCCATCTTCAGTGTTTTGGTCATCTTCTCGCGCGATATCTTGTTGTTCTGCTACTTTATTTGGAAGAAACCGCACTACTGTTAAGGTGACACCGGGTTTCCGCGCCATTCTCCACGCATAAGTTAACGCCTCCCGATCGTCAGGCCCGCCAACGAAGAGCATGGCAAATTTCAACCCCTTTCTGCGGAATGACGATAATATTGTGGATGATCCAATTCCACGATCAACGAGTATGCCCACGGAACACGGAGCTTTAGATAGTAAGTTTTGGTTCATTTGTCTTATTGAATGGTTGTCGCCGCCTTGCATTAATTCACCATCAGCCGTCGGTTGCTTATGAAACGGGATCAAGATCATGGCAACAACCTTGTCTTCTGCAATTTCGACGATGTCCTCGTGTATACTGGTGAAAGATGAAACGGCCGTGAGTGTTTGAACTGTAACTTCGTCGTTTCTGGATTGATAGTTTCTAAAGGAAGCAATGACATGGTCTGACTCTACATTTTCTCGGCTTGCCTCGTTGGAGTTGTTTGTCCTGTATGTATCATGCACAATCAGCATGGCTGAGGCACGGGTAGTTAGCTCAACAAGATGGACAGCGAAGACACAAATTGGGGATTTTCTTGTAGCGTTGGAAACTTCAAGGAGCTCAATGATGCCAGAAAGGTTTCCGACTGAATGAATGCACGTTAGGATTCGGAGTTCTGTGTCTGGATTTCTTCTTTGTATTGTCCTTTGCTTGTATTTTCTGGTTCGCTTTGCGGTTTTGTTGGCTAAGAAAAAGATTGGCCCTACCAAACCCGTCATTACCAAAACTGCAAACATCATTACAGACATTGATACGTTGTCTATAGCCTGCAATCAAAAGCAAATTTTGATAATTAACTTTTGTTCTCCAGTGGATCAAATGTTATATAAATTGATTTCATGGATTAAATGTGTGTATATACATACCCTCAAGCTCCGGCCTTCATTAAGAACGATAAGTGCCATAAAACCTTTGGTGTTCATAAGACCTCCGAGTGAAACTCCATCCCTTACTGACATGCCAAAGGATAAACAAACGAGGACAGTGCTTATAATTTTGGCTGATGTAGCTACAAATGCAATCAGCAAGGCCAAATGCAAATTAGTTCTAGATAATAAATCAATAAAGTTTGATCTAAGCCCAGTAATAACTATAAAGCTTGGCAACATAATCCCAGTCACAAACTCCTCAGTTCTTTCCATAATAGAAATGGAAAGCTCTCCGTATGGAAAGATAAGTCCAAATAAGAAACCACCAATCAAAGAATGCGCGCCACACGCGTCTGTAATGAATCCGCATATAGCCACGCCAATGAGAACGAAAACAATGTGGTTATCGCTGAATCTCCCTGCTTTTTTTTTGGTCCTCTTTATCATCCAATCAATGCCGGGACGCAACACAAACCAACATATTAATACAAAGCAAATTATCGGCAGTAATGCCAGTGGAAGTCCAACCAACGCTTCTAAAGGTTCACTTTTGATATATTTATGAGAAATTATTGCCAAAACAAGAAGAAACCATGCGCAAATATCATTAATAATGGCAGATGTTAAGGCGGTTTTGCCGAGGTCCGTGTGCAGTAGCTTGACATCCGAGAGGATTCTTGCCAAGTCCGGGAAGCTTGTGATAGTTAGGGTTATAGCCCCAAACACAGCACCGAAATTAGGCGAATGTCGAGGAATTAATTTATGCAGGGGAATAAAATGTAAGCTTGCCCCTATTCCAAATGGAATCAATGCTCCGGCAAACGCAATGCTCAATGACTTCTTTTCCATGTGCTTCATAGCGCCCAAGTCCATCTCTAATCCCACCAAAAACATGTAGTAAGTTAGCCCCATTGTGGCGAATGTCTCCACTAACATGGTGTTCTGGAATGGGAAACTATTCAGCATCCATTTAACACTCTTATCTAGTCCCCAAAACTGGATTTTCCGAAATGCAGCTGGTCCAATGAAAATGCTGGCCTATATATACACAGAATGAACGGTATTAATTAATCAATTAATTAACGCTAGCAAAATAATGTGCAAGTGTTGCAGTACTTACCAGAACTTCGGCGACGAAACGAGGCTGATGAAGAGGTTTAAGGAGGAGGACGAATAAGCGAATGCCGAATATCGCAAAAAAAAGTTCGTTGGCCAATACAGGGATAGCTCGGAGCATGGGATTTTGCGTCTGCCATGGCGTTTCACCTATATTCAACTCTTGCGAGAAACATACTAGTAGGTCGCCCTCTGATACTCTCATTATGCTATAATTTCCATAACTACTAGTCGCCATTCTCTCTTATTTCACCTCTTCTATTCTTCCACTGAGAGACCTTTGTAGAGAAATTTAATGGGGCTGAACATACAATAAGCAAGTTCTGACAAGAGGGCTAGTTAACCATGACTGTAAGAAGGAAACTAATTCGTTACAACTAGGTTGTATTGCATGGATGTCCGCGCACTCTGCTGTTTTTTTGCTTCTACTGTTATTCTTTTGTGCTGTTGTTATTATCTTTTAATCTTTTCATGGGCTGTTTTTAGCTCAATTTTGTTGGATTTTAGAGATGGGAGGAATTTTGTTAAGAGGTTACGTTGTCTTTCAACAGCTTGGTTTAGCTACAGTAACAGAATCATCGTCCGTCCAATGAGACGATCTGTGATCCAATTGTTGTCTTTCAATAGCTCGATTTAGGTACAGTAACAGAATCATCCGTTAAATGAGACGATCTGTGATCCAAAATCTCACATTGGAAAAGAAAGGAGCCGGTGGGCGTTTTGGAAGTTCACTTAAGTCAAACACACTTGAGCCCAGAACAGAAGACCAAGTGGGCTGGGCTACTTGAGCAACGTGTGGGCCATGGCTAAACGTAACACGCGGCGTTGTCAGAATCATTATTGTAACCTGACAGTCCGGATTAGCGTTGGTGAACAAAGAGTTGTACAGCCAATTGATTATTGTGATTGATTAAATCAGACGGTTAGAATGTGAGAAATCTGTCAAGAGTCATAATTACAGTCCACGTGCAATTAATGTGTATTACATTCATGTTGACTATCCCACCTAATCCATTCACTATGAAGATCAAACGTCCGAGTTTATTTTCAATGACATCTGTTTCCTGATAATGTTATCGGAGAATAATATTTTCCTGTGAGATTTTTTTATGATTATTAAAGACAAGACTCGTGTCGTTTTGGCCAGTTTTGATTTTAAGTCAAAGAAATATGACACATATTACTAATTCACTGCCATAATGTCCGCCGATTATAATATTTGTTTTGTTATAGTCCAAGAAAAAAAATGAAATTACAATTGGACCAATTGGTAAGTTACCGCGGAACTTCCCTCAGTCAACCCTCCCCTCGGGAAACTAAAACGGTATTTTAATATGTACCTGGGTACAATTATTTCCTTTATTCTGGATTTTATGGGAAATTTAGAAGGCTCAATTTGTAATTTCATAACTTAGTAACAGGAACCAAACATAAATATTCATGATTTCTGCAATCTACAGGAAAGACATGACATAGGCTTACTTCACTTTTCTCTAGGAACGCGGTGTTGTGGTGTGGAGTATGGAGGGTGACAGCGCTCACTTTCCTTGCTTGGATACTTGCATTGCAGCAAAGTACAGCTCATACACACCATTGTTTTCTCTGCTTACAAAAAGGCCCCCCTTTACTTAAACTCATCCATGTGAACTAATCTAACACGCTGTGAAGAAAGACAGAAGCTGAGGATTCCTCTCTTCACCGACACACACAAGTGTCTTTAAGAGCTAATAAACGTTAGCTAGCTTGCTCTTCTAAAGCTAAAAAAGAAAAAGAAAAGGAGAAAATCAAAGTTGAGATAGCGAGAGATAGAGCTTTACAGACAGACAGAAATAGATAGAGTTGGTTCTCTGTTGGAAGTTTTCTTCTTTTGTTTTGAATCCCATATGTTCATTCCTTTTCTTTCTGAAGATTGTTAGAGTTTGAGAGTAAGAGAGATGGCAGATAATAGAAGTTTATGCTATTTCCTTTTGGTGTTCTTACTGGTCAGTTGCACCAGAGGGGAAAGTCCTTATAGATTTTTTACATGGAATGTTACGTATGGTGATATCTACCCTCTTGGAGTAAAACAACAGGTAATTTTTTTAGTTGGTTTTAGTATTGTTTAGTTTGTTCTTTGTGTTTCTGTGAATTTGTTTGATGAAAATGAATGGTGGGCTAATGTGAAATTCTGATAAAAATTGGCAGGGGATATTGATAAACGGGCAATTTCCAGGGCCTTCCATTGAGGCTGTGACTAATGATAACTTGATTATCAGTGTTTTCAATGCCTTGGATGAACCATTTCTTATCTCTTGGTTAGTACTTTTTTCATTGTAGTTCTCTCTCCATTGTTCTTGGAAGCCTTTTTCATAGTGAAAGCTTATTTTATTTTTAAATCAACGTCTGAGATTGGTGCGGATGAAACGGCATCGTTCTATCTGCTTTAAATATAAATCTGGCAGAGCAGTTACCGGTAGTTTGATCATACATCTTTAGACTCTTATTTGGTTGCCTCAAATCTCGAATTATGGCCCCTTTCACAACCCTCTGAGTTCTAATAATTGATAGATTGGGACCTGTAATTTGATTAATCTGAACTTTTCATCCTTATCAAGATAGTTAATTATTAAAATCTTCGAGTCAGATCCACCAAAAAGGAAAAAGTAAAGAACAGATTTAGTGCACTTTCTTGCCTACACTGTCCAACACATTGTTGGTAGTGATAACGAAATATATCCAATCATCAAACTAATTTAGGCACAGGGGTTTTTCCATCAAATATGTGTAAATGATCTGCTGTAACTCTCGTGTAGGAATGGTGTACAGCAGAGAAGGAACTCTTGGCAAGATGGAGTTTATGGCACAAACTGCCCCATCCCACCAGGCCAAAACTTCACATATGTTCTCCAAGTCAAGGATCAAATTGGTAGCTACTTCTATTTCCCCTCTCTTGCTTTCCACAAAGCTGCAGGTGGCTATGGTGGCATCAAAATTGCAAGCCGCCCTCTTATTCCTGTGCCTTTTGATCCTCCTGCTGGAGATTTCACCATTCTGGCCGGGGATTGGTACAAGAAGAATCACACTGTAAGTAACTAACACGGAACAAATCCTAAACATGCAATACAGCATTGAACATGTCAAATTTATGTATATATACTCATTGTCTTTGCTTGAACATTATAGGATTTGAAAGCAATTTTAGATGGTGGAAGTGATCTTCCATTTCCTGATGGACTTCTTATCAATGGTCGTGGGTCAAATGGGTTTACATTCACAGTTGATCAGGGTTAGTGTTTGTGATAAGTGATCTTGCCCTTTTGTGTTCATTGTGATGGTTTTATATAATTTGAGTTTGTTTTAAACTTGCTATGCAGGCAAGACTTACAGATTCCGTATCTCGAATGTGGGGCTTACTACTGCCATCAATTTTAGAATCCAAGGTCACAAAATGCTACTGGTAGAGGTGGAAGGAACCCACACACTGCAGAACACTTATGATTCCCTTGACATTCATTTGGGACAATCCTATTCTGTGTTGGTTACAGCTGATCAACCGGCACAGGATTACTACATTGTTGTCTCCTCACGTTTCACTTCCCAAGTGCTTTCTTCAACCTCCATTCTTCATTACGGTAACTCAGCAAGTAGTGTCAGTGGTCCTCCCCCTGGTGGGCCGACAACTCAGATTGACTGGTCTCTTGAACAAGCTCGTTCCATCAGGTATTTATTAAATCCCCTGTAAATTTTCTATCAGTTGGCTCATGTGCAATATATGATTGTATTTATTTGTTTTTTCTTAGTTTCTGGTTCAAAATTAGGCTACTTGAACATCAGATGAACGGAATTATCCCATGATTTTCGCTTTTCTCATATTCTGGTTTCATTCTTTTGGATTATGAAAAATTTTTGTAATATTGTTTATTGAAGTTTTTAGAAATTCTTATAGATAAAGCAACATGACCCCTTATATATAATGTGGAGTAATCAAGATGGGCAAAATAAAATCAACTCGATCTAATTGCTTGACACAATATGCAAGAATTCCGTTTCTATCCCGTGGTTTGCTGCCACAATATGCTTCTGGTTTTAAGAACTTGTTTTTTATTACAATGAGATTCTCTTGCTTATCCTCTAATGCCACAAATTGAACCAGGCGGAATCTGACAGCTAGTGGACCAAGACCTAATCCCCAAGGTTCATACCACTATGGTTTGATTAACACTACACATACTGTTAGACTCCAAAGCACTGCTCCAATTATCAATGGAAAGCAGAGGTATGCTGTCAATAGTGTCTCATTCATCCCAGCTGACACGCCTCTAAAGCTTGCCGACCACTTCAAGATTTCTGGAGTATTTAGCCTTGGAAGCATTCCAGATAACCCCACTGGTGGTGGTGCTTATCTTCAGACTTCTGTCATGGCTGCTGATTTCCGGGGTTATGCTGAGGTTGTGTTTGAGAATCCAGAAGACACTCTGCAATCGTGGCACATTGATGGTCATAACTTCTTTGTTGTCGGGTAAGTCTATCTGTCTCTATAATTGTGGGTGCGATAGCCGGATAATCTCTCAAGAGTTCTAACCGAAAAACAACAGCAAATGTAGAATTAGCCCTTGGTTATAATTAATGAAAGTACTGGAAATCTACTTTTATTCTCTAGATTCTGAAATTCTGGATATTTTTTATATGGGCAGGATGGACGGAGGGCAATGGACTCCTGCTAGCAGATTAACTTACAATTTAAGAGACACAGTTTCTCGTTGCACTGTTCAGGTATACTGACAAATGTACATTGTTAAATTCTGAATATGTGGAGTGTACCAAAATTTTCGCAACAGGATCTTCTTACTCTACATGGATGAAAATCCTCCGTTGCTTTCCTCTTTGCCATAAGAATTTTCAAAACTTCACGTAAAGGATTGCAGTATCTGAAATGAACTAACAGTTTCAAAACTCCTATAAGTTTTGAGACAACTAGTGTATATCAATCCACACTGGTACATAGCATCGACCATAATACTCTTGACTTTGATGGCAAAGATGCACTAATATTATGCTGCTGTGTTTGGTCTAAATGCAGGTGTATCCCAAGTCATGGACTGCAGTTTACATGCCTTTGGACAATGTAGGAATGTGGAATGTTAGGTCTGAGAACTGGGTTCGTCAATACTTAGGCCAGCAATTCTATCTTCGTGTCTATTCCCCTGCAAATTCATGGAGGGATGAGTATCCAATCCCAAGTAATGCTCTTCTATGTGGTCGGGCAGTTGGGCATGGAACTCGACCCCTGTGAAGTACAGAACAATTGATAACATGTCACAAGAGGGTGACAGTCTTGGGTTTAATCTACGAGAGCGGATATCTGATGGCTTGACTCGAGCCATTTTACTGTTTTTTTTAATTATTTTTATGCTCATGGGTTATTCTGTCGATTTTTAGTAGATTGCTCTAAATCTGGAATGATTTCTCCATTGTTGTGCAACTTTAACTAGTTTATTGAATGAAATCGGCCACAGGTGGCATTCTTTTTCCTCCGAAGCCTCTTTCGTCATTGCATTGTGCTGCAAACCAGAGAATAATTTTGAAAAACGGTGGCGCGCATATGAATTAGAAGAAAGTTCAATATGTTGGAAATTCCCACTTAAAAAAATGATTCATTCTTACATTGGGTGGCATGAACTGAACAAAATTAATAAAGCAGAAAACGAAAAATGAATCTTTTTGTTTTACCAAATTGCACTGAAATTGTAATTTAAGTCTGACGCAGATTGCTTAATAGTTTAAATTCATTTGAAAAATAGTGTAACTAATAACAACCGCACCGGCATTCCTGATTTCAGTCGTGCCTTCAAATGGAGAAGAATCAATCCCTTTGTCACATTGCTCCAAGCATTAGTTCATTTTGTTTCCTGCAATTCTGAAAATTAACTGAAAGGATGAGTTTCGAATTCCTTCTTTTATCACTTACACAAATATCTGTCACTAATTTCCCTCCATAACTTGTAGCTAGAGATAAGTTCCATTTGGGTTTGGCCCTTGTTTACTGAGGCACGAGACTCCGCCCAAAAGCCAAACCAGCCGGGGCTCGGAAAAATGGGCTTTGTGATTGTACGCAGTTTGACAGCAACTATAGAGACAGATTGTTAAAAATCTCTGCAGTCAAACTTCTCATTGAAGTTTGAATGCAGGATTAAATGTAGTTAGTTTGGACATTTAGTGGACGGTTGCATTCAAGTTTTTAAGGGCCGGCGGAGTTGACTGCATTACATGTGTGTACGTAATGCATGGGCAGTAAACAGTACATCTGCATGGGCCATGGCTAAATGGAATGTAACAATGGTATAAATGTATTACATATGCTATAAAAAGATATTAAGAAGTTAAAAATATAAATTATAGTAATTTTTCAATAAATTGTATTAATTATTAATTAAAACAATAATATAATTATTACTTATATGATTATCTTACAAGTTGGTTGTGATAATTTGTAAAATAGTTTCCTAATATGTCGTTTTAATGTCACATCTTAAAAGTACATGTACGCTAAGTCGTCCATTGACCATGTGAGAAATTTCAGTTTAACCTCCAACCTTTCTTGAAATTTCATTTTACTTAACTAGTTTGATATATATTACAAAATATTTTAATGTTTCATCTTTTATTTTACTTTAGTCTTTTATTAATTTGGTCAATTTTATTTTAACCATTTGACCAAATTTTATTAGTCTACTCCAATTGAATTTATTAAATTGTATAGAAAAATATTTTATTTTTATTTTTAATACATATATTAATAAGAAAATAACTCATTTGTTCATAATTTTAATGAATTATAATTAACTAAAACTTTTAAAATTTTGGTTAAAAATTTGACTTTATCACTTAGATCTAATTTTCTAAGAAATGCAAAATTTAAACTTCTAAAATGATGTTATTTTGATAAATAATTTTTATTTTTAAAATGTATTATTTAGTGAGTCATGTGAAATTATCTCATTATCCTTGTTTTGTTGAATGAAATTAATGGTACTTGGTTTCATATATTAAAGTGAAAAAATTTGAAATGTGGGGGATGTCTGTAATACAATGTCAAATTAGTTGAGTAAAATAATGTTTTGCAAAAGTTAGGGACTAAAGTAAAATTTCTCATGGATCATGCCACTATCCATTTTTAATTTGACCTGTGTCTACTCATTTAATGTTCCCGCCAATCCCCCAACGGTTCCAACGCGTAACATGAAGATGCACCAATTAATTGCTACTTGGTGGAGCAGTGAATGATTTTACCAGTTGATGAAGCCTATATAAACACACTCTTTCAATGAACAATAGCAAGCAATAGTGAGTTGAGCTGATAACTTTTCGTTTTAAGCAATGAATTTATCTCAAAAATGGTTTTGCTTGATTCTTCTTTTTCTCTCCATTGCTCTCCATTTGAGTGCAATCACTCTTGCTGATGACAAAGTCGACAAAACTAGGTGGCGCGACGATGACTGCAGATGGAATCGAAGACGCTGTGGTGGCCGGTTTGGTGGTCGTGGGCCTCGTTATGGTAGAGGAGGAGGACTAGGAGGCGGTGGTGGTCTCGGTGGCGGCATTGGCGGAGGAGGAGGCATAGGAGGCGGTGGTGGTCTTGGTGGAGGAGGAGGCATTGGAGGTGGAGCAGGTGGCGGTGTTGGTGGTGGAGGTGGAGGAGGTGTAGGTGGAGGTGGAGGCTTTGGTGGCGGTGTTGGAGGTGGTTCAGGTCACGGTGGAGGTTTTGGAGCTGGGGGAGGTGTAGGTGGTGGAGCTGGTGGAGGTCTTGGAGGAGGTGGTGGTGGAGGAGGTGGAGGAGGAGGCGGTGGAGGGGGTGGTATTGGTGGTGGTTCTGGCCATGGTGGAGGCTTTGGTGCTGGAGGAGGGGTAGGGGGTGGTCTCGGTGGTGGTGGTGGAGGAGGTGGTGGTGGTGGTGGTGGAGGAGGAGGTGCAGGTGGAGGGTCAGGTCATGGGGGTGGATTTGGTGCAGGAGGGGGTGTAGGAGGTGGAGCTGGTGGAGGCATTGGCGGAGGAGGGGGAGCTGGAGGTGGTGGTGGAGGTGGAATAGGAGGAGGGTTAGGTCATGGTGGTGGGTTTGGTGCTGGAGGAGGTGTAGTAGGTGGAGCTGGTGGAGGCATTGGTGGAGGAGGGGGAGCTGGAGGTGGTGGTGGAATAGGAGGAGGGTCAGGTCATGGTGGTGGGTTTGGTGCCGGGGGAGGTGTAGGAGGTGGAGCTGGCGGAGGCATTGGTGGAGGAGGGGGAGCTGGAGGAGGTGGTGGTGGTGGAATAGGAGGAGGGTCAGGCCATGGTGGTGGGTTTGGTGCTGGAGGGGGTCTAGGCGGAGGTGCCGGAGGAGGCCGTGGAGGGGGAATTGGCATTGGAATTGGGATAGGAATTGGAGTTGGAGCCGGTGCTGGCAATGGGGTAGGCACCGGTTCTGGGAGCGGTAGTGGTGGTGGCGGCAGATAACGAAAGCTTTTATTAATTCGATTTTCAAAATCATACCAAAGTGTGATACGTATTTGTATTAATGTAAGTTCATATTGCTGTCAGCATTTTGATAATGCAGTTTGTTGTTTGTTTCCTATTGAGTTTTTTTTTTTTTTTTTTGGTCGTATTTTCATCTGGTTCAACCCCTTGTGGAGAATGAATTCTTGTGTTCTAGAATGACTACATTGAAATCGGAAATATGGGCGGTGTTTAGAACGAAACAATAAGATTATTTTATATTTAAGCTTGTGGAGAATGAATCCCTGTTTTGGAGTGCTATGAAAAAACACAAAATAGAAGGATTTCATTTTCATTTGAAATCCATGTCTCGGGATTTTATGGAATAGACAATTACTGCATGGATGGGGACGGATGGGTTGAATGTCACCATCTGTATTAATTATCTGAGCAGGTGCAGGTGCAGGTGCAGGTTCATAATTAACCAAGCACAAGGCCCATTGTTCTTCTTCCTACCAAATGAGAGATTCTCAATAGTTAAAAGCCCATAGAGGTGCAGTAATTAGAAACAACTAGGCTAGTGCGGATTCTTTCAATCTTCTCGAGCAAGCCTTTTAGTATGGTACAACAAAAGACAAATAATAAAATTAATTACCACAAAAACTACAAATAATAAAATTAATTACCACAAAAAGTACAAATGGGGGTATTACTTATTAGGTCAAAGCACTTTCCCGCCGCCCAATCGTCAGACACTCGAATCACACACACTGTTCGCGCTTTCTTTCCCTAAAACAAACAAACAAACAAACCCACTCTAGTTTTATTGACTGGAAGTTGAACCTCAAAACCCTTCCTCTTCTTTATATCAAAATCCGCTATGTTGGAACCCTAATCCCTCTTTGATCACACCAATGGAGCTCCGCTCTCGTCGAACCGTCGGTAAATCCTCCGGTAACGGTATATTTGCAAACTTTTTTTGTAATCTTTTTCTGTTTAATTGCGGAGAAATAGGAGGTAGAAACGAAATTTTGTTGTAGAAGCCGTGTTTTTTTATTTTTGGAGGGAAATAATTTGCTTGATTTTTGTTTGTTGTGTTATTTCTTTATTTTTGTTTATGATTCTTGTTTCGTGAGATTAAGCTCTGTAACGTAGATTGTTTGGCGCCAAGAAATTCTAATTTCGATTTGTTGGTTAAAGATTGCTATTTAAAAAAAAAAATTGGTTAATTAATGTTTTGGTTGAATTTTGTCCGGTTCTTGGGATTGAAAGTAATAAGAATGCAATGTGTGTAATCATTTGGTGGTTTTGTTTCAATTTTTTTTAATATTGACATCTAATAACAAAGCAGGCAACGAACAAGACCAGAATGATGACTCTAGAGAGGTAGACAATAAGCAAGAAGCTGTTATTGATCTTTCCAATAATGAAATTTATGTGCCTTCGGAAGATTCCGATACTAGCAGTTCCAGCAAAGAATGTAAGTTTTTTTCTGGATGATCTGACTATAACTACGTTCCTTTTGATGGTAAATGTTACATGAACTACATTTTTTTTCATTAAAAGTTTTAGACTGTAACATCAACTGATATAAATGAAGCGTTCATGGTGTAGGAAAAGGGTTAAACCTTTTGGAATGCTTACTTTAATTTAATTTAATTTAATTATTATTCTTTTTTGTTTTTAAAATGAATGAAGCATGTGGAACAAGGCATTTTTGTTGCTTCTAGCTGTGGATTTGAATGAATACTTAATTTGAAATATTAATGTAGGCAAAATATACGAGGAGGAAGAGGTTCTGGACTTAAATCTTACGTTAAAGACTAAAAATATTATCTGCAGTAGTAAAAGTAGCAGTAGTGTTCCTGTTAATTTGTATGCTGAGCCTGCAGCGAAAAGGGGGAAAGTGGAACCTCCAAAGCTAGTCTATAATGTGCAACAGTCAGCTCAGGCAAAAGGGGATGAAAATGGGTTGAATAGGAGGAAGAAAACTCGAGAAAAAAGGAAAAGGAAGGGGACAGATCCGCCATTGTTATGGGAAATTTGGGAAGAGGAGCAGGAGAGATGGCTTGATCAACATGAAAAAGATGATGTTGATTTGGATCAGCAGAATGGGATAATGACTGAGACTGCTGATGAGCCACTAGATTTGACCACACGTTTGTTAAGGTACCAAAAGGAATGGTTGGCCTGGGCTTTGAAACAGGAAGAATCTGCAATCAGAGGTGGAATACTTGCAGATGAGATGGGAATGGGAAAGACCATTCAAGCAATTGCGCTTGTACTTGCCAAACGGGATATTCGTAGGACAATTGGTGAACTTGTTGTATCTTCGAGTTCATCAACTGGTTCCCCTGGAATCAAAGGCACCCTGGTCATTTGTCCCGTGGCAGCTGTGACCCAATGGGTATCTGAGATCAATCGGTTTACTTCAATAGGAAGCACCAAAGTGCTGGTTTATCATGGGTCCAACAGAGAGAGGAACACTAAGCAATTCTTGGAATATGATTTTGTCATCACGACATACAGCATTATCGAGGCTGACTACAGGAAACACGTGATGCCTCCAAAGCAGAAGTGTCCATATTGTGGGAAGTTGTTTTATGAGAAGAAGCTCTCTATTCATCTGAAGTATTTTTGTGGGCCTGGTGCTGTTAGGACTGAAAAGCAGTCTAAACAACAGAAGAAAAAGGCGAAAGCTTCATCATCTACATTGGATAGAGATAAGGAATCAGCTAAAGGAAAAATTAGTTGGTCTGAGGGTTACACAGGGAAGAGAAGTGGGAAGAAAACATCATTTGAGATGGATTCTTCGGCTGGAGGTGTACAGAACCTGTCCCGAGGGAAATCACCTTTGCACTCCGTGAAGTGGGATCGGATCATTTTGGATGAGGTGAGTTTGATACGTTGTTAATTCAAAGAAGATCACTAGGTAGTATGACATCTTGTGAGAATATGGCTGTTTGTAGCTACTGCTAGAACAACAATTTACCCTTTTTTTTAAGTACAGAAGTCTAGCTTTATTTTCTTTTTCAATTTCATTACTTTATATGTTCTCTTGTTACATTCTATTGTTTACCAATGGTAACCCATTGATCGTTTTATTGATATTTGTAGTTTCTTCTTCCCAACTTTAGGCACATTTCATAAAAGATAGACGCAGTAACACTGCAAAAGCCGTCCTTGCTTTAGAGTCTTCATTCAAATGGGCTTTAAGTGGCACTCCTCTTCAGAACCGTGTTGGGGAACTTTACTCTCTGGTAAGCTTACCAAATGTCAATAAATTTGACTGTAATATACCAACTCAAGTTCTCAAGCTTACAAGGTCACGTTAATAACGCACAGGTTCGCTTTTTGCAAGTAACTCCATACTCGTATTACTTGTGTAAGGATTGTGACTGCAGGGTTCTTGATTACAGGTATGGTTTCAGTTTCAAGATTGTTGGTACCTATGTGCATATTTTTTTTTGTTCTTGCAGACTATTTGACTATAATAAATAAATATGGCTGGTAAATTAAGTATGTGAATACAATGTAAAATTGTCAACGACCATTCTTTTTATGCTGTTCTTCACGCCAGCTATTACATAGGGAAAAAATCTATATTCAGTGATATCTGCACGTGAGCTGAATCTAGCCTTCTTTTGAGTCCCTATTTGTTGTCAACCTTATTTCCTTCTCATCATACAATAAACTTCATAACATGAGTAGTTTTTGCTACCATGTTTGCCACTATCATGATATCTGGGTCAAATATATAAATTTTCCTTATGGGTGCTATTGGCCAACAAGGAAGCAGACTGCAGTAATTGAAAAGTTCGTTCTTTGTATATTTGACTGTTGAATGAGTCACAGTGCTGTTTGTTTACTATGTTGTTCTAGTTCCCTTCCTTTTTTGTTGCTACCCATTGTCTCCTCATCCTCACTTTGTGTATTTTTAGGCAAGGGAAATTCTGTTTTAAGTAGTGGCTGTTAAGTTGGTTGCCTTTATCAAATCAAATAGTCTCATTGGAACCTAGGTTTATATTACCTTTTTCCTCCTGGATTTCCCCCTTGACGTTCCACTTATCCTTGCAATTTTTACCTGGATCACTTTGAATGTTTTAATGGTTTTTTGCATCATTATTTACATCTCCTGATGCTTTTACAGTTCAGCAGACTGCCCAAACTGCCCTCATAGTTCTGTTAGACATTTTTGTTGGTGGAATAGAGTAAGTTTGCAATTTCTTCTTCATACTTTGTTTCTTTATTCTTGCTATATTATGGGCATTTCTTGTCTTCAGAGTATATTATACGAGGAATATCTTTTAATTTATTGTCGTTGTCAGTATGTTGCTACTCCAATACAAGCACATGCAAATTTTTTCCATGGAAGAAGAGCCATGATATTGTTAAAGCAAAAGGTTTTGAAAAACATAGTTCTAAGACGCACTAAAAAGGGCAGGGCAGCTGATCTCGCCCTTCCTCCTAGAATTGTAAGTTCTCGTGCAAAATTAGATATCATTTTTATTACTCAGTTCTAAACTTTCTGAAAACCTGTCTGCCCCCGATGCCCCTTCCTACAGGTTTCGTTGAGGCGGGATAGCCTGGATATTAGAGAAACAGATTATTACGAGTCATTGTATAGTGAAAGTCAGGCACAATTTAATACGTATGCTACCCTTTACCTTGTCTGATTTTGCTTTTTGTTCACTTTTGATGTTTTTAATTGAAATTTAGCCATCTTCTGTGTCTCCTTTAAACTAATTGTAATTTTTCTATTTTGCTTATCCATTATTATTTTCTACAGATTATTGTTTCTCAAATTTCTCTTGATTGCCATGGTTTTACATTTATGCATTTTTCCTTTGCAGTTATGTCCAGACAGGAACTGTAATGAATAACTATGCTCATATATTTGACCTTCTCACACGATTGCGGCAGGTACATTACTATTCAATAATGATGAGTTGAGTCATGGATTGGGATACCATAACTTAGCTTATTATTTTTTCTCATAAGAATCCAATTTTATTGTTTATTTTTCATTCAAGTTCCAGAAGTTGTTGATTGATTGGGAGTCTTACCTAGGTTATTTGAAGCCCTTGTTGAGTGCTCTTTGGATTAAGTTTAAAGAGCAAAAAAAGTCAGGAATTACTAATCAGACATGTCATGCTCACACCACAATTATTTGTGTACATGATAAGAGTTTAAGAAGGCTAGTTTAATGTTAAACCTGAGCCCTTCGTTTATCGAATCTTTAGATCTATATAAATAGTATAAATTGTATTTTCTAATTGGACTTTGTTCTGGTTTGTAAAAAGAGAAAAAAAAAAAAAAAACCCTGATTTGAAAGTTTTAGCCTTATGATTTCAACTATTTCTCTTCAAGAACTCTTCTAGTCTCTTTCCCTTCTTTTTACTTCTGTTTTCAAGATCCAGTTATAACTTAGACATGGTTAAGCTTTGGGAAGTTTGACTTGCCACTATTTCTAGCTGAGTAGTGTTGGTGTCCGTGCATTTTTTTTTTTTTGGCATGGGTTTCCATATTTTTGTAATCAATAGAGAAACTTGTTTTATTAACAAAGAAAACCTCAAATGGTGTTTTCTTTGGATGCTTTTCATAACTTTTTATTTTTTTGGTAAAATTGCAGGCAGTTGATCATCCTTACCTTGTAGTATATTCCAGAACTGCTGCTCTAAGAAGTGGAATTGAGACTGATACTGAGCTTGTTCAACAAGTATGTGGTCTTTGCCATGACTTGGTTGATGATCCTGTGGTGAGTTATCATTTCTTCTTATAGCTTTGTTGGAACTTTTGGTCTTTCCTCATTTCTTATCTCATTCTTTTGGTTAAGTTTGGACAGAAAATGGTCATCGCCAATATTTATTTGTTAAATTAACCAAGTTGAATACTTTTGATGAGTTATGGCAATGAGATGTGCTTATTTTATCCTTGATAAGGTCAAAAATACCTGCTGCTGAAGAAGTCAGTTACCCTGTACCCGTAATGTCTTAGTTCATGACGTGTAAAATAACTACAGCTCTGTCTCGTGCTGTTTATTAACCGTTGATTTTACAATCATAATTGTACCCCCTCCACTTTCAACCCCAAGTGAGAAATCCTATTTTTTGGGACTCCTTGACTTTGTCTATTGTAAAACGTAGTCCTAAATTGATTCTCATTTTACAACTTTCTCCTCATTTTTACAGGTTACCAATTGTGCACATGCCTTTTGTAAAGCTTGTTTGTTTGATTCTTCGGCTTCAAAATTTGTAGCCAAGTGCCCTACATGTTCAATTCCACTCACTGTTGACTTTACTGCGAATGAGGGTACTGGAAATTGGACTAGTCAAACAATCATTAAGAAGTTTAAATCCTCAAGTATTCTAAACAGAATACAACTTGATGAGTTTCAGACAAGCACAAAAATTGAGGCTCTAGTAAGTGTTATATGAAACTATTACTTTTTTTTTTCCTTTTTTTTATTCTTTTTAATTTAGCTGTTGGTATTCTTCTTTTTTAAAATTTGATATAAAACAAATGCAAGATCTTATGCTTATTCTTCTGATAAAGGAAATTCATTAAATGTAGCATGATGCATGCAATTTGAGCATTAACTAAAAGATCATATAAGAACAAAATCTAATGTTCTGACAATTACATTTTCTTATGTACCAGTTACGTTCTTATGATTTCCATACTGATGAAAGCCCAAGTTGCAACTTGCAATGCTTTGTTCTGGTTGCTGCAATATTTCAACAAGCATATGATTTTGGCAGATTATATATACGAGTGCTTTGCTGAATGTATTACGAGTGTTTTGCTGATTTACTTATGTATATTGTGGTGTGTGCACATTTTTTTTATAAGAAACCAATAAAATTGTATTAATAGAGAAAAAAGAACGGGTGCGTGCATACTTACTCATAATTATTCATCATTTTCATCCATTTGCTGAGTGGGTTTCCTTTGCTGTAGAGGGAAGAAATTAGATTCATGGTTGAAAGAGATGGCTCTGCGAAAGGAATTGTTTTCAGCCAGTTCACATCTTTCTTGGATCTCATAAATTACTCCCTTAACAAGGTAAAATAAGTACTGCATCTAAGTTTCTTTTTTACATATTGAAAGAAATATCATGCTAATATGTTAAACCTCTTGCAGTCTGGCGTAAATTGTGTTCAATTGGTGGGAAGTATGTCCATTGCTGCAAGGGATGCTGCTATCAAGAGATTTACTGAAGATCCTGATTGCAAGATTTTCCTCATGAGCTTGAAAGCTGGAGGTGTTGCACTCAATCTTACAGTTGCATCCCATGTGAGCAATCACTTTTCTTGTGTTTAATATAATCTTTGTTCACTGTCTATGAGGATGCTAGCTAAGAATCTATGGTTGAATTGTTAAAGGATCCAACTCATGATATGCCTAATTTGTAGGACCAACTCCTATTAGATGCAGAATAATGGGACCTGCATATAAATATGTTGAAATGGATTGTCAGTGGAATCACGTATTCTATGTGTAAGAAATTGATGTGGGTATATATTGGCTGAATTTTCAGAAGAGTATCAAGCAAAAGACCTTCATATTTCTTTTATATATACATAATGTATTAATTGCATTGTTTCTGGAGTTCGGTATACAGAAAACACAGAGTTTTTGATAAATCCTTTGCAACCGTTAGATAACAAGCAAATTCCTTTTATTACTTGAATTTCACTAAAATTTCTTCAGCTCCATTTGTTGTCTCTGATAAAATCCAGTGAAACTATTAGATAGGAAGCAAATTCCGTCACTTGAATTTCACTAAAATTCCTCGGGTTCGTTTGTTTTTACTGAAGTCCTTTCCTGATGTTTCAATTGGTCATTGTATTATTCATGGCTAATGTCAACCAAGTCTAGTTATTATGCTACTTATACTACCCATAATTTTGAGGCTTTTTGACCAGTATTCTACTGGATCTCTGGTAGTATTGATGTCTTCTCTTACTAGTAGCCTATACCTGCTAAAAAGATTTGGGTGAATTAATTAATTTTGATTGTCTTTATATATTTGAATCAACTTGCCACGAGATGGTCCACATACCTTGTACCAAAAATTTTCTTGTGGGATTTGAACTTGAGACGTTGTCTTGTAACAAAAAGTATTGAGTTAGTGGTATATGTTCTATCTGTTTTGAAGCAAGCCTATCTTTGGAAGCTTGCTTTTTGTTTTTGTTTTTTTCTATTAGACAAGCATGGTTCATCGCATTTGAAATTTTTCTTGGAAGAAGCTTGCAATTACTCCCCCATACTTTTATCTGTTTTTGGGTGACTGCATGATTTTAGTAGCTATCGCTGGAATGAACTCCCTCATTTCTCCTCTAGCTATTAAGCCTTTGTGTATTGTGATCAATAACGGACTCTTGTTTTGTTCTGGTCTAGGTTTTTTTAATGGATCCTTGGTGGAACCCAGCTGTGGAGCAGCAAGCTCAAGATAGAATCCATCGAATAGGGCAGTATAAGCCAATCAGGTGTGCTTTTTGCTCATTGCTGCGATGCCCCAAGTGGAGAAAAACGTAAGAAACATTATTTCTTTCTTTGAGGGGAATAACGTTGTCATTTGCATTTGTAGGATTGTGAGATTTGTAATTGAGAACACAATTGAGGAAAGGATTTTGAAACTGCAAGAGAAGAAGGAACTAGTATTTGAAGGGTAAGTCCGAGTTATCTGCCAATTTGTAGGCATCCTGAATATAGGGTGTGAACCATTGTTCAATTTCTAACATTTTTTTTTTCTCTGTTTTGTGCTTTAGGACTGTGGGCGGCAGTGCAGATGCTCTAGGAAAATTGACAGAGGCGGACATGAAATTTCTATTTGTCACTTAAGCAAGACTATTCCTAAAATGAAGCAAAGTTCCATTATCAATATAGTTTTTATATAAACCTATTTGTCACTTAAGCAAGACTATTCCTAAAATGAAGCAAAGTTTCATTATCAATATAGTTTTTATATATCATGCCCCTTGTTCAATGTTTTATCCAAGATTCTACCGATGTTACTGTAAGTGACCTCAAAATTATGTAAGGTGGGTAATTGTTTATTCGCGTGAAAAATGAGGGGATAAGGAAGTGATCAACAGTGAATAATTGTATAGAAATCATAACAATTAGTCGTTGAGAATCTAGGAATTGGAAACGGTTTATTGCGAGAAATTTGGGTTTGGCAAATTTTAGTGAATAGCCGTTTGCTCTGATTTTAACAACTACACCTTTAGGGCCTGTTTGTTGTGCAGATAAAAATATAAAATAAATTATTAATTAACTTTTGAAATTACTCAATATTATATTTTAATTATTTTTGAGTCTATTTTACTTATATTAATTATTTAAATTATTATTTATAATTTAATAATTTAAATAAAATAATTTAATTTAATTTTTAATAATTATAAAAATAAATTTATATATATATATTATTTTATTTTATTTTATATTAAATATAATATAATATTATACATAATTTTATATTATTTTAAATTATTAATTTTATAGTATAAATTCTATTTTGTTGACCGTATAGGTCCTGAATGTTGCACTTAAAGATTGGTATCCGAGGTCTCGCATTGAGTGCAGCCATTTGTATCAAATCAGTCTGTTAGAGAAGAATCCAAGTACGCCTAGACTGACTATTTACACTTAAAAAAGTTAAAATTTAGTCATTATTCCGTACAAAACAATTTCATCTCATAATTGGAATTTTATGCATTATACATTACAGAGCATCGTATCTCTAGAACCTTGAAAACGAAAATTTTATGCTTTGGCTGCTTAAGCAATGCAAGGGATTTCTTGATTCTTTTGGAGGCTCACGGGATACGAAGAAGGTATAATAGTAAGTGGAATAAAAATTTAAAACCAGTGTGGGAATACGAGGCCTTCTGCACTCTTCAAATTCAAAAATCACAAAACAACCAGAGCATTTTATGAGAAATGATCAGTGTCCTCCCACAGCTGCTCTGGCAAATCATTACAGGTATTTCTACAAAATTTTGAATCTCACAGATTTATTCTGCCCAAAAGGTATGAAAAAACAAATTATACTAAAATCCCGTGCATGCCTGCAAATTGGAGAATGAGCCGAGGCTCTTCATACATCAAGGAGAAACCTACGAGGATCCTCCACAACATCTTTGATGCGACGCAAGAAAAATACAGCCTCTCTTCCATCAATCAGTCGATGATCATATGTTAATGCAACATACATCATAGGCCTAGGGACAACATTGCCTCCAACAACCATCGGACGGCTCACAATCGAGTGCATGCCCAATATTGCAGACTGCCCAAAAAATTTGATAATGAGATGCCCATATGTTCATTGTGGGATTACATAAAAGATAATACTACTGAACCATTATTTTTATTTTTTTCATCTTTGTGATGTAACCTTTTAACAGAAAAAATCAGAAAGTCAACAAAATAATCAGGTAAAACCAAAGAGATAGCTGTCCAGAGCCATACCTGTGGAGGGTTAATAATTGGCGTACTTAAAAGGCTTCCATAGACTCCACCATTAGATATTGTAAAAGTGCCACCAGCCATTTCATCAATTGAAATAGAACCATCATTTGCCTTCTTAGCTAGAGTGTTGATCTGCTTCTCTATGTCAGCAAAGTTCATTTGAGCAGCATTGCGGATGACTGGAACAACGAGACCCTTAGATAAGAAAAATGTATTGTGTTCGTTAGTAAAATGCATACAACTGATCTGATGTAAAATTGAAATTGATGTTGTTAAATACTACAGAAGAAAATAACTAATAAGCTCATGTCACTGGGTTTTTAGATGAAGTGCAACATACCTTTGGAGTGCCAACAGCAATGCTGATATCAATGTAGTCCCTGTATATGATATCATCCCCATCAATGACAGCATTAACAACTGGCTGATGCTGGAGAGCACTAACAGCAGCCTGAACCAAATAAACCCCCACCCAAACCAAAAAATTAAGAAAGCAACAAAAATTTAAAATTAATGCGAGCATAAATTCATTGCACACTACAGAATCATCAGACAGCAAAATTATCAAACATACAACGGCACTTTGTACAATGCATCGTACATACTTTGATGAATCCTGACATTAGTCCCAATTTCACTCCATGCTTTTCAACAAAGACATCTTTATAATCTGAGCGGAGCTTCGTCAAATTAGTCCTGTGTAATAAAGCATATTAACCATGGAAGCAAGAGAGCTGTGACTGTTTTTTTCAGAGAACTACACAAATACTGTGAGAGAATTAGCAATTTGAAAGGCAAAAAAAGTCATTCATTAACCCTTTTTTTTTTTTTTACAACTATAGGCATTCATTTAATGGAGATGGAAAAGGGGGTTGATTACAAAGTGCCAAGAATTTTAATTACATACAAATCAAAGCCTAAGATACAGACTACAAAGTGAACAATTAGATCATTCATCATTTTTTATCATAGGCCAGAAATTCATTTACTGAGTGTTCATGATTATATGTATGGCAAAGACAAGTTATATTCACAGAAGTGCCAAATCTCAGAAAACATTAAAAAAAAAAAACCTTACATATCAACCTCATTAAATGTGGTAAGCATCGCAAACGTATTCTGAGAATCTTTCAAGCGAGTAGCAACCCTTTTCCTAAGTCTTGTCATAGGGACCTGCAAGTAAGAAGACAATAAGATGCTTTGAGTATCCTGACCAAGAAGGAGCTACATAGTAAATTTAATGTGTTTTCCAATCTTACATAAATCTAAAAGCTTACCCGTCTCTCTCGGTCCTTGGGAGGAAGCTGTGGTTCTGAAGCCATGGCTTTAGGAGGTGGTGAAGAAGTTTTTTTGGCAGTGGGTTGTAGTGGAGAGGGAGCTTTATCCTTCATGGCAGGGGTAGCTTCTGCCTTAGGAATTTGCTTTTCTTCAGCAGGTGGCGGCTGAGGAGCTGCTTTCTCTGCTGGAGCAGCTTGAGTAGCACCTTCACCTGATTTCGAAATGACAGCGATCTTTGTACCTGGCTCGACAGTTTCGCCTTCCTTGGCTACAAGCTACAACCGGTTACATTAAAAATAATTAGAAATATTCTTTATAACAGAACTCAATCCACTTTCCACTTTTAAAGAGTAAAACTAGTTGTGTTTCGCCATTTAATATTGCTTTGTTATTGAAATATTACCTTCTGAATAACACCAGCTTCAGGACTAGCTACATCAATTGTCACCTAGCAGTCATATAATCAAATCAGTCTTATTAACAGCAGTTTGTGCTACAAAACCAACTTTTATAGTGATTAACAGTTTCAAAGCTTATACATATATTCTTCCAAAGGAATACCTTATCAGTTTCAATTTGAGCAATGGGTTCATCAACTTCAACTCTGTCACCAGGTTCTGCTCATCATATGCCATAAGCATGAGTTTAAGAAAAGCATGACTTATGCGAGTTAGCGTGTGGGCAAATTCTCCCACACACTGCACACAGAAAAAGCATCAAAGAAAATTATCAATAAATTAACATACGCTTCAAGAATTTTGCCAATGTTCCATCAGTAATGGATTCGCCCATAAAAGGAACAACAGCATCAACAAGGTCTCCTATAATCCATGATAATCAATTAAAATTATGACTTCCAAAAATATAAATGTGTCACCCAACAAGCATGTATGCAATTATATGTACCGCTGTCAGAAGAAAATGGTCTACTCCTCAATCCAATGAAAGATTCTTTCCCTATCAGTTCAGTTGCTTCCCTGCAAGGAAAAGTAAAAAAAAAAAAAAAAAAAAAAAGTATAAAATTGTTTCTTTTCATTTTTTAAAAATCATTCTTAATTCAAAAACCTCAATAAAGCTTCTGTTTTCTCTTCAAGTACTCATCATGATGCAAGTAGCAAACAGAAATAAATCTTAAATGCTTACAAAGCAACCAACAAATCACAAGTTTTCAACCACCAATTATACCATTTCCAACAAGAAGAAAAATTTCTAAATCCAAATCATCAAAATATTGACTTCAAATTTTCAGTTCCAAGTATCTAAACTTCATGCAATAAACCACATGCTTAGCAATTAAAATAACAAGGCAAATTAAGAAACAAATCATACTGCATATAATCACACGCTGACCTCCTTAGCGTTGAACAAACATAATTGCCTACAAAGAAACCAAAAAAAAAAAAATTGAACAAATCAACAAAAGTTAAAATACAACTTTGCAGTAGATATTCTTTCCTTTAGTTTTTTCATAAGAATACCTGAAAAAATGTGGTAGCTAGAACTCTGAACACGCTGAATTCCTCTGCAAGTGATTAGAGCCTGCGCAGATTCATACACATACAAATCAAAATTCAATTCAGAATTCAATTTCAAAAAATTAGAACAAAAGAAAGTGTTTATTCATAGTACCTCCTTCTGCGCAGTCGTATAACATCTTGACCTAATCTTCGAGAACGACTGTCCGATCACCTGCGCCTGAAAAATCAAACGTACAGTAATTAAAACTAGAAATTAAGCAGCTCAGCTAATGATTAATCAAAATAATTATAATACCGAAGTGATTTTGCGGCGAATAATTCCCCAAATCATTTCTTCAACAGCTCTCTCCGGCTTAACTCAATTTCTGAAATTATGGATCTAACTTGTTCAAAGCAAAATTACACAGATGGATGACTCGAGAAGAATGTGAACTTTCTCCTCAGTCATCAGACCATCCAACGTGCCTTTTTTTTTTTTCCTTTTTAATTTTTGATATTTTGATTTGACTTGTTTCCTTCGGTCCAATTATCTAATGACACGTAATGGTGAATTGTGTGGAAAAAACGTGATGCAGGTGCCAACGGAGATCTTACGTGGCGTTACTGTAAGATCTTAAAAAAAAAAAAAAATAGTCCGTAGAGAATTGAGCTACTCAATGACCAAAGTAGTAATAATTATTGGGCGGCACACAGCTAGTATATTATTAATACGATTATTAAATATATTTAAATTTATATTATATAATAAAAATATAACACTATAATTCAAATAATAAATTTGGATTTGTCACACGATGAATCCCAAATTAGGTGACCTATTTGATATAAATAAAAAATTTATGTTCTTATTTATAAAAATGTAAAGTAATTTTGAGAATATTTGTCAGGCGATGAATCTCGAATTAGGGGACCTGTTTGATATAAATAAAAATTTTATGTTCTTATTTATAAAAATGTAAATATTATTACCTCTTTTTACTTTCATATCTTATAATATGGAATAATTAAAAAAATAAATTTGTGATATCTTTGTGCCATCAATCGACACGTACTCTTTCTTAGTAAAAGGTAGTATTGATGATGACTGGGCCGACTGCCCGTATTGCTTTATTTTCTGTACTTTATATATTGTATTATTTTTGGAAACAACACGGTGACAACACGTTCCTAGTTTGCTCCGTATTTGACCGACGCCGTGGTATTTACTTCAGCATTACATTCTAGAATTGCTGCACCAGCCCACACGGCTACAACCGAACCATTAAAACCAGCAAGAGGAGTGGCATACAGAACCCACACCATTTCAAAAATATCAGCAAACCCAACCAGCCAGTCTCATCGTTTCTGTTCAGCTCTCTCTCTTTAAACTTTCAACTGAAGAAAGCATGATTCAGTTACTGTACTCTGTGATCTTCGGTGAGATGGCTTTAATTATGACGCTGTTGTTCAAGACCCCGTTGAGAAAGTTTGTGATTATGACCATGGATCGAGTCAAGCGAGGGCGGGGCCCCGTCGTGGTCAAGACGGTGGGAGGAACTTTATTCATTGTGCTTATGTCCAGCGTCTATAGCATGTTCAAGATCCAGCAACGCACCCACGAGGGTGGCGCCGTAAATCCCACCGACCAGGTCCTCATGTCCAAGCACATGCTCGAAGCCTCTCTTATGGGTAATCTTTTCAAGCTTTCCTTGTTTTTGTTCAACTTTTTTTTTCTTTTGATGGTTTTGAGAGTGTTTTGCGATGATTTATTGGCGATCAAAAGTTTATTAAGCTTGTGCGTATGTAGAGATTGTGATTTTATTTGGCGTTTTGTTGGATTATGATATTTAAGAACTAATGCTTGTGTGATTGATATGTGATTTTTCTGTTAACTTGATTGGATTGTATTTGGGCATGCTGCTCCTTGTAACAATGTCAAACTATATGTCAATGCGAAATTTGGGCTTGTTGCAGTAGCTAATCTATGGTGAAATTGAAGATTGATTGATTTTGTTTGAAAGTAGGAGAAATTGGATTTTGATGTTAGTGTTTAGCCTAATGCTAAGGGTTTGGGGGCCTTGAATATTGGTGATGCAACCAACTTGTGTTCTCATATAAAATGGTTGATCATGAAACATTTTAGAATAAATTGAATGCGGACATCATAGCAAGCTAAAATATGTCGGTTTTTAGTGTTATTCCTTGACTGCTTAGCTATCAAACGGAGTATTTTGGAATCTGGACTGCTCTGGTGACAGTGTTGATCAAGTTGTTATAATCAAGTGAGAATAAATTTATCTGTATTTGGTTTTATTTATGAATCCATATCAATTGATTGAGCCCATGTATTGGGAAAGCTGATGGTAGTATATTGAATGAACGGTGATTCAATAAAAAGTATATATGGTCTCAACTTTCATTGCCCTGTTTAGGTGTCATTTATTAGCCTTACTAAGTATATAAGATGCTCTTTCCTTTTCTCTGATTTTAGCGTATAAACATAAGGGAGAAGTTTGCTTTTCACAATAATTCTTTGATCTCTCATAATGTACTTTTGCGTATTTACCTTGGAGAATCAACGATTTATTTTCAGTCAACCAAGAGGAATGGGAAAACAAAAACTTTTATAAATTGTGTGAAGAGTTGGAATAGAATATCTTTGGTAGCATAAATTAAATTTGGTGTTCTAGTTTTTGACTGCATTACATTTTATGTTCACCCACACAGCCCTTACCATTATAAACATTAGGCTCATGCTTGTAGATTAACATAGCCATTCTCTTTTTACTTGCATAACATTGTAGAATGTCTAACCAGAGCCAAGGAGATAAGACTTTGTACTAACTTTTGACAACTCAGTGACTTGTTTGGAACTAGGATCTTTTAGTTGGAAATGATGACTGACTTGGGGGTGGTTCTTTTGGTGATCCTTTCTTTTACTCTTTTTTTTTCCCCTTGTGGTGGAATATTGTAACAAGAATACTAAAGTTATTTGCATCTGCTTGTGTTTCTATGTGTGTTTAAATTTTGAAATACATTTGGATATGGCTATTTTCTTTCCTTTTTTTAACATAAGCAGTGCGTGCCGGTTTTAGTGTAAGATGTCTACTCTTTGATGTCTGAATAGAATTTTGTCTTTACGCGTCACTCAATTTCTTTATCTCGTTGTCTGCTTGCCATTGTTATTTGTTGCATTTGACGCCAAATAATTCATCACTTGCAGGATTCTTGTTATTCCTCTCATTGATGATGGATAGATTACACCATTACATAAGAGAACTTCGATTGATAAGGAAGGTCATGGAAGCTGCAAAAAAGCAAAACAGAGGTTTCGAGGATGGGAAGAACGCTAATGCAGATGAGCGTAAAGGCTTGGGGGATGAAATTGCTACATTGAAGACAAAGATCAAGAAGTTGGAATCTGAATCCGAGGGAAAAGATAAGGAAGCCAATGCTGCAAAAGCTGAAGCAGAGGCACTAAAGAAGCAATCTGAAGGATTCCTTTTAGAGTATGATCGCTTGCTGGAAGAAAATCAAAACCTTCGAAACCAGTTGGCGTCAGTTGACCAATCAGATGGCAAAAAGATTATGTGAGTAACAAATATACAAATACCTAGCAGTGAACAAGTTTCTTCTTTTTTTGTGTGAGAATGATGCCAATGTATTGAGTTATATAATATAGAGGCTGCTTGAAGCAATCAATATATAACCAACACCTATTTACCCTTCTGATGATAGTTTTCCCCAATATTTTCAAGCTTAGATCCGGTTCTCTTTCTCTAGACCTCTTACCATTTTTTTTTAAAATTCAGATTACTGCATTTTCTTGTAAGTTGGTTTAGCGATGTAAAATCGAACTACTGATACATAAAAATAATGCATATGTGCTTTAAATCATCATTAACTTCTAAAATAGCAACAGTAATCCATGGAAAGAAGATTGTTGAGTTGCCAGCGGTCAGCACTATATAAATGCACCTTTTGAAGCTCAATTACCCACATCCAAAAATGGCACAAGATACAGTGAGCAAACTGTCCATGTTATCTTTTCTATTTGTCCTATCTCTATCTACATTCTCAGAAGCAATCGATATTTTACCCAGACCAAAAGCTTAAAGAAATCAACGTAGTATTTTACATGTACGACTGGCAAAATGGCATAAATGTGACCACAATCCCAGTTGGTGGCAGCAGAAAAAAAGAGCGGTTTGTTCCCAATTTTGGTGCAATTTTTGCCATTGATGACAAGTTAACAGTGACATCTGATATAAACACGATGCAAATAGGAAGGGCTCATGGCATCTACATAAACTCGGCAGTTGACGGCACCTATCTGCACCTGCTGTTCACAGTTGTGTTCACTAACAAGGAATTGAATGGTAACATCATTCATATACAGGGTGCTGATCGGGTGTACCAAAAGAAGAGAGGTGTCTGTGGTTTCTGGAACTGGGAAATTTCGGTTGGCTAGAGGCTATGCTGTTCTAGAGACTGTAAGTGTAGATTTGATCCATCTAAATGCCAGTATCAAGTGTATTGTTACAGTTACCATTACTGATCAGTTTGGTAATGTGATTTGTGATCTTTTGCTTCAAAATAAGAAATTTTTGTTCAACTTATGAGTGTTTTGTGTTGTCTTAGAACTGTACTGTTAAGAGTGTTGTTTTGAGAAGTACTAGTTATGTCTTTGTTCTGCTTAACATGCGTGAGTTTTTGTTTCATTATAATATGAAGTCCTTAATTATTTCCTCCTCGCTCGATCTCTAGGAGTCATTATTAACTTCCAGGACGTCTTCGGTGGTCCAAACGACACAGCCATTCCAGTTGCAGGCATTGCCGGCAAGCTTTGGTCATTCGATAAACTCGGAACGCTTTATGCAACGATGATCACATTACAGAAGGCCCTGAACGCAACTCAGCTGTCGTCGGCCGCGCCAAAGGCATGTACTGTTGTGTATCCAACGGACACTTGGGAAGCATTTAAGTAAGCCATAAAAATTATAATCATATAGTATATATAATATTACATAATACACCTAATATAAAAGGCCACAAGCATGTTGATCGTTAAGACATTAGAATAAAAGGCAATTTTAAGAATACCCATTCAGTGACAATTTGTAGGGAAAATGACACCAATAGCCCGACAGTTTCATAGGTAGTAAGAGACAATTTTTAAGAACATATACCATAACAACATTACTAATTAAATACATGATGCAATTCATTATAATCATATATTAATGAAAAAAAAATTGTGGCATATTTGGCAGATAAAGATATCTGCAGACACATTACTATGAGGCGTCAAGGCCATCCATTTCTCATATATATTCTTCGCATTTCTTTGAAAGTTTATGCCAAAGTTAACTGAGAAATTAACCAATGATGCCAAACTCAATATCTTTATAATTCCTTGTCGTTTTAGCCATATTCATATCTTCATCAGCTAATGCTGATCAGCAGCTCAAGGTAACCAACAAGTCCATATACTTCCAGGACGTCGCGGCCGGTCAAAATGCCACAATTATTCCATTTGAAGGAATTGCAGCCAAGCTTTGGACGTTCACTCAATTCGGAACCCGTATATCACCGATGATCCCACAACAGAAGGTCCTGAATACGACTCAGTCGTCATCGGCCGCGCCCAAGGCATGTAGTACGTGACATCAGGTGCTGACGGAATGAATACACACGTCGTGATATCAATTGTGTTAACGAATCATGCATATAATGGCAGCACTCTAGAGATTCAGGGTACGAGCAAGCAATTTGATAAAGTTAGAGAGGTTTCTGGAACTGGGAAATTCAAGTTTGCAAGAGGCTATGTTACATTCGAGAATTATTTCATGGATATTCCTAGTGCTTACACAGTTATCCGCTGCAACGTTTCCTTACTTCATTATTGGAAAATGTTGATGCCTAAAATTGTTCTTTTCTTTTAAATAAATAAACTGTAAATGCATGTGTTGTGTTGTTTCTAAGTTTCAAATAACTTTCAAATGCTTGAGTTTGTTACAATTTCTCTGTATTAAATGGAGATTTTTTTTTATGATCGATGATGGGGCTTGGTTTGGAAGTAAACAACGAACACAAGAAAAAATTGAGCTCAGAAATGGATCGATGCTGGAGAAAATTGACTAGCAATAACAATCTATAAATTAAAGCTCACTAATAATAAGAATAAACTGGGAATAATTAATAGATACGATGCTAATTTCTCTATCACATTGTGGAGGTATTTCCCAATGCTTGTTTCACATTGAAGTAACTAGCTCTTTTTTTGTTTTACATTAAAATGGCATGGAGATGGAGTAGATTTCTTTGAAGTTTCTTGCTTTCTTTTGGGGGTGGGAGCTCCATTTCCTTTTAAAAAAACAAGAAAATGAGTGTATATTTCTATCATGCTAATTGACCCATTATTTGATCACGTAATTATGCCCTTCTAAATTTGACTTAATGTCTTTTCCTTGTACAAGTTGTTTGATTTTGTATAGATTTCACGATAAGCATATATTGACTATTGAATAAAAGGGAAGATATATATCAGAAGAAGCATATTGTAATACTAGCAGCAGGGGATAATGGAAATGGAAGCAGTCGTAAGGAATAATCACTAGTAGTCATCGTATATGTTGGCAGCACAACGTGCTAGGGCAGCTAGCTAGGCATGAATTCAGGTATAAAAGTTGCTATATGGGATGAACGTATACAGAAAGGTAATTAATTTGCTCTCAAGAGAAAGTTAAAGGAAATTGCCTAGAAAATTAATGTAATGCTATTATATAATAATGTCAAGACAAGCAAAATTGCCTCATTGAATTGCTTTATCTATCTGTATCAATTAGTTGTTCCAGCTAGCACCTTTCTGTATTTAATAATCGATTTTGATTACCAACCTAACAACTGCCAGATATTTCGTTGCGTGGTACACAAATATTAACTACATGATAAACTGGTTTCAGGCAATCTGGAAGATCCATATTTTCTCGGCAGATCATGAAGTACTTGGAGTCCGTATGGAATTTCACCTCAGGAAAAATGTGATATATCAATGTATAAAGAATGATGATTTAGCCAGTATATCGCTCACTTATCACCATTTTCTTTTGTTTCTTTTGGAGCAATACGGTTCTGATTGTGCCATTTAAAAATAACGTGATAGTAATTCCGAAACAAAAGGGGTTGTTAATTACTCACCGACTAGACAACCCTAAATGCCATGGGCATAGGCTAGGTAGCTTTGCTTCAAAAGAGAAGCATCTTGGAAGTTAAAACTACAACAAAGCATTTCTCCGAGAAGATATTAGGTGATGACTCGGGTGAAAGTTTATATATGCACCGTTATTATATTTAATAATGATTATACACAATCCTCTTTTTGTTACACCAAAAATTAAGAAAATTCTAGATGAAATTAAATAGACAGGAGGATGACTTTCTTCTGCATGAAGAGGATGGAAAACAATTGTCAAAAAGAAATTAAAAATAAAGCAAACACAGATTGTTAATGGCTCAATTTTGAATAAGAAAAAGCATATATATGTTTTAGGAGACAAACCCTAATAACCTTTAAGTCACATGCTTTGAATCTATTGTGTTATTATTTACAAGTCGAGCCAAATGGGTCCCTACTGCGCAGTGGGTCTAGCTGTAAAGAGTGTAAAACAACTCATGATCCATGACAAACGAAGTCCAAATTCCACTAAGGCTAGCCGAGTCGGCCGACTGGCCTCCACTAGTCACGATTTCCAAATCCCAACAAAAAGTACAGTACTCTGACACATTCTTTCTTGTCAACTTCGGAACTTAAGTCTCCTTCCCATATCAACATTCCTATATAATCGGCAAATATGTTAAGAATGTAGTATACTTGCATTAGTGGTGACAAAACTTCTATTATGCAAAAAAAAAAAAAAAAAGGGTGAGATAGATTCTCAACCCAGCATGGAGATTGTGATCGAGCTATCCATTAACACAACAAAAACACAATCACATAACGAACCTCCGATTGTTATCAAACGATCATTATGCTTCTGTTTAACGTCAATCTTGGCTAGATTCCATGTAGGATACTTCAGGATAAGCTTGTCTTTGTGCAGCCGGGCGTTACTATGGAAAATACTTGGAGAGCAGCCAGCTCACGACGCACACGCCTTTCGCCGACTGCTTTCCTTGCTACC
This sequence comes from Cedrela odorata, assembly GCA_035584115.1. Lineage (NCBI taxonomy): Eukaryota > Viridiplantae > Streptophyta > Magnoliopsida > Sapindales > Meliaceae > Cedrela > Cedrela odorata. The sequence continues at coordinate 1,854,685 of JAXCLQ010000001.1, read as the reverse complement.
GTCTACTGCTTTTTCTCTACTATGGTCAATAGCCTTATTCTCTTTTATTTATATGCTGAGACGCTTATTCCATTTTAAAATGGTGAAAGCTGAGTTCTTGCACCATGTAGGAGTGAACTACTTGTTTGCCCCTTGGATTTCTTGGCTTCTCTTGCTTCAATCATCACCTTTCATTACTCCAAATTCTGTGCACTACCTAGTACTTTGGTGGGTTTTTGTTGTTCCTATATTGATCCTCGACGTTAAGATCTATGGCCAATGGTTTACCAAAGGTAAACGGTTTATATCCACCGTGGCAAATCCGACGAGTCAGATATCGGTGATAGGCAACTTGGTGGCGGCCCGGGCGGCTGCCCAAATGGGGTGGGGAGAGACTGCAGTTTGCAAGTTTTCTTTGGGCATGGCGCACTACCTCGTGCTCTTTGTTACACTTTATCAAATATTAGCAGGGAGCAATAGCCTGCCAGCGATGCTAAGGCCGGTTTTTTTCTTGTTCATTGCAGCACCAAGCATGGCAAGTTTAGCATGGGATGCCATTTCAGGGACCTTCGACAATGCAGCAAAAATGCTCTTCATTCTTTCGTTATTTCTGTTCCTGTCTCCGGTAAGTAAGAAGAACAAATAAAATTGGATAAGGCGTTGAATCGATAATTACGTTGATCATATAATTTGGTCCTGAAACATAGACACAAGTAGGGTCCATTAAAATCTTCGAACTGAGGTAATATGACCGATTTAAGTTATTTTCTCAAAAGAAAAAAGGGACATGATCCACTAACCATTTGAGTTAGAAAATGAGTTCGTACTTTTTGCAATCATCAATCAGAAACGTCATTTGCGTAATCATGAATAGAACTATCACTTCTAACATTTATTCATTTTGTTTTTAATGTATGAACAGATCTCTAGGCCAGCACTCTTTAGAAAATCCATGAAGAAGTTCTGTTTAGCATGGTGGGCATATTCTTTCCCTCTCACAGTCTTGGCGCTGGCCTCTGCAGAGTATGCGCAGGAAGTTAAGGGCGTTGTAGCACATGCGATTACGCTTGTATTATCAGCCCTCTCAGTTCTGGTATCTCTCGTTTTAATGGTGTTGACTGCATTCAACACCAACATCTTTGCACTGGACAATCTTCCTGAGACTCGTAGTCTGCTAAGTGACTCTAGTAACAAGTTCTCTCCGCCCTCTAGTTTATAGATTTTACAAACTTTTCCAATGATAGGAGAAGTTTTTAGTGTAACTCTCATATTCTTTAAGAAAAGGGTAATCTGTATACGACAAATTTTAGTCAGTGTAATTGCTAATCTTAGATTTATAGACTTCAATTTATTCTTTATATGTTCTGATAGTTTTTTGCCGTAACTAAGAAAAATCCAGGCCAATCTTGGGGAAGTTGCAGTAAAATCCATCGGTTAGAAACTAGAAAACTGCAAAGTAGCCTTTCTCCTACTCAAGGAAACAACGTTTAAGTAACAATTATGTATGTGCCTTCGATTGCCTAAATCACAATTCCAACTTTGTTCTTTTATTTTATACCTTAGAAAACGAGGGTGATAGGTCACAGAAGAGCTGGAAAGAAGTTACCAGATGACTATGGATAATGAATTTCAGGTATGGTGTTCGAAGTGTACTCATTTCAGAGTTTCCACTTGTGGGTTTAATCTGCGTGCACATCTCACTGAAAGTCAAACATTTTTTCTTGTTCAACCACATATATCTACATCCATTATTCAATAGAGATGCAAAAGTAAATGACAATTCTATTTTGTTTGTCGAAAATATATGGAATCAAATTACAAGACGAAAGAAAGAGAAGTCATGGTTAAGTTAGAACTTTCGGAAAAAAAGAAAAAATTCCTCACCTGTGAGCTTGATCCAAGAAAACAAAACGACACTGAGCTGTAGTGTTTTTTGTACATTGCAAACATTCCATGGATAATGTAAGATGTTTTCATCTTTTCAAGTATGCATTAGCTTGTATGAGCAGAAACGTCAACGGGAAGATATGGGTGGGTGGGGGGAATTCTCATATGTAAACAAGCCAAGTTATTAAATCAGGCTTCTTACATGTTTGTATTCTGCACTGTCCATAAATATCTCAATGGCCTCAGCTGCATAAAATACCAGTAATTAGCAGTCAATGAAACGCACCGAATAAAGAAGATATTACAAAACATGAAAGAGAACCCACATGATTGAAATCGTATCACTAATCCATGTGCATATTCCTCGCTGCTGAAATTAAAATTTGAACATGACAACGACATATAAGTGAGAAATTATATACAATTCAATTTACGACTCACAGAAATGAGTACATTTATTCTGCTACATGATGAAGAAAAGTGAACTTGATTCAGGCAGCAAGTATGAATTATAAATGCCTGACAAAAACTTATCTAATTTTCCAGTGGAAACAGAACGAAGATCACCAATAAGCATACTAATTTTGTATTTGAAAATAAAATTTTGCATTCTTCATTTCACACACCTTGAGTAGATTGCACCATTAAAGATGGAAATTCAGCAGTCAGCTTTGCAAGAGACGCCAATGCATCATCTACAGGTACACCAAATGCACTCTCAACAAATGAAATCAAAAAGACAAACTCAACACCAAAGTTGAACTCCTGCAACCGAAAGTAGTTCATTTTTATGTTGAAACAGCCAGCAACACCAGTGACTAGACAAAGAATATATTGCATTTGAACAAAAGCAGTAGGACCAAAACAGCTGGTTGTTGATGAGTTGCAGACGCCTACGACTGTAATTAAACTTACTTATATTAACTGGCAAAGTGAGTAGTTATAGTTCCAATTCAAAATATCTAATCGCATTTTTGATTTTGAATGGGTAACAGTAATTCATGGGATATTCTAAACTTATATGTGATGAACAAATAACTAAAGGACCTCAAGAAATTTCAGTTCATTAAAAGAATTAACTTATAAAATAAAATATTTCATCAGAACTATATAAATGTTCAAGTATGCAGATTCTGACCTCTCCTTTATCAAATATAGGAAGGATAAGGTCTTCAACTTCCGTTTCATAATCCACATTCATTAACGTCTGTAAATATGCAGCGCATAATTAAAATCACGAATTATGAGTTGTTTTAGTAGAAAATAAAGGAAGTCAATGTTACAAGTTATATGAGTATTGGCATTTACATGTTAGGGCATGCATGGCAGTAAGGCGTCACATGCTCCTTGAGAACTCTCAAATAGAAAGGATTCTCGGAAACTATAATACAATTGAATTCAATATAACACAAAATATAACCCATAATTGTTTCTGAATTTTAAATTGATAATTTGTATCCCTTGCTATCAAAGTAAGGAACTATATTCTGATAGTAAATAAAACATGCCCAAATTTAAGAGAAAAAGAACCTTTTTTTCTCTGTATTAAAAGCAGAAGTCTGCTCTTTACAGTCTATGACAGTCATTCCATGATTCCTCCCGCCTGACAAACGCATTTTCGTAGCTTCATTCCATCGAGAAACTATAAAATGATAAAAGAAAGTACAATTACACAAAGAAAATTAATCCAATTCATAATTTCAGCATTAAAAGTTTATATAATTACACAAAACGAATGAACCCAATTTCAGAAACAGAGACTCACAGTTTAGAGAGACGGAGGGTGAAAGAAAATAAGGGTTTCAAAGTAAGGGCTTGAGTGGCCATTTTTCGTAAAGATTTCATAATTATTTTTCCTCAATTTCGTCTGGCCAGTGAGTTCTTCTGATCTTGATCATTAAAGAGCCGTTTGAAAAAGGGCGGACGTGGAAAATAACTAATATTTACCTTGGCGCCTTATTATTTGAAGAATGGGCGGGCCTGTTCCTTAACATGCACTGGGCTTGTCAGATTTGGGCCTGGGTAGTTCAAAGCCTAGCCCAACAAAGAGCGTACATAAAACCCCCGTGAAGATTTATTTTTCATTTGGCTCAGGTCGAAATGCTTTTGCCCTTGCTCTGTGTGTGTTTGGTTGTACTTCCACCTTTTTAATGCCCAGTAAGAACATGTCCGTTGCATCTTCTCTTCTAAGAAGTTTAAGGAAACTTCAATTCCAAGAACGGCAAAGAAGCTTCTTGCAAAAATCACTTTTAGATCCCACCAAACAGTGGATTTAATTAGAAATGAAATACAATGAACAAAAACTTGGAAACTTGTAGAAGTTTCAGCCTATCCACTTGTCCAGTTTCCAGTCATTCAATCTAACCTGAGATTCTTAATAGACCATCACCATTTACTTAGATTATTTGTTTTGTGATTAGGATTGCTTTCAGTGATTGATGGGAAATTGAATTCTTAAATTTCTTTGTTCACTTGTATAAGTTAACTTACCAACACGTGTTCATGCTTGGCTGAAAGCAGAGACTTCGAAGTTATCTAATATCTGCATACTCAGCTTCCAAACTTTAGCCTTTTGCATGAGCTGGAAAATAACCTGACCTAATTTGCTGTGTTTTTAGTACAGCAAGAGTAAAAGTTTTGTCGGTGAGTTCATATGTTTTGCACATGAAATTCGATCTAACTTAACCAATTAATAAGCACAGAAGTTGGGCGGCTTGTTAATTGAATATAGCTGATGAGTATCCATTTGGGTCATGGGATTAACCAAACTTACCTACCAAATAGAGAAACCAAGGAAATAATCAGGTGGCAGGATTTATGCTGGAAGTGGCCAGCCAGATTGGCAATTGGGCAGCAGCCTTATAGTTATGGAATTATGACTAATATTAACAAACACTTTACCCACAATCACAGAAGATAGGATTAGGTCGTATGCATTGAGAGACCCCCCAACTGGAAAGGATCACATTTTTGACCTCCCAAATGCCTATACTACATTGTCTGTGGTCAGCTTATTTTAAAAGTGCTTCTATTAAAAATGCTTTTCAAGTAAAATCTGATAAAAAAAAAAAAAAAAGTAGAAGAGAGAGAGAGAGAGAGAAATTTTATGAAATTAAAGAACTTGAAATTGAAGGAAATAACAACCTATATTTGTCCCTCTGTAAATTGAGGCTACTGCTAATTACAATACTATCATATCTACATGTACAGAACCCCGAAGAATTATTCCTACTAATCCTACTACTAATATTTTTATCTAAGAAATCCACCAACTTCTCGCTATTAACAAAGCTTTCTTGCTCATCCAATACTGACCCACAGATCATATCATCTTTGGCTTCAACATCTTCCATAATTGCTTTGCTTTCCTCATTGTTCTTCCCCCTGATTGTGATCCAACTATCATCCCAATCCCAATTGGGTCCCTCTGAAGATGACAACAGTCTGATTCTCTCACAAGCTGAATTCTTGCAGCTTGAATGGGTCAGATTTCCCAAGCTTTCCTCTGTTTCTTCCACTGAGTTCCAGATATCTTGATCAAGAATACTTGTTGGAGAATTTGAACTTGAATTAGATTCTTGTATTTGCTTTGTGAAAGGATTGAATTCCCCAAGAAACGGATGCTTCAGAAGTTGACTTGCTGTCCACCTTTCTTTTGGATCTCTTCTTAAACAATTTGACAAGAAATCCTTTGCTTGGTTTGATAGAAAACCAGGAAACTCTGGCAATTCACAAGAATAAGCAATCCTGTAAAGAACTGTGACTGGGTCAGTGGCGTCAGGCCATGGTGCACCACCACTAGCCATTTCAATAACAGTGCACCCAACTGCCCATATATCACTAGCAAACCCCTGGTGTTCCCCACGCGCCACCTCAGGCGCCATAAACATCGGCGTGCCGCCGCTTTGTACCGCCTCAGCCTCCCACTTAGCACACCCAAAATCGGCGATTTTGGCGCCAGTTTCCGTAATCAAAATGTTTCTACTCTTAATGTCACAATGTACCAATCCATTCGAATGTAGGTACTCCAGGCCTTGTAATATCTGGCGGGTATAGCACACGAGCATAGATTCATCCAGCTGGCCGCCGTGCCGTTGAATTTCATCGTTCAACGTGCCGCTGGGTGCATACTCCATGAAGATATTGTACATGAGCTTACTGTTTTCATTACTAACGTCACACCCCTTGTAGCTAACTATATGAGGAGAATTGAGAGAAGAAAGACATTTTTGCTCCCTCTGCAAGAATTCGGATTTGGACAGCTCCGTTGACTTGACGGCAAATAATTCACCGGAATGGAGGGAAGTGGAGAGGGAGACGGTGGCCGAGGAGCCGTGGCCGATTGTGTGACCTCTAGTCCAGTCCATATTTGTTAAGACGAAAAAATAAAAGAGAAAAAGAAGTGTTGGATGGCCTATTAAGTTTGTTAATACAATGGAAGGCCGCCTTTATATAAGAGAAAAAAGAAGTGTTGGATAGTTTTTTAAAAGATTAGTTTTATTGGTTCGTTGGGTGACTTGGCTCTCTCCCTCTCTATCAAAAGGGTTGACCACTCCTTTAACGTGAGTCCACAACGTGTCAAAATTAGGTTGTTGCCACGTGTAGAAGTTAGGAAGTAATAAGAGTGTACAAATGCGAAAAATATATTCTGGATTGGGTTTGGTGCAAAGTGGCGAAGAGAGGTTGGATGGATAATCAACACTTGGATTCTTTATGTTGTATTTTGTACGAAGGATAGGCTTTTGAAATTTGAAATTAGGGATTTATGGTAAAAGGAATATGGGGGGAGGGTTGAACCACCAAAAATGGTTGAATTTAAGCATCATTTCTGGTTCTGTTAGTGGGTTGAATTGGACCAATTAGGGGTAATGTGTCATTGAAAAATTGAAGTCTTTTTTGGATTATGAGAACATGTACAATTACAAAGTCATTAATGTAAATGGGGCATTGGGTATTTGTCAAAGTCAAAATACAAAGAGGAACATTGGTTATTTACCCATTTGGTAATTTTCACACTCGGAATTTCCAAAACCATGTACCTTCTATGATATGATATTAGTGTTAAGCCAACTAGCAAACGTTTTTATTTTTAATTTGCACATTGATCCCGTGTTTTATTTGTCTACAATTATTGACCATATGCATACTTTATTCTAGAGAGTTTTATTATAGAATTCATGCACTAAATAAATTATAATTTAATTAATAAAAGTTAATTGATATTGAAGGAAATTTGTACTCCAAGCAAAGGAACCATGATCAATCTTGGACGTAAGTACTGAATGCTAACATAACATAAAAGTCTTGTAATTGCTTGTCAATACTGCACGCAAATAATTGATACTGACCCACTTAAAATAACCCACCTGCCCAATACAAAGTAAATTTGTAAACTTTGATCATCGATTTCTCTATACGTCCAAAAATCAAAAGCTACAATCATACCCACTAAAAGTACACTTCAAACAACCCCCTAAAAAGAAAATGATGAATCGACATCAAATTTATGCAAGCCTTCTATTCGTGTACATATAGACTTAGTTGCTTGACACTCTTATGCTTTAAGACCATTACAGAAAAAGATAATGAAAATTGGGATGATTAATTAGAACAATTGGAAGGAAATGAGGGAGTTGGGTTGGTGTGAAGGAGAAGTTAAGAGAGAGGAATCAACCGACAATCAGCATTGAAAGCAAAGCTAGAGAAGAAAAAGAGGGAGTGTTATTGTTATAGAAGGTGTAACTAATGCTGAAAAGTTAAAGCATTTAATCACACAATGTGAAAGCAGCAAGCAAGAAAGCAAGCAGGTGGGGTTTAGTTTCTTTGCTTCTTAAAGAATCTCCAGCCGCACACCCAACAGTTTATGTTTCAGTTTAGGTATTTAACTGCTACTGTTCATATTATTTATTTTTCTGGTCTTGTAATTTAGCAACAGGGAGATATGGTATGATTTGATGCGTGGCTTATAAGATAGCTAAAACATAAGGAAAGAGAGTGTTGTGTTAGTGTAGATTTAGAAGAGGCTTTACTCACACGCAAGTCACGTGTATTTTTATTTTTATTATTATTATTATGGGTCCACAATTGAAAGTGAAGTATGCATGAGGTAATACGTGGGTAATGAAACTCGAAGAAAAGAGAGTGAGCACGTTTTAATTTTCTCCGTGGTGGAAGGGACTGTGTATTGGACGGTGTGTCGTGGGCTGGGCTTGGCTGCATGGCAATGGTTGGTAACCGTTTACTGACACTATATTAAAGCAGCTTCTAAGATTAGATGGTCCCCCCAGACCTTACCATAATTTTGTTTGTTTAAATTAATTTATTAATAAAAATAATAAAATAAATTGAAAACTCTTGATTGAATAATAAAATTTTAATTTTAATATAATAATAAAATAAATTTATATCATAAAATATAAAATTAATTTATAAATTTTATTAAAATATAATTTAAATTTCAAAGATTTCGAATATGATCAATAATGATATGTATGTACTATTTTTCGTGACCTTAAAAGTGCGTTCTATTTATTTTCTTTTTGGAAAGAGAACAAAAAAATGTAATGAGTTTTGCGTTGCTTCGTTTTGCAATGCGATGATAAGGTTGTTAGTCGGCATGTTAAGGTTGTTAGCCGGCATGTTAATGGGGTGGATGTTTCTTGCTTGCTTTGACGTTCCGTTACAAAAGGGAAAGGCAAAGGCCAAAAGGTTAATAATTGCTCACTTACACACGTGTATTTGCTCTTCTATTAACATTATGCCTTTTTATTTTTGCTTCTAGAAAACCAAGACAAAGCTGACGATTTTGACCGTCACCTCGCGCCCACCCTCCAAACAACTCACGTATAAATTGTTTGCTTCTGAAAGTTCCAAAAATTTATCAATGAAATGGTACCAAGTACACTCAATTTATATTGGCAATTTGAAACCAAAATTATCCCAAGATTTTGAAGTAAGAAAGCAAAGGATTAAAGGCGTAATTAAGTAATTATTTGAAAATATCATGAACTTAAACAAGATAATCCCATTAATGAAATCAGACCACTAAATATTTTTGTAAAATAATGGTTTATTAAATAACATGGCATTCTCGGACATTCATCACTCTAAGTTGATTGCATTGTATTTAAGTAGCTAAGAGTATGATATTTGATTTTCATGACTCATGAGTGCCCAACATGTGTACATTCACAAACAAAAGTTTACAAGCCAGTTTCAGCACAAGGTTAGCGACAAGTTATTTTGTAATAGTAATACCATTATGATGTACATATATATTACAAGAAGCCGATGTGGAAATCTGAGAAGCATAGAGATAATAAAAGTGGATTTTCTTTTAAGCTGCTTCGGCAAATCCTACAGTCAAGTCCCCATAGTTAAACACGGTATGATAGCGGCCCATGAAAATATCGCCCAGAATCCTGCATCAAACAAGCAACATTGATTATTTCATGTCCAGTGATAAGTTAACATCAATGATTTATTGTAAACTAACTAGGGGAAAATCTTAAATTTGAGCTGCTAGTTATAAAGCATTTAATTGTTCTGTATGTTGCTAGCAAGTGAAATAAATAATTCATTTCACCGAGGAAAAATCTTAAATTTGAGCTGCAAGTTATAAAGCATATAATTGTTCTGCATGTTGCTAGCAATTCAAATAAAGAATTCATTTTACCCGAGGGAAAGTCTTAAATTAGAGCTGCTATTTATAAAGCATTTAATTGTTATGTATGTTGCTAGCAAGCGAAATAAAGAACCCAACAAAAAATGAATGCATAAATAAATCTTTTCGGACAGTAGACAAATTTGCATTAAAGTGGGGACAAGGAAAGAAAAACAGGTTGAAAATCAATTGCAAAATTCTATTCAATTCAACCGTCAAAATTACAGCATTGGTAATCCACTATCCAGTGGAGAAATTGGAATTTTACTCCTGTGCATGCTGCTAACAAGTGAAATCAGAAAGCCAACAATGAATATGTCCTCTCATACTAATTCAAATTTTGCATGCTTTGAAAGACTAGATGACATTTTAATCTCTTCTTATGGAGAGTAGACAATTTTCACAAGAGGTGGAGAAAAATGATCATGAAAAAGTTGAAAAATCCATCTAGTGAAATGGGTTAAAATCATTCAGTCATAATGATTACTGCATCGAAAATCCATCCATAGAGAGGCCATTAACAGTTGAAACTTTCACTACTGACCTTGCTCAACATTTTCAGTATTTACTTTCAACTACTGTTACCCCTATACTTTCAACAAGAAGATACTCTGAAAATATATTGTAATCAACAAGAGGAAAAAGTAAGGTACCAGAGAGGACCACGAGGAGGGGCCACATCTAAAGCAGTAAATCCACTAATGCATTGGGCTGCAACTCCCTCTCCCACTTTCAGAACGTACTGGTACCACCATCCAAAAATACAAATTGAAGAAGAAACCATTAGCACAGAGAGAAAGGACACTTATAATGTGCAACAGCTGTAAATATAAAATTAATTTCTAAATAGCATTGAATTCTAGGGTAAATATACAATAACCTCAAATGTTTTAACAAAAGTGTCGAAAGCAGTAAGGAAATTGCTTGGGAAAATAAAAATATGATGGGCAATGTCAGTAATATAAACGCAACTGGTTACAACTAGGCGGTGGCCACTTAAAACTCTTTTCACTAATCAACTCTAAAATGGACCCATATCTTATTTTTATTTACTCATATAAACAGAATTTCACCTTAGACTTTCTAACAAGACAACTAGTGAACCAATTGTTTATTAACATCAAAAGTTGTCTAATGATAAACAAATCCGGAAAAGTATAACATATGTGAATACATATGATTGAGATAATTAGAGTATATTTGCAAAGTTGGATCAACAATGATGAAAGGAGCTAAAAACTAAAATATCCAACATCAAGATCTTTATATGCTTACAGATGAAAACACAAATGGATGACATCAGACTTCATAAGTAGCAACTGCAGCATTAATTAGACAAATTCCTTCATGTTCTTATACCAAAAAAAATATGGTAGCTACAATGGCCTCTTCTATATAATATATATATATATATATATTAACTAACACTCAGATGCCTTAAAAATCAGCATAAAACCATACCTGCTCTGGTGCAAGGTCGAATACTTTACCACCAATTGAGAATGAAACATTGGGCATGGAAGATAGACCACTACAATCAACAGCTGATTCACCATTTGGACTGGGCAGTCGATCACAAAGCTGCAAGGCAATTAAGGGCATGAGTTTGCCACAAAGCCACTTCTCCTAGAAGTACAACAAAGAATGCTAATATACCTGATTCACATAATTCAAGATTTGATCTTCTGTCTGATTTCTCTTCAGTTGGTTCTGCATCCATACTACTGCCATCTCACAAGCAGTGCACATAGTGTCATGCACACCATCCGATGACTTGCCTATGCTGTTATCTACCACACTCTCAATGCCCATACTGTAAGACAGTTCACATTGGTAAAAGATGTAGCTTAGTAATTTACAACGTAACATATAACAACTCTAACAAAATGAGTACCACTATCTTCAATAACAAGAAGGTAGGTTGAGACTGACCTAACACCTTGAATCCCGTCAAAAGTGCATAGACCCATTTGAGAGCAGATCTTTTGTGGTCGGCTCTATAAAGAAAATGGGTATAAAGCACTTATCAGTTCACTACAAGAAATTTCAAAATGAAGTGTGGCACATGACAAAACTGACAAGTAGCATTATATCCTAGCTACATTTATTTCTCTTGGATGGAAGAGCAGTGATATTTAAACAAGTTGCAAAGAGAAAACGAAAAAAAAAATTGCATCAATTTACCTCAGCTATCAGCATTTCCAATATGGTTTTTCCATATTGTTCAACCAGTGCCTTGCATTCTTGGCTTACAACACCGGAAGCTCCAATGGCATGATTAATTTGTGTAATTACAGTCTGAAAACATGAAATCACAGAGCAATTTCAATTGCAAGTAACTGCAGTTCAATATGAATCCAATAGCAAAATATAAGTGTGGCAGGGCTACAACCAGACAACAGACAATGCAATCACAAAGTAAGATGACAAATTTTGATGTTTTATATTAAACCTTGGTCGGCTGGCCATTAATTTTTAGAAAATCAAGAACCTGCTGGTTTTTAACTAACATAAATTTTCTACTTTAAATCGTATGGAGGTATCAATATGGTGATTTTGAACCCAACACTTGGCCCTGGAAAATGCCCAGGTGACTAAATAGGCCCTAATAGAAGGTTTGACCAGATGAAAATCAAATTCAAGCAAAATACTAGCACATTGCTAACTTCAGACTAGATGATGCAGATATATCAACGGAATGCAGTGACTATTAAGATCCACAAGTTTGTCTGGGTAATGGTTCTGAAGGCACTCTTCACTACATATATCCACAAAGAAAGACAGACCATGGGTTTATATTCAACAAGCCTGACCAGAAAAATATTCAAGAGTAATTCCATTAGCATAGCAGACTGTTAAATCACAGCCATCTCAAAGCTCCGAGAAATCTTTACCATGTTCTATTTCAAATTTTCAATCCAGCTCTATGCATAACTATAGATGAAGGATGGGTGTAATTTATAGTAACATTTGTATTATGCACGAACCTTCCAAAATCAAACTATAATACAAATCATGCCACAATGCAACCCAAAAGAGCAAAACTGCATTGTGGTGACTAGCAATACATACCGTTGGGCCAGCCAACAAAGAGGTTCCAGAATCAGCAATTGCTTTACAGCCAGTGGAACAATACCCTGAAAGTGGTTTGATCATCTCTCACAACCATATCAAGCACAATTATAAAAAGCATAAGCAAGTAAAACGGATACAAGAATAAGTTCCACATAATTACCAGTTGTTTCGCCATTCACTAGGACATCACCCATATCAAACTGCCAATAAATGAAACGGGTAACCAGAGAAACGAGAAAGTCAATAATATACTTCTATATGAAGGTAAGCAAAGACAGAAAGTCTGGACAACCAACCTGCCAATAACCTTTCTGAGTCACAGGCACATATGTGTGCTCACCCTTGTAATGATCAGAAACAACACCACCAAGCACAAGCTCTCCCCCTTCTTCCCCTTCAACATTTCGGTTTAACCAAAATGAAAAAACTGGTTCTTTAACAAGACCTTGATTAACCATATTATACCTGTAAGAAAATCCCAAATACGCCCAATTTAAAAGATAATTTGATCATGGTCCACTAAAAAATAATGTCATATATAACATAACCGAGCACAATTTATCAAATGATTTCATAATTCACTCAAGCAATTCTTGGTATGTTAACAACTGAGATTCACTAACCAAACAGGAACAGCCTTTCCAACTGAGATCTCTTGAAATCCAAGCCCAAGTATACCATCAAATTTGGCTGCCAAGAATGTGATGCCAGCCTCTTTGGTTGCCTCAATGAGATCCTAATGTTGAATAGCGCATGAAACTCGAAAATAATATTGAGCTGAAAACCACAAATATGTACATTTGCCAAAAGTTTACCTGATTCTTAACAACAAGATCACCAACTTTAACATGATCCTGGCTAAAAAAACCAGAAATTGCTCCAGTTCCATATTGGATTGCAGCAGATGTCCCTGCATCAAAAATGGCAAGATGACTTATCTCATGACTTTTTCAGCTGTATTAGCAAAGAGACCTAGTAGAGGATTTGTGAATTGGTTTCCAAATTACGGCCCTAATTTTTTTTCCCCTTTTAGTTCACAGCCCTCAAGTTCAAGAAACATACTAAAAAGAATATTTGTGATAGCAATGGTCTAACAATTAGTTTATGGTTCATTTTCTTGTAACTTAACCCATCAATATAAATAAAAAATTCCTGCTTGCAGTTGTCACAGAAATGAGTGCAACCAGGCAATATATATATATATATATATATAATACATAAATAAAGACTTGGCTCTGTTACATCCAATGTAATTTTATAGTCATAACTCAAAAGTTGAAACCATAATTTGAGTATTCTTAACAAAAAACTTGAAATGTTGGATGTATAGTAGTGAATCCTGATATATAAATATGTGTATATATACACAAGTAACTATGCATATATTTCTAATATCAGAAATAGAGTGTATCAACATTAACAGCCTAAATCATTTTGGTAACATGACTACTAAGAATTTTTTAAATGTATAAAAAAATAACAATAATCAGCTTCTGTATCATTTAGTGCAGCAAACAAACAGTTTGTAAATACGACGATATATTTCTATCATTTACAAAAACAGTTCTGTTTCTTCTATCTAGAGCTCGGGATCAATCATCATGGTATATCTCAATCTCTAAATTGATCAGACAAAGATAAAAGTATTGGGGCTGGGAGATAGGAAAGAGTAAAATGGAGTGCCATAGTCTAGTCCAAAAGCAAAATCATGAAGCAGGTTTAAGGATGGTACCATTCTTTTTGTAGGTACTTGACTGGCTGGACTTATACTTGGAGTGGAAATAGCAAGCAACCTACACCCAGTTGGAAAATTACATATCTTCTTCTGCCCAATAAATCACAACAAAACTTGATGGAAGAAAAATTCCTAAATAATTCAAGTAATAAGGTTAAAGAAACTTACAGAGAAATAACACTTCGAAGAAGGTACCCAGAGATTAGAACTTCCCGTGTCAAATATCACAGTGAAGGTTTGGGAAGGTGTGCCGATACCAATCTCACCAAAATACTGTGCATCCATATAGTTCTTCAGTGAAACTATGTCCGTGTCAGAATCTCCAAAATTACCACAGAGATGATATTTTCTGACAGGTGCTTTCATCATTTCCCCTTCCTTAGAGTCAGTTTGTCCTATGAGCCGATTGATCTGATCCAATTTCTTCTTTTTCAGCCCGATTCTTACCAATCCATCATTTGGCAAAGAAAAGGCTGAGGGGGACAAAATGAGCAAAAGAAAAAGTGCAAGCCAAATGTCTCTGAATTTGGATCCCATGTCGGCAACTGTAAAGTCCAGTATGCAAATTTCTAGCTTAGAGATCATTCATAGCAGGCACCTAACTTTAGAAAAACCTTGATAAACCAACAACATAAAATTTTTGTTTGCCAAGAAGTTATTGGAATAAAAAATAAGTCAGTTCAAATTCGACTTTTGTGGTGACATAGAACACCACAGAACTGCCATTTTAAATAACACTTAATACCATCAGGACGCCTTTTTTAGTTGTAATTAATCTAAATGACAGAATACATTATTAATTACTAATACTTTTCTTTTCACCCACCCTCTCTGCAACCAAACAAATTACACAGAGAATAACAGAACCATTAAGGTTTTAATTATCAACAAAAACCATAATCTTCAGCTGACACTTAGCTTGCACATGACACCACTGGTAAATATCTAAGCCCTTAGGCTCCAGATTTTTCATTTTGGAGTTCAGTAAAGACCAATTTACAAATTAATTTTCATTTTCTCGCACTTTCTCGGTAACCAAACAAAGTTCATAATAGTCCTAAGCAGAACAAATTGACCGATCGAAAATGATAAACGTAACAGGAAAATCTAAACGAAAATTTATCAACACAATCTCATAAAATAAATAGAAATTATTTACTTAAAAAAGAAAAAAATACATGTTAGCTTCCATACCTGACTACTGATCGGAAGAGCAGACTGGGTAAGGAGTGTAAGTTGACGAAACCGAGAAACCAAATTAGAATACTAATAGAAAATAGAAGAAGAATGGTACGTTTCGAGAGTAGGTGTTCTCTAGTGTTTTGACCGTTGATTGGAGATTTAAATTGTTATATCTGACGGTTCTGACGTTCCTCGCCTTTAGTGGACCATTCTCGTGTTGACGTGGCTCTATTATATAGTGACATGTTGGCAGTGATGCACAATAATAGAAATTGCTAACGTTCTTTCCTACTCATCTACCAGTCCATTTTGAAAGTAAGTCGTGGGACTTTAATCTGAGCCCTTGGATTTTAGGTAATCGACTGCGAGTGAGAAAACAACGATTGTAGGCCTCTTCTTTGTAGTCCAGAGCCGTTGGGCCCAATAACATTATCAAAGCCTAATGGCTATTGGGCTTTAAAGGCAGACTAGGCTCTTTGATGAAGCCTCTCTGACCGGACCCAAAGCAACAGTTCACAAGTACTTCTGTGCGTGCGAGCGTGGACGCAATGGGCTATAGCTTATCTGAACTCCGGGGCATTGCTTTGCTGGTCTCCGCGACATCTGTCTGTCTCCTTTAATGAACGGCGGGTTCGTGTATAGAGAGATTCATTGAACTTAATAATGATACAAAATTAGTGATTCTCTTTTAATATTGTAGGCGATGTTTAATTATATAACTTTGATCATTATGTGGGTGTGAAAGATTTTGTCAATCAAGTTAATTACTATGCCTACCATTTGGGTTAACCTTCTATCATGTAAACTTGCCTTCATTAAGGGTCATTAATTCTTGGGATATGATCCCACTTCTATTATAATTTTTATTTAAGAGTTGAGAGATTATACAATATAAATAAAACTCTGTAGAATTTATCCTTTGAAGCTTGGGATATGGTAATGGGGAGTATGATAATGATTTGTGGTACTTGAGCTAGCCATGATTGATGGTAATACCCAACTCGACCCTCCTTCATTTACATACCTATTTGTCTCATAAGGGTGCATCTAAACCTAAAATTGAAATCCAGCCAAAAAAGAAAGAATAAACCAAATGAAATTGAATGGCCATTCTCTTTTCTCCATCGATTAAGTCTCTTCTTTTATCTCCTTAGACTGGTGTCTAAGTGGTCTTAAATGGAAAGGGGCGATAACAGTTATCAAATGCGACAAGCAATCAATTATAATAATATATAACTCCTTTTATTTTTCTCTCTCTCTGTTTCACTTTCATTACGTGTATAGGAGTAGAACCAGATCCAGTCCCCGTCCTTTTTTAACCACTTGTAGACGCATTTCTTGACTGTTTTGCTGTGGTCTCCTCTTCATGCATTTGCAATCAAATACATTACTCAAACAAGGGGAATGAATTTGATGTGCGCTATTTTATTTTTATATTTGTTCGTTTATTTCTATCTCTGCTAGACTTGGCTTCATCTGAAGAAAGATACAAACAACATACATTGTAAACTAAGAGGATAGGAAATAAAGCAACTTTTGATTGCCCCATTCACACAATAATAATTTAATATGGCATTGTTTTTCTTCTTTGTTCTTCATTTTTTTTTTCTCTTGATTTTGTATTGACTTACAATTTGAAATTATTGAAATAAGGCAAGAATAGGAAACCTATAGTTTATCCTAACCCTAAAAAGAAAGAACTTGAACATGTATAGCTTTAAATTGTTCCATCCAAAAATATAAAACATATAAAAAAAATCCCAAATGAAAAACTATGATTATTGGGAAGTCCAATTTCATTTTATTTCATTGGAAAACTTGCCATTGCTATTTGTGGTAGTTGTTGCAAGGTTCGTGTTGTCGTTGTTGCTAATGTTGTTGTTTGGTTTAGCACCACCATTGATAATAGATGTAATTGCTGCTGCTAGAGCGGCAGTGAAGTTAGGATCAGTTGCAATGGCAGCTGTGGCTGCACTAACACTGTCGGCCAACGCATTATGCTGTCCTTGTTGCATTGCAGGTGGTGGCAATTTCGATTGATTACCCAATTGAGAAGGATCCATATCTTGAGACATTTGCAAGCCAGAAAACTTTGATTGGTTATACAGTGCCTGCTCAAAAATTTGAGGCAGCAATGAACCAGCTGCGCCACTAGCAAAATTGGGAGGTGGGTTTGGGAATGGAACTTGAAATTCGTTAGGTGAACTATGGAGATTTAAGGGATTTGGTGTTTGTGTTAAGTCCAATGTAACAGTTGGAAATGGAGCTGAAGCTGATATAGTGGCCATGCTAGAGGAGTACGGGAGAAGAGTTCTTGCAAGAAAATTGCCGTTCATTAGTCCATCAGCACTTGACATTGAACCCGATAGCAGTAGACGCGCCGCCGCCGACGTGGTTGATGCCATTGCCATTGCAGCCGGCGGCAAAGGGTGGTTGTGGTTGCCTTCATATGTAGTGATTAAAATTGTTCTATCTTCTGCACATCTTTGTACCTGTTTGGAAGTATCAAAATTTGGTTAATGTCAAGAGAAAACCCAACTATTACTAACCCAAGACCACAGATATCAAGTTTTTGGAAAATTAACTAACCGTAATTAATGCTAAATATGGTAAAGAAAGACACAATTAAGTTTTAAAGTTAAAACATACTTGTTTTCTAACTGGGCAGCCAGGAGCCATGGTGCATCGGTAGTAAGCTCGAGGACATGGATTTCCCTTGGCCATTTTCTGTCCATACTTTCTCCATTGACATCCATCGTTGATCTAAAAATTAATTTATAAAAAAAAAAATTATAGTAAGAAATTTCAACCACTCAAATCACCTAACCCAGTTTTATTCAATCAAATTATCACCTACCATGGGAGCTTCCGATCTAGCTCTAACAGATACACGTGCTTTCCTCATCGTTGCCTCGGTTTGATCAGCATTTTTCGGCGAGAAATTAAATTTAGGAACTTTGTTAGCCCCATAACTTGGATCTGGGCTATCATCTCTCCTGACAAATTCCTTCTTATCTTGATCAAACAAAACAGTATTCTCTTCATTGGAATTATTTCCATTCACTGGTGACCCTGCACGGTTTCGGCTCTTTTCTTGTGATGAAGAAAGCGATGGCTCGTCATTATTGGCAATATTATTTGCTGCCAAACCAAAATCTATAAACTGTCTCGGTGCCGTAATTCCTTTCTTTTCTTCCACTTGTTCTTCACTTTTTTCAGCCTTTTGATGCTGTTGATGTTGCTTAAGTGTAATCATATGCATCTGTAAACTATTGTAGTTGCTTGTAACCTGGTTTAAGACGTCTCTTAAACGTTGATTCTCTGCGTTCATTCGACTAAGCTCTGCCTGAACGACAGCATACTGTAACAAACAAACCATTAGTACAGTAATTAATCTTAGATCAAGTCACAGATTAACTTAAATAAAAATTCGCACAAAGTTTATATCTTCTTACTTTTTTATCTTCCGTATTGGTAGAAATTCCATCATCCGCCATGGACGGATCACTGCTAGTATTTGTAGTGAGAAGATTCAACCCAGTCTGAAACATTCAATCCCAAAACATATAAAATTGAGTTCTTGAACATGCAGGAAAAAGTATTTAGATGGGTCATCATCGATCATATAATTACTTACGTTAACGTTAAGCTCCAATCCGGTCAGTCTATCAGAAACTCTTTTATAATCGGTATTAGAGCTACTGGCTTTGGAGTTGACATGATCGTGATTCTTGTCGGTGAAAAAATCCATCTCATCAACGACCGTCCGTTTATCATCAGACCGCTGGGGGGGATCTTGATCGTGAGAAGAGGAGTTAAGACAGACAGGGAACTGGATAGTTGACGGAGTTATAGAAGAACTTTTGCCATCCATTACAGAAATGAGTTTGAACTTGTTGTTTATGATGGTGTTTCTGTTATTGACGCTGTTATTGTGATGAGGATGGTGATCTTCAGTAAAAGAATTGAGCACGGATGGCTGGTGAACAAAATAATTGCCTGCAATGGGATCTGAATCAATGGAAAGTCCACTTCCCTTGGCCATAAATGAAGAACAAGTTTTAGAGAGAGAAAGATATGAGGAGAGTGAAGTCTTGAGATGGTGCAATGGTTTAGGCATAAAATGGGCGTTGAGACTTTTAGAAGAAGACCAAACAGTAGTATTGTATTACTAGTAATTACTATTTTTTTTTTAAATAAAAATAAAATCTTCAGTCTTTGCATGACTTTGACACGAAAAAGGATGGCCTTTAACGCTCCCAAGTTGCTGGGATCAGGAAGACAAATGCAGCAGTGGGACCAAAAAAGGGTGGAGCCCACACGACGGACAAAGTTGGACCTTAACTTTTTATTTTTCTTTTTAAAGAAAATTATCTACAAAAGAAATAAATAGAAGCATCGGGAGATAGACGCGTTCCAAAAATTCACCACCCCGAATCCGATTTGCCCGGCGCCTCTGGATCAGCGAAAAAGAGTAGTCTGAGTCAACGGTATTGAGAGGACGTAGGGCCCACACAGAGAGGACTCACTTTGTGGGCCCTTATCTGGAAATTTGACCCCATGACACGTAGGACCGGTTCCATATCATACCGACCATAGCGGGTTGACTCCGTCACTTCTTGAAGACCGAATCACCAGGCCTGTTGTTCTGTGTTCAGTTCTGTACTATTGTTCATCAATAACTTGTAATTTAAACAATCAAATGGATCCTAATCCTAATCCTGACCCTAACCCTAATCCTAATCCTAATCCTAGTTTCTTCATATTGACTCTTCTTTTTTATTCAACACCAACTCAAGACAAGACGGTGGTCACGTGAATTGCGAAAAGCAAATTAAAAGAAGCTCCAATTTTGTTTTCGATAATAGTAGGCCTTAGACTTGTTCATATTTCGTTAATTCCTGTCCAAGTTTCATTATTAGTCAAACATTTATAGCTGGCACACATCAATCTATTGCTCAAAACTTCTCTTATTTGATACCATCTTTAACAAAATTAAATTGGATACACAAAGTTAGATCAAGGTTGTTTAAAAGTAACACTTTAATAATAAAGTTATCCATCTAATTATTCAATTTTATTTTTTGCAATTTTTAAAAATAGGATTACTAAAACGTGATTCAATTAACTCAACTATTTTTAGTCATTACAATGATGAATAACTATTAATGATTTTAGTCTTTCTTTTTGAACTTTCCCATTTGATAACATAAAGTGAACATAGTCCATATCTATAAGGATCAGTCTATAATACAACAACAGTTATAATATTATGGTCATCAATTATGGTTTTGTTATTGGTGGCGATGATTTTGGAGTCATAGAACATGAGTTGGTGTAAGAGCCTGTGAAATTTTGGCAATATGAAAGGGCTAGCTGGAGAGTTGAGGCACGAGAAGAAGGAAGTATATATGCAAATACGTATGCAATGACATATATCTAAGCTTTTAAGCATAGAGAATTGATGGCCATTTGGTCATAAAAGTTGGTCGACCATTAATGAATATAGCGTAACATTATTACGTGAAATAAATTGGAAGTAACAGACGAATGAATGGTTAATGACAATTATTAAATATGATGGTGATTATTATAAATTAGAAGATAACATAATGAAGTATGAAATAAAGTGGTGAGGCATGAACTTGTTAGATCTCAATATTAAATATTTGTACATAGTTTGGTGATGGCCTGAAATTATAGAAATATTAATTTCTCTTGATCTGGCATTGAATAAAAGATATACAACGACGTTTTCAACACTTTCGGTTTATTTTAATTCAGATGAAAGATTAATTAATTCTTATATTAATATATAATTATTAATTAAATCACTTTTGTCAAAGTTCAAACCCTTTGCTGCTTGTTTTAAAAAGAAAAATTTTTAGTTAGGAGAGTCTTATGTCGTTATATTGACGTGAGATCATTTAATTAAAGAATTAAAAAATTTATGAATTAATAATAAATAAAAAGATATCATAAAAAAATATTGAAAGTAAATATATAATTTTATAACTTTATTTATTTATTATATGAATTCATCTCTTTTACTGATTAGACGATCTCATCGTGTCAGCATAATAACGTGATGGAACTGTAAAAAAACTCTACGAAAAAAGATAAAAATTGTCCCTCATTTTCTTTTACAATTTTAACCTTAATCTTTAAACAACCTTGAGGAGAATATGGAACTGGCTTGATTTGCAATCCAGGTTCAGATATAATTTGTTTCTGAAAACAAAAACATAAAACAATTTCAGAAAAATACTTTTGACAGTGTCTGTGTGGAACAAATAAGTTATTATCGTATGCAGAAATGGGTGGTGGGTGTGTTTCATGGACAATAATGTGTGAATCGCTGCCACAGACTACTACATGATCTCCTGTCTTCCGCAAACCAAACAAGTCATCAATAAAACTGTACGCATGCAAACCTGCATCTGGGTTGCAATTCATACACACGATACAAATTATAAACTATGGATTAAAGAGTCCACACCAACCACAGATTGAAGTTTATTGTGACGGCATTTTTCAAGCAACTTTGCGTGTATTGATTTGGTATCATGCATGATTGCATGCTTGTATGTTAGGGCATCGTAATTGTCTCATTTTTCAGGCAATTCTTATGGAATTGCATTGCTCACATTACATACATATGGTGTTATTAGTAGTTGTTAAGATGTTAAATTCGCTTGATTGTCTGTCTGCCACAGTAAATTCTATCAAGTTAATCATTGGAATTTCGAAAATAAACCTCATTAGGCTAACCCTAATGGCTTACAGTTCAATTAAAAAATCAATTGAAGTGTGAAACATAGCCAAAGACTAGCATATTAATTAGGATACGTGGGTCTAACAAAGTGAGTTCACATTCAACAACCAACTTAGCTGTCCTACAAACAACATACAGAACATGTGGTGCATAGTGATTGATAAGAAACATTTGAAAAGCTTTAAACAATGGCGGCCCTGATTTAGACTGTGATTTGAATTAAAATTTTGAGAACTTGGACTACAGCAACCGACTATTTATTTAATTTTTAAAGTAATTAAAGCAATCCAAGGGATTAGTTAAGCAGTCTAATTCTCAAAATTAAAATTTCTTCGCTTGATAAATTATCTCACAATCACAATAATGCTGCCTCTGCTAGGTTACCTGAACGTTTGTTTGTTATTTTTCAAAGAGACTGTGTGGTAAGTAATTGTGATACAATGACGACATTCTAAGTTCTCAAGTAAAATAAATAAATAAATAATATGATAGCTGCACCGACCATGACCGAAACTGAACTCACAATCAAACTCAACCTACTCTAAAGACATTAACACAGTGATGTTCACATACTTCTTTGTCTGAATGAATCTGTGGAATTTGTTCTCTCACGTTAGTCGATAATTAAGAATTTTCGGTCGAGAAAGCTAAAGATAGCAGCAAAGTGGCGTAATATTTGGTTTAGAATTCTGAGAACATCCCAATTTAAGAGCTGAGCCATGCACATGAAAGTCCAACTATTTATCCATGTTTGAACAAAATAGGCACCGATCTTTCAAACCCACAAAAGTTTTAAAAGAAAAGGTGTGTCCGATTTTCTTTCTTGGGTAATTGAATAATCATCAATAACAGTAAGTGTGAAAATGGTTCTTGAATCAGCCATTAATGATCTCGTGTCTTTCATTTTCGCAAATATACATCCTGATGGATAAAAGGCTAGAAATTTTATCGATAGGCAGTGTTGTGTCTTATACTACAAGTCTCGGCGCTAGTCTACTTGTACTACAATATCCCCATCAGGATTTGTCCATTTAAGCAGATAAAGACTGATTCGTCCATTTTTCATATCGTCAAAGACTGTCCTTTTAAGTGAAGCTGTATTTTGATGACTAATTGAATTAGAGCAATAGAATTTCTAGCATGTGATTATACGGTAACTTTAATTGACACACTTGGAAAACAAGAGGACCACACCCATTTTGAAACTCTCATTCATTTATGCTCAACCAGAAAAGTAATTTGTTTGGCACAAGCCATCAAGTTTTGCAATTTGGACAGCGAATACTATATGCAAGTTTCTCCCAAATCTACACCAATTTGCAATCTTCAAACCATATATTAAGGCTGCTTGTCGACCGTCGATATCAAATTATAGGACCACCTGCTCAGAAACTTTTGGTCCACAGAAGAAACCTCCTCTGTTAAAGTTGGTTTGATTCCATTTCCAGTCGTTCAGGTCCCCATTCACAAAAGAAGTTGTGAAGTTCATTTTCATGAGGACTAACTAGCCTTTATCAAACATACAATATAACCCACACTATTGAGAAGAAGGCTACACAAGAACGTTTCCAAAAAAAAATTATAAATAATAAATAAAAAGAAGAAAAAGAAATGAGAGAGAGATCTAAACTAAAACATTCACATCAAATATCCAAAGTCACACATAAGTATCCAACAACCACACCCTTTGGAAACAAAAGGCATACTTCCATTCATCCAATGCGTTCAGGTACTACATGTTACTTATATGGATGCAAACAACGATACTGTCATAGATCATAAAACTAGTTTATTACTTGAGCTAAGTAACGAGTCATCCATGATTGGAAGCGAGATCAGGCCAGCTCAACCGCAGCAGGATCTTCATCAGGCATTCCCATGCCCTTCCTCCTCTGCACACCTTCTGAGGACCTGTTCATAAAAGCATGTGCATTGCCGGGGTAGATGTGTACCTCATGTGGAATACCAGACACCCTCAGTTTTTCCTCCAAAGCCTTGGCAGCCTGAAAAACTCAAAATAGACAGCAAAATTAGTTTTTTTCTTTAAAAATTCTTTGTTGGTGGATAAAACCTCACTTAAGTCATTACGCAATTTCCATCACTAGGCAGTAATATAAAAATTTAACCAACATTACAAGGCATTCAACCTGTAGACAGATTAAAAGAATTCAAATAAAAACTTATATTCACTAATGCCTTCGATTTTCTCATTTCCTCTCTCACATTATATATGTTTGCAGAGGTGATAATGGAATAAACTATTGTAAGGTGCCAAGATGCTTGAAAACATAAAACCAAGTGATCTAACAAGGAGGATAATATCCTTAAGATTTTAAGAATGAAAAATCGATGATTTTTTTTTATAATTGCAATAGTTAAATATAGCATATGTACAGAAAATGCATGAGGGAAATCAAGGGTGGTTATGCAAGTCAAAGAGCAGATATAAAAGGCATGAGCCAAAAAATTGGGTAATTTTATTGATTTAAATGCATCTCTTGTAAGCACCATCTTAGGATGCAGGCCTACAGGTTTAGTCCCAAACAGGAAACAGACACAAACATAATAGTTAATACTGAAAGATCGGAGAGAAATTGTTATACCGTCACGTCAGAAAAGCCGACAAAATTGTCGAGCTCCCCGAAATGAGCTTGAATAGGTGCCTTAGCCTGGCCAGAGTCTGCAAGCACTGATGAAGGAACCCCATAGAACGCAACAACCGCATCAACCTCAGGAGCTAAGACAGAACTTGCAATAGCGAGAGCACCTCCCATGCAAAATCCAGTCACCCCAACCTATTGAAATGCCACAAGTTTCTTATAGAACGAAAACAACATAAAAATTAAAGCCAGCATGTGTATAATCATCTGCTACATAAATTTAATGACATTTAAAAGAACAGCACCAGTTTATGATACAACCAATGTAGCATAAAAATTATCACTAAATTTACCACCGAGTCTGTAATTTCTATTTGTGTATTCAAAATATCCAAGCTTTTAACAATCCATTTGTGTGTATAACTTTTAAGATGCCAATCATGAGATAAAAGGAGACACT
Organism: Cedrela odorata; assembly: GCA_035584115.1. Taxonomy (NCBI): domain Eukaryota; kingdom Viridiplantae; phylum Streptophyta; class Magnoliopsida; order Sapindales; family Meliaceae; genus Cedrela; species Cedrela odorata. The sequence goes on along the minus strand of JAXCLQ010000001.1, from coordinate 1,829,329 downwards.
AAAGATCTCAGATGTGGTTGCGGTGATTTCAGAAATGGAGGTTATAATACATGAATGCACCCTTTCATTGTCCAATGAGGAGCCCTTTAAGTGTTTCTCCCCACTTCAACACAGATTTAGTGGGCTGTTAGGCTAAAAAGGCCTCATGCAAAGGTGCACAGGAGGTGGAATCCAACACCCTCAGGTGATGATAATCCTTTTCAAAGTTATCCTTAGTGAGTTGCTATTAACTGCTTCCTCAATATCTCTTCAAACTAAGGCCAGGAGTAGTGTTGGAGATATGCCCTAAAACCAATCGTGTCATACGGTTTAGAGATATCATCCTTATGTATATATAACTTCGTAAATTATTGTAAATTAGTTTATGATTAATAAAATGACATCTATATCATTTTGCATATACAGTTGCATATATATATATATATATAATATAAAATGCAAAATAAGATCTCGTGATGTATTATGACGTCATGACTCTATCTGCAAGGAGTTGCAGATATGAGTACAGAGTCTGATCTAAATACATTCGAATTAGTTCCCAGTTGAGATATTGTCATATGAGAGTATGACATTGCATGACTGGATTGACATGTTTGATACTGCCCAGGATTAGTATTTGTTACTAATAGTTGGGTGAAGAGTCTTATGTCACAAGAGCATAAACATGAGTAACACGTTGGAGTGCGTATTACTGAACGTGACTAAACGTGACGAATCACATGGGTGATTATCCACTGTCAATGATACGTTACACAGCCGTACTAGTGTACCATTGGTCCATTGACCTGAGATATCACGGCTGCCCTTTGCATTGAGGCACATCGTTCACTTGTGTATATTACACCAAGCTAGCCACACCTGGTGAAAAAAACTTTTTGGCAATGTGTTTAGGTGTAAGAGGATAAGTGATGACCAAGACGGAATTTGCTGGCTTAGATATTAGAGCTTGAGATCCTAGGCAAGGATGTCATACATGGGAAATGAAATCTCTGGCCAGAGTATGTGTTTCCGGAAAGGTGTTTTCAAATACATGATTCCTGTATATGATTCGAGACCTTGTTTCTATGATTGAGTTAGGGATTTGACGATTCTATGACTCGTACTCGATCGGGAGTCGACAACAGAGGAACTTTATTACATGTACGTACGACTATATGGATTCATTAGTGTCTGGGAGTTGTGGCATCTTGCTAGAGGTTGCACATGATTATTGGGAACTTTAGTTGCAAAGAGTTGTACTAAAGAGATACGAAGGAGTTCGTGTCCACCCATGTCCAGTTCACAGTGAACCCAGGGGGTCACACACATAGTCGGTTACTTGATAATGATGGCTATTGCTACTATGCAATAATCGTTAATTAGTTAATAATATTGTACAGATATTGATTGGGTAGCAATTTGATTCTTTATTGTAAAAAATATATTTTTCGACTCTGACGCGCTAACACGTGTATGAGTGAAAAGTATTTCGGTTTAATTTTGGGATACCATAAATATGATTTGTGGATGTAATAATATTGATATATTATTATTATTATTATTATATTTTAATATGATTATAGTAATCATAAAATATAATTATTAATATAATTAATATAATTATAAATATCTAATATATATTATTGATATATACATATATATAT